>OY757932.1:36747687-37147626 GCA_963585895.1 Sepioteuthis lessoniana
GGTAGTAATTACTGAGGATACGGTTACAAAACTCAGCATTCCTATCCGAGGTCGCAGTTAAATCACCTGAAAAAAAGCCAGAGGTGAAATTTGGCGGAAACGTACTGAAGAATAAACAGCACACAAAAAACTACTATGATGAGGACAAACAGTCTGCAATAAAGAAAAAATTAATTCTCAGAGCAAGGAGATCTGTTATTGATTATACCAGTTGTTAATTTTCATATATAATTCTGAAAGACATTTTGTTCCAATCCTAAAATAATTTGTATTTTAATCTAAAAAGTAGTGTTTATTGAAGGTCTCATAAAATCATTAATATTCCTTTAAATGCTGAAGACTTATGCAAAAGTTTTATTAAAAGGGTTAAATATACATCCTTATCTTGATCTGGTTTATCAGCTTTTAAGCCTATATGAAATGATTTTTTGCAAATACCACTCTAAGTTTAACAAAATATGTATATTGGTTTTTTCTGAAAGTAAAATTTGAGTTACTTTCTTTATTTACTGTTTCAAACTTTCAACTTAAATATTTTAATTTTGATTTTTTTATTACCACAACATTTGAGATTGCAAAAATTACCTTTATACATAACGATTAAAAAAATTAATGAAAGCAATGGATTAGATGTGCAAGTTAACTAAGTGCAACATATTTTTTTTTAAAAAAATCTTGTTGAGACTATTATTTGATTTTTCTGTAGATGCCTTCTGGAGCGTAGTCAAAACCTCACTACACAAAGAGACAATTCTGTGCAGCTATTCTCTGACTGGACTTACGTCTGTCTGGCTATCTTTCTTTCCCTCCCACTCCACCAAACTTTTCTCTTCATCTACAGATGTTCTGAGTATGACACTAAATTGAAACTATATTGTGTTATCACCACTTCATTGCCAAGTTGTTACTGTTGGGATCTTTTTAAGTCAAATAGATCTGTCAGAAATGTTTAGAATGACTGAACTATATTAATACATTTGCTCCTAAAACATTGATATTGTAACTAAATATGAAGAGTTTATCAGTTTAAAATTGTGAACTGAATTTAACAGCTTGCAAATTATTGGTTTAAGATAGGAATACTTGAAACCATATAATTGTGTAGAATTTTTTGATATTAGATAAGGATAATTACTCTAGCACAAGCTTTAGAATTATCAGTAATAGAAAGTTGTAGTTAATTGAATATTTTTTATATTTTTATAATTTCTATGTATTTCTTTTTACTCTTATACTTCAACAGTTTCTTCTGTCTTCTTTAGGAAAGTTGGATCAATTCAAGACATGCATTAGGAAAAACCTCCGAAATTGCTGGGTTCTATATCAGCTCTAAGAAGGTAAGAAAATGTGGGAGGTATGATTTCATGTATTTTTCACAACTATTTATATGAAATTTTGAGTAAAAAAATGTTTAGTCATTTAAAATGTATTGTTAGATAACAATTGATTAGATAATTACTCACTTTAGTTCCAGACATTCAGGCATTTTTTGATATTGGTCTTCAGGCTGCTTTACTTGTTATTAAACTGCATATAACACTTTATATATTTTCATTTGTCATTATTTTCAACAGTAAACCCTTTATACAGTATGCTCATAAATAAGGTCAACCATCACAGTTTTTTTAAAACATTAATTTTCTTTTAAACCAAAGATAACAGGATTTATTTCTAATGGAAGATTTTACAAATAAAACAAATATTAGTTACAGCATTGAAAGTCTCAGCAAAAATAAACTGTAACTATAAAAAGGCATCAACATATATATGAGGTGTATTTATTTTGGGACTTCTCAATGTTATAGAGTTTGATAATGAATCCATTTTGATTATATGATGTTACACTAGAAATAATAAAATCCTAGCATGTTTGGTTTAAAATGGAAATTGCCCATTTTATGATAAATTAAGGATGTAATTGTTTATAGGTAGCATTACCTATAAACAATTACATCCTTAATTTATATATTGACATATTTCAATTGGTAGAATTAATATACAGAATAAAATAAAATATTTTTTTTCTTATAAATGTGCAAATTTGTTTAACAGAAAGATATTTCCAAAGATGACTCCAGTGAAGTTATTCAAGAAAATTTAATCATAGGCACTTCCACTGACACAAGTCCAGATGAATTAAAATCAGTCAACTCTAATGAACTGGCTCCTGCTGATTCTATTGATGACTGTGATAAAGAAATGACATTTGGTATCTTGCAACAAGGAGACATTCTCCCTACAGAATTGGTTAAAGAAGCTATTGATGAGGAGGAGGATATTGATGATGATGATGATGATGGTTGGATTACTCCTGATAATATAAAGTCCATAAAGCAGAATATAAATGGAGGAAAAGAAGTTGCCAATGCATCTGTTGGGTGCCTGACTACAGATTTTGCTATGCAGGTAAATTGGTCATTACTTATTTAGATCCGAAAAGATTTTTCACATAAACATTTTCTCTTCTGTTCCAAATTCTTCGATTTATTTATTTCGCTAGGTGTTACTATTGTTACTAAATGAAATCTCTTAGTATCTTTTCTTTTCAAGATATAAAATATATACGAAAACCTATGGTGGAATAAGAACTTATAATTTCCAAATCTGCCAAGGCTCATGAAATAACAAAAGCAGATGGAAAGATATAAAATACTTTTTGTAAAACTTTTTGTTTATCAATTCAAAATTGGTAACCCATACTATGTAGAATATTGGCTTGACTTTCCAATGAACTTGATGTCATCTTGTCCAAATTACCATTATTTAATTGATTCATTATTGAGATTTCATACACTATCCTTTTAAAATTTTATTCAACCTTTACTTACCAAGAAATATTATTTTACGTAGTTCCATATACTAAGCTTAGATTTTTTATTGCTTTTCCACTGTAAATTTTCTGCAATGTTTCAAGCCAATAAAGGGGAACAACTATTAAGGGAATATTTTATATTCACCATATACCAGCCACTGTATTCGTTCAAAGCACGAAGATACACAAATATATTTTTTCCAATCAAAATACAGTATTGTCTAAACCAAATTTTATGCAGGCCAATTTTACTAGTTGCCAGTAAGTCTGATCCACACTAAGATTCTTTTTTTAGCATGCATAAAAAGTACAGCTTTGAAATCAGTATGACATAACATAGCAAACTTCTATAGTATAATAAATTTTTCTTTTTTTATATTACCCCATTTTTGTGTACCAGTAAATCCTGCATTCACTAAAATACAATGATTTCTTCTCATCAACGATTTTTTTTGTCTACCTTTTAATGCTTTTCATTTCTCTCCAGAATGTCCTCATCCAAATGGGACTAAATGTTATTTCTGTTGGTGGCATGCTTATCAAACAAGCCAGGAGTTATGTACTCTGGTGCACAGCTTGTTTAAAGTAAGATTATCTACTTTCTTATTTGTTTTATTTTATACAAGAAAACCTTTTTTGGCTTTATTTACATAAAAATTTTACATTGTGTGTATATAAATAAAATTAGAAAATTCAATGAGATTTACATATATCATTTTTTAAATATAATGTGTTTATTTCAACAAAAATATTAGTCTTGGTAGTCATTAAAGTCAATGTGGAGTCACATTTTATAGAATTTATATTATAATTAATTGCAGATGAATAGGTGGAAGTAAGTACTTTATAATAACCTATCTACCTTGATAAGCTTAATGAATCAGCTGAGTGCAAATACAGACCCCACGCTTAACTTTTAAATTGGATTGAAAAATCACTTAATTTTTTAATTTAGAGTATTTTAATGCTATTGTGCTAACAAGAATCTTGATATAAGGGTTTTTTGGTTTCTGTTATCTTCTGTTTTTTCCCCCATGTTACAAGGTGTGATCAAAAAGTATCAAGACTGAATCTTCAGATCTTTTTTTTTTTATTATTATTTTTTTTTCTAATTTAATTTGATTTAAATGAAGCTGTTAATGTGGAATTGTTATATTTTGACCTTCGACCCGGCCCAAAAATACTATTCCAAGGTAATACACCGGAAGGAAGTGACACATTCCAACGGCCAGTAATCGAAAGAGATCGCGTGGGTGGATTAAGGCTTATGATATGGGACAAGGTGAAGGTCCCATTGTGCCATTACAGTCATGCACCGGAAGAGAGTAACCTCTGAACTGCATGACAGTTATTTCCGCTTGATGACGATTAAACATTCGATTTCAAAGATCCAGTAGGCGATCGTGTGGGCGTTGAGTTATTATTTAACTCAGTTGAGTTTGGGTCCCAGAGCAGTTGCCAGCAGACTCCCAGAGGGTTAGAGACGAGATGTGGTAGGGAAGGCCACACCCGACCGAGGGGGACCTCGGAAACCCCCGATGCAGTTGCCAGCAGACTTCCAGACAGTAGAGACCAGATGTGGTAGGGAAGGCCACACCCGACCGAGGGGGCCCTTGGAAAAGCACTGATGGAGTGGACCCCAAGACCTCTGGTTGAGCATCTAAGAGAACAAGAAAGACAGAACGTGACGGTCATAACAGTGGGGTCAAAATATGAAGTTTATGTTCGGTCTCCAGCATCCTCTCACATGCAACCCTTCAACAACCCTTTCGAACCCTTGCAATAAAGTGAGAGGTGAATATTTTTCTAAAGAAGTCTTCCTGCGTCTTTATCATGCGTCCTTTATTCTTGCATCTTTATCAAGTGTTTTCCTTCCTGCGTCTTTATCGTTGTGTCGCTGTAGATGACTATATAACAGAATAACTTGTATGAAAAAGTGATGTCTAAATGTAAGTCCCAATCAATTTGAAAAAATTATTAAACCAGTTTCAGTATTTTCTGAACAGAAGTTTTTGGCAAAACATAAGATTATTCAAATGCAAACTACTCACCAGACACTTTCCTTCAACTTTTTTCCCTAAACTGTTGGGAACATTGAAATCCAATGGCAAAATTTCACACCATATCAAAAGAAATTTTAGAAATGCTGATCAATGGAAAATTCATTGGAATAAATGTTATATGTCGAGAGGACTATTTTGAAGAAAACGATTTGTTCATTGTTCATTTGTCTCTGTCAATACATCTTCAGTCTCCACACTTTTATATCATACCTCATTCATACAAAAGTCAGTTCATTATTATTTTTCAATGAAAATACTAATGTTGATGTTTAAGGAAATAATAAATTTGTGGAACAACTGTTATATTTAGATATAGAAATCACATCTGCCTTATCTTATGGTTTTTACTTAAAAATGAAAAAAGCTAACAACTTTAAATGAAAACCATTGAAAAATATTTGAATGTCTGAAAGAAAATATGATAAAGGTATACTTACATTTGTGCCTATCATAAAAATATAAGAAGCAAAAAAGAAAATCAAGGACTAAAACAGGCTTCATTTTTGAAGTTCTGGGAAATTTGGGTCATGTTACCGGAAAACACCAATTTTCCCAGCCTATTTCTCTACTTAGACCTATATACCTACAGTATATAGTTCAGTCAGGGATCTATTATGTTACTTCGAAATGATTAAGTCATTATTATTAGGAAGTTGAAACATCCAAATCTTTTTGATATTTTTTAATTAAACCGAATTTCATTTCTTAAGCCAATTTTATTTCCTGACTTGAGGAATCTAAAAATTCATGATTGTTCTTTGATAACAAAATTAACCTGGATTTGACATGTCATTTACTTTTGTAGAAAAGTTACCTCCTAAAATTGGATTCTGCTTCAACATCTATTATATCTGCCAAATTTGGTTAAAATCAATACAATACTATCTTGATTCACACCAAAATTTTTTTACTCATATACATTCATAGACTTGCCTTTATTCTCCACAATTGTAGGTTGATTGTGTCTTGTTTTTGTTTTTTTTGTGTTTTTTTTTCTTGTTACAAGAAAATTGTCTAACCACGTAGCATTCAGAATGAATGCAAAACACTCAGTATACTTTATTGAAAAAATTGTCCATTCAAGAAAAAAGATTATTTATGTTTTACTCATATTTTCTTTTCTCTTTTAATTTAGTTGCTTTTTTTTTTTCTTAAAAGAAAATACTAGTCAAAATTGATAATGAGAAAAAATATATTGGTACCAGAATTTTCTCCTTTGCTGTATGTTTTTTTTTGTTTTGTTTTGTTTTTTCTCTCTCTCTCTCCAGAAACAAATTGGTTAAACCTGGGTTTGTACTAGACAAATCATATCAATATGAACCTGGACAAAATTTTACTCATGTTTTATGTAAGAGAAGTTTATTAAATTAAACTTCAACTTATAATAATTTTAGATAATAAGAATATTCTAATATATATCTTGAGTGTTGAATATGAATAGAAATTTTAATAAATTTAGTGTGAATTAAGAAAGTAAAAATGAGAAAGTGATTTTATAAGTTGTTTCATCTGAAAGATGAAAACTTTTTTTTAAATAAGTGAAGTTTTGTTCAAAAAGAAAAGGGGAAAGGAGGTTAATGACTGATGATAATAGAATGTTATAGACAGTGCTTCACTGAGAACTTTGATACTTGGGTCATGTTGCAGGAAAACAGTTTTTCTCTTCTCTCCCTCTCCTTCTCCTCCTTTGAGAATAATTAAGAAAACAAATCAGTTGTCTAACATTCATGATAAGGATGAAAAATGCTGCCCAAATAACTTCTTATGCTACATAGGTATTAATTAATAATTTACACAAAACAACTAAGTTGTTAATGAATTTTCTTGAATTCTTAATCATGTTTTGCACTTTCATTAAAACTATAGCTTTTCATAAAGCCTATAGGATATAAGTAAGTTTTATTTAATAAATGTCAAACCTTTCATTCACTCTAATTGTTATATATATGTATATATGGTGATGCAGAGAATGCTTAAAGCATGCATAAAGCAGATATTAACCTATATAATACATTATCATATATTAATCAAATTCTCATTATCTGTGTGTATTATATATAAACTTAACTCAGAAAAAATGGCACATCAAAGCACTACACTTTAAATGCTCTAAAAGAATTCTCATTATAATGGAGATAACTATGAAATGCCAATTAGAATCATTCCTCTTCAAATTTAAGCATAAATATCATTATAAACCTCTGTTACACTTGGTCACTTACCAAGGTCACTTGGTATATAAATTCTAAACATTGATCATTATATATGTATCTATGTTATACAAACAATTAAGACCTTCATTATTTTTTTTTAAAGAAAATAGAAAAGTGTCATTTTTAACACCCAAACTTGGCTCTTGGTGAAAATTGATATATTACTGATTAACTTTTATCACTTAGAATATTTGGTGTATTGTCTTCATCTTCATACTCACGACGTTTCAGCCAATATTGTTATATACTCATATGCATATACATGCAGAATCACAACGACACAATGATAAAAGACAAGAAAAGGCTTCTTTAAAAAATATATACCTCTCACTTTATTGTAAGGGTTTGAAAAGGGTTACTCAAGGTTTGCGTGTGAGAGGGAGCTGGAGACTGAACATAACTGCAACATTTTGACCCCCACTCTTATGGCCATCAGTGTTGTGTCTTTCTCGTTCTCCAAGGCTGCTCAACCGGCGGCCCAGAGGCCCACTCTGCTAGCTTTCTCTACTACATCTTATCAGCAACTTCTCTGAACCTCAACTCAATCGGGGGCCCCTTCGGCCTGACGTGGCTTTCCCTACCACATCTCGCCTCTAACTTCTCCAACTGATCTCTCTTTTTGTCTTGACCGAGTTATATAATAGTTAACGCCCACTCAATCACCTACTCAATCTTTGGAATGGCATGTTTGATCGTCATCAAGCGGAAATAACTGTCATGCAGTTCACAGGTCACTCTCTTCCGGTGCATCAGTCTATGAGTGTACCATGGGAATTTTAGCTTGTCTCATTTTGTTTGCCAATTTCTGCCCACGCGATTTCCTCTCATAACTGCCATTAGAATGTGTCACTTCCTTCTGGTGCATCACCTTGAAATGGCAAGTTTGGCCGGGTCGAAGGTCAAAATACAACATGTCCTTCAGCCTTCTTCAGGTGTTTCATGTCAGGAGCCTACATAGGACATCAAACTGAACCTTTTATTTAATCCACCTGGGTAGATTGTTCTAATTCTGTTAACCATGACTGAGTACAAGTGTTAATCTATAGTAAGTATTCCTTGTTATTCTTATCTGTAGTTGGGATTGAACCTGCATCCTCCAGATGATTTCACTCAGAAGCACTTTTCAACAAACAGCTTAACCACTGCACCATGTGTCCTGTTCGAGGCTTTGTGTAAGCTCCCAAGTTTGACATGAAACACCTGAAGAAGCTTTGTGGAATGTAGAGTACCCCTTCATTGCCATTGCTCCTAGGTCCACTGTAGCCCAGAGTGGTAGCACCTGATAAGGTTCTATCTATGAGTCAAATAGAACTGTTTGGCATTTAAACTGAGTGCAAACAAATGACATGCTAAATTGAATTGTTAGAAATAGAACTGTTTGATCATTTAACTGTGTCTATCTGCAAAATGTGTTTACAAATCATATTTGATATATATGTTAAAACAGGATTTGGCATTGAATAACCAACAATGATTGATATGTCATAAAACAAAACTAAAACAGTATGTTTTAGATATATAGTGCATAACTTATTTCTATAAATGACTCAACTCTGTGATTGAATCTTCTAATAACAGAAAAAAAAATGTTAGACTACATAATTATTCAATGTTGAACATGATATGTTATGGTGACATTAAAAATAAAAGTAACATTTTATTAAAAAATTGTTAGAAGTGTACTTAGGGGTAATACTTTTAATGAGACTATAATTATTAAATGGAATGTTCCAGGGTTGTATTTGTAGCCAAAGCTGCATTTTCATAATGACTGTATTCTTTGTCACATGATTGCTCTTCTCCATGGAAACACTTGATTGGCATTCCATCTTTGACTACTTTTTTAAAAAATAAATACAGTTTTAATTTGCTCTCTGCCCTGTCAGCTGAGCCTATAGAATATGCCAATTGCACCTCTGCAGAGGGATAAAACTCACTAATGGGGCCACCTATTGACCATGAGTTGCAACCTGTGATGCTTTGGGACAGGATCCTGGTGGCTGGGCAGTCCATGACCTGGTTGCCAAAGTGCAATGTGACTTGCAACACTCACTTTGCCTATCTAGCACAGTAAGAGCCAATCAGAGAGGCCCAAACCAATCAACAAGCTGACTGCATAACTCTGATTTACCAAGGCAAACTAGTTTCTCCTTGACATTTTCCTTTATAGGGTTCCATGCCAACATCTAGATACTCTCAGATAATGACTTGGAGCAGACCTTCTTTCCTGGATTCATAGTACTGGAGTTGACAGAAGATACTCCTATCGCCACATTATCAAAAAGACACTCAGCTCCATGATCAAACCAAAATCCATCAAGGAACTAGCAAGCAACACTCTACTGGTGGAAGTCATACAAAATTTATTCAGACTTTCTACTAGAACAGAAATTCTCCTATAACCTTAAAATAAAAGCCTATTCTCAAAACACTCTGAACTCATCAAAGTGTAGTGAGAAGCCCAGTTCTCTCTTTCTCTGTACCTAAGATGAGATAAAAACCAACCTTTGCAAACAAGGTGTTACTGACGCCTGAAGAATATCTATAAAAAGCTATGACAAAATAATCCAAACAAATACATATATTCACAGTTTCAACACCCCAAAAAAACCCACTGAAATAAAATAGGATATAGTATAAGGTCAAAACGTACTTTCACTCAGATGTCACAAGTGCCAAAGATTTGAGCACCACAGAGAAAAATGCACCAAACCTCCAGGCAGTAAAGATGTGGAGAAAGTGGAACAAATCACACAGACTGTGAACAACCACAGAACTGCACAAACTGTAAACAAAACTATGCAGGTGATTCAAGCGTGAAATATGGGAAAAAAAGAATATCAGAAATAAAACATACAAAGAACATCTCATACCTGGAGGCAAGAAAACTAGTTAAAAATTCTATAGTAACAATAACATAGGCAAACATAACTGAACCAACCCAAAACCAAAGAATGACCCACCATGATATGGTAACCCTAATAAAAAAAACTTTAAACCCTAATAGAAAGCTTGACCAACTTGTAAACCAAGCCCCCCATTGAACCAGATCCAAGAAGAACTTCCAACCCCCCAGACTAACAAAACTGGAGATCAAAAACAAACAAAAAAGACACACCCTAAACAACCACAAACACCATGCATCCATACCACCACTATCAAACCTAATGAACCCCCATCACAAAAAAATCAAATTACAATGAAAGCCCACTGCTAACCCCAAAAGAGTAAACATAGATGGAGAATGTTGCTGATAGAAACAGAAAACCCTTCAAAACAAAGATCTAAACCTCCAAAAAGCCCTAACAAAACCAAATCAAAAGGCTTAGAAACTATGAGAATCACTGATTCCGACCAAAAAACAAAACACTAAAACTATAACAAATCTCAACCATGCATCATCATCATCATGTCGTACCACTAGCACAGATATCCCTGACCCTCTCTCGCCACTTCTCCCTATCGTTCATCGCCTCTGGCAGGTCTTCAGGGCTATATCCCGTATCCTCACATAGCTGCTGAATGTATGTTCGAGCTGGTCATCCTGCTTTTGCCCGGCTATATGTTGGGGTCCATAAGAGTACATCACTTATGAGCTCGTCCCTACTTCTCCAGCAGTGTCCTGCATGTTTGGTTTGTCTAACTTGGATAGTTTTCGTGATGGGAGGCAGGTAGCCGTATAGTTGGTGCCTTGTAGGGTGTTGCCGCCAGGACTTGTTCAATATTGCTCACAGCATTCTTGTGTAATTGCCGTCTACCTTCTTCTCCAGCCTTTTAGTTAGCGTCCAAGTAGTGCATCAATACAGCAGTATCGATACAACCACTGCCTGGAAGAAACTGCATTTCATTTTATCAGTCAGGTCTGACTTCCATATGATCGATAGCCTATCGATAGCTGTCCATGCTTTCATTAGCCACATGTCGATGTCTTTTTCGGTTGATGAGACGCTGCTTCCTAGGTAGGTGAATTTGTCTACTAGTTTCAGAGGGGTTCTGTCTAGTGTGGAGATGTCGCCTGTTTGATTATAGCATATATATTCCATTTTGTGTGCATTGACATGTAGGCCAATGCCTGCGGCGACTCATTCCAAACTATGCAGTAGTGTTTCTGCTTGGTTGGGTGTATTTGCTAGTATCGCTATGTCATTGGCGTAGTCGGCATCAATAATTGTTTTTGCGGGGTACCTTCTGCTTCTTTTCTTTGTCAGCTCGAAGCCGTTTTCTCTGATTTTATCAATCGATGTTCTAAGCACATAGTCTAGACAGATGATAAAGAGGTATAGAGCTAGTGTGTTCCCTTGTAGTACTCTTGCTACAATGTCGAAGTATTCTATGTCTCCATCTGGTGAATGTACTTTCACTTTGGTGTTTCTATAGAGAATCGTTATTGCTGCTTCGGGTTCTTTAGGTAGGTCGTATGCTAAAAGGATTTGGAATCGAAGGCTTTAGTAAAGTCGACAAATAGTAATGTCGCGTGTAGGTTTTTTGCCCATACACCTTCAAGGATTCTACGGATGGTCAATATCTGTGAGGTCGTGGATCTATTTCTTCGGAAGCCATTTTGGTTTTTCCTAAGGATGTTGTCTATTTTGGGTTCTATGCGGTTTCATAGTAGAGCATTGTAAATTTTGGCTGCTATGGATGTAAGTGTTATGCCTTGGTAGTTCTTGGCTAATCCTAGGTCACCCTTTTTAGGGAAGGGGAGGATGCATCCCTTCATCCATCTGTCTATCGGATTTTGATTATAGACTGCATTGCAGTGTCGGAGCAGTATGTCATCGAATTGTCTGGTCTTCCATACTTCTGGGGGAATCTCGTCCAGCCCTGCAGCTTTCCTATTTTTAATTTTTCTAAGAACCGAGTCGAGTTCTTCTTGAGTGAACAGTCCTAGTTTAATGTCCAATTGCTTACTAATTATTCTGGTGATTGGTTCATGCGTTACTTTCGGTGGGTTAGTAAATTTTCAAAATGCTGTTTCCACAGTTTTATTCTTTCCTGTTGGTTTGCAGCTTTCAGTTTTGCTTTGGCTGTGCTCTTCCTTCTACTCACTTCGTTTATTGTTTACCAGGCTATCCTAGATTGCCTATCTTCCACTGGGTCTCTAATCTTATCTATCTGATTTTGTATGTATTCAGTCTGTTTCTTTATATATATGCCTGCTAACTGATATTGTGCCGTTTTTAGTTTTCGGGCATGTGTGTTTGTTGGGTTCTTTCGATAGCTTTTGGAGGCTGTTTTCACATGTGCACATTTTTCTCTCACCGCTAACGTTTCCCATGGGACTCTATATTTAGTTCTAGATTTTGTTGGAATACACTTCGCTGCCACCTCGAGGTGCGCGTTGACGAAATTCTCATAGTCATCATTTGAGGTACCTTTTTCCGTCTTCATATGCCTCCAAGAAACCTTAAACAATGACAAACCAAACATAAAAAAACTATAATCAGTATAATCACATACATAATTATGGACTAAAAGCCTCAGAGAGAATATCAATTCTTATTAGGAACAATGTAAAAGTAAAGTTAGCGACCATAGTCAAGGGTGACCCGAAGGCTCCCTTTTCGATAGCTACTACACCAAGGTGTAGGGGAGGGCGCTACTCCATTCCCTGGATTGCTCCACTTTACCCTTGAACCGTACCTTATAATGCTGAGTGTTAAGCAAGGTGGTATCAAGTTCCATTTTTAAAGTCTTTGGTATGACTCGACCTGGGATTGAACCCAGGTCTCCCGGGCCATTGGCGAACACTCTAACCGCTGGGCCAATGTCCCGGTTAATGTACAATGTACTCCAAAGTAAAATCAATATCAATACCCACTTGCAAGCAGTTGCAGTCTTGGCAACCCTATATAAAACAGTCAACATTGGCACACTATATTCCCCACCTCATGACCCCATAGATGAAAAAGAACTAATAAACTATCATGCATAATACCAAGTATAAATGAAAAGGAACAGCAAGAAATATAAATGAATCTGCTAGATTCATGGTTTCTTTGTTGCTTTCTCAGTAAAGAAATGTATCCTCTTTGTTGTTGTTTTGGATAATTTGTAATATAAACAAGGTAACAAAAGTGCCACTGATTATTCAGAGGTACTTTTGTTATCTTGTTTATACAGAATTGTAGTTTATGTTCTATTGTATTCATGTGTTTCGACTTGTAATATATTAAAAAGTTGTCAACATAAATACAGTTACCAAGAAGTTGAAGGTACCTTTTTTATTTTGACACTAAATAGGTTTACCAATGATATGCTTTCCTGTGACAGCCCTTTTTCTTGGCAATGGAGGTCAGAGAGGGTAGATCCTGTGTTCCCTTATGATTTTGTTTGTTAGGAAATTTTCGAGGAATTTTATAAATCTAACAATCAGGCCAATGTCATGTTGCTCTCTCTTGATGACATATCTCCATGTGGTTTCATAAGCTTTTTTGAGATTAAAAAATAGTTAATAGGTGTTTCTTTCTTAGTAAGGTCTCCCTTATGAATGTTTTCAGTCTTATCAAGTGGTTCATCTTTTTTTCTGAAGCCTATATGTAAGTTGATTATTAGACCAAAGATACTGGTGAGGTCTATCCACTCTAGTCACTTAGAGACAGGTCCACGATGTTGGTGAGTGTTGAGGTGGTCTGGATGAACCCTGTAGCATTTACAACCATCCACCCTTCTTCTCATGTTGTATTTTTGATCACAGCGAGGTGAGAATTGGTTATGCTGGGTGATGTATGCTGTCAGTTGTTGGCTGCACAATTGTTCATAGGATACTTAAAATATATGTGTGTGTATATGTGTGTAAAAAGAAAAACTCAACTTCAATATATGAAATAATGCTAAAGTTTATATGTATGTGATAAAATACACTTATGCAAATTTCTTCCCAGTGCTTCTATCTTTCATGACATTAGACTTGTGATTTTTCTTGTCAAATTTGGAAATTCTTGGCCTGAAAGTCAGTCTCAAGATTTATGTTCAGGATGCTTTCTCAAATGATATTGGAGTCCAGTAGTAGCTGGAAAGCAGTTCTCAAATTGCCAAAAACTACAGTTTATATTGAGTAGAGGCTCAAACTGGAATACACCCAACTAAGTATTGGGTTAGTTAATTTCTCTATTCTAGATTAGCAATTCATTCAAAATAACATTAATTTTGTTTTCTGCAAATTCTAAACAAGATAACAAAAGTACCACTGAATTATCAGTGACACTTTTTGTTACCTTGTTTATACTACAAATTCTCCAAAACAAAAACAAAAAATATACATTTCTTTACTATGAGAAAGATGCTTCTCAACCCCATCAAAATTAAAGGAAAAAAATATCATTTGTCAACAGACACAAATTCCTAGGGACAGCAGTTGACAAAAAATTAACATTTATCCCCCACATAAAATATTTAAAAACCAAATGCTCCAAACTCCTATAACTTCTAGGATGGTTGCCCACACAGTGGGCTGATCAAAAAGCATTACAACTATCCAGGTAACTAATACATGCAATTCTGGACCACAAAAGCTTTATTTATAGATCGGCAAGGAAGCCCTACTTAAAAGAACTTAACATAATACTCCACAAAAACCTAAGATTAGTCTTAGGCATATACAAAACTTTACCAGTCAAGAGCCTCTATCTACACTGAGGCTCCTGAAGCTCCTCTTCAGATCAGAAATAAAGAATTAGTGCTACAATACAGCATAAAGCTTAAGTCATGGCCAACCAACTCAGCTTACAATTGCATATTCAAACTGAAATATAAGCATCTTTTCATAAAAATAAAGTTGTTTGGATTGTGAATGGAACCCATACTCAAAAAATCTGAAATCCACTTCTGTGATATTCATGATACCATACTATCAGAGGTGATACTGACACTAGACAAACATGATACCATACTATCAGAGGTGATACTGACACTAGACAAACTTTCAAAACAAATACCCACCCTAATGAATACAAAGAAGAAATGCAGAGAATAATTGAAAACTACCGTAACTGTCCCACATTACTGATGGCTCAAAAGATAATATAACTGGTTACACAGCTCAACTAAAAGAAATCCTAAAATCCTTCAAAGGGACACATCCATTTTTAGTGCTGAGGCCCATACAATAGATCTAGCACTCACCCTCAACTCTAGAAGCAACAAAAAGAACTTCATCTTTTCTAACTCTCTGTCTTAACTCTGGAAAAAAAAAAACCTTGAAAATTCCTTAATAATACAATTACTAAACAAACTAAACTATATATACAGTTCAAAGAAGATGATCCTCTGCTGGATCCTAAGTCGCTTACGAATAAGAGGAAATGACAAAAGCAAATCAACACCAAAAATGGCCCCGACAGATTCAAAATCCCATTTCCAGCCCTGAAGACCAAAATCAACATTCTCCCATAGAAAATTGGGGAAAAAATTGGAGTAGCAACATACAAAAACAAACTCTTCCAAATAAAACCCTACATAGAATGTAAACTATGCTTCAGAAAGAAACAAGTCACTATATCCTGTCACTATAACAGTAAACTTGAATTTTACACAACTAACCCACCCCTCAAAGTGACTCCAAATTTACTTAATAAATACTTGTAGACAATTCACTATCAAAATAAAAAAAAGATCCTTGGAAAAACAAAAATAAATTTTACTGTACCCCCACAATTTACTTCTTAGCATAAAATAACCCCAGACTTGTTTACCAGTCAAATTAGTTTGTTTAGGCAAAGGATTAAATACTGAATGCTAACTCGAAAATGCAGAGGAACATAGTGTTTTTGATATAGGTACAATTGAAAAATCCTTTAGATTTTTGACAGTACAAATAAACTCATAAAATTTAATAGACTAACTTAATAGTTAACTTTACAGAAAATTTCCTCAGAATTATGAGTGAATAAAAATCATCAATGTAATATTAACCCTTTGAACTCCTTACACTGTTATATTGACAGTACTTTCCTTCACTTTGTAGTATCAGTTTACTGTTACAGAGTTTAATTGCTATAAATTTAAGGCTCAGGACTCAGCATTAAAAATGAAATTTAATGATTTAGCACTTTTATAATTTTTTTAACAAGATTCAACTCTCATCACAATATTATACATTTAGAATAAAAATATTTCAGTTATCAGGAATTAATTCAATCATTGCTGATTATATTGATTAATTATCTGGATTTTTTTTTCTTTTTTAAGATTTTCAGGAAAAGTAAAAACATTTACATCTATTTTTGCTTTCTAAGTTTTGTTTTTATTTTTCAGAATTTGTACTGTTATGACTAAACTCTTTTGCCCTTGCTGTGGAAACAGGACCTTACGAAAGATATCTATGTCTGTCAATGAAGATGGCAGCATTCAATACAATTTTTCTGTTCAGAGAATTCTAAACCACCGTGGTACAAAGGTAAGCTGCAAAAAAAAAATCCATGTTGAATGTGGATGGGATATTTTATCTCTCTTCTGTTTCTGCAATTAATTGTAATTTTATTCTTTTTACCCATTTTTAAATTCAACCCACCCACCCCTTTTTTTTTAATCTAGTGTTCTTGAAACTATGAACTCTTTCTCACTGGTGTGCCACATCAAATAAATTAGCAATTGTTATAGTCGAATTCTTTTAATATGTCAGTAACTTTCTGAGAATTTTGAACCCTCTATTCAATTTGAAATGAGACTATAACAATTAAGCTAAGGACACTAGTTTAAACAAATCCATGTATGATAATGTTAATTTTTTTGTCTCAGATATTCAGAAATCAGTTAAAATATTTGAATGTTTTTTGGGGGGTTTTTTTTATGTCTGACTTTTTCTTTTTTTAGTTTTCATTGCCTCCACCAAAGGGAGGTAAGCATTCCAACAATCCAATTTTGGTGGAAGATCAGAGAGTACCACAGCAGAGACCCACCAAGAAATCTTTGCAAAGAATGTGCATATTCGATGAAAACTATATCGCCCGGTCCTCACCTTTCAAAATACATGATTTGACAAGCCGAGCTGCCCAGCTTGGCATCCGAGGAGAGATTAAACCTTGGAACAAAAGGAACCCAAATGAATGTGGAAAGAAATTCAAAAAGAAACGAAAATAAAAAAGTAATTAGTGAGATATATATACGTATATATATGTTTTGTTTTTCTTTTCTTTCTTTCTTTTTTTGTGTTCATATCTTTTCTATCAAAAGAAGCTGGAATAAATACCACTTTGTCTTGTCTACAAATTCTTTAAACAACCAATTCAAACATATAAAGTGGAAACCAACTGTTTGCTTAAAATCACACTCAAAGAACATAAGAAAGCTGAGTAGGGAGAGGGCATCTGATATGGCAGAGCATAACTGGAACAAAAAAGGTACACTGGGATGAGGTCCAGAGGATTAACAATGAGCACCAATCGCATGTATAAATCTATCAAGTATAATTTCAACATAGTGGTTTTGACTGCTTAGCAAAGTAGAAATTGGAGAAAATCACAGAAAAGGTTTTTCTCTCAGATTAATATACCTGATAAGTGTTGAAGAATGGATCAGCAAAAATCAGACATGTCACAAGTTGACATATTGTTTTATGGCCTCTATATATATATATTTACATTTAAAAATATCAAGATATTCAGTTTTAAAATACCCTTCAGGTATAAACATCACTGTTTACAGTTTTTGTTGTCAGTTCACTTACCTTGTCATATCTTTTACATTTACAAGTAACAATTCACCCCAAGTTGTTTTGTCACTTTCACTTTTCCCCCAACCTGTTTAACCACACAGATGGACTAATGGAGACTTTGGTTGAAATGTCATTTTGAAACAGGAATGATGGCCCTTCCAAACAGGAAAAAAACAGTCAAACAAATTATTGTTTGGCTCCTTTTTTTTCTTTTTTTTTTTTTTTTTTTTCTTTTGAAGGGAGGGGTCTATTTGTTTTATAATGACAATTACTGAAACAATTGAACCTAACCTGTTGACTATTAACCATTACTGTTCAGAAGTTTTTAGGTTCTAGGGACATGTAGTGACAAGAAAACAGGAAAGCTAAGTTGAGAGAAAGACAGCCTGTTCCAATTACTTCTGAGAGTTGCTGAAACTTTTTAAATTATTAAACAATTTGATCACTGCTTTCCAAATGGAGAGCAATAATTTAAAACTAAGAAGAGATAGATATCTGGAAGTGAGGGTTTTCTCATTTCATCTGCTGACTGCATCTCTGCAGAGGAGTAAGACATAATGCACACAAGTGTCCTGAATATGACACTAAACCTAATGAGGCTCCACTCTTGGAGTTTTGGGGGAGTATAGAGTACCCCTTCATTACAATTACTCTAAGGTCCCAAAGTGGTTGTACATGTTGGAGTCTCATCTATGGGTCAAGTAGAACTGTTTATTCATTTACTATGCTTGAAACTTTGTGTGCAAATAGAACTATTAATATTAGATAGCAATAAAGCATTTAACTGATTACAAACAAATGAGCTCTGGCTTATGTAAAAAGTGTTACCTGCAAAGTATTCACTAAAAAAATCATGTCTAAACAGGATTTGTCATTAAATAACCAACAAGAGTTGATATACCATTAAACCAAATAACTTCAACCAAAGCAGTGATGAACTGATACTGCAAAATGAGTGCTGCTTTGATGGCTTGATTTTTTTCTTTTCTTATTGAACTGTCTTATGTTTCTTTGTTAATTTGGACATCATTTTAGTAAGCATCATTTAAAATTTCCCAGGTTGCCAAACTGATCTGACATTACTTTATTGGTGGCACTGGTTACAACATCATTTTTTGTCAAATTGGAGAACATAGATGCAAGCAAGCAACTCTAGTTCAGATCCTGGGCAAAACTGTTTGCATTTCACTTAGTGCTAATACCACTGGGAAAGGCATGAATCCAACTATTCTACCCTCAGTTATGAGTAAATAGTAGGTCAGACTGGCTGTTTAATCTTTGTAAGATGATTGCTCTAAGATAAGGAAAACCCTAGATTCAGACCAGTTGTACTCTGCTTAAAAATTGACCTTGTGTCATATCCTTGTGGTGGAAGGGCTGGGTAAATATATAAATACAGGCATGTGATTCCTATTTCATTTTTATAAGGTTATAAAATAATTTCTAATATTTGTATTACACATGAAGGTCAATTTTTAAACTGAGTTGAGCTGGTTTGAATTCGGTTTTCCCTCTAAATTGCCAAGGCTAAAGAGTTCAGTCTGTCCCACTATTTACCTATTGCTGGAGACGAGGGGAACAGATTTATGCCTTTTTCAAGGGGCATTAGCACAATGTGAAACCCAAACAGCTTCATCCAGGATTTTGAACTCTGCTCGCCTCATCGAATATGCCACAAGTGTCTCCAACTGTTTGAGTTGATGAGTTCTTTTATAGGTTTTCTCCAGTAGAAATTTTAAACTCAGTATGGCAATATATAACTCCTGGCTGCAGAATAAAAATCTTTGTCCCATGATCATCTGACCCCATGTCATGTTGGCTTTCTCATTAAGTTGGATTGAAATGCATGCCCAGGACTATCCCACAAAGAAACAAACAAGGTGAAAACACAAAAGGGTTGAATAAATGGTTTTGGAGAGAAGTGTGACCCTTCACAACGAAATGCCTTAACTAGAAAAATTAACTTCTTGTAATAGAAATTATCACTCACGCAAATGCCCACGTGTCTGTTTGGCCTGTCAGGTAACAGGATCGGATTGGAAACGGGAAGAAAAGTGTAGTCTAGAATGTAAAGGCAAATAGAATAAAACTACTCACAAGCGGCATTGCGTCTGTTTCGATCATCAGAGAAAGGAACAAGAAGAAAAGAGGAACGAGAGTTTATGTATTTTATTTATACCTGTCACATGAATTTGCGTATTAGACAGAATGGAGATTATAAAAAGACCAAAATGAAGAGAACAGTCAGTTGAGCTTTTGACAGCTGAGAGAAACCAGAGACCTTGTGTGACGAAACGAATTTGGTGCAGTGAACTGAGATAGAAAGACCCTTGTTTTTAAATCTCACTCCTCAGCATATCTGTCAATCTCTGTTCCTTTCTTCTCTTGTTTCCCACCCCCCACCTTTTCTGTTTGTATTTTTCTCAGCACATATCTCTCTCTCTCTCTCTCTCTCTCTCTCTCGTAGCCGACTAAGTTCTTGTGTTTTCTGATTGGTAAGTCCTTTCTCTGACTGTCCCCTCTTTGTCTCTCCTCCTGTGTCAGTCTCCCCAAACTTCCAGTGGCCGATTCCCTCCTTTTTTTCACTGTCCTTTGGTTGACCTCTACAGACTCTATCTGACCCTGTTCTTCTTATTGTCCCTTGGTTGACCTTCTGTATATATGGAGAGGCAAACATCCCATGGCCAATCCACAACCATACACACAAGCCCACCAGTTTAGAGCTAAGTCTGTATACCAACAGCAATAGTGTCACATCAATCCATCACTCCCTCAGTGTATCTTACCAAATCTTTTTTTTTTTTTAACTCTTCTTGGATTGAGCAATTCTTGTTCCTACTATTCTTTCAGATCCCTAAAGATTTACTTAACACTTTTACACTCTGTCAACTGATTGTTTTATGACTGAGACTTTTTTCATTATCTTATTTTTTGCATTAGCATAAATAAAATGAGGATTTTCTGTTAAAAGCAATATTGAATTGATGTAACATTTATTTGCTTTAAACAAGTCTCAATCACAAATACATGTTCACCATTCCATGCCATGATGGCAACTGAAATGGTTACTGCTGCTCAGATTTACTCATCATCGCTACTCATGCCTGCTTGTTGTCAATTTTAAATTCAGATCATTCTGCAGGAACCTGTATTAAGTTCAATAAATACTGGAATAATGGCCATTTGTAAAGCTACCCTGTCAGCTGGGGGTTGTACAATATGCCAAATGCAACTCTGCAAAGGAGGTAAGACCTTCCCCCAGTTAGTTGGTGACCTATGATTCTTAGAATGGGATCCTGGCAGTTGGGCAGTCAATGACCTAGTTACTTCAGTGGCTATATAACTAGCAACAATCCACTTTGGTCCTTACTGGGTTAGATGGGTGGTTGGATAGGTCCAATCCAATCCAATCAATCAGCTGTTCCCAGAATCTTGCAATTTTTTATTTATTTTATTTTATTTTTTTTTAATTATGAATCAAAAGGCAATGACTATAGGGTCAATCATGCTGAAGAAAAACTGATATTTACCCTCCTATCACTAGGAGAGTAGTTATCTTGGGAATAAAAACCTAGAGATCCCAAGTTATTGGTTCTTTTCCTCAATGTGAGTATACTGTATAACCCTGATTACCAAGGTGAATAGGTTTCCCCCTTGAGATTTCCCTTTATCAGTGAGTGAACTCATTAGAAAAACCTATGGATACAAAAGAAAAAACAAACCCAAGCAAAAAATCACTCTTTCCTAAATTCATAATACTGGAGTCAACAGAAGATACCCTTATGTCCACATTGTCCTTTTTCATTATCAAAAAGACACTCAACTATATAATCAAACTAAAATCTGTCAAGAAACTAGCAAACAACACTCTACTGATGGAAATCACAAAGAAAATTTATTCAGAGCTTCTACTAGAACAGAAATATTTTTATAATCTTAAAATAAAGACCTACCCCAAAAACTCCCTGAACTCCTCAAAGAGAATAATAAGAAATCCTGATCTCTCCCTCTGCACCCAAGATGTTACTGAAGAATTTCCATAAAAAAGCTATGACAAAATAATCCAAACAAATACATATATTCACAGCTTTAGTATTCAAAAAACGCCACTGAAATAAAAATGGATATACTTTAAAGTCAAAATGTACTTCCCAAACTCACTCAGATGTCACAAGTGCCAAAGATTTGAGCACCACAGAGAAAAATGCACCAAACCTCCAGTATGTAAAAGATGTGGAGAAAGTGGAACAAATCACACGGACTGTGAACAACCACAGAACTGCACAAACTGTAAATAAAACTATGCAGGTGATTCAAGCATGAAATATGGGGAAAAAAGAATATCAGAAATAAAACATACAAAGAACATCTCTTACCTGGAGGCGAGAAAGCTACTTAAAAATTCTATAGTAAAACAACTTGTGCAAACGTAACCAAACCCACCAACAACTCAACTTGAAACCAAGGAATGACTCATTATGAGATGATAAACCAGATAAAAGGACTTTAAACACTGATAGAATTGCTAAGAGAAAACTTGATCAATCTGACAACCAAGTCCCACATTGAACCTCCAACCCCAGATTAATGAAACTGAAGATCAAAAATAACAAAACAAACAAAAACAACAACAAACTCCAAGCATTCATACTATCTCTACCAAACCTAATAAACCTCCACCAAAAAAATCACATAACAATTTGTGACATGGACACATGGGTAGGTGAGAGTATATTTATATATGTGCAGGTACATGTCTATGGTTGCGAGTTGACCATAGGTATTTGTGTATATGTGTGTCCATATAGGCGCTGATATATATTTGTGTGGGAACCACTAATTCACCCACACCAGTATAAAGTGCAAATGTCAGATAAAAGAGGATCTGCAATTTAAAAATTTTATCATCACACCTTTTTAGGGTCTCTTGGAG
Organism: Sepioteuthis lessoniana; assembly: GCA_963585895.1. NCBI lineage: Eukaryota > Metazoa > Mollusca > Cephalopoda > Myopsida > Loliginidae > Sepioteuthis > Sepioteuthis lessoniana. The sequence goes on from OY757932.1 coordinate 36,770,363, forward strand.
ATGTAGAATCTATTTGTGTTTTTATGTACAGTCTATGGGTGGCCAGAAATAGGAATGTTCACCTCCTACAGTTATACAAGAGGGTCAGTCCAAGAAGAACAGAATCGATGCCAAGGGTTAGACAGGAGAATAGACACAAGGCATACACAAGCTAATGGCTTGTAGCATTAATTTGCTTTTTGATACCTCTATGTGACAAGTCTGTTCAATCTCCTCTTTGTCCCCATTAAATAACCCAAGTATGCATGTTTGATGCCCTCCAGTGCTATATATTGGGTTCCTGGATGGGCAGGTCCCCAACATGTCCATCCTGGTTCTAGCTGGGTTCAGGGCTATATATGTTGCTTCTAACTTATATTTAACAGTCACTCCTAACTCTCGTTTTGTTCCAGGATATGGGATGGGTAAATTAATTGCTTGGAAGACTTTGAATATGCTTCCTCTATTTAATAGTGGTATTATAATAGTACTAAGGCTAACAATTTTGTGTCTTCTATCAGTGTAATATAACCCAGTGAATTATAGTAGCACCATAATCCAAGGTTAGGATCAGCGGGCAACCGAAGACTATGAGGAAGTGCAGCTTTAATTTTGAGCAAGATATCGCTGAAATGACCGGGAGTTACAATACTAGGTGACAGATGTCCTAGAGAGAGCATGTCTAATTGTCATAACATGCTCAAGAGACAACTGTAAAGGCTGTGAGGTCTGTTTTAATCTATTGATGGCCATCAGTAATTGCATAAACTGCGCCACAAAACCCCCAAGCTTCCGCAGCTCGACTGACATGGAACAAGTCACCTGTCCTAATTCATTCTTTATGTCTAGCATGTTCTTAACCAGCTGATTGATAGTTTGCCTATTTTTGGCCAAGTCTATCCTCATGACATTTAAAATTGACAGACTACTCCTTGCCTGTCATCTGACTGTCTCCTACTGCCACTAACTTCCTTCTGATAATTTTTTAGTCCACCTCGGTTATTGTTCCAAACAGAACACTAAGTGCTTTACCTACTATTGGTAGGACCAATCTCCTTTTTCTAGATTTTAACAATTTTAATCCTTCCAAATAATCTCCCATACTGCCCCAGTGCATCTCTAACGTGATGACTTCCTGCCTGAGCGAATACATCAGGTTATGGTAGTTCCTCTTATAGGAATAATAGTTCACCGCTATGTGCTCACCTATTTTTTTTAACTTTCTGTATTTCCAACCCTAATTCCTCCAATAATCTCCTATATGGCTTTAGTTCAATCATCAACTTGAAGACCCATTTTGATCTGGTAACAATCACTTCTGTAGTCTTCTTGAAAATGGTGTTTTGGTTATGTCATAATGCATTGGTTGATACAACAAGGATGAGCAGCAACAGAATCCTAACATTATCCATCCTGCAATATAATAGGGAGCTTGGTTATTGTGCTGTAAATGGATATAAGTAGTCACAAACCCCAAAATGAAATAAAAAAGAAGTTTAAGGATAATATATGTACCAGTATGTATCTAGAACCCCAATCCTACTTTCCCTATCGTCCATTAAGCTCATGAAAGACCTTTCCAAAAGTTGATCCCAGAGAAAACAGGGTTTTTTATTCAACTCCTCATTGGGTAACAATTCAAGTAGTGTTTTCTTTTGGTTTGCCTTTCTCTCTTAATCTGGATTGTATCCTACTCAAGGGAATATTCTCATCTTCTTCTCTAGGCAGCAGTCGCTCATCATGTGACTTCAGTTCTGCCAGGGGGATGATGTCTTCTGGATCTCACTCCTCCAAGTCCTGCTTAGGGGCCAAGAGTTCTCCTCAGAGTGGTGGCAAATTTTATGGGGCGGTAATTCTGATTCCGAGTCCTCGAGATCAGATTCCTGGTTTAGAGGTGAGGCAGCCAGTATCAATTGTCTAATTGGTCTTCCACTGTTCTCGATAGTAGATGTTTCCCAACTTCGGAGTTCAGCCAGCTTTAAGTCATTGGCATGTGCCCTCTTAACCTTTCCCGAAAGCTGGTCCCAAATTATAAATGTGACAGGACCTGTTTGTTCGACTATCCTATAATAGGGCCTCCACCATGAATCTAGTTTACCTTGTCTGAAATGCTTCCGGTAGTATACTGGATCTCCAACATCTAATTTTACTTCTCAGCAGCTTTTATTACCTATACTATTCCTCCTTTTCTGGGCCCATTTTATCCTCCACTGCGCCTGGATGAAGATCTTGTGCTGTTATTCGCTAACAAGGTGATGGTGATCTTCACCCACATATTTCCTTCAGGGTCAGCAGGTTGTCCACCAGCAGAACATCAAATGTAATACCCCTTCTTTTAGGCAATATTAACAATCCATATCCACGGATATTTTCTCTGGCTAATAAAAAAGAAGGTCGAAGATTCTTTTGATTTGGATGTTTTTTATTTCTTTCAATTGGACTTGAGAGAGGCAATGTGACACTCAGTGCTACTATATTTTACTCTTTCTGTTGGCACATGCAAAGACCCACTGTGGCACGTGCGGGGCCAACTGCTATCACAACTACTTCTAAGCACATGTGAAGACAACTGCCCTTTCTCTCAAAAAGCTACCGCTATTTATTTAGAAAATCCGGAACTAAATTTCTTGCCAATTGAAGGAGCATAATTTTTTATCAGGCTGAGATTCTAAAATTTGTTGGTACTAAAATATCTACCAGTTTGATCTCTCTGGGGCATGAAGTCAAAACCAGACTTAATGGCGGCCAGGCCCTTTCACCAAGTAATCTGATATCTCAAGAGAAAGAAAAAATTTTCTTTTTACTTAACTCGGGTAGGCCCACCCACGTTCAAATCCGGACACACACATACATACACACACACACCTCGTTCAACTTCATTTTCAACCTGATACAAAAAAAAATGTTTACTTCTGCATTGTATCACACCTAAATGAATCATGAATCTATCATGCAGAAGTCACATTATAGATAACCACAAATCCTCCAAATTTATCATCTACTCAGACTCCAAATCAGTCCTTTTAACGCTACCAAACATCAACTCCTCTCATCTCAAGACTCCTAAACAAAATGAATACTCTTTCCAAAAATAATAGAATCATTCTCACCAAGCCACATTGGTATACATGGAAATGTAAGGGCAGACAAAACTGAAACAAAATCACCCCTGACCGCCATATCCAATACAAAAATCCCATACAGTGATCTAAAACCAACCATTAACAAATTCATACCTGACAAATGGCAAAAATTATGGGATAATCAAATAGACAACAAGCTCCATCATATACAAAATACCATTGATGAGTGGCTGGTAGGTTACAGAAGAAACAGAAAAGAAGTGATACTTTCCAGACTTTGCATACCCACATTACCCACTTCCACCTCCTAAAAAGGGAAGACACCCCAATATGCTCAATGTGCGAAGTACCCCTCGCACTCAAACACATTCTCTTAAACTGTGATAGTTTTAGACAAACTCACCCAGAGCAAACAACCTAAAGGACCTTTTCAAAAACACCAAACCAAAGGAAATCTTGAGTTATTTTTAAAAAAACAAACCTTTTTACCAAATCAACCTTTTCACTAAAATCTAACTAAGTATAGTCAAACACTATAAAAAAAATCCATACCCTAAACCCACATAGAAGACAAAACTAATCAAATCCTTTTGACATTAAATGACTCACAGAGGTTAATATGCCATTAAACAATATTTAAACTCCTTGTAAAAGGTGTGCTAAATTAAACAATTTTCTTTTGTGGCAAATCCTTAAAAGTTAACAACGAACCAAGAAATTTGAAATCATTCAATCCTATCTAGATTAACAGTGGAAGTGATCATTCGGTTTTTGTCACAAAAGGTTGCAGATCCTTCTAACTTATACCAAAAAATAGTTACAAACTATTTTTACTTCTCTTTAGAAACCTGTAGGTGGCAAATGGTTAAAAGAACTCAAAATGGAATCAATGAGCTGAGGTTATTTCCATTCACTTCATGCTAAAAACTTTGAGAAAGGTATTAATCCACCAGTTATGAATAAAATAAATGTCATTTTTGCTTGAGGCAAGATTTTTTTGGCAGTTGAGCTACTATAGAATTCTCAAGTCTACAATTTTCTTCATGCTTGTCAGGAAGGTGTCACATGTCGCTTTCTTTTGGTGTTATTTTCTCTTGAGGTAATAATTAAAAGAAAAAAATCTTATAAGGTAGGATTTTACAAGAAAGCAATAATAATCATATCATGATCCTACCAGTTAAAAAATAAATGAAAATTTTTCAAGGTTTTTATTGTATTTCAGAAACTTAGTTCAAAATGGCTTGCTTGAAAATTAGGTCTGACAGAAAATTGGGAATTGAAGGTTAGATGGAATTAAGTGGAAGGCTGCAGAGCAGTATGATACTAACAACAACCACCAACTCATGGAAAGGACTTTCTTGCATTCTCCTCACAATGGAATATGCCTTTCATTATTCATCATAAATATTGAATGGTTTGTCATGTCTTTTGCCTGTGTTATCTTTAAATGAGTATTCCACAATCCATCTAACACACACCATGAATCTAGCAGCTCCAAACAGACTTTGATTTTATTCTTGTAAAATATTCAAAGGATCAGCTTTTTTGTAACACTATTAGCTATTCTGTCCCTGGGTACACATATTTAGATGTGAATGTGTCTGTTAGTATGTACATGTATATGCATAGCATATATGTATATGGATGTGTGTTTATAGTATTATCCAAAGGAAAGCTAAGTTAGGGGGATAGACAGATTTTTATAGAGGATAAAAAAGAAAGAGAAGGCATTCTCAATGGGAATGAAAGGGTTAGTTTTTTTAATGTCCATAATAAAATCATGGCTTTGGTACTAATACTGTCAGAGGGCAGTTGCCAAGAATATAATTCTCTAAAATATTTTAGTTCGGGGGTGGGGCATGCAGGAAAAGCAGTTTTCTTTTTTTGTGGTTGCAGTCAAGAGTTCAATTGACAAGTTGCATCTTAGACTAGTGGGGGTTGTGCTGCTGGGCTGGATCAGGGTCCTCCTCTGCCCACTGTCAATTTTAGTTATTCACAAAAAGAGCTAATCCGAGAAACTAGTGAGGGTCAAATCATTTAGGCTGAAAAGCTAAGTGTTACACACACCACCCCATGGTTGAAAGCAAAAAAATTGTCATCGATAAAGACAGTCATACAATTTTATCCCCAGGTCCTTTTCGTTTTTGTTTGGGGGGGCTAAAATAGAGAGAAACAACACTATAACAAAATTACATTTAAAATTTTTTTCATTGCCATAACAGATATTGTTCATTGCTGTGGTGGTCCCTTCAAAAAAAAAATTAGCAGTTTTATGTAAAGTATATGACCTATGCCTGTGGTACAATTCATTCATCACTCTAGTCAAGACTGTGATAGTGCAGGAGAGTGATAAATATTAAGAATCTATTAATCGCTCTAGTCAAGATTAGGAAGAAGAGGAGAGTGATAAATATTAAGAATCTATTAATCGCTCTAGTCAAGATTAGGAAGAAGAGGAGAGTGATAAATATTAAGAATCTATTAATCGCTACCTCATGTCACTAACAACCTACATTTTATTAAGAATCTCAACTTATACCAAACAATTCAACTGCATGATAGAACTTTTCTTTATAATGCAAATACAATCTAGATTTCATGTCATTTCTGTATTTGTTCTATTAAGCTTGCTTGCAATAAATGTTAATTCATTGTAAATTGTTTTACATTGTTTAGCACGAGGAAATATTAAACCATTAATACATTTCCTCTGCTACAAGTGTCCAAATTGCTTTCCTCACAGTCAAATAATTGTGGTAGTGAATTAAGGTATTCAGATATGACAAATGTATGAAAACAAACCTTCAAGTCGTCCATACCATAACCCACAGATTCAATTACCAAAATTGCTTTAAATAAAAATATAAAAACCCACTGATTACAATGATTTGTTTGTGTACCAAATTTGTAGACATGTAGATAATACAAAGGGTGTTAAAAATTATTAAGACCAAAGCCATATGTACCACATTAATGATGCATGAATCATCAATTTTCGTCCAATTAATAAGCCCCTGAGCATTCAGCACACTTATTCCAATGAGCTTTCCATTGTTTGAAGCACCTCTAAAATTCTTTTGATATGGTATAAAACTGTATCATGTATCTCTTTTAATGTCCTTGTTCTGATTTTTTTTTTTTACTATTGAGATGAAGTTCTAGTTTAGGAAACAAGTTGCATAGAGCTGAAGGTATGGAAGGATGCTGCACTTGCACAATCTTGTGTTATGCCAATTAAAAAAGCAACTGAGACAGAAGACTAGATAACATCATCTCTTCATGAGTTGGTCAGTTGTGGTGCATATCTTCATTTTATTTTTTATCTAAAATTTCAGTCTCAATACATTTTGATCACATCTAATATACTTCAGCAAATCTAATCAAGATCTTATTGTACATCCACTTTCTCTTTGAAGGAGAAATACAGAAGACTGTTTGTGACAGGGGTATTTGATTTGGTCTAATGGCATAATGCCAAAGCTTGTTTTATATATATATATAATTTGTAATCGGATAGTTTGTAGGTAGTTTTATTTTTAAATGTGTCAGAGCTAAATTTTTTGCACCCAAATGGTTTCAAGTATTGCTATCTAACACTAATAATTCTATTCAACACCATTAATTAGTACACAGTTAATTGCCATGCAATAATTCAATTAAACATTTATCATTTGTTTGCCCAGTTAAATACTTTCAAGTTTAGTAAATGATTAAACAGTTCTATTTGACCCATAGATAGGACCCTAACAAGTACTACCACACTTGGAATAATGGCAATGGATTACTCCACCTTCCCCCAAAGCACCAGAACTGGAGCCTCACCATCAGATAGTTTAGTGTCAGATTCAGGACTCTCATTGGGGAGGTCTTACATCTCTGCAGCGGGCATATTCTACAGCCCCAGCTAACTGGGCTTAGGGGTATTTGAATTTCTCCTACTGACATAGGTAATTATATGAAACACCACGTTAAAAATGATTCTTGAAGTAGGTTATCATTAAACAAAGAGCGTCATATATATAACTCATGGCCACATTTAGTCTGGTAAGTGGGTCAATTCTATTTTTAAAAAATTTCTTAAATTCTAAAATATCGTTAAAAATATTATCTTTAACCATTCAGGTACATTGGGATAATTTCTCTTCTTATTTGAGTGTGTGTGTGTAGCAGATTTCTGTCAGTAATACATTTGTATTGATGACAGAAATTTGCATTTTTGTCAGTATACTGTTTGCTATATTACCACTGGTTTTTAAAATTTGAGAATTTACTCAAACTTTAAATCTTGATTGCATTTTTTAAAATTTTTATCTAACACTGGATACCTCAGCCTCTTTTTGTTTTCATATAAAGGAATATAAAATAATGAGTGCTTGGTATCTGGGATAGAATATATATATATATATATATAGGAAGTGTAACAGAAATGAAGATCACCTTGCTACTAAGTGTCATATTTATCAGACTTTCTATGTATGTATTCACCAAATCTGTCCACTTTTGGCAGGCAGAGACACAAGTTCAGTTTTTCAGTAGCACAATGGTGGTTTGAATTCAGTTTCCTTTGCCTAGACTAATTGCTACACCCAAGGCTAAAAGGCCGACTCGACCCAACTTTGGCCGTGTCCCAACTTTTCATCTGGCTTGTAGAAATGAGGTTCTTCAGAATGTACTATTGACTGCCTTGATGATCATAAAAACATGAAACTTATAAAATTATTTATAGTCTACATTCTCCCAGATATCAGGCAATTCTTTCTGCAGATACTGCAATCTTTTGCATAGCAAATGATTTTTTTTATATATGATATAGTTAGAATTTACTCAGAAAACTTCAGATGTTAACTTTTACCCCAGCTAGTGTGCATGTATATATATATATATATATATATATATATATATATATATACACACACACACGTATGTTATTTTAAAACAAATACAACTATTTATTTGAAAAACGTGGTGCCAGCTGTAGAAAATAAAATCATGCTTAATACGAAGCTATTGTATTGAGCTAATATGACTTATTAAAAACAAACTCTCAACTTTTTTTTCATCACCACTTGACCTGATTATCAAAAAATTGAAACAAAGTTGAGTTGGGCAATTTTATTCTTTTATTTATATATATATATATATATATATATATATTTTTTCTTTTAATAACTGTTTTTCTTGGAGAAAACTAATATTGAAGTACATAAACAGAAATTGCTAATTAAACTTTGATTAAAAAATTTCATTATTTTTCTCAGTGTAGCATGAGAAGGGGAAAAAACTTTTTTCCTTTGTCCAAGGCTGAGAACTAAGGGATTGAGTAGGGAAAAATAAGTTTTAGTCTTGTCTGGCAAGTTAAACAACTATCTTTTTCTATTTAGACATATATTTGCAATTTCAGGGATAAAAATAAAATATTAAGTCCATTTTTTTCAGAAAGATCTTTCAAAGAACTTTGTTTAGGTTATTGATGCAGCAAAGCATAACTAGTTGTGCTTAAAATACACCTTTATGTTAAGGGTGACCTTCTTATTCAATTCTATAAACCTTTGGAGGCAGGTATGGTGTAAAGGCTATTATTGTAGGAAATAAACTAGGCAAACCAAGTTCAAGTCCTAGACAAGGCAGTTTGTTTTACTTTGCACTAATGCTTTTTTTGTCCCCCATTCCCAACTACGATAAGGCAACTGACTTAAGAGGAAAACTTAGTCAAACTATCTATAAAAGTTGGATTGGGGATAGTTCCTTGCTACTGGTACCAAGTAACCCAGTACAACCTGTCATGTTACTTGTGTAGGAGAGTGACACTGCTAAACATCCCATTGCTCTTAGTGATAGGAATTACTTGGCTTGGCACCCCAACATCTTAAAAGGTTATGGAAAACAAGAACAAACCTTTCTAAAGGAAGCTAATAAATGTGCAGTCTAAAAAAAAAGAAAAAAGTAAATAGAAACAGCCATGTTATCCTTGTTTTACAATTTAAGAAAACTGGTTCAAAGATTTAACATATACAACTGTAGTATACATTTTTTATTTCAAGTTCTATTATCATTAATAATTTTGACTCCCTAAATCAAGTTGCTATAACTTTGGAGTGGGGGGACAATTCTGCCTCATGGAAGCCTGGTTTGTGTATCATGGAAGACCAAATAATACCCACAAACTCTTTCAATACTTTTATTTCCAATCCGAGTGGTATATTTTTTTATATACCCTAGCAAGAGCTGTTATGAAGAATCGGGCTTCTCTGACATAAAAGGGGACAAGAGTTTCACCGGGAGCTTATTCTTGTTTCTGATACACACTATTTCTCACTCCTATAGAAGTGATGATCCAAATAAGTATATACATACAACCTCAGATTAAAAAAAAAGGCCAACTAGATTTAGAAAGATGATACCAGTCAAAATTACTAGTAAAATTTATGTACTTGATATATCTGACAAAATGGTGTCGGAGGGGGGACAAGAAAACCTGAAGTTGACATTAAAATGGTTTTAATGTTTTACTCTTCATTACAAGCATTTTCAAACATAACTGGAACAGTTAAAAAAAAATACAGATACTGTTCTATTTGTCATATGTAATAAATAGAACAATAAATTCAGTTTTAAAATATCTTTAAAACAAAATTCAAAAGATACATTAAAAAATCTTAAACTTTATCTTCATAGACATAAAAAGAGTACTATAAAATAGACTTTCTAACTAATTCTCAAAGAAATTTCAGTTCCAAAATATCTACTTAAAACTCAACTTTAACATCACAACTAGTTCACATGATAAATAGAAAAGCTTACCATATTTTAAAACCTTTTTGAAAATGCTCATATGATGAAGAGGGAAAGATTACATAATAAACAAAACAATTGACATCAACTTCCAGTTTTAAAGTTCTACTTAGCCTTTATATATCAAACAGTTTTTTTTTAAAAAAACAAATTCTGATGCAAACTAAAATATGTATATACCCAACCCCTTCACACAAGCACAATGTGACTAAGTCAATTTTTTTAAGCAGAGTTTAACAGGTTTGAATTCAGTTTTCTTTCTTTTAGACTAGTTGCAAGTTTGAAGAGCCTAGTCTGCCCTACTATTCACACATAATTGGAGGAAGAATAGTTGGATTCATACCTTTCCCAAGGGTATTAGCGCAATGTGAAATGTAAACAATCTGGACCAAGATTTGAACTTGGGTTGCCATGTCCATTTATGACAGTAACCATTACACTCCCAAACTGCTAACAAGACAGTGAGGTTTCACTATAAGCTATCAAAAATTATTCTAACAAGTGAGCTTTATATTCTTGATGTTAGCATTTTTACTAAGCCATTCTTTCTGTGAGTGAGTGGGGGAGGGAAAAAAGTTCAATTGTTTGAACAATTTCTGGTACATCAATGTTTCTTAAAGTTACTGACAGATTTTTTAAAATTATATATCAAACAATTTCAAAGAATATTCATTTGATAATGGTTTTGTCTACAAAAAAAGTTGCCAGCAAAGAATTAAGAAAAATAAATTTTAAACCTGATATACAAAAAAAAAAAAAAAAAAAAAATTTTTTATCTTAAAATAATTGAAAACAGTTTGATGTAGAGCAACTAAATTGGGCATGTAAGGGGGACCCTCACTCAAATCCAGAACCATTCAATAAATACATCATTGAATCAAATTTCATAAGGAATTGAAGAAAGACCTTTCATTAGGTCTACCAGTAGCATATGACGAATTCAAGTACATCTATTGACACATTCCAACTAATATATAAAAAGATTTATAAATTTCAGATTTCCAAGCTGAAAGTCACAAGTCAGCTATTACAATTTTAAAAGGAATAAGCACATTTTAATGGCAAATACTATTTTACTTCAATATGACTACCATTAGATTTTTCATGTATCCACTGTAGTGGTTTTAATATTCCAGTACCTAGAAGTTAAATTGGGTATATAGAAAAGTGATGAAAGACTGAAAACAGGCATTTTCAGTGAACCCAAAATCATATGTGAACTGATCCACTTGAGTTAACATAGGATTCATCTATATTAGTTGCACAGATGCTGATTTAATAAACATGTTAACAGTATATCAAAGAATGCACTTTTTGCATTCTCATGTTGAACCAGCAAAAATGGCTCATGGTGAAATTTTTATGAGAGCAATACACTTTTAATATTCTAAATTAGAGAATAAAGAAATTTCTTGTCCAACCTATAAATGAATAATGTAATGAGGCCTACATTTTATCTGAACATTTTTTAATCATCCAAATTCACTATAACTATGAAATGCTAATATCATGAGCTGCTATTACAATGAGGGAATTCAAAAGGTTGACAGGTTGTTTAGTTGCAGCTATTAGAATATTTACAGGTATTATCAAAGTTGACAGTTTGTTTTCGCACACACACAAAAAGAAAAAAGGTGAAGATTTCTCAGTTTTAAGAATGAAATTAAGCAGCTTAAGAATAAAGCCTGACTATCATTTTTTTTTTTTTTTCAATTCTTATAAGATATCCATAACCTAAAAATAAATATTCTGAAATTTATTTCTTCATCTTGTATTTAAGATTTAAAACAAATAAAAGAATTCCACAGCAAAACAAAAATAAAATCAAACTAAATAAAAAAAGTCACAACAAATTGGGTTTAGAAGCCTTTATTTCAAATCTAAAGACTCCCTAACAATAATCATTACAGCAGCCAGGATGGAGAGCCACCCCAAGAGGAGATGCCAGGATGTTAGGGCTGCACATATCCACTTGCTACACGTTTGGACCACATTTCACTGACATTAACTGATTAATAGTTCTGTAGTATCATTATTAATTATTATTATTCAATATTATAATCATGAAGATTCAATGCAGAATACCCCACAAATGATTTGAGGGAGTAAGTGATTTAATAAATTCCCGTGACTTCAACAGAAAAAAAAAAAATTTCCAAATCCTATATAGGATGGTTCAGTGTGTCCTGCAAGAACAGAGAGAGAGAGTCAGGTCCCTAAGTAACCAATAAGATACTTCCTCCCAGTTCATTCATTCTAAATAAGAACAAAGAACAAGGAGATCAGACACACACACATACACACACACCAGCAGCAATGCAAATATCTTTCTCTAGATCCATGTGAATTCCAATCTTGGGATATATGTTTAAATCTTGGAAAGAAGCTGCAACAGAATGCTGACAAGAAACAAACACACGTGCTTATGTTTACATCTGAAACTATCAGCACTTACTGAATGCTAGGGGAAGGTAAAAGAAAAAAGAAAGAGGCCTTGGGTTTTAACAAGGAGAAAAAAAAAAAGAAGTTATCTGAATCTATCTTAATGAACAGATACTAAACTAATAAAAATAAATAAGTGAAAATAAAAGCTTTTTCTTCTTCCAAATGTGTTTCCGGCAACAGGAGTCCTTGCAAAAAAAAAAAACAAAAAAAAAAAAAACACACACACACACACACACACACACATATATATATATATATATATGTGTGTGTGTGTGTTTTAGCATAAAAATTTTAAAAAGTTTGTTAGCTTTTATAGGACAGTTTTATTTTATTTTTGAAGAAGGTAATGTAAGATTTTAAGTAGGCTAATAATATATGGGTGTATTGTCACTGGATAGCTAGTGACTAAGGGGTCAATTGATAGTGTTAGAGAGGGCGGGGAAGAAATGGGGGGGGACATAAGTCCCCACCATCCCAAATAGCCTCACAGTGCAATGCCAAATTTGTTAATTTGACAGGGAAAAAGAAAAAAGTGCAGCACTTAAATATAGTAAGGAGCAGAAAATCTCCACTGCATTGTCAAAGAAAGAGGAAGCAATAATGTTGGAATGGGAACGAAAAAAAAAAAAAAGAAATAAGTCATGAAAGAACAAAGAAATCACTAACATAATATGGCTTTTAAGGAAGGTAAAGAGTCATCTACACTTTAATAGAATGAGTAGAGTAACCTTTTTTGTTAAAATATATAAAAGGAAAAAATGTAGGGCTTGACCAGCATTGAGTTAGGACATCTGTAATCCAGACACCTAGTATAGCAGAATAGTTTTACAGTACAGCCATTATGATATGGATCATGCCAACAAAGAACCAGTGGCAGAAGCATCAAGAGTAATGCTTTTTTTTAGAGGACTGGTAACCAAAAGAAATTTCAACCATTCTAAAATTATTTGCCTGTAATAATGAGATACAAATATTGTAGATGGACCCCATGGATACTTACCAATAGGATTTCAAAGATTCCTTTTACAGAGAATTTAAAGTCATTGGGGGAGAAAATTTTTTTAAATCGAGTGGGGAAAGCAAGAACAGTGCACTCCTCATAGGCCATTTCCTAAGAATTTACAGGCTTAGAAAACAATTCTTATGGTCATATATTTGCTAAAAATTAAACTGAAATAGTTATATGTTCATTGCACAAGAAAATCTATTCAAGTTTTTATAATTATGTGTCAGGCAATTTACTTCAGTGATGAAAGCTGTTTTGAATCTTTGTCATCAAATTTCTCAAGTGGTTTTGAGAATTTTTTTTTGTTAAATAACTACAGAAATCATTTTATATGTTTCAAATGCAGAGGAAATTTTTATCAGCTGTCCTGCAGGGGTAGGGATGCTGTTTTTTTTCCAGTAGTAAAAAAAGGACAATGAAAATAAATATCTTAATAAATAATAAAAATATAAACATTTCTTTCCAGCAGAATTGCTGGATGGAGTAAAGGACAAATGCCGAGTGGTGGGTTCAGAACCTTAGCACTATCCAAGTCCAGATTCAATATATTTTGCACACCAACAGCAGAAACAAATATAGCCAAACATATCCTCAGAATTCTGAAATTTAGGGAGTGGAGAGAGATTTGCATAATGAGAGGGAGATAGCAAGAGTAGTCTAATCCAAGAATAAAACTGGAGAAGTCCTCCCTTCCTTCAGTCTGCTGATAGTCAGGGTTGGAGATAGATATAAGGCTGCTATCAAACTAGATGAATAAAAAAAATAAAAATAAAAAAAGCGCAATGTTAAGAAAGATAATGTTTACTTAGTGTGTGTATGTAAGAAACGAGAGCAACAGCCAGGTTTAAATTTGCAGAGCTGCTTTGTAAAATTTTAGCTATGGGGAAGTTATTAAAATGTTTGTTAGTAGTCAAATGAACAGTCCTAAAAGGCTGTTTTGCTTTTATTTGGAGGGATGGTTTTGAGGGAAGAGGCACTCTAAAGCTACTTTTTTTCAGCAAGTAGAAAGAGTTTAAAAAAAAAAAAAAAAATCTACCAATAACACTACTTTCCAAGAAAGGTGAAAATACATTTGATGATAACTTAGACCACTCAAATTGCTGGACCAATTCGATTGAAAACATCAGGAATTGCAAGTTTGAACGGACTGATGGTCAACTACAAATATCATAAAAGATGAGAAAAAGAAAAAAAATCTCAATGTGGAATCACACAAAATTAACTTATTCCTTAAACAAGCCAGTCATTTAGCTTCATTATTTCCCAATTGTATGAAGGTGAATAGAAACAGCTTAAAATGAATGGAATGAAGATATTTCAGGCTGTTATGTTGAAAATATAATAACAACAGGAGCTGGATATCTAGTGATATTGCATCTCTACCATCCAGCCATCCTACACTTTGCACTTCAACTGCTTAAGTTACCAGTCAACAGGAACAGACAATCAGAATAAAATAATATCTTCAAAAAGGCCAGAACAGCCTAAACAACAAGTTCAACAGAATCAACCTTTCTTGTTTCTTTCAGACAATAGCTACAAACCAGTTGTAGATCAAAGAGAACAAAGTTTGGGGTCCAAAGGAGAGAAATTGGGAGGTGATTTGTAACATCACAGAAGAAATACAAGGCAGAACCACCATCACAGTTATGAGCTGCCACACTATAGCCATGCAATATATAAAATGCATCATGTGAGAGACAAACAAAGAAAGCCCTCCTCTCTCTCATTACACACACACACACACACACACACACACACAGAGGAATATTATCCAACTTGTCAAATACACAATGAGTGAGGAAGACATGTGTAGGGGGAGGAGACAAGAATTAGTTGTCAGTTGACGTGTCAAGTTAAAAACAGCCCTTTCCTGTACATGTACATCACAACTAGCAGAAAAGAATAAATAGGTTTTATACATATACTGAGAAACTTATGATTTGAAGTCAGTAGCTATGAATGATAATGAGTAGGTTTAGTATGTTAGTCTAAATGATAATGATGGAAAAAGCAGGAACTCTGAAAAGTAAAGAAACATGGCCAGTCCCCAAAATGGAAGAAGAAAAATAATAGACTTTTGTCCATGCCCCGTATGCCTCCACCTCTCAACAACCAGTGATTTTTGGAGCATTCACCAAAGTAAAAAAGATAGTTATCTCTTGAAATATTAAAGCATATATGTATAAAGCTGTTGTTCATTTGTGTAAAAAAAAAAAAAAAAAAAAAAAAAAGAGGGAAGGGAAAGAGGAAAATTTATCACTTATTAATTAAGTGAATTAAAAAGCTATTCTTGCACATAGATCTGACATGATGGATGGACACCATGTTCTGTATAAGAATTATATAACCATTTCAAGTTGCAATCTGGGTGCAGATATTTCAATGAAAATCTTGGACACATGAGATAACAGAAAGAAAAAAAGATGCTATACTGACCATGAATTAGGCTAAGAAAAAAAAAAGACAACTAGTTTCTAGTTAAAGCAGAGGGTTATGTCATATTCTTAATGACTAGAAAAACATTACTACAACAGGCAATCAGCCCGAGTATGTATGAATGTAGTTAAGTGATTATGTGTAAAGGATATGAGAAAGAGACAACTACAAAATGGACAAAAATCAAAGAAAAGTTATTGGTTTTGTTTTTAGAAGCTATAAAACAAAGTTACACACTGGCTAAAAGAATTGAGAAGAAATCTTGTGAAAACCTCTCTCCAACAATATGTGCATATAGCCAGCAGCTAGTGTGACTGTTTTCACAATATATATTTCTTTATATTATTATACAGCTTCATCCCCTCCAAACAATAAAATAGGCAGGTAGGCTGCATTGAAAACCTTCCATCTTCTGTTTAAAGAAAAAAAAAAAATTTTTTTTTTTTTTTGAGTAAGGAAGAGGAATTTGAGTTTCTTTAGTGGGTGGGGATAATCAATGAGAGAAAAGTGATAAGGAGATGAGTATTTGGGGTGGGGAGTGGGCAAATAAGCAGCAGTGCATGCAACAGGCCTGTGAAGACACAAGGTCAATGGCAGCCAAAGATCCTGTACACATGTATTTTCAAGTAAGCACTCAACAGAACAGATTTGAATACCAAGCATTCATGGCGGTGTGCCTCTGGGTTATATCTGGCTGTGAGTATCATGTATATCAGTACAAAAAGAGTTGGACATGCCCACAAAGGTGTGGCTATACCAGTCCTATCCTTCATTCAGCCACAGCTTTGTCCTCATAGTTCAAATGATATTGACCTGAAAAATAAAATAAGTAAAAATAAATAATTAAATGATCTGAACTTTATTTCCCATCAATATCTAATGAGTTTTAAAAAGATTTTAAAAATTAAGAAATAATTAACCCTAACACAAAATTCTAAAAGGATGTAAGTGTAAGTACATAAAAACAATTTTAAAAGTTCTATATCAGCTCATGAATAAATATTACACTGGTTCCAAGTGAAGAAGGAAAATTGAGTGTTCGCTTTATTGTAAGCTCATCCATTATGATACTCTTTATAAATTTACCGTATTGAAGTTACCATATTGTTTTTTATAAGCAAAATTTAGCACAAAATACATGACCATACTCTAAATTTATCTTTTTTTCATTCATCTTTTAAATAGTTATCTAATTCATGAATTTAATTTGTATGAATAAAAATAGAGTTAGTTAAAGCTAACAAAAGATTCATTAAATACAAGGCACAGATAGAACCTTTTTCTTTGAATGGTTCCTTAATTTTATTAACCCAAACTATTAGAATATTTTAAATGAAAAAAAGAAAATGTTTAGTAGTTTGTTTAAAAAAAAAAAAAAAAAAAAAAAAAAAAAAAATCAATTTCAGAGCTATTTTTCTGTCTTAACATTAGTATACTTATATAAATATTTAGAGAGAAAATTTCCTCAGATATAAAATCAGGGGTATATATAATTGACATCCCCTCCAACTCCACACTTGATTCTCCTTCCTATCTTCTCCACAAACTCCTATTGAAATATAGATTTGGCACCCTTGTTAGGAGTTGAGATAATTCATACTGTACCAACGAAGCAACTATTTAACAATGTAAGTAAAGTTGGCGACCGTAGTCGAAGGCCACCTGAAGGCTCCCTTTTCAATAGCTACTACACTGAGGTGTAGGGAAGGGCGCTACTCCTTTCCCTGGATGCTCCACTTTATCCTTGATATGTACCTTATATTGCAGAGTGTTAAGCAAGGAGGTACCAAGTACCATTTTTAAAGTCTTTGGTATGATGCGACCTGGGATTGAACTCTACCTACTACGCCAATGAGCCGATTGTACCTTATATTGCAGAGTGTTAAGCAAAGAGGTATCAAGTACCATTTTTAAAGTCTTTGGTATGACCTGACCTAGGATTGAACCCCGGTCTCCCAGACCATTGGCAAACATTCTACCCACTAGGTCAATGAGCTGGTATTTAACAATGTAGCTAGTTTAAACCTAGAGGTTTACTTCTAACTTTATTCCCCAAAATTATATCCCTTGAAAGTACAAGCGAGATAGAGTTTGTTCCTATAATACCTATATTCTGTTAGACTGGGGTGTCTACTTAAACCAGCAACATGAAACATAAGTCACATGATGAAATGGTATAAAGAAAATTAACACTTAAGGTTCTTATTTGAATCAAGGTAATTACTTTCAGGATATAAATAATACATACAAGTAACTTTTAATCTGATTTATTTCTATTTGAAGAAATTGGTTGGTAAATGATAAGGTTCTATTCTTTTTCAAAAATTGACAATAGATGTTACATAATTTAACATTGAACTTTGATAAGTGTGTCAGTTTTCTTTTAAATTGCTTTCCATTTTATTTGAATTTTTTTATGTCAGAAATGATCTTTGCTTTTAATACAAGAAATAGAGTAAAATTGAATGAAATTATCATTTCTTTGGAAATGCTAGCAGGCACAAGTTTCCTGCTTTTATGGACAAAAATGTTTCAGTGTAAGATTTGATGATATTTACTGTCATATCTAAATATTTGTTTTCTTTGATTTTACTAGTGCAGTAAAATCTATTTTCTTTCACTCTCTTTAGATTTTATTCCCTATAATTCTGCCTCTAACCCCCACCTGGAAGGAGAATAGTCAATTTTATACACTTTTTATATCCCCACCTGGAAGGAGAATAGTCATTTTTATACAATTACAAACATTTATATCTATCACTTCTGTGAGGTTTGGATTGTTTCAACTGACTAAAGAAAAAAAAAAAAAAAAAAGTATATTTAGATAACAACAATCAGTGTAAAATCAAAGACCATCTTAAATTTTATTTTAAGACATTTTGAAAATTTCTGCTACATTAAGCAGATTTAAAATTTGCGAGGGAATTTTTAATATTCATAACTTCGGATAATTGAATACTTTTTGCACACAATGTAACAAAATTTTTACTTTTGTTTCAAAGTATAAAGTTTTTTTCTAATTGTGTATGTCTAAAATAAATGAAAAAGATCTATTTTTTCTCTCTAAACTTTTGCTCTTGTGATCAGGGTAATGAAATTTCCAAAACATGATGCGAGACTATATTTAGGGGTTGATATGTGAAAGGGATTTACATTTGTTATAAATTTAAACAAAAAACTACTCACTTTTGAACATTTCTGTATAACTTTAGCATAGACACATAAATTTTGATTTCATGTTGTTATATTCAAACCTATGTAAATGAAAATTAGCAAATTTTTCTGTTTTTATAGAGGGGAAAAAAGTTAAATTATTCTAGAAACAAAAACAAACTTCGAAAAGAACACTGGCCATTTTCAATATTTTTACAACATAAGCAACATAACACATTATCCAGGAATAAAATTTGTCTTACTTAGTGTAATACAATCTATTTTTGTTAAACTTGTATGACAATTTCTATTTAAATTTTATTTTGGTTGTTTGGCTGTTTTATGGTGTATCAACACTTTTCAGGTCATTTAACACATAAGTCAGTTTGATAAAAGATTGTGTTTCAAGATCTTCAAATATGCATGAGTACAGTTTTTTGTTTACATACAGCTAAATGTAAAAACGGTTCTATTTCAAACAATTCAGTTTAGTCAAAAAAGTTAAATGGTTCCAAGTATTGCTATGCATCACGAACAATTCAATTAAACATCAGTTATTTATTTACATAATTAAATATAAAAGCAGTTCAGTTTACATGTTAGAACAGTTCTATTTCAAATAATTCAGTTTAGCATAAGCATACAGTTTATTTCTATTTGACCCATAAATAGGACCCTATCAGGTGCTACCACCCCAGACCAGAGTGGACCTGGGAGAAATGGCAATAAAAGGGTACTCTGCATTCCCCAAAGCTCCAGCATCACTGGAACCTAACCTTCAGATTGTTTAGTGTCATATCAAGGACACTTGTTGGGGGAAGTCTTACCCCTCTGCAGAGATGCAGTCAGTATATTCTACAGCCCCAGCTGACTGGGCTAAAATTTTATTTTGGCAAATAAAGTTAAATTCAATAAATTATAAAGAACATTAGAGCACCTTGTGGCAAGCTAGACTTGCAAATCGATTACTACTGAGCAGCAAGTTCAATCCTGACAAGATACCACTTCTGACCTCATGGTAAATATAAACTATACTTGATTTTATGGTTCCCACCACATTACCAAAGTTAAGCAATGGCAGTTTAAGCAAAATCTAGAATGACACTAATGTGCATATTCTTACCTGTCATTGATTCCATTGTGCTCTCTTTACAATCAACAGCCAAGTGGTTTGCACCACCACAATTATAACATGTTTGTATTGATGGCTTGTGTTTGTTACTAACAGCTGTCATGGGATGCATTAGAGGTGCCAAAAGATGGTGCTGCTGGTGTGGAGGAGGTGGCCCACCATTGCCAAGTCCATAGCTGCACACAGCATTTAGTACATAGTGTGGGTTTGGGGCGGACGACGATGGAGGAGGTGGTGGTGGGGCTGTCACTTGCGATGAAGAGTTCAAATGCACAAGGCCAACATTGGGATGATTACCATACAGCAAGTCAGGATTGGGACCATTGTGCATATATGGAGTAAGACTTGAAATAGGTATCATTCCATTGGCATTGGGAAACATATAAGCTGATAGGTGCTGCTGCCACTGATGATGGGGTGGGTTGTTGGCCGGAGCAGTCATTGGAGAGGTCGGCATGCTCACAAAATGGTATGAGCCAGAAGTACAATGGCCTTCACAGCCACATGAATTGCATCTCCGGGATCGACCCATAGCTGCAGGACTGGGTGAACTCATGGAGTATGCCTGAGAAGAATAAGTGATGGTGGTGGTAGTAACACTGCTTTGGTTTGTACATTGACCATGATAATTCATAGGTGGCGGCTGCCCACCTGTCTGGTCTGACGAGCAGGACAACACTGAGATACTGCAAGGATCACCAGGTGGAAGTAGCGGTTGAGAAACCACTGAATTTGGACACAATGGGCCATTGCCATTTTTAACATTACCAATTGTGTGTCTTGGTGGTGAACTGGAGGCAGAGGAACATGTTGAAGCCATTGTGTTACTTGAGCAAACAGCAGAAGGTGCTGTTCGAGTGCATGACTGGTGCACTGCAGCAGTCCTGGTTCGTACCCCTGAAGAAGTTAAGTGAGGAGAAAACAGTGGGCCACCACTTCCAACTGCACTATCCCCGGGGCCTGCAGTATTAGAATTAACCATCACTGATACCACTTTTGTGTTAGAGTCTACAGAGTTATGCAGCCCAGGATATAAAGGCACCATTGGACTACTCGACTTGCCATCTAGGGGCATGTTGATCATATTTTTAGGGTGAATTCCTATATTTGTGTGTGCAGGCTGAGCATTATAGGCTGACCGGCTGGGGAGAATCTGTTGACGAGGTAACAAATCAGGGGCAGCACCAAAACTACCCATAGGGAGTTGCTGTTGAAGGTCCACATAATGATGGGACACTGGTAAATGCATGTTTCCACCTTTAGACTGGTCTTCAGGTTGACATCTCATCACTGATGTCTTTGAACTCATTTGCTGTGACAATTTTAGATTTGGTTTCTGTGATTCTTTTTTTCTGAAGTCTTGCTCCAATGAAAGATCTCCATCTTTGGCATTTTTCACTATATATATATATAATAAATAAATAAATGAAATAAAACAAAAAAAAAATTTTTTTTTAAAAACAAAGAAATATACATACATACATACATACATACATACAATGAATAACAATGGAATTTCTAACTTCTATTTGAATTTTAACATTTTCAGAAACTTGATTAAAATGCTACCTTCACTGGCTATTTAACTATGTCAACACTTCAGAATTAATTGGAAATAAAACTAAGATGAAGTACTCTATAATTAGTATTTAATAGTTAACTTAAAAAAAAAAAAAAAAAAAAAAAATGGTGTGAAGAGAAAAACCACATTAATTAGCAGATTAATAACATGTTTGACTTGTACAATAATTACTATCCCATGTACACATCCATACAGATTTTAAAATTTAAATTATATAAAGAATTAAAATAAAATCTATTGAATATTTGACTGAATTACTTTTGTAGTTAATCATAATTTAAAAATTCAAAATTTACATTCGATCAATTTGATTGTTTATTTGTTCAGGTTAATATAATATTAATTAATCAAAGATTCTTACCTCTGTCACTGTCATCTGATGCTACAGAAGAAGAAGATGCAGCCACCATAGCAACATTAGTATTGCTGGGAGGTCCTGGACTGGGAGGCTGGCTACAGTAGTCAGATCCACCTGGTGAACTATCAGCATTGTTCGGTGGTCCTGGTGTACCAGCAGGATTTTGTGAATAGCAGCAAAAAACAGTTGGCAAACTCCCTAATGGTAAAGACGAAGGTGCCATCCCAGTACGTGATGGAGGACCTTGCTGCTGCTGACCAGGAGCAGCTGCTACATTTGCAAAAGGTATAGAATACTGATGCTTTAATGCTGCAGAAGCTGGATGTTGCTGCCAAGTTAAATCATGGTGTGGGATGCTAACACCAGGTGTGCCACCAGAAGATATTCCAATGGTATAATCAATCATTCCATTTGGAGGGCGTTTGTCTCTGAAAGAGACAAAGTTCATTAGCATAACAAATGCGAACAAGAAAAATTTAAAGGAAAAAAATTTCTAGACAAAAATTAAACAGCAGAAAAAAGTTTACTCTTATATAGTAATTATTACCATTGCAGTATAATTTCAATGTAGAAAATGTGTGTCTAATATAGTTTAGAAAACATTGGAAGATTAAACAGACATTTCATCAGATCACACCAAATATCGTCGTATCCAACTTTTTCACTGTCCACTGAATCAAGGTCTTTAAAGGCATGGCCTTATCCTACCACATTAATCTATGATAGCAGAGAGTTTTAATTCAGAATTTCCCTTCTCCTAGAAGTGAAACATAGTTGGAAAAAGTGAATTCATGCATTTGTCAGGGGCATTAGTTTGAAGTGAAACAGCCACAGCTAGAATTTTAACTCTAAATTGGCAAGCTGTTATACCACCCAAATCTATCAAACATCAACATGTCATTCATTTTCTGAGAAACTCATTTTATTCAATGCTATGACAAATTTTAAATGTAAGATGTCAAAACAATGACCTCTAATTATCAGACTTCAGGGGAGGGGGGGTACACTCAGCAAAGAAAGCTGTGCTCCTCTCCCCTGATCTTACAACCATTACTACATGGGTTGGGTTTATGTTAATCTCATATTTTGATTACACACAACAAAAATGTTATATATAAGTAGGCTGAAATCAGTTCACTTTTATCCTATGATAATAGTGATGCTTCTATTTGGTAAGGAATGAAGGATTCTAATGAACACTTAACTTCTGTCATGCCAAGAAATTTGAATGATTAAAAAAAAAAAAAAAAAAAAAAAAAAAAAAAAATCCAGCATGAATGTTAACTCCAGAAAAATATTTTTCAGCAGCAAATTGCTTTATTAAGTTAAAGCATTTTAAATGTATTGCTCTTATAAATATGCTGTTTTACAGTATGTGATATGTGTAATAACAATGAGAAATTTAAATATAGAGAAAAGCTTCTCTGACCAGGAGGGGGGAGACTATTAAAAAAAAGAACTTACCGCCCATTCTTGTGGTTATCCGATATATGAATCTTTTCCTCATCTACCTTCAACTGAGAAAAATAAGAAAAAATTAAAAAAGAATAAAAACAAAAAAATAATTTTTTTTTTTTTTTTTTTTTTTTTTAATAATTACTGCCTTGCATGGTGAAAATAGAAATGAACCTACCAAGTGGTCCAACTCAGTAGATTTCATTTTGTTGGCTAAGCAATTGCCATCAACACTGCCAGGTGATGCTGACCGGCTATTGGACTGCTGGAGTGGTGATGTGTGTGATGAGGGTGCAGCTTGTGGTGGTGGTGGTGATGAAGTCGGAGAGTAAAGAGGAGATACACTCTGGTTCATTTGGGGAGTGACCACAGGTCTGTTGCTGCAAGTGCTGGAATGCAAACCATTTTGTTGCAAATAAATCACAATCGCAACACTTTATGAACAAGAAAGCAGAAATTAGTTTTAATTAATTTTAAATCTTAATCATAAAATGAAAACCGTTTTGAATCTGATATTGGACGCTTTCTGGGATCCAGAGAATATCAACTTGTAAGATTTTAGTTAAACCAGATAATAAATTTTAAAATCTGATGTACCATCCAAATTTGTAGTTTGGATTGATTTATTAATGCCAAATCCATTTTTATGCATATAAACAGTTCTATTTCAAACAATTCAATTTAGTATAAGTATAGTTTTTGTTTACACAGTTAAATGTCAAGACAGTTCTATTTCAAACTCAGTTTAGCACAAGTACAGTTTCAATGTCAAAAAACAGTCCTATTTCAAACAATTCAGTTTAGCATAAGCACACAGTTTAGTTCTATTTGACCCACAAATAGAACCCTATTAGGTGTTACCACTCCAGGCCGGAGTGAACCTAGGAGTGATGGCAATAAAGGGGTACTATGCATTCCCCAAAACTCTAGCATTACTGGAACCTCAACCTCACCATCAGATTGTTTTTGTCATATACAGAACACTCGGGGTTTTTTTTTGGGGGGGGGGATCTAATCCCCTCTGCAGAAAAGCAGTCTGCGTATTCTACAGCCCCAGCCAACTGAACAATCCAAATCTGTAGTAACTCTTTAATAGATTTTAACAAAACACATTTCAAATTATCATCAGATGGCTGTCATTTTTAATGGCAAATAAAATCATTTTGGTTTTTAATATCAAGTGGAGAAAGTAGTAAATTGAAAAATCTGTTTATCATGTGTAAACAAAAGATGGTACATTTGTTATCTAGCAAAGTAAACCATAGTTACATTAAACCCCCACCCCCACCAAAAAAACAAAAAAAAACAAACAAACAAAAGACAATATAAGTAAAACAAAAACTTACTTGTGACTATTCGATGGTAACTGAGAATAATGTGCGGTCGTGTAAAATGGTGAGTGATGGGGCTGTCGATTGGTGATGTCACCTAAAAGAAAAATAAGACTTAACAATTTGGAAAACATTAACAACTAAATTAACTACCAAAATATACACAAATTTTCAATGACTAAAAAGAAATAGGTATCTTCTGTATTTTAGTTTCAAACCTAAAAAGTAAATGGTTCTCCAGAGTCAAATTTACAATTTAATTTTGAGAGAAAATAGGGTAAACAATTGAAAAAAATGTTTTTGAAAGTAAAACTTAGTTAGAACCAATTGCTTTTAGTAAAAAATTGTCAGTTAAATTCATAGTAAGAGACTATATATATATATATATATATATATAAAGATCTGTTAAATACTATCATAGCAGAATTCAAGTTCTCAAAACAATAAATAAATAAAATAAAAACATTAATGAATAAATAAATAAAAATAATCAAGATCTCTATAGATTCATAGCTTTCTACAAAGAAAGAAGTCTGTTATCCTTAATGTGTATCCAGAAATTTGTATAGTTGAAAGTAGATTAGTAATTTGGAAGTTGCTAACTAAAAAAATAGTCTCAGTATATTTCTGTTATTTAGTCTCTGAATTTGATTAATTGCCACCTAATTACTATATCAAATATAATCTATATTAAAAAAAAAAAAAAAATTAAAATCAATTCAAGTTCTTACCTGAGGGTGATGCAGTGTTGAAAGACTTTTGATGGCATTGAGATATCACAGGTTGTTCATTATCTACAAATAAAACATTAAATGATATTAAGAAACAGTGTAGATCAATACTGAAATTATTTTTAAAAATGAATAAATAAAAAAAACTTATCAATTTTTCTACATTTAAGTAGATGCATAAGAATCAAATTCAGGTAAAAAGGATGACAACCATAAAAAAAAACAAAAAAAAAAACACTTGCACAAATTTATTTAAGTTCTTATACTGTCATCCAGATCTTTCCATTACTAATTTTGGCAAGTTTATGTAAATATATGTCAAGTATAATTATTTAAATACATTTTCTATAGGAAAAAAAATAACAATCAGCAGGCACATACTTTTAAAAAATTTTTAAAAAAGTAAAAATTTTCCTTCCTTTACTAGATTTTATCTAAACCCCAACACCATTTCCTGATTAATAATCCTGTAAACATTTAGCAAAAAATTATGTCCACCCTACTTTTATGCGATAAAAATGCAATACTTTTTCTCATCAAATTTGCACACAGCACCCCAACCACTAACAATTTTAGATGCAAGCTAAAGTTGTTTCCTAATGCAAATTCAGCAGGATTCTAGATGATCTCAAAAAAAATATGTTACTTACTTGGGGTAAAATTTGTTGACCGGGAAGGAGAAGAACGACTGGACTCTGATGCAGCAAAAAAATTTACTAAATGATCACATTCTAAAAACCTTTGAGGAAGTTTTTCCAATTGCCTGAAGAAAAAAAAAAATCAAGTACATAAAATAAAAAGTAAAGCCAATCAAGGAAATATCAGTTTTCAGAGGAATTAGTTTTTAAAATGCAAACAGTTAGCCTTTATCAATTGGTATTAAAATTATCTCACTGCTAGAGATTTTACAGAAATTACAAGATAGTGTAATTATGGTAAAAAATGTTTTGTTTTTAAATTGTTTTAGATAATAATTAAATTACAATGTAAGCTAAATTAAATGACATGCATAACAAAAAATGTTTCAGTTTTTAGAAATGATTTTTATTTTTTCACAAGTAATTAAATGAAAAATTTGGTAAGATAATAGTTTAAATTTCCTTTTAAGCATCTTGATTGGTAATTCTGTCTTTTTTTAGTTACTTTTGAATAAACTAATTAATGCTTAAAAGAAAAACAATGAAATTTAATTGAATTTTTTAAAATAAAAACATTACATTTGCTTAATCCAAAAGAGTTCCAAGAATTATCTTATTTAGTTCACAAAATAAAGAATGTTGAACAATTTTTACAGACACTTACCCAGTATAATGGCAAATACTCTGGAAACTGACATCCTCTAAAATTTCTTCTCGATACTGACCTGTACATAGGAATGAACAACTAATTAAAAAATTAAAATGAAAACCACAATACAGAAAAAAATCTGTAAGGTTGATATATTAAAACAGAAAAATTCCTGAATAAATCTGGCAAGTTATAGTAGTGAATAGTTAGTGTTGCAATGTAGCTGACAAATTTATATTAAACTTGTTTCTATTCATAACTTTAAATCTTACTAATTTCACATATTTACAGGTTTAACTCTTTAAATGATTTTGGGTTAAGTAATAGCAAATTAATGAATTCTATTTACACATTTATTTTTCCAAATATCAATAAATTTATTAATAGATATCAAATTATAAATATTTCATGTACACTAGAGAATCCTTATAAATGAAAAAGTTATATGGTTATCAAGGAGTTTTTGGTACTATGAGAATGGACATAATTGGGATGAGGAGGAGGAGGAGGAGGAAAAAGGCCTTATGAAATCTTACACTAAGATTTCTGTCCCTAAAAATATTGTGATATTCTTTGTCATCATTGAGCCAAGTGTTTCTTTGAAATGATCGTTTAAAATTTATAATAAAAACAAAAGGCTATGATTTTTATGCAGAAATCATGTGACAGTTAAAATTTAATTCACTCCATTCAAGGAAAGAGTAGAAAAAGGAGGGAGGAAAATACAAACACTTAACATTTCAGCTGCTTTTATTAAAATTTTACCTCAACTATTTGAGACAATATTGTTTCTGGAGAAAAAAAAAAAGTAGTTCCAAGCACATGGAAATTTTGGCACATAAATTTTCATGCTAACGCTCTCATAAGATTTTGTAAGATTGTTTTTGTCTATGTTAGGATCACATCATTGACATCAAGTTTTCTTTTAAATCATTTCATTAAAATAACTGGGGATTAAGAATTCTATTATTACAGCAGGTGAAATGTTAAATGAAATCTTAAGATATTGATATAAAATCTGAACAACATGTTTCCTTTTGAAAGTTTTTAAATTAAACATGTTCAGGAATTTCAACTGAATTTCTAAGTATTTCAAAACAATCAATGAATTAAATTAAATGAAGAGTTATCACTAACAAATTTCTCTGTAGCCGTCAATGGTAACATCACCTTTCCTTGTCCTTGGCATCTACAGACATTTTTAGTACAATTTCAAGGACATTCTCCCACACACACACATTTCCTAGCAATTCATAACAAAGCTATACAATTTTTCTTAATTCTTGCTCCAACACAGTAACGCAGTCAAATCCTGATAGACAGATGGATGAAGGGATGCATCCTCCCCTTCCCTAAAAAGGGTGACCTCGGATTAGCCAAAAACTACCAAGGTATAATACATCCATAGCAGCCAAAATTTACAATGCCCTACTATGAAACCGCATAGAACCAAAAATTGACAACATTCTTAGGAAAAACCAAAATGGCTTCCGAAGAAATAGATCCACGACCTCACAAATATTGACTATCCGTAAAATCCTTGAAGGCGTACAGGCAAAAAACCAACAGGCGACAATACTATTTATCGATTTTACCAAGGGCTTTGATTCCATTCACAGAGGGAAGATGGAACAAATCCTTCTAGCATACAGTGTACCACAGGAGACCGTCAACAAAGAAAAGAAACAGAAGGTACCCCGCAAAAACAATTACCAATGCCAATGACATAGCGATTCTGGCAAATACACCCAACCAAGCCGAAACACTAATGAATAGTTTGGAATGAACCACCACAGGCATTGGCCTACATATCAATGCACACAAAACAGAATACATGTGCTTTAATCAAACAGGTGACATTTCCACATTAAACGGAAGCTCTCTAAAACTAGTAGACAAGTTCACCTACCTAGGAAGCAGTGTCTCATCAACCAAAAAAGACTGACATGCAGCTAACGAAGGCATGGACAGCTATCGATAAGCTATTGATCATATGGAAGTCAGACCTGACCGATAAAATGAAACGCAGTTTCTTCCAAGCAGCGGTCATATTGATACTGCTATATGGATGCACTACTTGGACACTAACAAAACAGCAGGAGAAAAAGCTAGACAGCAATTACACAAGAATGCTGTGAGCAATATTGAACAAGTCCTGGAGGCAACACCCCACAAAGCACCAACTATATGGCCACCTACCTCCCATCACGAAAACTATCCAAGTTAGATGAACCAGACATGCAGGACACTGCTGGAGAAGCAGAGACGAGCTCATAAGTGATGTACTCCTATGGACCCCCACATATGGCCAAGCAAAAGCAGAACGGCCAGCTCAAACATCCATACAGCAGCTCTCCGAGGATACAGGATGTAGCCCTGAAGACCTGCCAGAAGCGATGAACGATAGGGAGAAGTGGCGAGAAAGGGTCAGGGATATCCGTGCTGGCAGCACGACATGATGAAGTATAAATCATTTTTTGCAAATATTCATAAAAAATTAAAATCCTACCCTCTACTATACACAACTGTTTATATTTCATAATTAAAATAAAGATGGATCTTTAAGTGTAAGTAATGTAATTATAAATTTACTTAACTCCTAACATAATGTAGTTAAGAATCCTTAAGAAAGGATGTCAGCAGATTCTTAAATTCATTAGAAGTTTCCAGACAATTTATAAATTTTACCAGTTGAAACAAATTTATATAAAAAAATTGGGATTTTGGTAGATTTAATGAATTCCATTTTTTTCTAAGAATTCAAACTTAAAAAGGTTAGGATCTTAATTTTGATTCTTGATGAGAGAAAATAATTTTCAATTCTGTTATAGTTAAAGGTCAACAACTTACCTTGTAGGGATGGGATTTTTCTTTCTTTGTGCTGATTCATATCTTCAAACATTCTCACAAACTAAGAAGAAAAAAATCAAATGAATTCTGGAAGCAGCAAAATATTCAGTGATTACAAGATTTTAATTTCAAAGCTGATCAACTTATTTGAAAAAAATAAAAAAATAAAAGAAATAACTTTTTTTTAAATGAAAAGCTTTGTAAAAGAAAATTTGAATTTCAATATTTTTCTGCTACTGAAAAAAGACAACATGCAAACAGACTGATTTGCAACCTTGAATAAGTAAAAATGAAATAAATTTTATTCTGATTTGATCTGTCACAAAGAAAAAAAAAAAAAGAAAAAAAAAAGATTTAGGTTATTTGGTTTAATGACATATCAACCTTTTATGGTGATTTAATCCTGTTTATACATATATGATTTGTAAGTGATTAGTTTGTAGATAACATTTTAAAATGAGCCAGAGCTCATTTGTTTGCACACAGTAAAAAGTTTCAAGTATTACTATTTTTAACATTAGTAGTTCTATTTAATCAAGTATTCCAATCTAATTTAGTATTAATCATTTGTTTGCACGCCATTAAATAGATCCAAGTATTGCTACTTAACACTGATAATTCTATGTAATATTAATCATTTATCTGTAACAAGTATTGCTATTTAACATTAGTAATTCTATTTATTAAGTATTCCTATCTAACATGAACTAACACATAGATGTATGGTTTCAAATAACTAATAATAGTCCCTCGCAAAAGATTGAACATTGCTATCAGACCCATAGATGGGACCCTAATAAGTACTACCACTGAGTCAGAATGGACCTGAAAGTGATTATAATGAAGGGAGTATTCCATATTCCCCAAGCTCTATTAGATGCTGTTTAATGCCATACCAAAGACACAACAAAAGGAAAACTAAAAGAATTTTCTTCTCATGATAAAAAAATGAATATTAAAAACTGAAATTAAAATTATTCTGTAACAATCTGAGTATGCCTATAAATAAATTGGAACATTGAATTCAGTAGTTGTACAAGAAAACCAGAGTTACTTTTTTGACTGTCATAGAAAAGATAAAGAATATTTAGAGGATGTATATATTTATACATGTATTATATGCCAATATTTATTTAATATTTTAGTTTTTTTAAACCATCTTCAGGACAATGTTTCAGCATGTTAAACAAACACCACACAATGAAATGTTGGTATATTATACGAATATATAAATCCTCCAAACATCTAGGGTTTTTTTTCATCATATTTTATATACTGTGATTTATTAACATTTTTCTAATATATTTGTGTAAGCATATCATTTTACAATATTCTGTTTCTTTCCAAACAATAATTTCATATACTTACAATATAATTATCAGTAATTTGTTCAAGGGTGCAGAGGAGATAATATATTAAGAAAATCAATAAAGGATTTATCATACAACTTGCTTACAAGCATCTTGGTATATACTTTAATTTTAATCTAAAAATACTACACTAATGTAAAACTTAATTCAGTTTATAGAGAAGGTACTGTGAATGATAAAATAAGTAGTTTACAAAACTTCATGGTACAGATTTCTTCATAAAACATGCTCTACAGTTGGGTGTACCAGTTGAGGTTGAGAATGATCAAATGAAGATATTACTTGAGATTAATCAATATTACAATGTGAGAAAGGGCCAACATACTCAAAATATACAAATCAAATGAAACACCAATTCCTAAAAAAAACTGACCATACTGGGTGTTCCTGTTTTAAATGAAGTGGAATCAACACTACTTCAGTGCTATTGAAATGTGACCTTATACTTTCAAATCTGTAAATAGGTGCGGACTTGCCAAACCAAAAACCTTAAATGAAGTTCAGTACCACAAGAAGATGAGAAATGTATTAGAAGCAGGCATCTCTAACTGAGCTAGATTCCTGGCCACTGCCCAACTGTACTCTGAAGATTGGCTAACAGTTATTCTCATTGCCAGAGTTGAATTTCTAGAGGATATCACCTTTGACATCTATACTGGTGCAGATATCTATGTCAAGATTCATATTGTGAGAAGTGATGAAAAGTAAATACATTACAATAGGAAATGCAAGAGATCATAGGGCAAGCAAAATGAACCATAAACAACCACAGCAAAGGTGATGCTGTGTATAAGACGAGAGTAAAAGAGAATCTTCCACTATGAGCTCCTTCCAGAGAAGCAAACAGTTCACTCAAACAAGTTCTGCTTCCAATTAAACCAACCAAGAACAGTAATTATGAGAAAGCATTTATAGTTAAGAGAAAGAGTAAAGTATTCCATCAGACCAAATATGTCTTTGAAAAAACCTTTACAATTTGGTTGGGAAATTATCACTCATATGCCATGTTCACAAGATCTTCACAATATTATCTAAATAAAAATGGGGAGGGGGAAGTCAGATCTCTAGCTCTGGAAGGTTACTGAAGTAACTGAAGGCGTTCTATGAGAATAGAATTATCAAGTTGGCTGAAGATTGTAGAACAAAATGATAAATAGGATGTTTTAATAAGGTTATATCAGGAAAATAAAAAAATTAAATCAAATAGGTTTTTCTTAGTATTTTAATATCATTTGTTGGTTATTTAGTAAAAATTATATTTCATGAGCAAATATAGAAAGCTTTTCAACTTATTTTTGCACTTGTTGGCATTCAAGCTAAATAGGTCATAACAGAGCTGAAAATATGAGCAATAGAAATTGCTTACTTGGAAACAATACTTTTAATTTACATACAAGATTTAAAATTTGCAAGTGGAGATTTCAATTAAAAAAAAAAAAAAAAAAAAAGTTCAAGATTAGCCCAAATCATGAACCAATGACAATTTGAATACTTCATTGGGAAATGATTAAAAGTTTTCATATAAATGGAGAGAGGAAAAAGTTTGCAATTGATTAGGGGTGGGGGTTTATCACCCCTTGTAATGATGACCTTGTATAAAAACCAGATGCAAAAGAGTAGCTGAAACATCAACCAAAGTCACAATACCATTCAAAGAAAAGTTATAGTAACTATTTGGTGGAATAAGAATCTTCAAACAATGTGTGCAATTACGTATATCAGCTTGAAATAGTGCATTCTAAACTTGAAACAATATCCAGTATGGTAAATTTTGCTGCATGCTTAGTCACAAAGAAAAAAAAAAATGCATTAGCAAAATTTAATATGGAGACTTTATTGCACCCTTGTCAATTCATTTAACCAACTGATTACCATTTTACAAACATCTAGATCACTTCCTTACAAGTAAAAAGTTCTCCAAATAGGATAAAATTAAAAGAAATCTTCAGTTATTTCTTCAAATAAAGAATTTTTTATATTAAAAGAACTGATAGCTTGCTGCTAACAATGTATACAGACCAAGAAATGTTTTCATAGGATAATTTTTTGAGCATCTAGTCCATTTCTTTACAGGTAAGAAATTTCCTTGAATCAGGTTAAATTGAAGAAATCTTCAAGGAATTAGTTCATCCAATAAAGAATTCCTCACAGGAAGCTTGTTGCCAAAATAGAATGAACAGAGGCTGAGAAAATATTTTGATGGAATATATTTTTTCTATGACTTAGAAATTTCTCATTTAATTTGAAATTAGTAATTTCAAGAACAACAAACTGATACCACTGGTAATTGTTAATTTAAAGAACAAAAACAAGTCTGGTATTTAAGTTAAATTTTGATAATTTTGCATGACAATGGTGTGTGCCTAGATTTCTGCAATTAGTTATCTCCACTTCATACAATTGCCATTCTTTAGTTGCTTGAAGAGAAATTCTATTAAAATTATTGAATAGTAACTAGCACCATTAAAAAAAAAAACAAAA
Organism: Sepioteuthis lessoniana; assembly: GCA_963585895.1. Lineage (NCBI taxonomy): Eukaryota > Metazoa > Mollusca > Cephalopoda > Myopsida > Loliginidae > Sepioteuthis > Sepioteuthis lessoniana. The sequence goes on from OY757932.1 coordinate 36,803,837, forward strand.
AAAAAAAACTTAAATACAGTTTATACTGTGGGGAGAGGGAGAGAAAGTTATCTTTCATGATTTCCAAATATAAACTGGACATAAGTTTAAAAGAATTCAAATCAAACCATTCTTCATGGGTTTAAATTTATCATAAATCACAACATTCTATAATTGCAACTGTAACAAATTCATTTATGAAAAGGAAATTAATCCTCTATTCAAACAATTATCAGAACATTAATCTAAAACCTTTATGACAAATGCCCAATAAATTTCTACCAATACAACTGAGTTATATAATATGGAGAACATTTTAGATGAATTATTATCTCAGTATGGAACCAAATTTTTTTTACTTATATGTTCAGCTATTAAACTAATAAATCATTGAGATGATAGATGAGCAAAGTGAAATGACTATTTGATAAGTGATTCTATGAAAACTTATATATTCAAATATATAACAATTTGATTTTATGTTAGATAATCTTCAAGCAGTATCACTAATATCAACCTAAACAAAGAATAATCACAATATGGCACAGGAATTAAACTACAGATAATTCACCAATTCAGGAGGGTAAATACAATCAACTTAATACAAATTTTTCATAGTACATTTTCCTAAAAAAATATATATATTACCTTGCTGGAGAACTCCTGTACTTCTTGGAAGGTTTTGTACACTTCAGTAACTTCCCCATTTGACCAGGTCACCTACAATAGATACAACCAATTAGACTGTGCTATTATCTTACAGCTTAGTGATACGAGATGACCAATTTATTGGAGATAACTATTTTAAAAGGAAGAACTCAGATAATTTTTTTAAAAATAAATAAATAAAAAAAAATAAATTAGATTTACTTTTCCAGCCACATTTTAAGACCTTAAATTAATCTAAGCAAGTCTATATGAATGATACTGAATTTTTTTTAAACCCCTAAAGGGAAAGACTCTACATGGACCAAAATTTTCAAGTTAACTTATTTTTATGATTGTTCCCTTATCAATCTGAACTATTAGATAGATATACCCTCAATGTGTTCAAAGATATAGGTAGGATACCTTAACATAAACTGAACTAGTTTAAAGAATTAGTTTTGCAAGAAATTTTATAGAAAAATGGACATTTTCGAATCAATTTATCAAGTATTGAAACTATTTTGATATCACAATATACTAAATAAAAAGTCAAAAAGATGTGGGTAAAATAAAGGTGAAAAATTTGAAAATCAGCTATCATTAAGTGGAAGTCGAGAAATACAAGTCAAACACCAAAGTCGCTCACAAAGTATCAAATATCAGAACTGTAGTATAGTTTATACTCAATTGATTTTTGGGCATCTAAAATTATCTTTAATAATTTTAGATTATATATGAATTCATAATTAAAATATTTTTACTGTATGAATATAAATAATGCATGTAAAACATTGTAAGAGTTATTAAATGCTCACTTGAAATTTTGTTGAATCAACAAAATTTTAAGATGAAAATTATCTATGAAATTAAGAGAAAAATTTTAAAAATATATCAAATATACCTTCACATAATATCTGAATATAAAAATAGTTCAATTTTTTTTTCTTCACTTAAAACTAATATAGTTCCAAGTCTCATAACGTTTGCAATAGAAAAATATACTTACTTGCAGTATAAATTCTCTTGGTTTGTCCACTAATTTGCGAGTGCCTTTTACGTTAATTTTGGTTACATGAGCTAAAGAAAAAATTAAATCATTGAAAGTTAAACATTTTTGCAATTTCTGAGGTGGAATGGGGGAGGGGAAGAAAATAAAATAAAATTAAAAAAAAAAAATAAAAAAAACAGAATTATTACTAATGTCATCTATTTGAAAAATTGTCAATTCTATGTTAAATAATGTTATCACATTCAAATGCGATATAAAATCTCCAACAAATTCTAACCATAAAAATGGAATCTCTTACCTACCAAGTTAGTGAGTGTCAAATGAATGCCCAACAACCAAACATGCAGGCTGAGAATTATACTCTTGCAGCTTTTGCATGCCAGAAACTAGAAACAACATAACCTTATAACACAATGTTATTGAAGAAATACAGAGCAGATATTTTTGTCACAAATATTTAACCAATGAGTGAAAGCAAGTATATTCAGTATTGATTGGGAGAAGGTTAATAATTATATAGAAACCCATAAATCACAACTTACTTTTTCTTATGTAGCCACTACATAAGAAAAAAGTAAGTTGTAATATATGGGTTTCAATAAAATATAATTTTCTATATGAATGTAATTTATCAGTATACATAAATTGAGAAAAAAAAGTCTGAAGAAACCATTTCCTTCAAATATACATAGAAAATATTACATAGAGACACAGACATACACACATGGTCTATAAAATATTTTTCTGTATATTTTCCAAAGAACTAATTTTTGAGGAGACTGCTCTCAAAGTTATTTCCAAATTTTACTTTGCCATTTTCAAATAATTTGATAAATATATAAATTTCTTAAATGTGATAGTTAAATATGCATAATTCTAATAGATTTACTTGAGACAAGTACTAGATTATTTATCTGGTTTCTAGAAAACCAACTATTTTGGAAACCATGACCATGGACTTGTCACAAAAAATAAACATACACAAAAGAGAAACTTTTCAGTGCCAAACATACTTGCATTTGAAAAATTTGAAATTCAATTAATAAAATTTGGTATTTATGTAATGATTACAGGATTTATTTCTGAAAAGAAAAATAAGTGAAGGTAATTTTTTTTTTTAATTTTTTTTTTTTTACTTAAATTTTGACAAGGCTCAAAGTGTTAAGAACATTCTTATCAACTTTGTTGTAAAGAACAGTAACAAAGGAGTATTTAGGAGAGGATTTCAATTTCATTCATCCCACTGGCTTTTCTTTCAATGATCTTTTCTTTTAGACTAGATATTTTTTTCAAAAGGAATTTTAACATCTGAAAATTTAAGATCATTTATTTTTGCTATAATTTTCTGATTAGTTTAGATTTTTGAGAATGTTAAGGATCCACAGGGATTGAGAACAAACAAAACTTCAGAAATTGAGAAATTCTTAAAAGATGAACACGTACAATTTACATTCAATTCTTATAAAATTCAACTTTAGAACCTTATTTAAAAAAAAAAAAAAAGAAAAAACAAAGTGGGGGAAAATATTACGATTGTGTAAATTTAGGTAATGTAATAATTTTAGAATTTTGTTCAACTAAAATATTTTTTATTAAAATGTTAATTTTGGCTTAGTAGAACAATAAATAGCTGAAGGTCAAATTTTCTATCCCAATTGTCAGATATACTGGAATTATCATCAAACCCACAGAACAATTTCAAGGTAAGAAAATAACTTAATAACACATATCTAGGTTTTAGTAAAAATAAATATATATGTATGGACAAGTAAAATGAACTGCCTATCCTACATTACACTAAATTTTAAAATATACCAACTCTTAGAACTAGTTTGAAGAGATTGGGGAACCAGTTAAAAATTAAGCTATTCTAAAAGTTATGAACTTAAAAAAATTTAATATACATTTAAGATGATTAATATTTTTGACACTGATATTTAAACACTGGATTCAGGAATATGTAACTATTTCGAGTTAGAGAATAAAAACTTGCATATAAATTTTCACAGACATATACAAAAAATTTCTTCACATATAAAATAAATTGTTTAGACAGTTTAGATAATAATCCAAGTGAAGAAAAGGCGATAGATCTGTCTAATAATCTATATTAACAATTGATAATTTACTTGGGTATCCCATATAAAGAGAGTAAAATAATTTGATACAGTGCTACTAAATTTAGTATGTTTACTTACTGGACCCAGAGAAAAATTTTAATTTTACTTAAAAATTAAAAAAAAAAAAAAAAAAAAAAAAAGTTCATCAAGAAAGATAGAGCACTCAAGTGAGGACTAATATTAACCAGTAAGAAGATCATGTTGCTGCAAGGCAAGCTAAGCATAGAATTTTAAGTTTTCAAACTTTAAAAATTTTTTTTCATTTTTTACATTTAACTAAACATTACCAACAAAATTGAAAAGTAGTTTATATAAAAAGATGAACTTTTATCAGATACTTAAGTTAGTCAAAGGATATCCAACAGAGATAATTTCCTTTGAAGTGTGGAAGCATACCTTTGTTACCATTTAAATGTTTTTACAAACTATCATACATTTAAATAAGAGAATTTCTACCAAACTGACAATCGCTGAATGCAAGAAAAATATTTTAGAAACTTCTCTAGGCCATTCATTTAGATGAAGTCACCAATCTAAATTTCCACACTTTAAAGTGTTTTAAATATTGACAATTCTTTATCCTAGATTTTTTCACAGTATTACCCCTATATTATATATACATACAAGGATCATTAAATAAGTTTCAGACATTTTTCGTATGGGCACTTTTATTGATAGTACACACATGTAACTCTGGTCCTCTTTGAAGTAATCTCCTCCGGCTGCAATGCACTTGTACCGTTCCAACAACTTCTGGAAGGCCCCATGGAAGTCCTCTTGTGTGAGTGTGTCAGTGACCTTTGTCACAGCCTCTTTCATCTCCTCAATTGTCTCATAAAGACAGCCTCTGAGCTTAGGGAATTTTCACAGACATATACAAAAAGTTACAGGGAGCAATGTCTGGACTATAGGGAGGATGAGGAACTGTCTTGATGCCCATCTTGGTCAAATAGTCTGTAACAAGGATGGAGTTGTGGACTGGTGCATTGTCCTGGTGGAAATGCCACTGACCCGATTTGAAGAGTGCTGGCCTCTTCCGATGGAATCTCTTCCTGAACTCTTTTAAAACCTCAACATAGTAACCCTAACCCTTTGGCCAATCAACTCTGGTGTATTGACTTCCTTATTCCTCCTACACCTCTCATCATCCCTCACAGATTCCCTGCCTTCCTTGAATCTCTTATGCCACTCAAAAACTGATGCTCGAAAAGCAGTCTGAAGCATTCCATACGTTTCTGTGACATTTTTTCCAAGTTTAAAACAGAATTTCATTGCATATCATTCTTCTAAAGCGTCCTCACGTCCAGATTGCATTTTTGAAATTCACCAGCTGTGATAATCAGGCTTTAGTAGGATGTATTCCAATTGCTGCTGTAGCTGTCTGAAGCTGAAATCATAAAAATTGGTCAGTCATCTCATAAGATGTATAGCAATAACATACTGAATTTTCAAGAGTGTACAACAATTTTAAATGCTTGTACAAAAAAAGTCTGGAAACTTACTGAATGCACTATATAAGAAGTTGCATCAATTTTGATATGCACATGTTGACTTACAGCTCAGAAAAAAAAGATGTCACTGAACATTAAAATTGCACTTTAATACTTTTACAAGGAAAAGAACAAAATTTAGTTTTGGTTTGGTTTGGTTTGTTGGGTTTTATGGCATATCAACCTTTGTAGGTTATTTAACGCCAAATCCATTTTTATGTAAATAATCAGTTCAATTTAAAACAATTCAGTTTAGCATAAGTACACAGTTTAATTGTCAAAAACATTTCTATTTCAAATTATTCAAGCAGTTATATGTAACAATTCAGTTAAGTGTAAATACAGTTTTAATGTCGAAAAACAGTTCTATTTTAAATAATTCAGTTAAGCATAAGCACACAGTTTAAATGTAAGTACGGTTTAATTGTCAAAAACATTTCTATTTCAAGCTATTCAGTTTACTCAAACAATTCAGTGCCCTATCAGGTGCTACCACTCCAGGCCAGAATGGATCTGGGAGCGATGGCAATAAAGGGGTACTCCGCATTCCCCAAAGCTCCAGCACTGCTGGAACCTCACCATCAGATTGTTGAGTGTCATATCCAGGGCACTTGTTAGAGGGGGTCTTACCCCTCTGCAGAGGTGCAGTCAGTGTATTCTACAGCCCCAGCCAACAGAGCAATTTAGTTTGGGATTTTTACTGATTAATTCAAAAATTAAAAATAAATCGATTTGTAAAACTCTTAATAGTTTTTCATAAATACACACAAAAGAAAAAAAAGCATGTGCAACTCTTCAGTTCTTCTTTAAGACCCATGTTTAAATATCACAGATTCTATAGGTGAAATTTGAATTTGATTATTTTGTAATTTAGTATTTATCATTTAAAAAAGAAAAAAATCATGAAAACATTTCAAATGAGGGGGGGGTACCTCTTTTTAAAAATAGTATTTTTAAATGAAAACCAAAAGAAAGAAATCATAATATGAAAAAAATTGACATTTTTAATTCTTAGCTTCCTTTTTACTGTACCTATTTTTAGAAGATAAAGAAATAAATTAAAAGAAAGCATTGTTTATCAATAACTCAAAAACTGATTTCTTAAAATGATACATTAGTTTTTAATCAGAATAACCCAAAATAAAAATTTTTTTTTTAAATTGTATATTAATAAATGAATACTTTTTATTTGAATACACAAAATTTTCCACCAAAAACAACGACACAGTTCTTAGCCTCAATATTGTTACATTTTTCATCACTATAACTTAACAGGCAATTAAAAACTGATCTAAATTTTTGTCCTTAAAAAAATAAAATAAAAATGAATAAAAAAAATGAATAAAAGTCTTTAGAAAAATAAAATGTTTCAAACCACTCATGAGTTTAGTTACATTTTTCAAAAATTGTTTGAAATGTAAACAAAAAAATTTCTAAAATAAAAAAAATTTATTGTAATACGTGAAATCTTAAGATTCTTTTATGATTAAATTTTTTTCTCACTTTTGTTCCTAAAATCCTTTTACCTCAGTTATGGACTGGGTACTTGTGCGAGTGTATATAAATAAATAAAACATTTTCATTCATATATCCCTCACTTTGTCAAATGCTACATTTTTTTTTCATTCCAAAGACAGAATTAAGGCCTCATGTTACAAGGTATATATAACTTTAATTTTTGCCTATAGAGCTTCATTGATTATTATGAAATTGTTTTTAACATAAGAAATTTGTTGACAAATTATTAGAAACAAAGACACTAAGTTCTAGTTACTTAAGAGACTTTAAATTTGAAAATATTTTGTGATTACTACAAGAGATAACTAATGATTATTTTTGAAAAATAAGTTTGTGATTCATTAATAAATAATTATTTCTGAAGAAAAATATTGTAGACATGGCATTCTATACTACAGGCCAACTCATGTCGCCAGCTGAAGGCCTATTGAAAAATGTATGATTTTCAGAAATTTTAGAAGAAAATAAAGAAAACCACTTTTGAAAATACTTAGAATTACATTTTGATTCACAACTGAGGATAATAGGATATGTTGAAAGTTAAATAAATGGAGATATGTACTTTGCAATGGACACTGATAATTATTAAACAATACAAAGGAGTAATTATAATTTCTGATAAAAGATATAATACCCATAATATTGAACCAGAAATATAGTATTTACAGGTGTCACTGAACCCTTCATTCAATCTATTCCCTGTGATTGAATAAAGAGTTTGGTTTAAATTTACATTACAGTTACTGGATTTGACAAACAGAACCTGAGAAGGCTGGAAGACATCAGCCGAAGTGTGTATATAACAATCAATCATCTCAGAAATATAGACAAATAAAACAAAATCATTTTAGGAAAGTTTCAAAACATTTAGAGCTAGATATTTTTCTGATCTGGGTGTGCCATGTTTGCAAAAATTTTCCAAAATTATATTTGCAAAAATAGAAGCATGCTTTTTCTCCATGTTGAACAAATGAAACTCAGAAATAAGCATAAAAATGTTACTTAATGATTTATAGCAAACCTTTTCCTTTATTGTATGGAAAAGGATGAAACAGAAAAATAACCATTGGCAAGTGTGGTTAGAAGGAACTTTTAGTTTTCCACAGTCAGTTAAATTGGTATGTTTTCCATACTTTTCAGAATAAAAATGGGTTTTACATTCACTGGGTTGATTATGATTTTTTTGTAATATATCCAGCTATGTACACAAGAGCCATTTTTATTTCATTAGGAAAAGATGGTTCTAAATTTTCCAGATTATCAAATATTTCTGAACCTTCCTCACAAAGTTTAAAATCGCAAGATGTACATTGGTGACCTGGATTAACATCAAATTCATCAATATTTACATTTTGATTTAAAAGTAAAGATGTCTGCTTAATATGCAGCTTTTCTGTTGAACATCAATAAATCCTTGGCGAAGTTTACCAAATTCTTTTTCAAATGGATCAGTCGAAAATTGCCCAAGTAGTACATACTGATGACTTGTAGCTAAAAGGTGTTGACATAGACTAACAATTCCATTGCAATTATGATGTACGGCAATTGCAGTGTTTTGGAATAATTGTTTTTTATGATTACCTTGACTGCCAGCCATATTAAGAGCCATTTGACCAAATTCAATGAGAAAATCAAGTTGGGTGTCATTTGGAGATCCGATTTCAGCTTGTAAAGGATCATTATGTAATTTATCAATTTGAAGAGACTTAACACTTAAAATTTTCCACTATGTCATAACCTTGTTTATGAAGAGGGCAGTATCATTCTTATCTACACTTATTCCAGACTGAGTGAGAAATGTACTATGTTTTTTCAGAAAACACTGAGGCAAGTAGAAATCCATTGTCTTTCTTTGGAGCAATAGAAATTTCATTTAAATCTGAAAGTTTGACTAGTCTTTCAGATTCAAAACAATATAACTGTTGAAGATGTGCCCATTTTGCAACTTGTCTTACTCCATCATCAAAGATTAGTTCTGTTTTTTCTGTCAGCCACAAATTGTGAATATTTTTCAACAGATAAACATAATCAAAAAGCAAATGTTTATTATCTTCAGTTAACCAAGGTTTTTCAGGAAATGTAGGATATAATTTTAAAAAGCTTGATTTACTTGGTTGCCATCATATGATGCCCTAGACAGTTAACTCAATTTGTTCAAATAAAAAGGCTGATGTTAATTTTGAAATTGGAATCAATTTTTTGGACTCCCATTGAGACATATAAACATTATAATTTTGGACTCCCATTGAGACATAAACATTATATCAAGTACTGTTTGAGCAAGTAGAGATGAATTGTCAACAGATTTACCAAATAGCTGTTTGCCATGATATAGTAACTTTTTTTTATATATACTTCATGGAGAATTATGCACCCTTTTTGACTGGTATTAAGAGTATCAAATATAGATAACAAAAAAGATTTCTCATTAAGTTTTAAAACTTTTGACGTTATCCTTCCTAATGTTGCTAATGAGGGTAATTAAAAGTCATCTGTTAATCTACTGTACAATATCTGTGATGTTGCATAGTACCCAAAAGCATGTATAACTATATCTGAGCTGTATTTTATTCCAGCCATTTCGGGAGCCATTACTAAAATTTGTTGACTTAGGATATTTTTCTTGTGATCAAAAACCATATAATTTAAATATCAGATGATTTCTTCCAGTTTTCACCAAGTATCAATTGTATTTATACGGTTTTTGGACAGGCTGCTAATATAACACTTAACTCCATAATGAAATGTTTCAAAGCACAAATTGCCATAAATTCTTAACATAAAGAGAGGAATACTATCAACAAATTTTGATGATTGAACAGTTAAAATATTGTCATCCAAACATGCTACAACTGGACATACAAAGTCTTTTTTGCTGTTAAGCAGATTTTCTTTCAAATTTGTATAATTAATTTTATACAATTCTAAAAAAGCATTAAGTTCATCAGCAATTTGATTCCTAACAGTACTGGCAGGATTTTTTATATTCCTTTGAATAGCTGAGAGTGTTCGTATTTGACGACTTGGCACACCTGGCCATACAGGTGGTGGATTTTTGGATGTATTTTTAAATGTACTTTTAATGTTGTTGACAAATAACAGCATTGTTAGTAACATTTAGATTGGCATTTGGAAGTGATTTTATCCATTGCTCTCTCTCTCTCTCATCTGGTTTTTGGAAAACAATAAACTGATATTTTATTCTGTAATTTGTTTTGCAAGCAAACACGCAGCACTTCTAGGGCATGGCTAGGAATTAAATATCTGAAACGGTAGATTAAACCTCTTGAACAAATATTTATCTTACTACTACAATTTAAGGGGTAAATTTTCAAGCTAAATTAATTATACACTTGATTACAGCTTTTATCCACCTACCCACCCCCAAATACACACAACAATGAATTAAAACAAAAAATTTTAGAGAGTAGCCTTCAGTTTGGGAATCCACTTTTTAATTTAAAAAAAAAAAGGGGGTGGGGTATGGTTTTGTTTGGGGAATACTGTTGGGTTTGCAGTTTTTCACAATATTATTAATCATTTAATTATCAACAATAAAACTGTCTTTAATCAAACAAAAAATAGTAATGGTTGCATAGTGCCATTAAACTAAAAGTTTTATTATTACTTAAAAATTTTATATTAAGTTTAAAAACATTCATAAGTAGCCTTTCCTTTAATTTGGTTATTTTAATACACTTTAAAGTATAAAGTATGTAAATATAATATATATAAAATAACTTTAACCTTAAAGCAAAACAACTACTAGTAAAAATAATGCATTTTGTCCTCTAACAACAATCAGAAAAAATATTAACATAAATGCGGTAAATAAAATGGAATTTTTTAAAAATAAATTTTGCAGCAAAAACATTAAAACAAGCAAAAAAAAAAAAAAAAAAAAAAAAAAAAATGTGGTCAAGACATAAAAGGAGACCTTTTATTTATATCTATATATATATATATATATATATATATATATATATATATATACACACACACACACACACACACACAATCGGCTCATTGGCGTAGTAGGTAGAGTTCAATCCCAGGTCGCGTCATACCAAAGACTTTAAAAATGGTACTTGGTACCTCCTTGCTTAACACTCTGCAATATAAGGTACGTATCAAGGGTTAAGTGGACCAATCCAGGGAAAGGAGTAGCGCCCTCCCCTACACCTCAGTGTAGTAGCTATTTGAAAAGGGAGCCTTCTGGTCGCCCTCGACTACGTTTGCCAACTTTACTTACTATATATATATATATATACTGACATCAACTCCACGTAATAAAATTTATTAATGTTATTTTTTTTCTTTAATTCTAATAAGTAAAATCATTACAGTTCACCAGTTAGTAACTAATGCAGTCAAAATAATAATTTATTCTTTAACTTTAGAAACAAGTGCAAAGAAATTGCCTTTTATTTTTAATAGAAGTGTTAGATAAAGTTTTAATAGAGAAATGTTATGAACCTTTCTCTATTAAAATCTTATTCAAATCTATTATTTAAATTTAAACTTTTAATAGAAAAATGATGACTTATGCTAATTTTTTTATCTTGGTTAAAAACTTGAGAAAAGTAAACTTTAATTTTGTTGATGTTATGTTTTCACCCACACTAACAAGGTTTTTGTTTTTAACGATATCAAAAATAAATATCAAATTAAGCAATGACATTAAATTTATGGAAAAAACAAACGAAACAAAAACATTTTAATTCATTTCATAATAAAAAATAGTTTGCTTTACACCTTTGAAGAAACTAAATTAAATTCTGTTCAAATTGGTTTAATGTTTCATTGTTTTGCTTCTTAAAATAACACAAATTGCTAAAAAAGAACTGCATTTTATCAATAAATAATTCTTTAAACTTTAATTAAAAAATGTTGAACAAACATTAAGGAAAATGCCAAAAATGAATTAAACTTTAATTTAAAAATGTTAAAGCTTTAAACTTAAGTAAATCTTTTTGAGCGAGTGAATTTAAGCCCCAAAGTTCCATTTTTACAATTTAAATAAAAATAATGTATCAACTCAAACTAAAATAATCAAATATACTTCAACTAAATAAGTTAAATGATATTCCAGCCAAAGATAAAAATTAAAAGATTTCTCTGAATTTCTTGAGCCAACAACACAAGGGTATATACACAGTACGCAACAGTTAGCTCAAACGGAAACTAAAATGACCTAATTCTCTCACTGCAATAAAACCGGCCTCCAGTTTAATAACTTGTGTGCTATGAAGTGGCCTGTAGTATAGAATACCATGATTGTAGATCAATGTTACAATTGTTTTTGTTTCTGTGGTTTACAAGTGTATTCAAGTCATTGTCTAAATTATGGATAAAAATCAACTTGCAAAACCCTAAAATTTAAGAAAACATCAATTTTGCAAATAGAAAAATGAAAATACTTCATTCCAGAACCTTAAAACAATATTTACATTTCATCTAACAATTTGTCTTATGAAAAAGATACTTTTTTTCTAGATTGCTATATTGTGAAAAAGATAAATCATAACAGAGCTATCATATTTATAAAGTAAAGTTGGCGACCACTAGGCTCCCTTTTCAATAGATATTACAACAGGGTGGAGGGGAGGGCGCTACTCCTTTCTCTGGATTGCTCCACTTTACCCTCGATACGTACCTTATATTGCTGAGTGTTAAGCAAGGAGGTATCAAGTACCATTTTTAAAGTCTTTGGTATGACGCGACCTGGGATTGAACCCAGGCCTCCAGGATCATTGACAAACACTCTACTCACTAGGCCAATAGTTACATATTTATTATTTCGTTTTTGTGTGTCTACATTACAAAGAAAGAAAATTGGCAAATAATTTTTTAATTATAGAAAACTGGATGGTAAAATGAATGAAGTAATTAATATCAAAAACTGTAAACTTCTAACAGAAAATATTTCATTATACAAGAGATTTCTAAAAGAATCATTAAAATAATCCAATGGTTTGGTATGATTTATTTGTTGATGATCAACCACTTTGTGTGGTTTAATGCCCAAATTTGATACAAATAATTTGTACAGTTGTGTGGTTTCAAATACTCCTAATGTTAATAATTTTCAAACAAATTTATTTGACTCGTAAACAGGAACCCTAACAGGTACTACCACTAAATCAGAGTAAACCTAGGAGCAATGGCAACAAAGGGGTACTCCACACTCCCCAGATCTCCAGAACTGAAGCCTCACCACTAGATACAGTCTTATCCAGAGAATGTAGTTGGCATAGTCTATGCCCCACTGTCAGGGTAGACAATCCAATGATTAACAAAGTTTAAAATGTTTGTTGTACTAACAGTTTCAGCTTTGCAGGGAGTGGGACATGAAAATACTACTGGCAATGATCACATTATATATTGTAAAGTTAAAAATAAATATCTCATAATTATGGTCTTAAGCAAAAAAATTTCCTAAATCTTTCCTCTTTAAAATAAAGTTTAAAAGTTTTTAACAATATATGTTTCACTATTCATATTTAATAATACATTCTAAGTGTTACATATAGCCATTTCTAATGAGCATTATATAAGCATTTTCAATGTATAAAATAAAAGCAATTAGCAACTTGTATTTTACAGATAACAAAGATACTTACCTTTATCTTTGTGTGTTGGAGAGGTGTTAGGTACACACCTGCTACAGCAGTAAGGTCCAGTACCTGGTTTGGGAGGAGATGGACTTGAAGTACAGTTATGACAACACAGGCACTTATCCTGTGAAAAAAAGAAGAGGAGAAAAAAAAAAAAAAAAAAGAGTGAAAATAAATAGATGTTAATACACCAAAAATTATGTAGGATTGAAAATGATCTTGTTTCAAATCAAAATGTTTTGAAATAGAAGTTATTGCTAGTTTTATAGATTCTTATATACTCCTTTAAAGATAGTAAAAGTTTATTGAAAGGACTTAAACCTTCATTTATTACCAATATCTATCTAGTTTTAATTTTATTCGCACACTAGGTTGAAGGATTTAAATGTAACTTAAATTACTCCTTTAATAAACTACTCAGTTATGATAGTTGAAATACTGAATCAACTTTTATCAACCTTAAATTTGGCAAAAATCAGTGCCAATAGTATTACTACATAGGAATTACAGACATTGTAAGAAAAACAAACTGCTTTCAAATTTACAAAGAAATAATAAATCATGTTAAAGGTTTCACCTGGTAAAAAAGTGAGGTGTAAAAATCCATAATTAATAATTTAATGAAGATTCTCTAAAAATACAACTTTTGAACAAGCTTTTTCTGAACTCATTACAGTAAAAGATATTTCCAAAGTAATCAATGTACAATCAATAACCAGCAAAAATTAGAACCGAAAATAGGTTTTTTTTCATGTTCACTATCAAATTAAAATTCACACCAAATTCTTAAAAGAATAGGAAAAAACACAGCATCAAACGGAAAAGAATACTACTTTGAAATGTGTTAAGCTAGTAAAATCTAGTTGCTTAAAATATGAAACAAAAATATTAAATCTCGGATCAAGATTATAAAAAATATTCAAATAAAAACATATCTAAAATAGTATATTAGGAAATTATTTAATTTTATCTCTTGTCATCAATCTTTCAACAGTTAATACAGTTTTTCTGCTTTTAACTTTTTCAACAATTAACAAACCAGTTAATTACAACTTATTATATGAGCAAGTAAAAAACATTAACTTGGAACATTGTTATTACTTTTGCAGTGGAGATCAAATTAGATAAGTTTTTCTCTTTACAAAAATCATTTTTCAATAAGCAGAACATTTATAAAATGGCAAAAGCCAAATGAAAAATATACCAATAGAAAATAGAAATAAAATGATTTTAAAAAAATTTACTTAAATAATTTCTTGAATTGGAGGTTATAATCTAATTCATGCATAAAATCTTACACTGAAGCTGATTAAAAAAAAATTAATAGAAAAATAAATAATAGCAGTGCTATTAAAAAAAACTAACCTTTCAAGAATAATTTAGTGCTGAAAGTTATTTTTCACTTATTAAAAATCTAACTAAATTGCAAAGATTTTTTATTGAAGAAAAAAGAAAATGCATATCAATTTATACATAAAGTTTGGTGAGAATATACTTAATAAAATATAAAATATTAATTAAAACACATAACTTAATCAAATAATGTACCAAAAGGATTTTTTAATGAGTCTCATTAATTGAAAGACAACAGAATACAACCAAAAAGTAAAAATATACTTCCTTTATCTCATAATAATTATATTTAAAGTTGCATATGCAAATCTAACAGCTATCATGAGTCAAAAGTAGTATATTTGATCTTACTGGATTATGAAGAAGAGCCAGAGTAATGGTTAGAGAAAGATACTTTCATTGTTTGCAATAATACTCCCTGTAGTAAACAAACTAATTTCATTTTTACTGTATTTGGAAAATGTCAATTTCCTGATAAGCCATGTTTGATCTCATGCAATAGGATAAGTTTTAAATTGTCATTTTGATTCATATTTATTTTATCTGATCAATTACAATATACTATCTGCATGAAAAGATTTTATCTGATTTTTAAGTTTACAACCTTGGACACAGCAATAATTTTTAATGTCTTAATTTATTTTTGGTTGCATAGATAAGTACTTCTAACTACAGTTGGGCCATTAAAAATTACATTTTATCAGTAATTACATCAAGTACACTAATTATAGTAGATCAAAATTAAAATCTTAAAACCCTGTGATAAAGTAACTGTTAAAATACCATGAATATATATTTTTAAGCTGTTAAAAAGATCAAGTGGATAGGGTACCCTATCTCTAGTATGAAGACAAATTAAGTGCTAACAGATGACAACTAGTAAAAATACACAAATTCTTAAACTTTGTCTATCAATGTAACCTATGGTTATCAGGAATATAAAATTCAAGAACTTTGATTTAGGCTAAATTAATACCTGATTAACAAAGGAAATAGTCAATCCTAGCAGAAATACCTTTGTATGGTAGGTAATCATAAAATTATCTACTGGTCCTTCAATATTTAAAAAAAAAAAAAAAAAAAAAAAACTCTAAAGTCATTCATTTTGACTAGTACTTTTTCATCTTAATTCTGTTTTTTATTTCATTCAATTAATTAGCAGGAATTAGAAATAATAAAGGATAAGCTTTCAGTGAGATACAAACTCATGACCTTTTATGGGGAAACAGAGTTAAACTCTAAGAGGTTTTATTTCTAAAATTAGAGAAATACTTCCTTGAAACAGTCGGATGCATAAAAATTAAACAAACACTGAATAGACCTTAATATTTATTAAACATATATAAATTTATCATCTAATCTTACAATTTCAATTTTAGCAAGAATTTAAAATATTACGACTAACAAAGGAAAATATTAAAATATTGATTAAAATAGATAAAATAGAATAACTAAATTTTTTTTTCTAATTCATTTCTAAATTTTTGTTTGGTTAGGTTTTATAGCATTGTTAGGTTATGCTAAATCTTATATATGATTTGTAAACAAGCCCAAGTGCATTTGTTTGCTAGCAGTTAAAGGGTTTCAAGTATTCCTGTCTAACATGAATAATTCTATTTACTATTAATAATCTTTTGCCCAGTTAAATGGTAATTTGTAAGTTTAAAAAAATAAATTTAAAAAAAAAAAACAAAAAAAAAAACACAATTTTCATACAATTAAGTATTGCTACTGTTTGCACAGTTAAATAGCTCCAAGTATGGCTACCTAACAGTAATAGTTCTATTTAATATTAATCATTTGTTTGCACACAGTGAAGTGGTTACAAGTATTACAATTTAACACTTGTAATTCTATTTGATACTATTCATTCAATTGCACACATGATTCCAAAAATTGCTATTCTATATCAATAATTCAATTTTGCACACAGTTAAATGGTTTAAAGTATTCAACACTAATAGTTTTATTTGCACACAGTTAAATGGTTCCTAGTATAGCTATGTAATATCAATAATTCAAATTTTTGAATTAACTTTCAAGTTAAAGAGTTGCTATTCAACATCAATTTTTCATTTACACAGTTAAACGGTCAGTCACACTGAACAAGTATTCAAAAAGGCTCTTTTTCTTGGAAAAATTAAAAGAACCTTTAAAATTTATAAATTTTAATCCAAAATTTTATATACCTTATTAAGTTTGAAACCAAGCAAAAACCAAAGATTTCAAGTGTTGATTTCTAAGTTGTTCTGGGTTGAAAGCACAGTAAAGATAACCCAAAGTCAAACATTTTTAGACCTTATTTTTCCAATATAGCTATCATAAAAAAAAATAAAAAAAATCTTCAGGTTACCCTTACCACGCCTTATAACCTGAACTATTAAAAAAATTTTATCTTCCATATAAATAGCAATAACACAGCATTACTTCGATTTTTTTCCTTTGATAATCTAATGGAAGCATATCATTTTTAAGAAAAAAAGTCTGTAAAAGAATGTAATTTTTTATTGAAAAATTAAAAATAAGTTGTACCAAAAACATTTTTCCTTAAAAGTTAAGACAAAGTGGTCAATAAAAAAAATAAAAAAAATGTAAAAATGTTTTTAGAGTGAAAGAATTTTCCATTAATTTTAGCTTTGGTAGCAAGAACCATTTATCAAAAATAAAATTGGAAACAAAACTTTAAAATTCTACAAAAAGTACTTTTATTTTGCTTTTTTAAATAATACTTGAATAAATTTTGTTTTAAAATTTTTCTGTTTAAAAATCTAAATACTTAAGCTTATATTCTATAAGAGTTAAGTTGCTGGGATTGGAAATCCTGAATAAGTTTACAAGATTTTAACCCTCCTTCCTTATTCTTAAGGTTCTGTCTAACGTAAACTATTTTAGAATTTACCAATGGCACTAAAAGAAATGAGATGGAAAATGATACAAATAGAAAAATGTATAATCATTAAGAGTCACTAATTGTGATGTCATACTTTACACAAAAGTTTATGCTGGAGGGATAAGAATCAACGCTAATGTAAATAGCCTCAATCAAAAAATTAATGAAAAGAAAAACATCCCTAGAAAAAAAACAAAAACAAGAATAGGAGATAAACATTGTTAAAAATGGTCACATTAAAATATATCTTTTCACTTATGAAAAAGAAAAAAAAAAGTGAATTTCTTATCCAATTAGCACATAAAACATTTTTGGACATTCTTTAAAATCTTCCATATAGTTTCAAACTTTTTTTCCATTTTAAAGTCATTTGTAGGTCTTGAGAGAAGAAAAAAATGACAGGGTATTGTGTTGCTTAGCATCTAACATCAAACTTAGTGACAGTAACATAAGCAATCATCACATAATCCATTCCCTCCTCTGCTACCAGTAAATATTTACAAGGTAACACATACCCACTGAATATGCCACTTTTACAACTATTCCTAGGACATGATTACAGTTCAAGAGAAACAATGACATCATTTCAATAGGTAAAAATGAATATATTTATGTGAAAAAGATGGGGGGGGTTCAATTCCATAAAATTACTCTGGTTCTTCAAGCTTTTTTTTGTTCATAATGAAAACAAAATTTTATGACATCTTCAGATTTTACAAAAGAGTTACAGTAAAGAAATACAATGACTATACACACATTCATGTGTTTGATATATCACTAACAGTTATTTGTAATCAAGGTTTTACTACTTCCTTATTTGGATAAAATATAATTGTATATATATCCATTAACATTCTATTACATTTTATTCAAAAGAAAATAGAGTTTAGTATTTGTGCAAATTTTAAGCATTATTTACTATTTCTTTGGATTTCTAATATTTGAAAGTAAGCTTAAAATTAATTTTTAGAATATATTTTACACAAGTTTAATAATTTTTAATAGCCATAGTCCAGGTTAAAAGTGCACTATGTGTGTGGTCATATATATATATATATATATATATATATATATATATATATATATATAGCTTTTACTATAGAATATTGGTAAAAAAGAAACTAAAATATAAAGTTTAGGAATACTTAAAAGGATCAAGAACAAAAAAAGAGTAATCTATATTAGAGCACTCTCAATGAGATTGATAATTTGCAAAATATTTAAGCAATTAAATTGAGACAAAGAAAGTTGATTATATTGTAATAACTATGACAGTATGCATTTTTTCAAATAAACAAAATTAGTGTACTTTTATTTATTGCTCCTAACACTGAAGACAAAAATAAGTAATATTTTCTGCATATACTTGTATAAATACTCAAACATAAGAGACTTGCAGGTTATAGAAAAGGTAGTCCAATTGAATTTGTTGAAAATGATTTGTAAGTTTTTTTGTATAGGAAATTTCTTGCTGAATGATGTTCTATGGTTAGACAGACAAGGCTTATATCAGTTAAATCAAGACATTACTTAAGAATAATAATATATGATGCAAAAGCATCATACAAAATATCCAAATAATACACTAAAAAATCATTTGTACCAGCTTAGTTATTCTGGTTGCTTTGTTGTATGGCTTTCATATGAGGAAACATTTAGCTTTTTAAACAAACTGTGACAGCATAAGAGGAATGCATAGGGATCATGAAACAAATAAAAGGAACTACTAATTAATCATACAAAAGGTCTATCTTCATCCACAGAAAGCAAAGTGTATATTGGCAAAAATAGAAGGAAATCCAATCAAATGAACTTCTTTGAAAAAACAAAATTTATTCAAACAAGAACTCATATCAATTAAACCAGTTGTAGGCAATAATTGAGAAAAAGCATACAGAATGAGTAAAAAGGAGGAGGAAATGATATAATATTCTATTAGGATAACTCTTGACAGCAAATTTCTTTAGTGACTAGGCAAAAAATTGTAATAACTTGGCTGGAAAGTTCTTATTTGTCATATTCAGCAGATTATCACTTACAAAATTTTCTTGATGGGGGAAAAAAAAAAAATCAAATCTCTCAAAAACTGTTTAAAGCATTTCAGCAAGCTAAAAAGTTTAGAGAGGATAGATTTATGAAGTTGATGATAGAAAATTTAACAAAATGACAAATCTTTTATTCAATAAAAGTTTTTTTGTTTTTTTTTTAAACTTAAAAGTAACTATTCTGTGGAAAATATTTGGTTTAAGTCACTAACTAGTTTATCAGTCAAGGAAATTTCATAGCTTGAGCATTTATAAAATGTGAAATAGGAAGGATAAATCCTTGTGAACAAAAATTAAGTGATTTTTTAGATATATTTTTTTAAGAAATGATTTTCCCTTAAATTAAATTAAAATAAGTCTTCAAAAGTGGAAAAAGAAAAAAGGAATTAAAGCTATTGTAAAAATTAAATTTTAATGTCACTTAAGAATAGAATAGACATAAACAAAAAAAAAAATTCATTTGAAAACATTGAAACCAAATCTAACATGCAACATTATTTTTTCACCACACAGGAAGGTGTGGATAACAAATTGATGATGTTGTCATCAGACAAATAAAAATAGATTAGTTACAGTGCACTTGAGAAAGTGTTTATAAAAGGTACAAAATTCTACAGTTTAATGAATAATGAAATATCTTTGGTATGTTATCGGATTATGTATAAAATGTGATCCCATTACATATATTTTAAATGGGGTTACATTTGAATAAAAGTATATTTCTAATGTCTAATTGTTATCTGCATTCAACAACAAATTGCAATTACAATCAAAGTTATTCAATCATTTTATTTATTTCTTATATATAAATTACTTTATATTTAGACTTCTTAAACACATGTTAAATGTTTAAACTTTAACTTTTAATTTAGAACACATTGCATCTAATAAGTTTATTTCTAGACTTAACACTTATTTTCAAATGGTGATAATTTAAGAATATTTTAGAAACAAAAAAATACTGTTGAAAGAAACCTGTACAGCATTCATCTAATTCATATTGCAACAGTATTAAAATTGAACTGAAATCCATACACTTCAACTTTCACAAGAAAGCTTTTTTCTTTGTTTAAATACAAAATTATTTAAGCCTAAAAAAGCATGCATATTTTTTAGAGAGAGAGAGAGAGAAAAAAAATCAACTTTTATCAACAAAAATATCAGCTGCACATGTCAATTTTTATTAAGACAATCATTTTTTTTTTATGGTCAGTTGTGTTTTACAACATATCAATCCTTGTAAGTTATAATATCAAATATATATGATTTATAAATAAGTTTGTAGGTAACAATTTTTACACAAGCCAGAGCTTATTTGTTTGCACACAGTTAAATGGTTTCAAGTATTGCTATCTAAAACTAACAGCTCTATTTGTCTCATAATAGCAACCCTAACAAGTACTACCACTCTGCAAGTAATGGCAATGAAGGGGTACTCCTGTTATATATTGACCCTCAACTGAGCTGTCAATCAAGAGATGCACCTGTGTAAATAAGCGGAAGAACAGTGGAAGCAAGTGGGCGTGAGACAATTATATAACCAGGGCACAGACGGTTTGAATCAGTTGGAGAGAAGATTACAAAGTGAGAGCTAGTGGCAGACTGAGGGCTTTGGGCCCTCAGTGACCCACGGTTGAGCAACCCCAGCCAAGATGAGGAAAAAGTGCTGCTCTGGACAGAAGAACTTGGGGGTCAATATAGCAGTCTGTCCTCATCTCCAACTCATCTCCCACACACAACATCACCATTTCGAGAATAAAGTGGGAGGGATATATTTTTATCAAGAAGTGTGTTTGTTTGTTCATTGAAGTCTGTATATTATATTCAATCATGTTTCCACTTATATTTGTATATGGCTATACAATACTCCACACTCTCCAAAGTTCCACAACAGATGGTTAAGTGTCATACCCAGAACATTTGTTTGGGGGTAGAGTCTTACCATCTGTAGAGATGTAGTTAGCACATTCTATAGCCCCAGCTGACTAGGCTGTTATTTTCTTTGATAAAACTTTTGGATTATATATGTATATATCAAAAGTAATATTTGATGTCCTAGTTTTATAAAAACTTTAAAATATCTATGTATAAGGAGGGCAACCCAAAGGCTTCCTTTTCAATAGCTACAACACCAAAGTGTAGAGGAGGATGCTATTCTTTTCCCTGGATTGCTCCACTTACCCTTGATCTATACCTTATAATATTGAGTTACGCAAGGAAGCATCAAGTACCTTTTTTTTTTAGTCTTTGGCATGACTTGACCTGGGGTTGAAACATGGTCTCCCGGACCATTGGTGAACACTAACCATTATGACAATGGATTAAAATTTTCGTAATGAAAATATCAATACAATACAAACATTACAATGATCAGTTATTAATCTATGCAGGTAAACTAATGAATTTGGATAACTGCTTTACCATTAAGTATAAGAATGTAATAATCTCTAAAAAAAATTAAATCATTTGTATGAACTTGTCAAGTTTGTGTATAAAAATACATAAACACACATTTCATCAAGATGCAACAGTTGACTACATTGCTGAGAAAATGTGATTAAATATTCCAATACAAATTTCATACATGTATTTTATGCTAGCCCAACTATTTTCCAATTTCATTCATATTTAAATAATTAAAAATACTTTTCTTTGAAAGCATTTATACCTGAAAATATTCTTTTAAGTGTCAGATTTGTTAATATCTGTAAAAGCAATTTATTTGAACCTCCAGAAACAGTGTCATTTTAAGCAATTCCTTAATCTCACAAAATTTACTGATAATTTTCTCACCAACTAAAAATATGTTCACATTTTTTTTAACCTATTCAATGTTTTGCAATATGCACACCTCAACACAAAATCAATAAACAAAACATTTTTAAAGTTTCATCCAACCTAAAAATAAAAATATAAAAAAAAGATAAATTTACAATTTTTCTGGATTATTTCAGTTGCAGTTAGGTTTTAAATCTATTCAATAATATTAAAATTAATATAGACAGTATTTTATTTCAAATCTATGAAAAAAATTAATTATGCAATTAATCTATAAAATGTAAAGTCCTCCAATCTTAAGAAATAATATATTCTATGAATTTACAGTTTAAACAGCTCATGATAGAAGTTTGACACTTTCCTTTCTTGCTACGTATGTACAAGGTGGAATAATACATTTACAGCTAGACAAATCAAACTGAATTTGCATGTGATTAATATTCACCACCTAAATGCATTGATAAAGAGATATTTCATGATAGGCAATTTTGTAAATGTATACTAAGACTATCCAAAATTAAACAATTATTCAGGATCTTTAACTCAAATGAACACAATATTCTCATGTTTACTGCAGTCAGATTCAAGTTAATATCTCTTAGTTGTATGGTTGCCTACAATAATTACAATGCCAGCATTAGAGCCATTTTTCAAACTTTTTTTATGTGCGATTTTCAATAAAAACATCTTGCAACATTTATTATTAAAAGTAAAAGACTCAGAATTCAAAGGTTTTGAACAATCAATTCTCAATAAAATTAGAGCAATAGTTGATGTCTGAAAGCGGTTTAACTCCACCCTGTTATTGACATAATAATGGCTAAAGACAAATTTGAAAATAATAGTATGAATTAATGCAACGTTGATTTTTGTTCAAAAAATCTTTTTTAATTAGTCAATGGTGTAGTTTTGGGATATGATTTGTTAGATGAATATTTGATATTTTGCCTATTTTTACGTCTGTACCTATCAAAATGTTTCTAATTAAGTTAAATGTGTAAAATTAAAACATTAAATAATTAGATAAATAAGCCAAAAGTTTTACTCTAAAAAACAAAAGCAAAAAGAAAAAATCGAAAGCCTAAATTAAAGTAAAAATTCAATACAAAAGGCGTTCTTAAACAAAAGAGTTTTAATAAAATGTTTAAAATGGACACTGTAAACACAAATTGAAAATCGTGGTAAGACGACAAGTCTTTTATGGTTGTCCCACTTGTGATAGAAAACCGGACCATTCAAGCAAGAAATGAGAATGATCACTATTCACCTCCACCTCAACTCTAGGATAAAAAAGACTGATTACAAATTTATAAATCTCATGAAAGTTCACCGATAACGAGATCACACACACATATAAAATAATGAGTGTGTGTGTGTATAAACTATGCTGTGTATATTGAATAGATATGTCTTAAAAGAAAAAAAACTGATATGCAATATGTTGGAGTGGTAATGGGTAAGGAGAGAAAATATCAATAGTAGGGGAAAATACATATGTGCCGGTCTTAAGACAGAAGCGAGAAGCCATATGTTGAGTAAGACGAACAATACAAATAGGACTTCGGAAAGTTACAAGTTTATGAAAATAAATCTCCTAAAAAGTCACTAACAATTATAGAAAAATTATTCGTTATAAACGCTAAAATGAATATTCTAATTAAAAAGAAAAAAACTAAAAGCAGCAAATTTACAGAAAAGAAGGGTCTAACAGAAATTTATTCAAGCTAATAAAAATAAATAAATAGGCCCCTATCGTATGTAAAAGAGTTAGCATGAGTTGGCAGACTGAGTAAATGGTTGGCTAAAGTCAGTTGCATTATTATTATTACTATTATTATAGTGCTATTCAGAGTAGCTTTCCCCACTAGAAGCTGCAATGCCGCCGCCATATTGGACAGAGGTGCCTGCTACTAACTTTCCCTCTCTCTCTCTCACACACGCTCGTGCACACACAACAAATGATGGCAACAGTGTGAGATTCACATTATTTGGTTACGACTACTGATGAGGATGGCACTTTTTCTTTAAAAAATAAATAAATAAACGTCTTTTCTTACAAAACTTCTTACATGCTATGCCATCCTACTTCATTTTTGTAGCAAAACAGTTTTGAAGCTGCCATCGTAAAAGATATAGCCTGAAAATGTTCGTTCTGCCTTTTTGTGCAGAAAACCAATGTTTATACAAAAATGACCATAAAATTTCAAATATTTTTGGAGCCTGATGCAATTTTCCTGGAAGTGCAAATCTTTAATCTTTACAAATGCATAAACTTTAATTCAATAAGACCTTTTTAAATCAACAAATTATTCGGAAATAAACGCAGCAGATACCAAGAAAGTATTCAGTGTTAAGAATAATTCAGAAAAATACAACGCAGAGATTAATAAATTCAAAAGATGTTTAAAAAGAAAAAAAAAAAGTGAATCTTAACACCCCCGCAATAAAGTCAGCTGGTATTTGACATTTAGCCCTAACAACAAACAATGAATATTAGACGACATACTAAGACTTGTTTTATAAAGAGAGGGTTTGTTAATCTGTTGAAATTTTATTTTCTACTATGCTGGTTACATGATAATTGCAATCAACGATCTAAAATGCTCATATACTTTGAAAATTTAAAAGATTTTCAAGTGTTATTTAATTTTAATGAGAATCCCTCGAAACTAGGGAAAAATACAAGGAGAAAAGTAGAAAATAACACTTTTTTTATAACAGTCTACTCAAAGGATGAAAGTCATATCTTTTTTCAACTGTAGTGTCGTATTTTAGGGCGAAGACTGTTGAAAGAAATTTAGTCTAATCAACTCTACAACATTTCTCGAGTTTAGTAGTTAGATACTATGTCTGCTAATATGCGTAACAAAAAAAAAAAAGTGCAAGCAATGTAACGATTATTCCATGTTAACAAAAGGAAACCACTGGAATGAGAATAATGTTAATGTAAAATTTAAGCAAAGATTGATAAGAGTTCTTAAAAATTATGACCATGATTTTGTCAAGATGAATTTCTAAAATGAAGTGTTTAAAAAGCGAATCTCAAATTCAGCAGCAACACGTTTGTTTACATTCACTATAAACAATCGATAAGGATGGCGAACACGACAAGTTATTATTTAGACAGGTAAGCACACCTGGTTAGAGGCCACAATAAATAGTCTATCATTAACCCCAGGCAAAACAAACTCGTACAACTCATATTAATAGGATAGGCTAGAGAAAATCCAGGGTGTAACTTGAACGACAATTATGAAGGATCATCAATTGTTACAAAAGGATTGCGCATTACACATTTGATTTGATAAACAGAAAAAAAATGGTTTTTCACTTGTAAGAATTTAAAAACTAAGGTTTGATTACTTTGTGAATACAAAAGTTTTAACGATTTTTTCAACGAAAGAAGCAAATCATTATAGCTAAGAAACATGTCGATTTCTAATGTAAAGAAATGAGTCTAATTAAGAAAATACTAAACTTATTTGATATTTAAAATGCATAAATTTAACCATCAAATTTTTTTATCCTTGAATCGGCCAGAAAGAGTTGAGTAGTGGCCTTATTTTTAAAACTGACTCAAAGCTAAAAAGAAAAAATGCATTTTATTTGAGATAAAATTCCTTAGGAAAATCACATTGATTCATAAAGCCAAATTATCTAGATAATTATGCAATAATTAGATGTGGCATTACAAACCCTTATCTGGCGGTTCTGTACACCATAAAATAGTGCATTTATTTAGTCTGCGATTCCAATTCTTGGCCTTGACCTTTTAATTTCAACTTTATGGGTTTGAAAAAATTTTTCGTTCAACTTATTTTTTGTCACGCTTTGAAAAAAAAAAAAAAAAAAAAAAAAAAAAAAGCAACAGGATTTTTTTCACGGGCAAAAATTTCTTGAATCTAATATAGAAAAATCTACAGCAAATCGATTTTAACATTCAAGAACAGATCTCGATATAAAATTAGCAATAAAATCATATTCTTTGTTATTAATCGCAAATGGCAGATCGCTCGCCGTCAAACGAAGAAAATACTGAATAGGTTCATAGGACTAAAACAGTCTTATTTCTTGCAATGTCGAAAGTTAATTTTTTCTAATTATATTTGGAAATTCTGTTTGTTGGTTTGTATCGTGGTTACACTGGTTGATAAGCCAGTTATAATGTTGGTATTAAAACCCTTAACCATATAAAAGAACAATTAAAGAGAAAACAATGTTATTGCAATTTTAGCAAAAATCTTGCAGTTTTCATAAAATTTTAAAAGAAAGATTATTTCATTATCTCCATAAGTCGGTCACTTAAAGTAAAGTACAAATTAATCGACTAAACTGATAGCCAGATAAGTAGCAATTAAGACAAGAAATACAAACCTTGCTTACCTACACCTGAGTAGGGAGGGTTGGGTGTAACGATTGAAAATGTTACAATACTTTACCACACCTCATATTGTAAATATTCCTCACTTAAAATTCAACAGCTGATCAAAGAAAGAAAAAAATCGTGAATAAATATGGTAATTTTTTTTGTAATGCTTGTCAACAGTAAGTTTTATTTTTTAAAAATTTAAAAAAAAAAAAAAAAAACTTGGTCACGTGACCAAAACGGTATCCTGTCGGTTACTCGAAAAATGTAGAAATTGATGTTGTCGTACACAGTGGTCTTCTATTTCAACTCTTCGCAGCTTTTGTTTTTTTATCTCCCACGATATCCTACGTTAGCTGTCAAAATTCTAAAATAAGTTTACAATATAAACAAAGACAGTCAAATACTGTTGAAAAGATTTACGAAAGTAATGTGATAATATGGGGTGGATGAAAGTTAAAGATTAATAAAATGAATGCTGTCAAAAGTTTTAAATAAGGTATATTCTCAATATGAGAAAGGGGGGACGCTCTCAAGATGTTTAAGGACGATTGAAATAAACGCGAAAGAAAAGAGTTATAGTTAGGTATAGGATAGATGATTATAAAATGAAAATGATTGTTTTTTTACCTTAGGGATGAGTCCCTCGGCGGCCTTCTCCGCCGATTTGTACAACTCTGCCATGGTGCGCCGCTGGAAAAAGGTGAAGGCCGGGTGGTTGGCTGCCATCACAAGAATTGTGAGGATTTCATATATAGTCACCACAGCCATAGAAGGCATCACCTGCAAGGCCCGAGACACATTGGCTTCAAGCAATTTGAAAAGAATATTGGAGCACTGCTGGTTTGACGAGTAGAGGAGAGCCAGCGACAGGGACAATTTGTTACGGAGACTCTCCTCACTCATGATGTTCGAAGATGAAGATGAAGAAGAATTGCAAGAACCAGCAGCACCAGTGGCAGTCGAAGAACCTGAGGACGTGGAACTGTCATTCGACGTCGTGTTGTTGATGGAAGCGTTGGTATTTTTGGCGAGATCGATGTGATTGTTGGCTTTGATCTCGGCATCCCTTAATTTGTGGTAGTCCTTCTTGCCCAAGTTCTCGAGGAACGTTCCGAGAAATCGTAACTCGGGCGGTACACACATATGGAGCAGGCCACACATGATGTCGATCCTCGTGTGAGGATTCAATTTCTTGAACCACTCACACACAACTTCCGTGCACACCATTCTTATAAAAAAATAAGGGAGTAGGGTAGTGAAGAAGACACAGGATGCTGGTGGCGACCCTATAGGGCCGTCTCCTGCTATTAAAAAATTCACTTCTTTTCTACTGCTTCTTTTTAACAGTGTTACCTCCTCTGATTGACCCTCCTCCGTAGTGGCGACCGCCTCCTGCTCGGCGTCGTCGTCAACGTTTCTACGTCCTGTTCCGAGACGTCGTGCCGTTTCTGGTAATGACGTTGGTTACAGTCGTAAATGTAGCAGGGCCAAGAAAAGAAATGATGATTGCTAGAAATTCGGTCCATGAAGCGTCGTGGTCGCCATGTCAAAGTCTTGCTAGAAATAAGCTTCATCCGGGTCCTTTACTATTAGCCAATCACTGCTCTGCTTTGGCATGCTAACGTCTGTTTTGTTAAAAGATACGGATACACATTAGAGCTACAAAAATAAACAAATACGCAAACACAAAAAAGCATTTTTTATAATTCTTACGCAACAAACATTATATATTATCAAATAATAATAATCTATTTGTAATTTTTTACGTTCTTTAAAAATTTTTGGCTATGACTACCATAAGCTTCTTAATTTACAGACATTTTGGGCCCCCATATTTGTAATTTAGCAAGCGTCTAATACCGTTAAGAATGAAATATTTTGACACCGTTCAACTTGTAGAGCTTTGGGTTCGAAAAAGTGAGAAATATAATTAGACACGTATTGTAATCTAAACAGATTTAGTATTTGACTAGTTAGATCTTAAATACAATGAATGGAATGTTTTAATAGAGAGGCTACTATGCAAGAAGACATCGATTTTAGAAATTTTCCTGACACATTTTCGATGATAATAATGTTTTTTTCCTTTCAGTTTTCTGTTGTCCCATATCTACCATCACATTTTGATATAGAGGAACATGTGGGTGTGTCTCTTTAAGTTGTTGAAATACCTAAGTTTTATAGACCCCCCAAAAAAACACTCTTTAGATGAAAACAGCAAACTTTGTATGTGTATACTAAATAATATCTATTTAAAACAGCTGAAAACAGTGACTATTTTCCATAAGTAAAAGGCATACATACATACATTTTTATCCAAATAATTTTTAAGTAAGAAAAAATTGAAAATAACATCATAAAAGTCAAAACCTAAAAGTTATTTACAAAACTCAAATTATAAAAAACTGAAAGAAAATTATCTCAGAATTTTTTTAAAATCGGCACTTGGTCAAACAACGCATTTATTTCTTAAACTGGGAAGCTCGTATGAATAAAATCAAAATCCGTTGTTTCAACTGGTCGAATGTTTTAAAATAAAACCAAATGGCAGGAATTGGGGTGAAAACCATATTGATAATAATGTTCATAACCGACCAAACTAAAATAATTATTAGGAGGTTTCATCATTTCTATTTTACAATCTTCCATCCAATAGAAGAAATAAAATATTCTAGTTAATCTTTTTTTGTCTTGTATTTATCTTTAGAATTAAAAATATAAACATTATCCAACTATTTTCATAAACAATAAACACGAATATGAATCTTTAATCCATATTGATGTTTTTAGAATGATAATAGAACTATGAAAAGTCAATATGATATTCAACAGAAAAATGAGATCACATAATTTTTATATTTTTGTTTTAAAAAATGAAACCATTCGAGAGGGAGATAGAAAAAAGCTTATTTTTCTTTAAAAAAAAGCAAAAAAAAACTTTTTTATATTGGAATCATATGGTCGAATTATCTCCCCTGTTTACTAACACCTCGTTTCGCTAGAAACTATAAATAACTATTGAAAATAGATAATTCTGATTTTATAAAAATTCCCAAACCTTGGTGGTTATAATGATGATTTTTTTTTTTTTGCTTAACACCTATTTATATAAATATCTTAACCTTCTTTTCTTGACATTTTTCTTTAATTCTTTGTTTATTTCATCTTTTTTAAATATATTCTTTTATTTCTGTTTTAAATAGATTTCTATACAGGTTGTTGAAAAATAGATTTACACTTGATATATAGATATTTAGATATCTTATAAAGAAACAATATCATTATTATCAACAATAATAACAATGATGATTATAATTATTTATTTTATTTTGTTTTATTTCATATGTTTAAATAAAAAAAATGGATAATTTAATCACTTGGATTTTTAGATTATTCTCCATTGTGAGACATTAAAGTTGATCTTCAACATTAACTCAGACTTCCAAACAAATATTCTGGTTATTATGAATTTCCTGAAAGTATTAACAATGCATTGTCTCAATGTATTGATATAATAAAAATATATTTAGTTTTTAATTGGAGCATGAGCTGTTATCCCTTGATAATTTTTAAATAAATGTAAACTTCTTTTTGGAATACACTCTTTACTTTATTTTAGTTTCTAAAAATCAGATCAGTATTAAATTGTCTAAAATAATTGCAAAGTTCTTTTTAAAAAATTAGGATTCCTTTGATATAGTTTCCTACAATGACATAAAAAGAACAATTGTGCAAAAACAGAATAGCTTAAACCAGAATTTTCTAAATTTTTGGCATTGGCAACATACTTTTTAAAAAAAATTTGCTAAACATTCCTTAAGCAAAACCAAACATATATTTCAAAATATATATATATATAAAGAAATAATTTAATGAAAATTTAATTATTAATTAAAGAAATCGAGACATGTATCCTTAGTAATTTTGTTCATCCCAGGGTTTTTCATAATAAAAATATTTTGTGATATTAGATTTTGATTTGGTTTTGTTGGGTTTTTTGGCATCTCAACCATTGTAAGTTTTTTCATGCCAAATCCTATTTATACATATATATTAGATATATATGATTTGTAAACATATTTTTAAACGAGCCTGAGTTCATTTTTTTCACACACAGTTGAATGGTGTTTCTATCTAATATGATTAATTCTATAAACTATCAATTATTTGTTTGCACAAAGTTAAATGGTTTCAAATGCTGCTATGTGACGATAACAATTTAAAATCAGTCATTTGTTTGAACATATTTAAATGGATGTACATATGATTTGTAAGTGAATAGTTTATAGGTAATTTTATTTTCAATGAGTTAAAACTAACTTGTTGGCACACTAGTATTGCTATTGTTTCTACTCAGTTAAATGGTTTCAATTATCAAACACTAATAATTCTATTCAGTATTAATCATTTGCTTGCAGGCAGTGAAGTCGTTACAAGTATTGCTATTTAACACTAATTATTCAATTGAACACTATTCATTAATTTGCACACAATCAAATGGTTCCAAGTATTGCTGTGTAATTCCAATAAATCAATTTAAGCACACAGGTACAAAGTTTCAAGTACTGGTATTTAACACTGATAATTCTATTCAATATTACTTATTTGTTTGCACGCAGTTAAATGGTTCTAAGTATTGCTATGTATCACTAACATTTCAATTAGTTATTTGTTTACACACAGTTGAATGGACTAACAATTCAATTTAATATGTCATTTGTTGCACACGGTTCTATTTGACCCATAGATAGGACCCTATCAGGTGCTACCACTCTGGGTCAGAGTGAACCTGAGAGCAATGGTAATGAAGAGGTACTCCATATTTCCCAAAATACCTGATGAAACCTCACCATCGTATTGTTTACTGTTATATCCAGGAGATTCGTTGCAGAGATGCTGTTGGTGTATTCCACTGTCCCTGCCAACTGGGCTGATAGATAATGAAAGTGACATGCATGTTAGTCATAAAGTATCGAAATATTCTAACACAAAGTGCTTTATGAACATTAATAACCATCTTAAAATCCTTATGTAATATATAAGTATTGCTAGTAATGATAATATCTTATCTCAAAAATTTAGACAAAAATTCTTGTTTAATTTTTAGTTTTAAACAAGTCATTCTGATTTTTTTTTAAATTTCAAATCTTTGTACTTATTTTTCTGTCTTATTTTTCTTTGATTTTTTTTTCTTCATATTTGGTCTCATCCTTGACTTTTTTTTTTATTTTTCACATTTATGATTTTCCTTTATGTATTTTTGTTCTCTTAATTTTTTATAGAATATATATTTTAGTGCAATCCAATTTCTGTAGTCCCTTTGAAAATTTGGCTTCTGTTACCTAAGAGCAAAGTATATTACCCATTCTTAGCTTAATATCTGATACATTACCAAAATGTAAGGTCTCAATTTTGAAGTCCTCACATCAAGAATGTATCATATATCAATCTGATAAGAACAAATACTACACTTTGATTTTAGTCTAATGGCTGAGAAGCTGTATTTTGGACAAAACCATGAAAATTAGATTATACTTTTTTTATTATAGTGATACAAAAATTGTAAAGGAAGACTGGTTTACAGACAGAAAGTAAATTATTAGTATAGTTACCTGATTCCACTTTAGAAGAAAAAAACTATTGTTTAAATGATTTAAAATATTTAATTTTTCTATAGAAATTAGCAGAGGTATCTAGTCAAATATGTCAAAATAGTACTTGTACTTAAATGATTTGACTTGTAACAAGTTTTCATCTCGTACTTTTTGTATGTAATTATATACATACTTATTTTTTTTATTTTAGTGCAGACACAAATTGAAACTTTTTAGATTGCTATGATACGTGAAGTTTCCAAGATAGAAGATAAAGTTTTTTTTTCAACATTCATTACCAAGTTAGGATAGCACAAAAGGCATTTACTATTTAAGGAATTGAACAAGTTTTGAATAATGTTTTAAATAATGTTTTAAGGGTCAATGTATTAATATAGTTCAAAATCATTTTAATCATCTCAAAAGCTTTTATTTGACCTATAGATGGGACCCTAGCAGGTACAGGTGAGAATGTACCAAGGAGTAATGGCAACAAAGCAATGACTCCATATTCTCGAGAGATTCAGAACTGGAGTTTCACCACTAGATGCTGTAGGATACCAGGACACATGAATGATTTGTGTGGATAATCTAATCAAGGCATTCTTCATGTCATCAGTTGACAGCTGTACTGAATATGGCTTCATACATATTGCTATCACCACTAGGGAAACGCATTACTCACCACTTGATTACATGCGCATCCATGCTTTGGTCACTATAAATGTTCATTAAGCATCAATCAATGTCTGCAGGTACAATTTTTTTTCCATATGAAGAAATTCAATGACACACCCTTGCTTTTAATTATCATTTTCCAGATTGTGACTCAGCTGTTGTCTGAACTAAGGTAAAAGAAAATGAATTATGGATTATTAGTGAGAAAGTTCTACCTCTACTGGCTTATCACCTCTGATGTTGTGGAATAACATAATAAAATAGGAGGCATTACTTTTGAATCAATGCTCTTAGAAATGCAGCCTTCTAGCTTTTATTGATAATTAGTGAAAATGTATAACTAATGATAGTCTGGAAAAATAGTATTTCATAACAAAAGACTTGCTCCATCCAACAGTGTTATTGTACTCCTTGTTTCCATATAAATAAATAGGAGGCTTACTTTCTGCTCATTATAGAAAAATATATTAACTCAACCTGTTAATAAATTTATTTTTTAATTCATTTAGATATTACTTGCTAGGCAATTTAAGTTCAGTCTTCTCTAGGCCAAATTAAGGTAATGCTTAGCGAATATCTACATGCAAATATATTATTTATTCAGTCTTTTCTAGGTGAAAAAGTAACTCAAGGGAATAATCTTACATAAATATATTTAAAGTAAAGGGCTTTACTAACATCATTTGCCAAAATAAGGATTTTTTATGTTTAGCCAAGCATAGTTACCTATTCTACATGTGGTCTTTTTTGACATTCTTTTGTGAACTCTTCCCTCTTATGCAAGTTGGAAGATTATAATTTCAACTAAATTAAATCTATTATGTTTATTTTTAAAACTTGAACATTTGAGTTTCATGGCTCAAGAAAAGTTCCAGATGACCCTTGACAAAGCCTCACATTTGGAACATAAAACAAAAGTTTCTGGTTCATGAGCTTGTAGACTATGACACATACATTCTTTGAATTCCAGGATTAATGTAGACTATGTACAAAAACAATCAAAATGCTTGAAAGAATATTGTTATCTTGTGGAAACTACTACAAAACTGTTAAGTCACTGCTGGAAATATTAAATCATCTTGTTCCAAACATAAAGCTCCCTAATGTTATTCTATTTCCTCGGTGAGCTGCTAGATTAGATAGAAATAAATGAGACCATTTAACTGTGTGCAAAAAATGAGTTCAAGCTTGTTTAAAAATGTTATCTACAAAACATGTTTAGAAATCATATATTTAACATGTATAAAAAGGATTTAGCATTAAATAATCTGCAAATTGGGCTACCTTGACAGATCAGCATTATTAAATGGTGCATTTCACTACTTTTAACTTTTGGGGACACTTAAAATATATTGAGTTAACATGCATTAATTAAGAAAAGAAAGTGAATGAGTGATTATACTATGTAACATAAATTTTGTTACTTGATAGTGTGTTATTTTTTAATTGCTTATATTGTAAAAGTATAGAAAATGGCCATTATTCCCTTCAAACTTTGAATTTTTGACCTGGATAATGAAATTATAAATTAACTTATTTTCTATGTAAAAACAAGAAAAATTGCACATTTTCATTTCCACAAGATCTGAATAAAACAATATATTAATCAAAATTTACTAAAGTTGTACAAAAATGTTTAATAAATTCTAGAAAATTTTCAATCAGCTACTCAACACTGAATATACCTGGAATATTCTGTAAATGAGTCATTCAAAAAATTTCATTACACAGATCAGAAAAGCAAACTTTGAAAAGAAAATTTTTTTTTTTAATTTACTTTAGGTATAATTAATTGGGGAATAATACTTTCTGCTGAGGAACAAAAAAAGTAATGATCTTGTTACATGATGTTAATTATATATTTATAATTTGCATATTAATGATAAATAACTAGCACTACATGTTTAAATTCCACTTTTTATAAGTTTTCTTTTGGCACATAAATTTACAAATGTTGTTAACAAATAAGTAATGAACTTTTTATTTGAAATAATTTGTTGACTTTTGTAAGATTTTATTATTATTTATGAAACATCACTTTTTTTTATCTTAAAATAAAATTCCAAAATGAGTTTTCAAAATAAGCATTTTTCATTTCTTTTATTCATTTCAGTCTATCTTGTTTCTTTCTGAATCTTCCTTACTTTTTCCTTTCTTATTTCTTCCTTCCTTCCTTTCATTCAAGTAGACAATAAGCATCTATCTTTTTTAAAATTATATTTGCTTTCTTTTTTCTCTCTAATGTGTAGCAGGTTCTTTTTATTCTTTTTCTTTGGGTTCATTATTTATCTGAGGTGATGACAGTGTAGCATTCAAATTATTCTATACCTATTGTAGATAATTAATAATTACCATTAAACTTAGCTAAACTTGGTAAATGATGACACAGATGATTTATTTATAATAGTGAAGGCTTGTGTATTGCTAGCCACACTTTTAAGATGATCTGATAACAGAGGAATGGTACACTAATGTGCCACAGATTTACCTGAACAATACACCTCAAGTTTTGAATTTAGAGTTTTTTTCCTCTCCCAGACCAGATAACTAAAGTTAAAATCTAATCTGCTCTACTATTTATCCATTGCAGATAGTGTAATGCTTATTGTCATAGGAAATGGATTCTACAAGCCTATGGGGCTGCTGAATACACTGATTGCATCTCTGCAGAGGGGTAAAACTCCCATGACAAATGTCCTGGATATGACACTAGACAATCTGATGGTGAGGCTTCAGTAATGCTGAACCTTTGGGGAATGTGGAGAACTGTTTCATTGCCATTGCTCCCTGGTCTCTTCTAGCCTGGAGTGGTAACACCTGATAGGGTCCTATCTATGAGTCAAATAGAACTGTCTGACATTTAAACTGTGTATTTATGCTAAACTGAGTTGTTTGGGATAGAACTGTTTTTACATTTAACTGTGTATAAACAAAAAACTTATGAGAAACTTAATTGTTTGAAATAAAACTGTTTTTACATTTAACTGTGTATTCATATGAGATAGAAATAAAGGAGACCATTTAACTGTGTGCAAAAAATGAGTTCAAGCTTGTTTAAAAATGTTATCTACAAAACATGTTTAGAAATCATATATTTAACATGTATGTTATGATGTTAATTTGGGGTTTGTAAAGACAAACACTAAATAACATGTAACAATAAAAAGAGTTTATTAGGCTGGTAATAAAAAGGTACAAAAGTCGCGTGAGTAGTAAGACTAGCTCAGCGTACTGCCCTATGTCAATTGATAGGCTTCTACTTAAAGCCTTCATTCATCAACTCCACGAGCAGAACAGTTTACTTTCAAGAGGGGTGGAAGGTTTCCTACATAACACCTCCCTCTTGAGATTAATTCCTCTGGAATTAATATCTTTTTCTTTTGGGATATGGACTTAAACATTCCACCCTAGTTCATTTTCTTTTACTTGTCCTTTTTTGGACAACCATTTCAAGCAATGGTGGAGTTGGTATATCGAATAAATCATACAATACCTCCATTATCTTTACTTATTTCCTCAGTAAATCTTCTCCTCAATTGGTTCAAATGTCTTTTGAGTATCAATTTTTTACTTTTTACCAGGTATAACATGTTACCAACTCTTTGAGTTATAACTCCATCTTGCCAAAATTCCTTCCCATTTTTGTAACTTTTGAGAAAAAACTTTATCTCCCGGCCTGAAATATTTCATATTTTCCTGTTTCGTTCTGTTCTGATAATTCCTTTTCTTTTTTGGCAGCAGCCTATTGAACACAGATCTGATTTTCCTAGCGAACATCAGTTCAGCTGGAGACATCCCTGATATTCTGTTTGGATTTGGTGTTATTCAATATATGCTCAAAAACTGCTGGATATTACCATCATCTGTACCAGTACCATTTGTTTTTTTAAGGGCTCTTTTGAAAGTGTCAACAAACCTTTCAGCCTGCCCATTTGACCTTGGATGGTATGGTGAGGTTGTGATGTGATCAATTCCCAGAGTTTTACAAAATGTCTTAAATTCACTTCCTATGAATTAGGTCCTATTGTCACTGACAATTTTCTCTGATACCCCGAAACGTGCAAACAGTTCTGTAAGAAAATATTTTGTTACCGTGGCAGTTGGTCTTTTGCTCTTAAAAATTTCAGGTCATTTGGAATAGCTATCTACAACTATCAAGTAATAGTTACCATTCATGGGTCCAGCATAATCTATGTGGAGCCTGGTCCCTGGAACATCTGTTTTTGGCCATGGTGTGAATTTTACTGGCGGTGCTTTCACTGCCAGTTGACACCCTTTACACGTTTTAACTACCTGTTCAATATCTTTGTCCATATTTGGCCAATAAGTGTAACTCCTCATAAGGACATTCATACGTTCAATACCAGGATACCCCATGTTGAAATTCCTTCAAAATTCGTTTTTGTAACACCACTGGCATCACGACTCTTCCAGCATAAAACAGCACTTCGTCACATATTGAATATGCAGGTGAAGAAGTTTTATACTTTTTCGAAGTTACAACTTCTTTGATTTTTCTGATAAAAATGTTTTTTGCTTTTAATTTTATTTCATCTAATGTGACCGGTAATTCTTCTACTGTATTAGACATTACTTCAACCAATTCATTTTCTGCTTGTAATGATGCTATCACTGTATCTTCTAGCGGTTCCAAAAACGTTGGGATCAGTCTAGATAAACCATCCGCATGGCTTAATTTTTATGATGATAAAAATTCCATTTTGTTATTGTAGTTCAACAAAATGGTTCCCCATCGTTGTAACCGGTTTGCCGTATACGTAGGGATACCCTTTTTCGAACCATATATTGATAGCAACGAGCGATGGTCAGTCTGCAATATAAACCTTCTCCCATATATATACTTATGGAATTTTTTACAAGCATAGATGATAGCAGAGCTTTCTTTCTCAATTTGAGAGTACTTCTTTTCTGCAGGTAATAATGTGCTTGATGCATGTGCCACTGGCTACGTTTTACCGTCTTTGAATTCATGAAGAATTACCGCACCTATTCCGTACTCGCTTGCGTCCGATGCCAGTATAATTTCCTGTTTAGGGTCATAATGTGTTAGTGATAATTCTGACGTCAAGATATTCTTTATTTTGTCAAACGCCTTCTGACACACTTCTGACCACTCCCACTTTGCTCCCTTTTTAAGCAATTTATTTAATGGCGCCCTAAGGTTGTGTATTTTAGGGATATATATACGATATTAGTTTGCCAGTCCTAGGAACGCTTGTAGCGTTACTACATTTTGGGGGGTTGCCATGCTTTTTATCGCTTCTGCCCTCGCAGGGTCTGGTCTTCTTCCATCAGAGTCGATTATCTGCCCCAAATACTTAATTTCACTCATGAAAAATTCACATTTTTCCGCTCCAAGTTTGAATCCATATTCTTCAATTCTTTCAAAAACTTGAATAATATGTTCAAAATGTGTCTTTCGATCCTTAATCTTTATCAAAATATCGTCGAGATATGCAGTGGCAAAGTCCAAACCTGCCAGCATAGTGTCCATAATTTGCTGAAAAATACTAGGGGATACTTTTAAACCAAAAGGAAGCCGGTTAAATTTATATAAACCCTTGTGTGTATTTATAGTCAACAATTTTGAACATTCTTCCTCAACTTTCGCTTGGAGATAGGTATCTGATAAATCTAATTTAGAGAATATTTTTCCTCCATATAAACTTGCAAATATGTCTTCCAGTGATGGTAAAGGATATGTGTGGTCCCTTAAGCAATCATTTAGACCTGTCGAAAAATCGGCACACATCCGAAATTTATTGTTCTTTTTCTTAACATACACCACAGGACAGGCCCACTCTGAAAATTCAATGTGTGAAATAACTCCTAAATTTTCGATCCGTTCCAATTTTTTATCAATTTGTTCCAACGCACCAAATGGCACATTTCTTTTTCGCTTGAAAATAGGTTTCGCATTTTCCTTCACTTCAAATTTTGCCTCTGTCTTTTTACAAATACCTTCTGAAAATACTTGTGGAAATTTTATTTTCAGATCTTTTATCATATTGTACCATAGCCAGATATGGATATGCCACATATAATGTTCATATATATATATATATATAGAACATACGAATCTCGAAACACGAAAAACACTTACGACTTCTTTGTTCAGGTACGAAACTTTTTATTACCTTTGAGTTTAAAGGTTCTTCGACATAAGGAGAGAAATACACATTCTTTCTATTCTGGCTTTTCCATCTCCCCCCCCCATCTCGTGCGGCGCCCGTAGCGCGCAAATTCGTCTGGCCTCTGCGAGCCCCGATAGTCAACCCTTCCCGTCCAGTGTCAAGTTCTCAACTCAACTCACTGACTTTTTCAAAATCTCCAAAATCCTCCGCGCGTGCGCTTCCGGTGCATGACGTCATTCACATCCACTGGTCAACCTTTATATCGGATTTTTATTTTGACATCTATGAACGACACATCCTCCCCTGAACGCAGTAACACCTGCACTCAAGTTTGCACCTAACTAACCCAAAAGGTACTATTTACCAACCCCTCCGCTCGGGCAGGATATGACACAAGGTCAATTTTTAAGCGGAGTTTAACAGGTTTGAATTCAGAGTTTTCCTTCTCCTAGACTAGTTGCCTCAACAAGGCTGAAGAACCTAGTCCGTCCTACTATTTACCCATAGCTGGAGGGAGAATAAGGGGGTTCATACCTTTCCCAAGGGTATTTGCCCGAAAGTGAACATAATAGCGCGACTGGAGTACGAACTCGCATACTACGATTCCGCAGTTCATCGCTTTAACCATTACACCACGAGGACACTCAAAAGGTTCTCAGCCTAACTAAACCCAAAGGCATAAAACGAAATCCCTCGGCCATAATATTACAATATTTTCTGTAACCCGATTTTTAAAAGGAGAAGAAACATTAATTTTGTCGCAAAAAGAATTTATAGGGAGTTCCCATAAATTAAAAAGTACAATCGAATCTGTTCCAAATAAATTTGAAACATTTTGCAGCACATACACTTTAGATTTTAGTGTCTTAACAACAAATGAAATATTACCAGAAAATTCACCTTGAAAATGCAATTTTCTTCCTAAAATCCCACGAGCGACTTTTTCAGTCTTTTTAAGCAAAGGTCTGCCTATTTTGATCCATGTTTCTGTATTAATAATAGAAATATCACTTCCAGTATCTAGCTGTTATTTAACATTTTTTCCATTAATTTTTGCCTGAACGAATTTTCTTTTTTGCCCCTCCTCCATCTCCTGACGTGATAACACAATATTCACTTTATCTTTTTTCAGACTTAAATTTATTGCTTTTGCTTTTGCAATGAACACTTATATGGCCTTTATTGCCTCACGAAAGGCAATTTTTATCGCGAAAAAAACATTCACTTTTAACATGACCACCACCACATCCAGAACACGTTGGTGTTTTAACATTTTTCTTAGCTCTTCCCGTCTTTGGTCGAATAGCATAGACACGGGAAATGTCTTTTTCTTCAATTTGCGTGTTGTCATGTTTTAAGTTTGTAATATATGTACTTGGGTTATGTTATTTGAGATAATAAATAAGAAGTACAAATATTAACTTTAAAAGAGGAATTTTATTCTTCGTATACAACACCACGTGTTGGCTAGAAAATGTCCGGCGGTCAACACGTGTGTTTAGTGTTTGGAATCTCTTCAGCAACTGCCTCCTCTTCTGTTCTTGGGTCGTCTTCGGCAACTGCTACTATCTCCGCTAATTGGCCAGAGGGAGAGGGAGAGCGAGAGAGAAAAGGAGAGAGAAGGGAAGAGAGAAGAGTGAGAGGCGATGGATTCTGGGATAGCATTCCTTGGCCGAGGTAGAAGTAATGACCAAGATTTCTGTTAAGGTAGTATTGACTGCCCATTTACTGACCTTAGTAAGGGAGGTGATACTACAATACTCCCCTACCAGTAAACGGAGTTTTTGTTTGGTTTTGATTGTTTGGGGTTTTTTTGTTTTGTTTTTGTTTTGTTTATGTTTTGTTTTTTTTTGTTTTAATAATAAATATACTCGTTATCCTTTTTCCATGTAACCGTTCTACCTGAAGTTCTTCTTATCATTTTATGTTCCTGCACTTTTCCAGGAGGTAAACTTTCAGACTTTTTTTTTTGTATTGGTAGTTGCATTTTGTGTACATTTTTGTTTGTTTTCAATGTAAGGTTTTAAACGGTCTATTGAAACTTGTGTATGCATATTTGAGTTAGTTTCTATAAGGAAATATTTTGGTGTTCGTTCGAGTACCATGTAAGGACCTGAATAGGGTGCTTCTAGCGGTTTTCGAACGCGGTCTATCCTAATCCAAACTTTATCACAAGTTTGAAGTTGATCTGGCACGTATGATTTTTTGGTTGATTTTTCTCTGTTTGAAAAGTCTGTCAGATCGAATTTTGCCATAGTTTTGTGCAGTTCTCTTGTAAAATTTTGTGTAACTGTTTCTGTATTTTCCGTATTTATCATTAGTTGTGGCAATAACATTTGTGCACCTGTGACCGCATAAAAAGGGGAAAAATTGGAGCAGTTGGGCATACTTCGGATTCCCATGAGAACTATTGGTAGGGCTGAAATCCAAGATTCTTTTCGGGCCATATTAGCTGCTTTTAAGGTTCTGTGGGCTC
Source organism: Sepioteuthis lessoniana (assembly GCA_963585895.1). Taxonomy (NCBI): domain Eukaryota; kingdom Metazoa; phylum Mollusca; class Cephalopoda; order Myopsida; family Loliginidae; genus Sepioteuthis; species Sepioteuthis lessoniana. Next base: position 36,845,556 of record OY757932.1, read on the forward strand.
TTTCTATAAGTCCATTGCATTGTGGATGATAGGATGTTGTACGTAGCCTATAGAATCCAGTAATTTTTGATAGTTCAAGGAATAGTTCGCTCTCAAACTGTTTGCGTTTGTCTGATATGACATGGAGTGGAACACCAAAGCGCGTAATCCACGTGTTTACAAAAGCTTCTGCTACGGTTTGTGCTGTAATATCCGATATAGGTTGTGCTTCTATCCATCGACTGGTTCGATCTATACATGTTAAAACATACCGACATGAATCGATGTAAGGATTGTTGGAGCATTTCGCTGGTGGTAGTGGTCCAATTATATCAATGTGTACAGTATGGAATCTTGATGATGGTATTTCCAATGTTTTTACAGGCGATTTGGTATGTCTGTATATTTTTGCTTGTTGACAAGATGTGCATGATGCACATAGTTCTTTGATGGTTCTATCCATATGTGGCCAGTAAAATCTAGCCTTAATCATTTTGATAGATAATTTTATTCCAGGGTGTGATATTGCATGCAAGCTGTCAAAGATAGATTTTCGTAGTGTGCACGGTACAAAAGGTCTGGGGTATGACGTTGATGTATCACATAACACAAATTGATCTTTTCCAGATAATGTGAATTTCTTTAAGTCTGGAAAGGACTGTATTTCGGTGTCTGATTTTTGTGCATCTGCAAGTGCTGGCATATCGTATATATCTATTTGTACAGCAAATGTTGGGCGAGACAGACAATCTGCAACTACATTTTGGTTACCCTTCACATGTGCTATATCTGAAATTAATTCTGTAATAATTGCTAGCTGTCTTTGTTGTCTATCTGATTTGGCAGGTTTTAGACCGTGGAATGCACCGCATATTGGTTTGTGATCTGTCAGAAGTAATACTTAACAACCTTCTATGAGGTGGCGAAAATGTAACACTGACAAATATGCTGCTAAAAGTTCACGGTCAAAAGTGGAATATCTCGTCTGTGTTGTCGTCAGTTTCTTTGAGAAGAATCCTATTGGTATTGGATTTCCATTTATGACTTGATGTAAGGCAGCACCTACTGCATATTTGCTGCTGTCCGTGACTAGTTGATACTGTGTACAAGTTGGTTGAGGATGAGATAATTCTGTTAGCTCACCAAGTATTTTATAATGTTAGAAAAGGATTGTTTTTCCAAATTATTCAAGGTAATTAATCCTTTAGGTGTTAATCTCATTCTTTCGGATAAAGGTAAGACTAACTTCGCAAATCCTGGTATTAACTTCCTGTAAAATCCTACCATACCAAGAAATCTGCGTAAGCTTTTAGCATCTGTAGGATATGGAAAAGATTCTATTTCTTTTACTTTGTTAGCAGTTGGTGTGATTCCATTTGAATTAATTCTAAAACCTAGGAAATCTAGCGATGTTACATTGAAAATAGATTTCGATAGTGATATTTTCAGGTTATTTTCTTGTAAAATCCTAAAAACTGTGTCTATATCTTTCTTGTGGGAAGGCTCGTCGTCGCTGAAGATTAAGATGTCATCTAAATATATAAAGACACAGTCTATCTGTCGAAAGATTCTGTCTATGTACCTTTGAAATGTTGCCGACGAATTTTTTAACCCAAACGGCATAAATTCGTAATGAAAATGACCCATCGGACAGATAATTGCCGTTTTAGGAATATCGTCTGGGTGCATTTTAATTTGATGGTACGCTGAAATCAGATCAATTTTTGTAAATCGCTGTTTATTAGCGAGTTTTGTTGTGAATGAATTTATATTGGGAATGGGGTATCTATCACTTTTAGTGATGCTGTTTAATCCATGGTAATCTCCGCAGCAGCGGTATCCTCCACTTTGCTTAGGTACAAGATGTAGTGGGCTTGACCATTCGCTGTCTGAAGGAGTTATCACGCCTTCATTTATGAGTCTTTTAAACTCTTCTTTAGTCGCCGATAGTTTTTCCGCTGATAGCTGTCTGGATTTTGCAAAAACCGGTAAGTGGCTACCTGTATCAATTTCGTGATAAACACCGCAGTAGTTGTTATTTTTGTTTATATGAGGAGATATGATTTCTGGGTATTTATCCAGACTGGTTTGAATAAATGATGGTAGTTCTACTTTGTTAATGACCGCGTTTACTGGAGATGTCGTGTTTAGTATTAATTCCTTTTTGGTAGCTGTTAACGGGTCGTAAATTGTTTTATTTTTGCAGTCGATTATGAGACCAAATTCATTTAAAAAGTCAAATCCAAGGAGTGCATTGGTGATATCTGCGACCACAAATGTCCAGGAAAATGACCTTTTCAAACGTGGTATCCCAATCTCTAGGTTTGCTTGTCCGTAGCATTTTATTTTCTCTCCATTAGCGGTGGTGAGTGATACCGGTGTTGGATTTAACGTGACGCCGTTTAACCTAGACGCTGGTATTATTGAGATACTTGCACCAGTATCCACTATAAATTTTAATGTAGTTGTCCCTAATCGTGTATTGATTTGTAATAGCGGCGAACTCAGGGGGACAGACATGGTTCGCGCCGTGAGTTTTCCGAGTCTTTTGGAGTTGGTGTAGGTGGACGCGAGCTTGGTAGTATTTTTGTGTTTTGCTTCTTCGGCCATCTACACCAGGGTTTGCAAGTTCTTGCTTGCTCGGCAAAGTAGAGGTGTGCTCTACATATTTTGGCTTTTTGTTCCGGGAAGAAAGGTTTAATACCTGTCGGTAGAATAATATTGTCTTTGCTTTTCTCAGTTTTTTGTGTCCTATGCTGAGCGGTGAACGCTGTCGCGTTGATATTGTTAAGCAGAGGCATAAGCTCATCCGCTAGCTTTCCAAGTTGAGTTGGACTTAACTCCTTTTGTGAAGCAATGACGGGGAAAATTGTCGCTGGTAGGGCCTGAAGAAATTTGTGTATTACTATTTCTTCTCCGATACCTATCCGTTTTGCTATCGATAGCATTTCTTGCAGGTATGTTGAAGGACGGCCTGTAATAGTTGTTGTTGACATTAATTTGTCCAGTAATTCCGGCTTTGTTCTTTCGTGGGCCTCAATTAATGACTGTTTTATTTCCTCGTATTTTTTTTATTCTAAAATTGTTATCGGTATTTTAGCTACCACCTCTGCAGGCAGAGATGATATTACCGTGTAGAATTTTGTTGTTGATGCCGTTATATTGCGCAGGTGGAATTGTGCCTCCAGAATGGAAAACCAGCCATTCACTGCCGTTTCCATGAATTCTGGTGTCTTTATGTTAATTTGCTGTAGAGAAGCTTCTTCCATTTTTATTTATTTATTTATTTTTTTAATTATTTTTTTTTTTTTGTGTGTGTGTATATATATTTTTATATATGTATATATATATATATATTTGTTGTTGTTGTAGACGAAGAAAAGAGGAAAAGAATTTTTTTTTATTAACTTACCTCGAAGGTTCTCTCTTGAAACGTTTGCGACGTGAAGTTGAAAAATTGGTTGAATTTATCCTGGAATTTTCAAAAGTTGCGTCTTATATCCTTTTAGTTGGGGTCACCATTGTAATATATGTACTTGGGTTATGTTATTTGAGATAATAAATAAGAAGTACAAATATTAACTTTAAAAGAGGAATTTTATTCTTCGTATACAACACCACGTGTTGGCTAGAAAATGTCCGGCGGTCAACACGTGTGTTTAGTGTTTGGAATCTCTTCAGCAACTGCCTCCTCTTCTGTTCTTGGGTCGTCTTCGGCAACTGCTACTATCTCCGCTAATTGGCCAGAGGGAGAGGGAGAGCGAGAGAGAAAAGGAGAGAGAAGGGAAGAGAGAAGAGTGAGAGGCGATGGATTCTGGGATAGCATTCCTTGGCCGAGGTAGAAGTAATGACCAAGATTTCTGTTAAGGTAGTATTGACTGCCCATTTACTGACCTTAGTAAGGGAGGTGATACTACAAGTTTACCATTCTTTGGCACTCTTCCGTCACCTTCTGTAAAGTGACCCCGGAACCTTGTTCGTGTTTTGTTAATATTCGGGATCTTATATCCTTATCTTTGCTAGAAGTCAAGCCTTGAACGAATACCAGATATTTAAATCGATCAACTGAAAGATCATGTGATATAAAACGTTCACACATTCTGTTAACATTTCCAGCATGAGTAACAAAATCCTCATCTTCACGTTTTACCATATTTAAACACGAGAAACGAGTATGAAAAAAAAACAACTAACTCGCTCGCCAAAAATACTAGATAAAATATTAACAGTTTCATCGAAAGAAATGTCAGCAGTTCTTCTTGGGAGGACAAAATTCGTATACTTATTATTTTCGTCTGTACCTAACTTTTGTAAGAGTAAACTTACTTTCTGTTCGTCAGTTCAGCCTTCGCATTTTTTTTTTCAAATATTGTTTCAAATCTTCTGAAATACGCAGGAAATGTTATCCCCTCATCTGGGTTAAACTTGAACTCGGTAATTGAATTCGCAATACCTTCGGCCGTGAATGACGAATTTGCTGGATTGTTTTTCAATAAAATCGCTTCATATAAGGCCTTTGTGTCATTGTGTTGCTGGGCGGGTAATTCCAATAGTTTTTCTTGTTGTTTTTGTTGTTCTAATTGACTTGGCACTAACATTTTCGTTAATGCAATTAATTCTTTCATTATGCCAAAAAATATTTCACACGTAATAGATTACAAAAGCACTTTTTTTCCTACGAAAACTGTTTGTCAAAAAGAGAAAAAACAACAACGTATTTTTACAACAAAAACTACCCTTTCTTAAACAATGCGAAAAGTCTTACTTCTTTTTAGAATGTTGAATCCAATTTCTCCATGAAAGAAAGTTCGGCGTAAATTCAACTTCTCCGTGAAGAAAAAAAGTTCGACGAAAATCCAAAATCCGGCGTGTATATTTTTTTTTCCTTTTTTAGAAAGAAAAAATTTTAACACAGTCTACTTGACTTGTAAAGTTGAAAAATTTTCCACTTCGCGTGATGATTAAACTCCGACGTCGCTACTGTTATGATGTTAATTTGGGGTTTGTAAAGACAAACACTAAATAACATGTAACTATAAAAAGGGTTTATTTGGCTAGTAATAAAAAGGTACAAAAGTCACATGAGTAGTAAGACTAGTTCAGCGTACTGCCATTTATTCCCATTTGTACAAATGGAAGGCACGAGGCCTTGAGGGTTTTTTTTGGGGGGGGGAGCGGTCTTGCATTGTCTATACATTCTAAGGGAACCTAGCTAGCCACATTCGCCGACCCATTCAACAGTACAATATATAACCATTCACCCATCGCCATGCGCGCAGCAACCACCAAAATACCACATTTACTCTACTTAAAACCCCGAAAGTGATGTATGATTTTATTTACAATTTATGATTTATTTACAATGAAATATATATGATGGGGATGGGAGAAGAACCCCGAAATATATACAAAGGAAAACCAAGGAAAAAATTACCCGTTTGGCCGACTGTTTTCCGGTGTCCGAAAACACCGAAAACAAGCTGGACCTACCCTAGGTGGGACGGGAGACCTAGTCTAATGGGGCAAAGAAATACAGGGTTGGGCGCGGTAGTATGATTTTTATACATGTGAACTTTCAAGACCTTCAACAAAAGCGGGCTGGAGTATGGGTTGAGGTACAAAAATAATGGGGATGGGGAAGATCTTGAGAACTAACGACTAGATGACGGGGACAATGACTGAAAACATACTGCTAACTAGGTTCCAAGAGGAAAAAAGCTTTGCCTACTTACCGGGGGTGGGGTCCCGAAGGACCCGTACCGTAGACGCCATGGGCCGGCAGAGGAGGGAAGGATGACTCCAACATTGCCCTCTTTCTTACGACCAGGCTCGCTGCATTCACCCACCTTCTGCTGAATGTTATGCGATCCAAGCGTTTTCTATCGCATCTGATTTTGACCCTAAACGAATGCCTAAAGTACAAAACCAGATCACGATGAGAAAAGTTTGCATCGTCATACAATCCCTTCTTTCGCGTAGTCCAAATCACCATTCGAGCTACAACTAGGATCGCGAGAAACACCACACGCTTCCCACCCGGAAACGGAGGAAGAACGTTGTCCACGACGTAACCAACGTCGAGCAGCACGAGCTGCTTGGGTTCGATGCGAGCCGTCCACTCCCCGACGTGATCCCAAAACGAGCGAACTCGCTCGCAGTAGTAGAAGGCGTGCTCAGCCGTTTCTTCTAACCCACTGCTGCAGCGAGGGCAATCAGGCATGTCTGCCAGGCCCGCTTTGTAGTTCAAGCCGAGAAGGGGTAACGCATTCCGTGCAAGTCGCCAGGTGAGCGAGAACTCGGGGTTGTTCAAGAAGCTCGATCCTGGCGCCCAATTCCAGTGAGAGCGGATCTCCTCCACCGTCCAGCCTCACCGCTCGCTAAGAGGATCAGAAGCGGAACCTACCACTAATTCCCGATATAGCTCTTTCCGAGGCCGTGAAAGGTCACTGGACCCAAGAAGGTTACGAAGGGCCTTTCGACACTCGCGGACAAACAGTGCTTCGCCCAAAGGCTTACGTCGACCTTCAGCCTTTGGGTCTGACTGGAAGCGAGGAAAAGTCCGACTCGCCTTTCATCTCCACACTGAGTCCCCCGTCAAGGACCGGCCCAGGTATGCAAGTCTTTCAGCAAGCCAGTGGCTCTCCAAATCAGGCATACCCAGACCCCCGTTGCGTGTACGTTGGATACAGACCTGCCTACGGACTATCGGCCTTGCACCTCCCCAGAGCAATCAGGAGAGGGATTGTTGCAGTGCCAACCAACAGAGGAAGTACAGCCAACCGGTAAAGGATCAGAGGGAGGACGTACGTGGCGCACGCCTCCGCCCTGCCCTTTAAGGACAACCTCCTTGAAAGCCAGATTCCCACCTGAGCATTCACCTTGGTTTGTACTTCCGACCAATTTCGCTCCAGTTGGAGGTCGGGCCCGAACCACACCCCGAGGATGCGGATGGGTCCGCCACTCCAGCGGAAGGGCCCTGGAAGAGTATTACTACCCCTCCAAGCACCGAGCCGCAAACCTTCGCTTTTGTCAAAATTGACCTTGGCTCCTGCGATCCGCTCGTACTCGACAACCGCCTCTTTCACAGTCTTTATATCCAGACGGCGGGATACAAAGACTGTGATGTCATCAGCGAACGCGGAAACCCTTGCCGCAAGGCTGCTAACAAAAGGTATACCGCGCAGGGACGGACTTGTCCTCTCATCCCTAAGCCTGCGCAGGAGGGGCTCCAACGCGAGGACATAGAGAAGAGGAGACAGGGGGCAGCCCTGCCGGACCGAACGATCGATCGCGAATACCTCCGAACGCCTTCCGTTCACCTGCACCACCGCCTGACGGTTATGGTACATCATACTAATCCATCTGCGGAAATCCGGTTTGAATCCGGCAGTCACCAAAACAGACGCCAAGAACTGATGGTCAACCCTATCGAAGGCCTTGGACTGATCTAAACTGATCAGCGCGGCTTCCGTGTCGTCTTCTATCCCCTCTAGGACCTCGCGAATCAAGTGCAGATTGTCCTGGATCGATCTTCCCTTCACAGCAAAGGTCTGTTCGGGGCCGATCAGATCACTAATGACACGCTGTAAACGATTCGCCAAGACCCGGGCCAAAATCTTTAACTCTGCGTTAAGCAGAGTTATGGGCCTGTAGTCGTCTAAGCCTTCCCCAACATGCTGGCCACCTTTCTTCAGTAGGGTGTCCTTGTGGTGTAATGGTTAAAGCGATGAACTTGCGGAATCGTAGTACGCGAGTTCGTACTCCAGTCGCGCTATTACGTTCACTTTCGGGCAAATACCCTTGGGAAAGGTATGAACCCCCTTATTCTCCCTCCAGCTATGGGTAAATAGTAGGACGGACTAGGTTCTTCAGCCTTGGTGAGGCAACTAGTCTAGGAGAAGGAAAACTCTGAATTCAAACCTGTTAAACTCCGCTTAAAAAATTGACCTTGTGTCATATCCTGCCCGAGCGGAGGGGTTGGTAAATAGTACTTTTCTTCAGCAATGTGATCACGCCCTTGGTAACGCAACCAGGGATGACTCCCTGGGCGAACCAATGGTTGAACATATCCGTCAGAATAGGGACAAACATGTGCGACATCCTCAAGTACACTTCGTAGAGTAAACCATCTAATCCCGGCGACTTGTTGAGGCCGACCTGCTTCAACGCATCACGGACTTTGCATTCAGTAACCACACCCTCGTAGCTAGCCGCTTCAGGCACCCCAAGGCGGGGGAAGTCGGCAAGATAGCTACGAAACTCCCGGATCGGGAGATCAGGGCAGCTGGCAAAGCGATCCCGAAAGTGCGCCCGAAAGGCATCACGCATCTCACGATTTGATCGCAGCAGTCGCCCGTCCGCGGTCTTGACAGACGCGATGTACCGATCGGGGAACCTTCGCACTTCTTCTTCACGTGCAGTCGCGTTCGATTTCACAGCTTCGTTGAGAACTCTATTTAGCCTAGATCTAACTACGAATCCCTTGTAGCGCTCGCTACTCTCACGGTCAAGGTCCCTCCTAGCTAGTTCTACACCTAGGGAGTCCCCCCCAGCCACTGCCCGGGAAAGTCTATCTTCTATAGACTTCGCCTCCTTGGCCTTATCTAGGTTGAGCTGTCGACCGTATTTGGTGGCGAAGTCTCTAATCCTATATTTCAGAGAAACCCACCACCTATTCCCGGTAACCGCCCCACTAACGCCCGCTGAATTAGGGATTCTAGCTGGTCCCGGAAGTCCCGTATCTCCAGTAAGGAGGTATTGAACTTCCAGTATCCGGCTAGACTAGGCCTATTGGCTAACCGCAGACTGACCCTAACAAGCTTATGGTCAGTCTACGCTATCAGGTGGAACGTGGGACAACTAACGAAATCAATATCAGCTCGACTAACTAACACTCTGTCCAAGTAGGAACCTACTTTGGCAGAGAGCGAGCTATCTAGCCACGTCCACATCTCCCGCCCTGGGTGATCAAGACGAAACCTGTCGACGAGACCGTGACGAGTCACGAAGCCGACAAGGCTGCTATCACACCTTCCCGCTCTCCTAGCACCCCGCCCGACCTTATCTATCTTGGGATCAAGGATCGCATTCCAATCACCCATTAAGACTAGCCGCTTCATATCGTCCAGGAACGGCGCCAACCGACGAAAAAAGGAAACCCTCTCCGCGGCGATATTGGACGCATAAACCGCAACCAGACGGAACTTGAAACTTTTCACGGCAACATCGGCCACAACCAGCCGGCCCCCGTCACCTGCAAAAACAACGTCAACATCAGCATCAAGGCTGCGTCCAACTAGCAAGGAGACCCTTGCGCTGATGCGGCTGCCGTATGCTGAGAAAACGTTAAAGTCGCTTTCCAGCACCCGACAGTCGGCATCGCAAGTGAAGTGGGTCTCTTGCACTGCAGCAACATCTACTCCGAGGTTCTTGAGTTCACCAAGCAAGCGCGTGCACTTGCTTGAATCCCTCAGTCCCCTCACATTCAAACTGGCAAGGTTTAAAGCCATCAGTCCAACTTACCTTACTCAGTGTCGACTACAGGCCGGAAATCCTTTGGTGTGAGGATGCCGACAGCCTGACGCAGGGAACCGGTGCCGAGTTCAGTTGTAACCCGGTTGTCCCTGGTGATTCCGCCGACATCTATTGGGAACCGCAGCTTTAGGGACCTATAAAGGGATGGGTGAACCAAAATAGGGACCCTGCCCGAACAAAAAGGTATGCATTTTTTCAGAGAGGAGTGCTCCAACTCCGCCAGCTTTATGCCCGTATCAGTCTGACAGACCGTACTCAAGAACTTCCATACGCCCTTGGTACGGTCGCCAGCTGACCGGACAAAAGTGGTCACCATGGCTGCACTCCTGAAATTCACGGGGTTTGAAACGTTCATATTTTGTACCTTGTTCAATTTCAGCAGCGGCTTTAGTGCCTTTCGAAGCTGGAAGTCACCGACTGCTTCCAGGTCTACTGAGCACAAAGCCGCTGCCTGCTGGATCTGCTGGATAGTTAATTCTTTTTTGCCCTCCTGCCGATTTGGTCTTTTTTTGCTAGCAGGAGGGTCTTGTTTCATTTTTGCTGGAAATAGTTCCTGGCTTGATATTGATGATGGGCTTAGTGAGGGGAGAGATGGTGTCCGGGTTAAATTTAGGGGCTGGGACCGGTCAGCTGATTTTGACCTTGGGAGGGGGATTTGATAGGGTCGGTGACATTTTCTAAAGTAATGTTCATGTTGTGGTGAGAGGGTAGCAATTTGATGAGGGGGTTGTGTGGGTTGTAGGATTTGAGGGGGAAAAGGTGGTGGAGGTAGAGGTGGAGGTGGAGGAGGTTGTTGTCTTTGTTGCTGAGAGGATGGGCCTGCCTTGTGTTGCTCAGGGCATATTTTTTTGGCGGCCCCTTCCCCACTGTCCCTTCTCCTCTTTAGAATGGTAGTTGTCTCCATCTCCTCTGGTTGGTTAGCCTTTGATTTCTTTTTTTGTTTCTTAGGGGAAGTTGCTGGTACTGCTACGGCTGGTGTATTTGGAGTTGCTTTAGAGGATCTGGGTGGTGATGCTGCTGGTGCTGAAGTTGCTGGAGTCGGTGTTGCTGTAGTCGGTGTTGCTGGTGCCGGTGTCGGAGTTGTTGGTGGTTCTGGTGTTGCTGCTACTGCTACTGTTGCTGACGATGGGCCCCTTTTTGAGGAGGGGATGAAGATGAGCTTTTTTCCCCTTGCTTAGGGGACCCCTTCCTTTTTCTCGTAACTTCTTTCCAGTTACTTGATTTGGGCTAGACTTGACCCGGGCCCTGGGCCTCCGCTTTTTTGTTGATGGTGGTGGTGGTGGCCGCTGCGTCTTTTGTTGTTGTTGTTGTTGTTGTTAGCGTGGCTGACGCCTTTTCTTTGTTTTCAGGTCGCTGGGGGCAAAACTTGGCGATATGGCCAATTTGTTTACACCCCCAGCATCTGGGGCGTCTTCCTTCCACCATCACAATCATCTGCCGATCCCCGCATACTAGTGTCTCAGGGATCGCTTTAAAGCCATCCCTTGTCAGGCACAGCCGGAAGGCATAATCCCCGTAGGCTGTCCCGGCCGGGGATCTGAGGAGGTTAAAATCCTCAACCTGGCCATAGGCACTTAAATATGCCGCCAGGACCTCCCCAGTAATAATGGCCGGGACGTTGCAGACCGTGACGCGGAGCCTACGGGTGCCTTTATACTCCGGCTGTAGCCTGAAGTGTTTTGTGATTATGTCCTTTTCAGCTGTTTTGGCCGCTTGTTGTTCCGTAGGAAGCAGAACATCCCATGTGGAAAAACTTTTTCTACAGAAGTACTGGCATTGGATGCCTGACTTCCTCAACAGCTCTTCAAATGAGTCTTTATTTAGTCCCACAAGCCTTTTAGTTTTAAGGTCGGAAACGACCAGCGAGAGGACTCTTGGTGTTATTTTCTCTGCTATTTCCGGGATGGGCAGTATCTCATTGCCTTTAAAATATTGGGCATATCTGCCCACCCGGTCCATTTCATAATCATCCGGTCCTCTCTGCTGGCCCTTCCAGGCTGTGGGGCTTTTCTGGGCCGGCGGTATCGGACTGTCTTGACTTTGTGTATCAGCGGGGATCGGCAGCGAAGGCCAATTTGCCCCTATTAGGCTCTGAGTTGTCTGGTCGTCACTTTTTTTTTTGGTCGTATTTATCGGGGTTGTTGTTGCCCCCTCCATGGCTGCGGTCAATTTCACAGCCAGGAGGGTAAAATCAACCTCCACCTAAAGCTAGTATGGAGGGGGGGGGTTCTACTCTTTGACTGAAAGATTTAGAATTTTTTAAATAAAAGAAAAAAATACAAGTGTAACAAGAAGACACTACACAAAATAAAAACAGGTTGAACCCTGTTGTCAAGAGCGGGCGTAAAAGGCAACAGGAAACTAATTCTTGTATTAATTCAAGAGAGGATACGGTTGTTAGTTTCACCCTTTCTCCCTCTCTCTCTCAGTAGCTGTTCCTTCCTTCTTTCTCTCTCTCTCTCTCCTTCTGGTTCTCGCCTTCCTTCCTTCCTTCTCCTTCCTTCCTTCTTTCCTTCCTTGCGATGTAACACGTTCGTCGGGCAAATGCACTCAGAACAAAAATCGCCCATTCAGCCGTTACCGTGCGTATTTGTATTATTGTGAGATCTCGTAAGAATTTACATTAGTGCAAATTACCTCTCGCAGGTTCGAGATCTCCCCTCGTCAAATATGCTTGCGGCAGCCATATCGGTTTCAGCTCCCCAAGCCATCATTTCGGTCGGCCGTGCTGGCGGAGGCACGGATCCGGCCGGGTGTGGCTTGGTGAGTGGTATATTTTCCTTCGGCCTCAGGGGGCCTTCCTCCCAGGCTTTTACCCCCTTTCGAGGGGGGTTGGGTTAATTGCCCGGCGCCTGAGGCGCCCCTAACAAGGGGAATGCCGACAGGGCCGAGGGCATTTTTGGGAACTCCGGGCGCGTGTGGGCTACGGCCCTGCGCCCGGTCCCACCTAAAAAAAGGCCTTGTGCCATACTTGCCCGTAAGGTGGGGCGGTCAACAAATACCTCCGCTCTACAAGCCAGACACGTTCGTGCGCGCTTCGAATGCCCAGGTACGTTACCTTCACAAACCCCTGGAAAATAGAAGGCAACAAAACAAAACAAAAATGCAAATAATAAATTCCGACGACAATAATAAAACAAAAGTCGGATAACAAGTGACAAAACAGGTAATACAAACAAGTAAGTCACAAACAAGGAATTCTCGATAAGACTTCCAAAAAATTCTGCAAAAAACAAAGTCTTACCGAGATAACCAATTTAAGCACTTGTAACAATCCAAATAACAACGATAATATAACAAGGACAATAATACGTTGGACTTAGTAACACTTTTGAACGACGGGAAGTTGTCTACTAGATCAGCGTCCTGCCCTATGTCAATTGATAGGCTTCTACTTAAAACCTTCATTCATCAACTCCACGAGCAGAACAGTTCACTTTCAAGAGGGGTGGAAGGTTTCCTACACAATAATGTATAAAAAGGATTTGGCATTAAATAACCTACAATGGTTAATATGCCTTCAACCAAACCAATCTACAAGCCCAGTTCAAATCCTGGACAAGGCTGCTTGCATATCACTTTCTGCTAATGCTCTTGGGAATGGAATGAATCCAACTATTCTTCTACCAATTATATGTCAGTACTTTTGTAATTAGTTATCTATCTTCATCCTCAGAAGGATACTTCATCTTAGTTTAATGGTTGGCTGATTGTGTTTTATGGCATATTAACCCTTATAGGTTATTTAATGCCAAATCCTGTTTATACATATGTATTCTAGATTGAGGTTGGTAACTATACAGTCAGTGTCCCTATCCATACTTTCTATACAATAGGATCTTTGAAGGAATTTTGTCAATCCCAGAGCTTTGCATTGTTTATTCATTCTTATAAGTAACTTTGTTCTTGTTGATTTTTATCATTAATGATTTTCGGACGATTGTCTTCATCTTTAAAGATGAAGACAATCGTCCGAAAATCATTAATGATAAAAATCAACAAGCTTCGTCTCAGAAATTTAGACAACTTTGTACTTGTTGTTTAGTTTGGTTTGGTTTTATCGCATATCAACTATTGTGGGTTATCTATTACCAAGTCCTTTTTATACATATATATTATGATTTCTAAACACATATTGTAGATAACATTCATAAGCAAAACTAAGCTCATCTTTTTTGCACACAGTTAAATGGTTTCACTTATTTCTATCTAATACGAATAATTCTATTTACTATAAATCATTTGTTTGCACACAGTTAAATGTTTTCAAGTATTGCTATGTATCATTAACAATTCAATTAAACATCACTCATTTGTTTACACACACTTAAATGATCAAACAGTTCTATTTCAAACAATTCAGTTTAGCATATGTCATCTGTTTGCACTTACTTAAAATATCAAAGTACACAGTTTAGATTTCAAACAGTTCTATTTGACCTATAACCTACACTGGTTAATATGCCATAAACCAAACCAATCGACTATCTTTCAAATTTTTATATTTTTTAATTAAAAAATTTTAGAAGATTAAAGTAATTTTTATCTGTTTAATTCATTTTGCTGTATTGTTGGTTGGTTAGTTTTACATGTCAACCTTTGTCAGGTTGATTAATGCCAAAGTCAGTCCTTTTTTTTTTCAAACAGTTATATAGTTTCAAATAACTGATGATAATCAAAGTTAAGTATTGATGAACTTGTATAGTACTTAGATAGGGGAACCAATTAGTGATACCAAGTATTATGAGTGACCTAAGACTTCTGTTGTCTAGTAAAGCTTAGTAAATAACAACAATTATCTATTAGCCTAGTACAGGCCAGAGTGGACAAAGGAGCGATGACAATAAAGGGACACTCTGCATTCCCTAAAGCTCCAGCATTACTGAAGCCTTGTGATTAGATTGTTTAGCTGTTATAGATTGACCCCCGACCGAGCGGTCAATCAAGAGATGCACCTGTGTAAACAAGCGGAAGAACAGCGGAAGCAGGTGGATATTAAACAATAATATAACCAGGTGCCCGGGGCGGTTCGAGTCAGTTGGAGATAGGATGCCGGCGTGAAAATCAACTTGCAGACTGAGGGCTTGCGGCCCTCAGTGATCCACGGTTGAACAACCCCAGCCAAGATGAGGAAAAAGTGCTGCTATGGTCGCGAGAAGAACATTGGGTCAAAATAACAGTCTGTCCCCGTCTCCAATTCATCTCTCACACACAACAAACATCACCCTTTCGAAAATAAAGTGTGAGAGATATATTTTTATAAAGAAGTGTGTACGTTCGTTCATTGAAGTTCGTCATTATGTTTGATTATGTTCCGCATATATTTATAGTTGTATTGTGGCTATACAATATAATACGATTTGGTGCCTACGGCCAGTTCATGTTCACATGGCATGATTTCGAACCTGGGGTTAAACCTAGACGATCAAGGAAGCGGCCGATATCAACACATCAAGAAAATTAGAAATGAAAAGCTGAAATGAATCTGAAAAAAAAAAGAAGGAAAAGCAAGAACGAAACAGAACGAACGAGACACGAAAAGAAAGAAGAAAAATGGAGAGATAGAGGAAAAGAACAAAGAAAAATGCAACAGACTGGGAGAAAGAAGAAAACCAGAACAGACCAACAACGAAAAACAGAAAAGATGAAAAAAAAAAACCACTCCAAAGACTGTCAGTAAATTGCTCATTCTAAGAATAGTGTAAACTTGTTTCTCTGTCGTCATATTAGGGTTTTGTGCTGAAAGAATTTGCAATGATTATAAAATGGAAATAATTTTAGAAAAAAAACAAAACGATTGAGCCCTATATATAAAGCATAGAAAAATGATGAAAACTACTTTATGTAATTTTGAATCGTAGTGAGGGAGAGAGAAAGAAAGAGAGTAAGAGGGAAAGATACAAGCTGGTTGCTGTGAAAAGAAAAGAAAGAAAGAAAGAAAGATGGCCCCTGTGGACAGATATACTGTCTCTGCGTTAAAATGATTGACGGGTTTTGAGTTTAAATTTTTATGAATGAATTTGATAGTAAACAAAATTTTTATGAATGAAATTTTGAAGTAACTTGTGAATGCTATCCTAACGCATTGTAATTTGAAATTAGGATTTTAATCCGAGATCTGGGAGGATTTCGGGGCATCAATGATGTTGTCTGGAGAATGCTCATATACCTTTGGATCCGTAGTTAAGGCTGTGAGACGGGTTCGATGTTTAGAAAAGTTGTGGAAATTGGAAGGGTTTTGTGAAGTCTCTCTAGAATGGGATCGATATTTTGGGTATTGGTAGAAGCCATACCAGGTTTTGTGAAGGTCTCCCTCTAGAGAGGGGTCGAGAAAATTTGAGATACTGGTTAGTGGCCAGGCCAGCGTTTTGTGAATTTCCCTAAGAATGGGTCGAGATTTTATTCAAGGTACTGGTTAGTGGCCAGATCGGGTTGTGAAGGTCCCCCTAGAATGGGGATGAGAATTTTTGAGGTTTGGTCGGAGGCCAGACCGTTGTGTTGAAGAGGATATTTTGAAACAGGAGATTGGAGATTAGGGAGTATATGTGCAAAATCTTGATGATCTCATTGTATGTACCGGAAAATTTGTGGATTCAGTTTTGAAATATTCTTGAGGGGGGAATGTTGTTGGCCGAATGGATAAAAGTTTGGGTTATTTTAACTCATCTTTGGAAGTAAGCAAGAAACTAGTATTGTGTTGTCGTGTTCGGAACAAGTAAAAATGAAGAAATGATGGCTGGATACGAGCCATGCTTTTGTAGAGATACTTGCTGAAAGAAAAGTTTGATTAACGAACCATTTTATGGAAATACTTGTTAGAAATTTAATAAACGGGGATGCACGAACCTATAGTTATTATATTAAGGAAAAGACAGAGAGAAGCAGATATAAAGTTTTTAAAAAATAGTGAATGAGCAATTTATTAATGAAAACAAAAAAAAAGACGACAGAACAGTGAAAAAAGACAGAAAAAAGAAAAAAAGAAAAGAAGGAAAGAAACTTGAACACTGTTGAACACAGCATAAAAAAAGAAAAAAAAAACGAACATTTTTAGGAAAAATAGACTGCATAGATTAAACAAAAGAAAAACCGAACATTTGTTTAAACTTTGTGAACTTTGATTGTGGACATATTGTAAACATTGTTTGATTTGTTCAGAATAGTTGAAAAATTAGTGAAAAAAAAGAAGAGTTGTTTGAGTTTAAAGGCGATATTAGAAATTTTTTTCTGTTTCATATTATGAAATTTGACGAAAACCATTAACAGGAGATTTAATATTAGGTTTATGAAGATTTTAAAATGGTGTTGATTCTAAATTTTTTTGGAATATTGGGTTTTCGTGGAATAGGAAATACTTTGGGGGGGGGTCTGTTTTCGAGCGAATCATGGGCAGACTTGAGATTAGGACAGAGATTCATCCAAGTTATGTTACAGATTGTTTTGGGCATACGGTAAGAAGTAATTCTATAGAGGAATTCACCGTCTCATGGATTTGTTGAAGGTTTGTGGTGGCCAGTATTTTCAGATTGGAGTTCCAAGTTGATGGAATAAAGGAAAGAACGGCGTGGCCTGCTCCAATATTTTGTGGATGATGTCTGAATCTTTCAGTCCAGATGATGTTTTGGATTCGTGCGTGGTTTGGCGAAGTGAAATGAATCTAGAAAAGGCGAGGTGCCTATATCTTGGTAGCCACAAGTGTTCCTGATTAAACTGAAAAGCAGCCTGGCGAGGGTGCGATCAGGTAAAGCATGTTCCTCAAGGGTTTATAGACCAATAGGCACGGTAACAGAAACTTAATAATGAAAAGAATGAGTAACACATTGCTAATAAATATTTTTGCGTGGTCTATTTTAGGTGGTTTACTGCATGCGTGTCAGATTGTGATACATTTGGATGTATTGTTATTTTATAGAATTGTGATGCATTGTTTTGGGCCATGATTTTTGTGGATTTATGGGGAATGTTGTGGGCCTTGAAGATATTGTTTTTTAGTTGGTGGAATTCTTCAGTTACTCCAGGTAGGAACCTGTTGAGCGAAAGACTGGAGTGTGGTCATAAGGAATCCAGGCGAAATGTATTGCTTGAATGACCAGGGTCACTAGGTTTATGACCAGGTTCTGGGACCAGAGTATGGTCCTTTTATGGTTTTGAGATTCTTCAAGGAATTGCAGAGGGCCCTATTGGTTTGGTAGGATGAAAGATGCATCTGTATTGTACTTTGAGGCACGCATGTCAAGATAGCCAACCACGCAAAGATAGTAAGAAATAAATTTAGATAATAATTAGCCTGGGCAAGTGTTACATAATGAGAAGGTCACCTTCTAATTAAGTTTTTTTTTTATGTTGTTCAAGTAATTTCTTTTTGTATTTTTACTGTTGTTCTTGAGCATTATTTGTAAAATGTGTGTGAGGGGGATGGAGGCGGACGTGAAAAAAAATTCCACATGTGGAATTTTGAAAAATAAGAAAGGGGTGATTGTTATAGATTTACCGCCGACCGAGCCGTCCATCCAAAGATGCACCTGTGTAAACAAGCGGAAGAACAGCGGAAGCAGGTGGATGTTAAACAATAATATAACCAGGTGCCCGGGGCGGTTCGAGTCAGTTGGTGATAGGATGCGGCCCTCAGTGATCCACTGTTGAGCAACCCCAGCCAAGATGAGGAAGAAGTGCTTCTATGGTCGTGAGAAGAACATTGGGTCAAAATAACAGTCTGTCCCCATCTCCAACTCATCTCTCACACACAACCAACATCAACCCTTTCGAGAATAAAGTGTGAGTGATATATTTTTATAAAGAAGCGTGTACGTTCGTTCATTGAAGTTCGTCATTATGTTTGATTATGGTCCGCATATATTTATATATGTATACGTGCAGTTGTATGTATCGTAGTATACAACATAGTGTCATATCTAGAACACACATTGGGGGAGTCTTACCCCTCTGCAGAGGTGCAGTCAGCATATTCTACAGCTCCAACTGACTGGGCCACTTAGTTTAATGATTAGCAGACTAGTCTTAAATACTAATAATGACTGAGTAGTAAGTTCAATCCTCACTAAGTGCACCATACTTTCAATCCTGTGCCAAAATGCTTAGTTTTTAAAGATCACAATTTTTTTGGACATCCTACTGTAAATAATGATAAACATGTGAGTTCAATCTTTGCTTGAAGCCTTGTGCCAAATCTAAGCTATATTTAGTTTAATGGTTAACAAGCTTGGCTAGCAGACTATTGCTAGTTGGTTCAATTCTCACTGGGTTCCCCACACTTCTAGTTTTTGGCCAAACTAAGCTAAGCTTAGTAAATGACAATCTTAATGTTCAAGATTTGGTGTGTTTCAGGCTGTGTGGTTGGTAGGAGAAAATGAATCAAACTGAGTCCCCATACCCATGCATATAAGTGTTCACTGAAATTGTTTTCTTAATTTCATAAAATTTAATAACACTCAAGAATCAAGCCTGCATCCACCAAATTTCTACCAGCAAATGTCATATTGATGCAGTTAAAGATGCTAGAATACAGTGACAGTCTATAAATATCAATACTTCTTCACAAGTTTTCAAGATTCTGTATTTAAATTCAAAAAGTTTATTTTCAAATTTCTATATTTTTTTAATTAAAAAATTTTAGAAGATAAAAGTAATTTTTATCTGTTTAATTCATTTTGCTGTTTGGTTAGTTTTACATGTCAACCTTTGTCAGGTTAATGCCAAAGTCAGTCCTTTCTTTTTCAAACAGTTTCAAGTAATTAATGATAATTAAAGTTAAGTATTGATGAACTTGCATAGTACTTAGATAGGGGAACCAATTAGTAATACCATGTATTATGAGTAACCTAAGACTTCTGTTGTCTAGTAAAGCTAAGTAAATAACAACAATTATCTATTAGTCTAGTTCATCAACCATACATCATATGATGTACTGTCTTTTCCTTCTTGTTATAAGCCACTAAACTCAGAGATCTATTTGGCCTTTTACATCCAAAATCTTTACCAGAAAAAACTCTGTCCATAAAAATATTTTTTATCATCTTCTTTACTTTTGGTAGCCATTAATTTCAATGTCAATTCACATCCTCATTTTAGAATTTATACTATAATTGTAAATAAATAAAATCCAAAACATGAGGTGTAATTTATAATAAATATTCAATTGTTAACTCTGTTGAGAAATTATAATGATCAGCATGAGTCTGAATCCTGAAGCCATGCTATTATTATTGAGTAGTAAATTGATTTGGGAATGGGTTTATTCTCTAGGAACATTACGATGCTATTGCACTAACAAATGTTGTTGGAATTATTTTGTTGTAATGAGAACATCTTGGAAGGGACTTTTATGGTTGTCACCGCCGGAAGGAAGTGACAGGATTTTTTGGAACTGACACTGCCTTCTGAGAGAATTGCCCTTTTCAGCTGAGGCCATGAGGCAGTCAAGACATGAATTCAGTAGTCCTGTGAATTTTCTCAGGATGTGCTGGTTTTTAAACATTACTGTTCCCTGCAGTTAAGGGAAAATAGTGAATAGGGAGTAAATCCCTCAAAGAATTTTGCTGCTTTACTGGAACTCTACTGGAGAAATATGCTGTTACCAATATCTGTGAATATGTGTTATCTTGACTTGGTGTTCCAGAACTACTCTACTGTTATGTATTCTTCCTGACAAAATGTGCTGTTGCCTATATCTGAGAATTTATATTGTCTCGTATCAATTGAATTTGCTGTCCTATACATGTGCTGAAAGAATTGCTGAGTGAACCCCCATGTGTCTGCATTATTCGCTGTATTCTTGACAGAAAAGTGAACAGGTTTTTCCAAGAGATAATTTTCGCCTAAGAGACTCTTCCAATCATTTTTTCCATTCATACAACACCCATTTTTTTGAGTTGTAAGTACCAGCTCCTTTCTTTGTTGAAGACATATCAGTTCCTTGTAATTCATGAGTGGCCCAGTGTTATTTCGAAACAATTTGTATCATTGTTACTTGATTGAGTTTTTTTGACTAGTCGCTAAAATAGTAATTAATTTTAGCGCCTAGTGTTTTTCTTCAAAACTTTGTAACTCCTTTTTATGTACTTGGTAATAAATAGTTCTTTGGCCTGAGGTGACCATTTTTAGCGAGTGAGAAAGCTTTGTTGTTGGGCGAGGAATGGTTGTAACGTATGTGTGTTTACGTTGTGTTGTTTCCTTGCCAAGTTTGTAATTCCCTCGCTAAAGCTTGTTGGGGGTAAATAAAGGTAGAATGATGAAGATAAGATGGCGAAGGTCGAAAGGTGTTTTTAGAAGTAAGTTTTATTTTGCAGCATGAAATATTGGGTTTGCTTTTGGTGCTGCAATACTCGTGGAGAGGTTGTGTTTTTGAGACGAAATTGAGTTATGAGAAGTTGAGAAGGTTGAGATGGCAGCGTGTGTCGTCGGACGTGTGAGGGATTGTGTTCGTTGTAGTTTAACGAAAGCCATGTTGCAGTTGGAGGAATTGAACTTTAGAGTCACCGTGAATTTTGTGCGTCTGGTGGAGAGTTTGCGTTGTCTCCATTAAGGTGGCCCAGAGGTGAGTTGAGAGCCAGGTGTCGTTTGCATCGCGTTAACATAGCCAATTTTGGGGGTGACATAAAGTTGTGCCTATGCGAGGCATGTTGAATGCATCTAATTTATATTCAACTGGGATTCCTTGTGAGGAATCCATAAATTAGATGGGTTCCCTCGTGTGTCCATGCTGCTGCTGCTGCTATTCTAGAGCCGCAGTTAAACGTCTGCACTGGGCGGCGTTGTCCAGCTAAAAAGTATTGCTATTGAAGAACGGCCAATGTGACGTCTGCACTGGACGGCGTTCTCCAGCCAAAGAGACTGGGTTTGGCAGCTTACACAATTTGCTGGCCGGAAATGAAGGTCCGGGTTGAATAGGATAAGTCATCCTGATTGGGTGAAATTAAGTGTCGAATTAAATTGCGCGCCAAACCAAAATACGAATTTTCCCTTCCACTACAGTTCTTAGTTGTATGCATGAGGTAACTTTGTCTTTTTATTTTTTCCTTTCTTTTTTTCAAAGTGCTGTTTTATTTTCTGTGAAAGGATTCATTTATTTAATGAAAATTAATCCTTTAAATGTACCATTTTTGCTATGGTATTGTAATAAGAAAATCAGAAGATTAAAATATAAATAGTTCCTTAAAAAAAAGAAAATAGTTCTCTAAAAAATAGTTCTCCAAAAAACTGTTTTAATAATTTAAGGAATCTGAATTAATGTCGAGTAAAGTTGGCAACCTTAGTTGAGGGTGACCCGAAGGTTCCCTTTTCAATAGCTACTACACTAAGGTGTAGGGAAGGGCACTACTCCTTTCCTTAGATTGCTCCACTTTACTCTTGATACATACCTTATAATGCTGAGTGTTAAGCAAGGAGATATCAAGTACCATTTTTTTAGTCTTTGGTATGACTCGACCTGGGATTGAACCCCGGTCTCCCAGGCCTTTGGCGAACACTCTACCAGTGACCAGTTAAATACCAGCATTCTGCTCATTTATCTGTCCCATGGGATTTACACAGCTGACAGTGAATATAGAGGTATGAGGCCACCAAATTAGAAACTTTTAGCTTGTACAGTTTACTCATACAAACTAAATATGAAAAAATATTGTTGACTAAAACCCTGTAAACTTGATGTCTATAACTACAGCAGTAAGTTAGATAATCAAGTAATAACATATATTATTCAGGCTTACTTTACCATTTAAGAGAGAAAAACCACATCAAGACGAGCGAAAATTGCATAACAGTTTAGATTTGTTTTCTTTCTTAACAAATATGCTGTAATGCTTAATGTTTTGATATATATATACATCATTATCATCATCAGAGCATGCCAACAGCATGAATTCATTTGCCTCTCTCTAGCCATCCAATCTAATCAGCCATCACTCTTAGTAAGTTCTTGAGCTACCAACCAATGTTCAAACAGAGCCAATGAATGTAGGTTTTTGCTGGTCAGCCAATTCTGGTATGTACATGTGTAGGAGTCAAGAAGAGAATGTCTTTTACGAGTTCATCTTTACTTCTTGAACAGTGTTCAGCATGTCTTGCTTGTCTTACTTGAATGGGTTGTGAGATAGGAGTTAAATAAGTATACAATTACTGTTTTTAGGGTGATGCTTCCAGGATTTGTTCAAAACAGCATGCTGCTTTTTTGTGTAGTTCTCATCTAGCCTTTTCTCTATGTGTTTCCTTAGAGTCCAAGTGGTAATGACACAGCTACAGTTTGGAAAAGTTCCTGCTTTATTTTATCAGAAATCAGATTAACATATAGTCAATAACCTATTGATAGCAATCTATGCTTTACCTATGTATATGTTGAGATCACTTTCAGTGCTACCAAGGTATATGAACTGGTCTACTAATTTCAGAGGCTTGCCATTTGATGAGGAGATGGCACCATCTTGATTAAAGCACATGAACTCTGAGTTCACATAGAGACCAAAGCCTCTTGCTGCCTGTTCTATGCTCTGCAGCAGAGATTCAATTTGAGCAGTTGTATTTGTAAGAAGCACTCGATCATCTGAGTAGTCTGTGTCAGTAATAGTTTCTGCAGGATATCATCGGGTCCTTACCTTTTTTTCGTGTGAAACAATTTTCTTTCATTAGATCTATTGATGTTTGTAGAACATATCTCAGCAGATTAAGAATAGAAATAATACCAATGTATCTCCTTGCATGTTGCCAGTAACAATATCAAAGAAATCAGTATTGCTATCAGGTGAGCAAACCTTTGTGTCATTTTAAAGCATCATTATAGTGGTAACAGTTTCTTTGGAGGGACAATATGCTAGAAGTATTTGCTCCATCTTTTCTCTGTATATGGAATCAAATTTCTTGGGGAATTCTACAAACAAGTGTTGTTTTGAGATTTTTTTGCACATACTCCTTCAATGATATGATAAATCTGAAAAACTGTGGATTGATTTCTCTGAAAACTATTCTGATTTTTCCTAAGAATTTTCTCAACTTTAGGTTGGATATGCTTGATAAATAGGGTATTATAAACCGTAGCAGCTATAGTATTAAGAATTATACCTCTATAGTTCTTAGTGATTCGAAGATCGCCTTTCTGCAAGAAGAGAGGATGTAGCTTTTCATCCATTTCTATTTTTTTTTGGTTATAAACAGCATTACATAATCAAAGAAAGTCATCAAATTTCATTGTTTTCTATACTTCAGGAAGTATTTTATTGAGACCTGCAGTTTTTCTGCTTTTGACTCTTTTCAGAAATGTATCAATTCATCCTCCATGAAGTGTCCAAGTATAATGTCTAATTGGTTGGTTGGTTGGTTTTTATGGCATATCAACCTTTGTAGGTTATTTAATGCCAAATCCATTTTTATGTAAATAATCAGTTCTATTTCAAACAATTCAGTTTAGCATGAGTACACAGTTTGATTGTCAAAAGATTTTTTATTTCAAACTATTCAGTTTATTCAAACAGTTATATATAACAATTCAGTTTAGTGTAAGTACAGTTTCCCTGTCAAAAACAGTTAAATTTCCAACAATTCAGTTTAGCATAAGCACGCAGTTTACACGTAAGTACAGTTTAATTGTGAAAAACATTTCTATTTCTAGCTATTCAGTTGAGTCAAGCAGTTCTAATTCAGCTAATTCAGTTTAGTATAAGTACAGATTTTGTTTACACAGTTAAATGTCAAAACAGTTCTATGTTAAACAATTCAGTTTAGTGTAAATACAGTTTCAATGTCAAAAACAGTTTTATTTCAAATAATTCAGTTCAGTATAAGCTCACAGTTTAAATGTAAGTACGGTTTAATTGTCAAAAACATTTCTATTTCAAGCTATTCAGTTTAATCAAACAATTCAGTTTAGCATAAGTATGCGGATAGTTCTATTTAACCCCTAGATAGGGCCCTATTAGGTGCTACCACGCCGGGCCAGAGTGGACCTGGGAGCAATGGCAATGAAGGGGTGTTCCGCATTCCCCAAAAGCCCCAGCATTACTGGGACCTTAACATCAGACAGTTTAGTGTCATATCCAGCACACTCATTGGGGGGGGGATCTTACCCCTCTGCAGAGAGGCAGTCAGTGTATTCTACAGCCCCAGCCGACTGGGCAATACACAGAGTTAAATGTCAAACTGTTTTATTTCAGATAATTCAGTTCAGTATAAGTATACAGTTTAAACGTTAAAACAGTTCTATTTTGAGCAATTCAGTTTAGCATTAGTATGCAGTTTAAATGTCTAAACAGTTCTATTTTAAACAATTTAGTATAGTGAAGGAAGCACGGTTTGTTTCTATTTAACCTGTAGCATATGCTACCACTCCGAGCCAGAGTGGACCTGAGAGCGATGGCAATAAAGGGGTACCCTGCATTCCCCAAAGCTCCAGCATTACTGGAACTTCACCATCAGATTATTTAGGGTCATACCCAGGATACTCGTTGGGGTGGGGTCTTACCCCTCTGCACAGGTGCAGTCGGTGTTATCTACAGCCCCCGTCTAATTGGTTATGAATAATTTCTTCAGTTAGTTTGTCTATGATTTTAAGTTTTCCAAGCAGATTCAGAGGAGTCCCTGTGGCATAATGGCTAAAATGCTGGACCGCTGCCTCAAAGTAAGCAAGTTTGAACTCCAGTCATACAATTACATTCATTTTCTTACTATTACCCTTGGAAAAGGTATTAACCCCTTTTTTCCCTCCAGCTGTGAGTTGATTAATATTGCAGCTGTTCTTCTACAAGGATGGCTTTAGCATTGAATAACTCATAAAGGTTGATCTGCCATTAAACAAAGAAACCAAACCAAACCAAGCAGATTCTTGAAATCTTCTTTCTGCTTCTTTTTTTATGGGGATTTTTATAAGCCCCGAAAAGCCCGGTTTATTCCTACGTTTTGTAAAAGAATAAACAGTACTTCAACAGCAGTAGGGAAACGGTAGACAGCTTTTGAAGAAAGGAGACGAACGACTTTTTGTGTAACAAAATTTATATACAACAACAACTACAATAAACATGGTTTTACACCAAATGGAACAAACAACGAATATGTAAGAGTTCAAAAAAGAGTTCAAGGTTCAGATAGGTAGTAGGGTTTGTAAGGCTTGTAAGATTTAGTTGTAAGGTTGTTATAAGGTAAAGTTATAAGGTAAAGGTGTAAGATAAAGTTATAAGGTAAAGGCTTAAGGTAAGGTAAGGTTTGCAGATAAAATGCCTGCTGGAACTTAGCTGTGTGTCCTATTCCTTTTAACTCAGCACGTGCGTTCGTCGCTCTTGGCTCCTCGCTGGTGGAAGGTACCAAATACGTTTGCCGTCAAGGGCTGCTACGAATGGACCTGTTGCTAACAGCGGTGGGAGTGGAAAAAAGAGGAAGAATCTCCTGGTGAGCTCTTTTTATAATGGACACCACGTGACCCCAAGGGGTTGCTGATATTCGGTGAAACAGGATCACCAATTCCTTAACAAATTTCCACATCCAAATTTCCACATCCACTGGCAGCTTTTGATTTTAATCCTGAGGGGCTTTTTATTTCACTAACTTCTGTTATATAATTGCGGAAGGATTTTTTTGTACATTATCATTTTTCGTTGGTTATATCTTATCATTTAGTTTGGTTAGGCTTAGAACTCTTCGGCTTAGTGCAAGTGCACACATTGAGTGCAGTTCACGCTTGTGCGCGGAGGATGTAACAATCATAAATGTCATAATAAAAACCTCAGATAGGAAATGAGACTGGGGTGTGAATGACGTCATGCCCAGAAGCGATGGGTTGTGAATTTTGGTGATTTTTGAAAAAGCAGTGAGTTGAGATTTTGACCTGGGCGAGGCCAGTCCAGTTGTGGTCTACAGGATGCGCCGCGCGTTTGTTGGGTCAATGAGTTAAGATTCTGACTCTGGGCCGAGAGTTCAGCTGGAGAGTCGACTGAAGGGCGATGTAGGAACAGTCAGCATAGTAAAAATTGTGTCTCTCTCTCTTTGTGTCGAAAAACTAAAAGTCAAAAAAAGTTAAACGTTTTGTACCTGAACTAAAGAGAGTCGTTAGTGTTTCGCATATTTCGGTATTTCCATGCATCTGAACATTTTACGATATTCGTATATTTGTATAGTTGTATCATGGCTATACAACACTTCATTTACTTTCTATAATGCTAAATGAGATTGTTTACGTTCAACAGAATTTCTGATTTTACTGACTTAACCATAACTATATTCTAGTTGTTCTTTTTATGTTTTGGTTGGGGTTTTTTCAGAGCTTTCTTGAGTTTCTTTGCATTAGTGTATGTTGGGTTTCTTCTTTTATATGCTTTTTTCAAACCATCCAATTTTTCCATGATTGTTTTTGACTCCAAAGGAACTCTATGCATAGCTTTTGGTTTGGTTGGTATCCACTATATATATCAGTAGTGACTTCAAAGGTGGGCTCAGCCAGAAGAGCTATATTTACAAGTCTATTTTGAAGTAATAATCATTCTCTCAAAACAAGTCATTTATCCTAGATTTTGTTTGGATTCAAAGTGCCAACTTGAACCATCATGGATAGCTTTGTTTTATTTTCACGCCTTAAATTGTTAATTCAAATAAATTTTGCTAACAAGCTAATTAATTATAATAATACCTAAAAAAATAACATGGCTAGTTATTTTGGGTTCATGAAAATCATTCCTAAAAAACAAATAGAATCCTTCAAATAACATGACTCAGATAAATAGATTTCGAGCTGATATCATAAAAACAATCTTTAAAAATCTCAAATGTATTTTACTCCCTGCCTTTCAAAGAATATATTTTTGTTTCAATTTAACAGCTAAATTTTACTGAAAATTTTTTTCTTTTTAAAATAATACATGATGAACATTTAATAATATAACATCAGGCTCAAAAGATTCAAGCTCCGTCTAAGTTCTGTGTGTACTAGTGTGTCTGTTAGTCTTTGATCTGTTCTTTTGACCCAGTTACATCAGAGATTCAAGTGACGACTAAGATATGTGCTTAACCTGGGTCAAAGACATTTGTTTTGAAAACTACAACAGATAGAAAATATCATTTTGGTTTTTGTAGAATGGTCAGTTGTAAAACAATTATGTTGCATCTGGAAAAAAATGCTTAAATCAATAAATCTCTGAAGCATCACACATCTAAATCTAAATAAAAAAATAATTTTCATACAAAAATGAAAATTTTCACAGAACAATTAACTTCATGAGATAATATAAACATATAATCGATAAATTTCTATGGTAATAATTACTGTTTATAAATGTTATGTGTTAACTTTTAATTGACAGCATATCACAGCAAAATAAACATTATATAGCGATGAGGTGAAATGGTTAATTGTTTAGCGCTATATTTTTTAAGGCACACAAATGAATTACGAAACTATTCTTTAACAACACACAACAGCGAAAGTTCTTTATTTGCAGCTTTGAATATTTGGTTTGTTCTTGGTGCTGCAAGACTCGTGGTGTTTAGGCTTGTTGGTTTTGGAGACGCGATAGCTTAGCGGGATGTTGAGATGGCAGCGTGTCGTTGGACGTGTGAGGGAAGTATTCAAGGTCACCGTGTAGTTTTGTGTGTCGAGAGCGGAGTGGCGCTCGGATCGACATAGTAAATTTTTGTGGTGACAACAAGTGGTGCTTGTGGAAGGCATGCTGAATGTTTCTAATTTATGTTCAACTGGGATTCCTCGTAAAGAATCCATAAATTAGATGGTTCCCTCGTTGAGTGTCCATGTTGCTGCTACTAGTGTTAAAGCCACAGTGAGTTGTCCCCACTGGGTGGCTTGTTTAGCTAAAAAGCATCGCTAAGCAGGGACGACCAGAGACACGTCTGTTCTGGTCGCCGTCTCAAGCTGAAGAGAGTGTGTTTGGCCGCTCACCCGTTTTGCTAGCCGGAAATGAAGGTCCAGGCTGAATGGGATAAGTCATCCTGATTGGGTGAAATTCAGTGTTGAATTAAATTGCGCGCCAAAACAAAATACGAGATTTTCCTCTTCTCTACAATTATTTAGCTGCAATCAAAATCTTAATTTCTTATCTGGCACTCACAAGTACTTCAGTTGGGAACAAAGACTAATATGATCTTGTTGAGGGGTCGACAAATATGTCGATTCTACAAACTTTTGAAAAATAAGTGATTAATGACCAACTAGTCAAGGATGACAAAAACAAGAGAGTTAATTTGAAGAGCTAAACTTTTATTTGGTGAATCGATAACAATGAAATTGGTAGTTGGTCAACTCAAAGACCAAGATGTAATCCAAATTGGTCTGTTACAGGTTTGGAAATGCAGATCTTGGTTCACTGATGCAGGAGCTGGTTGCTGATGTGGAAACTGGTCTGGAGGTGTCTTGGTGTTCACCAGGATAAATGACCAGGTGTAATCAAATTGCATGTTGATATTCAACATGAGAGATTTGCTGCGATACATTTCAATGAGTGAACTGTTTGCCGCTTGTAGTCTAAATAAAGTGGGCTTAGTGGAGGGCTTGTTCATGTATGGTATCACTCTGATAGCTGCTTCCATGCCTACAAAGAACTTCAACTTATTCTTGCGATTCCACTTGTAGAATAGGCAACAATGATGGTTCCAACAAGCTGGGTTCATCACAATTACCTGCTGGTTGCATCATTTCCTTGATTCTGCCAGTATTTATGGGCTCTGGAGCTAAATCTGCAGTAAAACCAACAGATGTCTCGGTCTTTGTATCACCTGCAGCTGGAGCTGTTAGGTCAACCCTTGTTCTAGTGGAAAAGAGATGGACTCCTGGGTCAGCTAAGCAGGGTAAGCTGCAGATCTCTTATCTGTTTAAGAGTTTGTGTTGACAAATGTCTGATTTTAGTGTCGATATATTTGAGCTGTCAGATGTCTAGTTGTAAGAATGCTGCATGATAAGTTGAGGTTCGTGTTGGATGGAAGCTTACATTGAAACAGTGCTTGAAGAGTGATTTGAGATCCATGTTGGATGAAAGTGTATTGGACGATGCTACGAGATGATATTGCATTCCAAATTCTTCATGTTGTTATTTGTCTTTGCATATTGGGTTGCATCGGCTGTTATGTTGGCTCATATTGGGGTATCACCATTTGTTGTGAGATATAATAAAGATATAAATGCTGTGAACCTTTGTAAGGTCTAAAAGTCGAGATTTGTATCAGGCAAAACATTCATGGGAATTTCAGTGTGTCATTGTTGGTTGTTGCCATTTTGTCCAGTTATGTCAACTCACGCTGGAGTCACCACATGTTGCAGGTGACGTTACATGTGTTGCTTTTGAAAATATTTATGCATGATGTAGATGACATCAAACCAAGAGGGTTAGCTCCTTTTTTGTGAATTGTGCAAAGAAATGTTTTGCGCATGGGTGTTATATCCCTTGTGTTGTTGCTGATTGAATGTCTGTTGCTCTCTCTACTGTGTTGTTTGTTGCCATTTTGTCCAGTTATGTCAACTCACGCTGGAGTCACTCACTTCATATTTACAAACCTTTGCAGGATTGATGCATTTATCGGTCCTGCAACAAATAGTGACACAAGGTCATTTTATAGTGGGGCTTTTGGGAGGAGGTGGTTGGGCATGAGATAAGGCTTGAGCCCTGCCAGATTTATGCTGGTCATCGGCTCACTTAGTGCAATGTGAGCCAGATGAACCTGCTGGACTTAGACTGACTCAATATATAACATGAGTCCAGCACACATGCCTACACATAGTTTAAACTAGACCCAGGAGTCTAGTACTATGCTGTGCTATCAATGACGACATTGCCCACCCAAAGGTGGTCCAGCTGAAGCTGGGGCTCATTCGGCCTCAAATCTGTCCTTGACTTTGAAGCACCATTCAGCATGAATATCAGATGGTTTGGCTAAAAAGCCAGGTGCACTTACCTCCAGAAAGGACTTGACATGAGGTTATAACTCAATGTCATTTTATAAAGGGGTTTTAGGGAGGAGTAGATCGGACAAGAGCCGAGGCTCAAGCCCTGCTGGACTTATGCAGGTCATTGGCTCAGTGCAATGTGAGCCATGTGAACCTGCTAGACTTGCCTCGTGCTGCTTCCTACCTCTCCCTAAAATCCCTACTATAAAACAACCAAGTTCTGTCTGGTGGGAGGCTGAGACAAATATCGGCAGGCATATCTGTGCCTCTCCCAGCTGCCAGCAGTCAAAATGGATCTGCACCTCTACCACCAGCCAGCAGCCAACGAGGAATCTAACCAGTCACAATCACAGACCCAGTACAGCTGATGTCCATTTCCTACCAATCACCGAAACTCAAAACAACTCTTTTCAGAGCTAATTTTAGAAAGTCATAAACCAGCTCTTTTAAGAGCTAATTTCAGAAAGTCTTCTGAGGATCACCTCTGGTCTCCTCACTACACTTCTTGCATATACTGCAAGATGACAATACAGCAGCCAGCCAGACTGCAAGAAAAACCTGCAGTACCGCTTCCAGCATCACCAAGCTGCAGACACCTGCATCAACTGCTGCACCTGTTCCAGCATCATCCAGCAGCAGACACCAGACACCTGCATCAACTGCTACACCTGCTCCAGCATCACCAACCAGTAGACACCTGCTCCAGCATCACCAACCAGTAGACACCAGCACCACCAAGCAACAAGCACCTGCATTTTCCTTTGCAGCAGATCAGATCATGCAACAGCACCCTAGTCCATGAGTGAGACTTCTACTCGGACTATCATCAGCACTTTGAGGCCACATCGACATACCTCCGGTTAACCAAGGACTGAATAAACTGGGACATCAATCATGCACTCTCTGCAACCGATGCGTCCAGATCTTTGACTGTCTCCAGCTACATCTACGACCTGACCATACAGCTACAGCTATCATCTGCACCAAACACCAAAACCATCCTCGAGATCATCTGATCTTCTAGAATACCTGTCACGGAGAATTTATTGACAGCTGAGTCTACAGCATTCTACAGCACCGACTTTCAACATTGCAAAGACGACACAAACATTATACAGCAACAGCGATTCTACACCCATGTACACATTTCGTGCACAAATGGCTCAATAAAGATCTGACATTTAAACTTACCCACTTGTCCTTGTCATTTGTCCATTCATCTTTCAATCTCATCATATATAAAAGTTTGTGGAATCGACACATTTATCGGTCCAGTAATAATCTATTGTAATTTGTATTTATTTTTTTATAAACAAAACTAAAAATGGAATATTCTTTGAATAAAGTAATTAAACCTGTGAACATAGAAAACACCGGATAATATTACATAAAAACTTTAATTTTCAGCCTAGTTTCTCAGAAAGTGAGATACAGCGTTCCTTTGAACCGTACAGAAGTATTCAAATCAGTGAATGATAACATTGGTATCTATCACGTGAATACTTGAAAGCTATGAACATGGAATTTATTTTTGTCAGGGAATAAGGTAAGTTGTCACCGTTTACCACGTGATCAGAAAATTGTGGCAAAAAAAAAACGTGGTCTTACGTTTTTATGAAATATTTGTGATAAAAAATGGGAAAGAAAAATAAAAAGGATAATAAAGGAAAAGGGAAAGAAAAAACAGCCGCAAAGACGGAAAAGAAGGCAGAGAAACGATTAAAGAAAGAACTCGTAGCTAAGGGAGAAGTAAGTACAAAGTTTTCATTTTTTTAAAGAAGTTTTCTGTTAATTTCTTTAAATCACTAATCGATCGATCAACAATTTGATGCAGAAATAAAACAAAAACAATTAATCTGGAATTGATTACATAATTTGCTTAGAAAGGGACACATAAATGAAGGAACTATGTAGAATTTGTGTGACTGAAATTGTAATAACTCGAAAATTTAATCCGACTCGCTATACGTTTTTACAAATGAGTTGGAACAAGTTTGTATATTCTCCATTTTTTAATATTTAGCTTAAAGAAAAAATATGTGTAATGTTTACGTTAGAAATAATTTGGATGAATTGTATAAAATAAAGTTTCGTTGGAATTTTAACGAGTATTTCTTTTGAGAAATCAAAAAAACATTCGAAAATTATTTCCCCTTCTTACTCTACATCGATCAGATTTTATACGATGCTTGTCTTAAAAATTGCTATGAACACAACGATTAAAATCATTTATCTGCTCAAATACATATAAAAATGCCCAGTAAGGTTGATTGTAATTTTAGGCTTAGGATTTATCTTTTCTTTTGAAAAAAAAAGTCACAAATTACTTCTGGTATCCACCTTCCTTCGAGGGTGAAAATGTGACACAAAATAGTTTAACATTGGGGTTTTTAGCTCCATCAGCATTCTCCAATTTGAAGGCACTTCAGGAATCAGATAATTGACTCTGGCAGGTTCTGGAATAACTCTATGCACCAAAACAAGTGGGAATTCCCGGAAAAATTGTGGTTTACAATTGGTTTGGTCTATAATAAATAAAAACAAATATATATTTTTATCTTACCCTTACTCAGTGTTTAACAAAAATATCCTATTGCTTACAGTACTTACTGTTCACTAATGGTAACTGAGTACTGAGCATGCTCATCAGTGCTCAACTTCGGTGATATCATGGGAACTGGTATTTTTAACATGACTTGACAGTTAGTCTCAATTATCATATTGTTCTGAATTTAAATAATCTATATAATTTTTTCTTTCGTATAAAAAAAGTTTGTATTAAAAGAAAACGTTAAAAAATAATAATATCAATCAAACCAATTGCAGTTAATTTGGGACCACTGTCCATGCATCGTATTGATATTTTTCTGATTTGAAAAGAAAAAAAATAATTTGTTTATGCAAGATCTTAAAGGGAAGTAATCTTGATTTTAAAACTCCAACTTAAGAACATTAAATTTGTAATTTCAAACAATTTGAAAAACGGTAAATTGTAAAAAAAATTATCAAACGCTTCAATTTTTTTTTTCCAAATAAAAAATCGAAAAAAAATTGAACCTTGAAATTTAAAGTGTGGGGTGGGGGGATCGTAAAATTTTCTATCATTATTATTACTTCTATTTAAACTGATTGTAGGCCCTCAAATTCACCACAATTTTAAAAAAAAAAATAAAATAGAATAAAAGTGAAAATACCTGCATGCTGCTTGGCATTGACCCTTAATCAGATTCTCTGCACAGGATGCACCTGTGAAAATAAGCTAATGCTGTTATTTGGTTGAATGGTGTGGGTGTTATAAAATGATATATGGAGATTTGCACGGGAGATACAGGCAGTGTGAGTCTCAGTCTTGAGTCAGTCTCACTTACGGCCAGAAGAGATTCAGAGAGCGCCAGTAAGTGGCTGGGTTGCCCGCTGGGGCCAAAAGCCCACTCTGGTTGAGTACCTCCCTGCTGAGAAGTGCTAAGTAAGGCCTTGAAGATAACACAGTGGTATGATCAAGAGAAGAAGTTATGGTCAATGTGTCAGTTTTCATTCACCTCCTTTCGTCTCTGTTTCTCTCAAACCACAGAAGCTTTGACTCCAAGAAGAATAAAAAGATGTGTATTTTTATAACAAAGTGTTGTGGTTTCATCCCTTCATCATGAGTATACAACATTAGTCACACCTTTGTGTGCAGTTCATTTGCAGCTATATTTTGAATCTTAGTGACCGATCGTCCAGTGAAGACCATCACTGCAAAGTTGGCACCAGCTGTGAACATTCCCAAGTATGGCTGGGTTGGGTATTTACAAGTTGAATAAAAACTATAAAAGTCAAACAGAGGGAAGAAGGAAAGAAAAGACAACACAACGAACTTGTGACAGCAAAATCATATGAAAGAAAAGTCCGACATTCTGGTACTCTGTGTGTGTGGTTATTGCAAAAGCCTTGTGAAAATTCCAGCAGCTATCAAAAATGTCAACTAATCACTGGTCATTATCCTGACTCTGACTGACTTCTTGACTTCTCATTATCTTCACTGCTCCTGTACTGACTTTTGACTAACCAACATGTTTGGTCCTTCCACCTCCACACTTCCTGTCTTGAGTCTTCATGCTAAAACTCTGTGGATTCACGTGGGCACATCTCTTTGTCAATCTTCACACCAAGACCACACACTAGCAATCCACATAAAGAAATCTTCCTCAGACAATTTGATGCTGTCCAAAGATGCTGAAGATAAAAAATCCTTTTGATTCAGATATCTATCCACAAAAATACACACACATCCATATATATGTATATATAAATGCACATTATGGTGGCACAAAAAGATTTGATAATTATTTTACATTTATGTGGTGGGAGTTTACTTTCACATTGTAATTCAATGTAGAATGATCACCAATTTCCTTTGTATTTGGTTTTCAAAGTAACCAATTTTTGATGACGTATATTTTTTGTTTCATACTGTTTCATTAAGAACACACACACATACAAAAACATTACAAATCAAGATCTTCAACTAGAGAAAGTTGTTTTGAAGTGAGTTTGAAGGAATCATAAGATTCATTTTCTTCTAAATAATTATAGACTACCTTATTCAAGTGTGTGTGTGTGTGTGTATGTATATATATATATATATATATATATATATATATATATAATAGAAACATGTGGAAAGTTGGATAAATCAAACACTTAACTCAAATTTAGATGTGCAATATTTAGTTTAGCTTTATTTCATCTTCATGAACTTCTTCAAGATAGAGATTGTTTTCTGAGTTTTTCTATTTAAAAGCAACTTCTCACATGCTTTTAAATAGAATAACTCAGAAAACAGTCTCTGTCTGAAGTAATTCAAAAAGATGAAATAAAGCCAAATGAAATATCACATATCTAAATTTGAGTTAAGTGTTTGATATATCCAACTTTCCACATATTTCTATCATACTGTCAGATCCACTACAAATCTATCTTTTCAACACACACACTTATATATACATGAAAAATATCCAAAGAAGATGAGTTGGAAATGATTCAGTTTGAGAATATTAAATATTCTTATAAATTTCCAGGAGTGTTCAGTGTATGATAATGAATATATTAAATTATAAATTTCATAGAGAGCAAATTCATATAATTGTAAAAACTCAAATTGTCATATGGCTATTATTAATTTATTTCAGCTGGCCACTCATAAGAGCAACCAACCTTTTCAGATAGTACATTTTCTTTTTTAAGTAGAGGAATTGTAAATTGAGTTACCATAACCAGAAAATTTGGCAAACCCTAGCTCAGTGGTAAAGTTTCAGCTCTGTATTCTGTGGTCACTAGTTTAATCTCCAGTGGGGGAGATCACAGTATACACTGCTGATGAGCCCTAATAAGGTCGAAACAGCTGTCCAGTCTTCTGTATGTCATTTGCAAATGTTTGTCTGATTTTCTGGTCATGGTAATTCAATTTACTCTTCAGATAGCCATCACACAATGGAGAGAAAAAATTTTATAAGAATATTCTTTCAATGGATTTTTACTCATTTAACAATAAATAAATAAATAAATAAAGAGTGGGGACAAAAAGATATTGGTAAGAAGTTGGTGTCAAAACCAGATGTAATGTTATCATCTGGTGTCATGTATTCTTATGTATCTAAAAAAGAATTTAACAGGGCTCACAGAACCTTCAGCAGTTAAAATCTTGTCAATAAGTTAACCTATTTTATTTTAAGGAAAAAGCAATTTATTTATTTATCACTGAAAATGCGGTGATAAACACTATTTCTAATTTCAAACTAATCTTCTGTTAAAAATTTTTTTAGCATGAAATTTACTCTTTTTTTGATTTTTTAAATATTTTTATGTATTTTTTATTATAAAACTGTCATTCTAATTACCATTTAATTGATTAATATCATTATAATTAATCATTAATAATTATATCACTAATAATAAAAAAGTTATCTATTATTACAATTATTGATAACCTTATTCTTTTTATTATTACTGTTACCATTATTATGTCACCAACAATATCAAAAGCAATACTGATACCTTTGATTTTTATCCTACTGTTATTAACCGAATCATTTTCCTAATGGGTAGAGTGTTCGCCAATGGCCTGGGAGACCGGGATTCAATCCCAGGTTAAAGACTAAAAAAATGGTACTTGATGCCTTCTTGCTTAACACTCAGCATTATAAGGTACATATCAAGGGTAAAGTTAAGCAGTCCAGGGAAAGGAGTACCGCCCTCTCCAACACCTCGGTGTTGTTGTTATTGAAAAGGGAGCCTTCAGGTCGCCCTCAACTATGGTTACCAGCTTTGCTTTACTTATTATTATCAGTATCAATTTTTCTCTTATTAACTTATTTCATATGAGTAAATCTTTTTCTATGGCAGCATTTAAAAATTAGTTCATTATGTTTATTTGATAGTTGTCTAGTAAATTTATATCTAATAATGTTTATTTTTTTTCTCCAGGCAAAGGTTACATCTACTGTTGAAGCTTTCAGAAGTAAATTTCTAAATAAATCTCCACTTAATTTGTAAAGTTAAGCTCATATCTCTCAAACTCAAAAACCACCTTGTTAGGGCTGTTTGGTCTCTGAGTAGAGGGATGGAAAAAGAGTATCTATGATTGTAGAACCTCGGTTTCCAATTTCCAGTTGAGATTCCAATATAAACCCTCTCCTCATTACTATTTTTTATGGGGAGAATAGTTGTTTGGTAGACCACTTTCTCAGAATTACATTTTTCCCCCCATCAGATAATCTTTTTATTTCTACTATTACAAAACA
This sequence comes from Sepioteuthis lessoniana, assembly GCA_963585895.1. Classification (NCBI taxonomy): domain Eukaryota; kingdom Metazoa; phylum Mollusca; class Cephalopoda; order Myopsida; family Loliginidae; genus Sepioteuthis; species Sepioteuthis lessoniana. The sequence goes on from OY757932.1 coordinate 36,882,732, forward strand.
ATTTATTTGTTCAAAATGATGTATTTAACTACACTGGCCTGCTCTGTTTTTTTGCTATAATAGCTGATTTTATGGCAGTTTTTTATGCTGAATCCAAAAATCATACTCATTTTTTCAAATCAGATCAAATTTTTAAGATACAAGTTCTTACTTGAAATGTAAACAAGGGCTGATATATTTGCAGGAGGCTCACATTGGGCCATAAAGTAAAGTTGGTGACCATAGTCAAAGGCAACTCGAAGGCTCCCTTTTCAATAGCTACTAAACTGAGATGTATGGGAAGGCGCTACTCTATTCCCTGTATTGCTCCACTTTACCCCTGATCTGTGCCTTATAATACTGAGTGTTAAGCAAAGCAGCATCAAATACCATTTTTTTGAGTTTTTGGTGTGACTTGAACTGGGATTGAACCCTGGTCTCTCAGACCATTGGCAAACACTCTGACCATTTTGCCAATGGCCCGGTCAGTGTGCCATAGTAAACTGAAAAATACACAATTATGGATGAAAGGTCTTTTCAGGGACTTTGTCTTGTGCTCAGCAGCCACATCATCCTGTTTCAAGCACCAGCAGTAGTCGAGAAAGTTTACATCCCACAGGCTTTTCCATAATGTCTTGATGAAAGTGCTCACCCTGCTCTTCACTCAAATCTCCACAGTACTTTAGAAAATAACCCAAGTTTGACTGACATTCATGCCCGAAGTTAGTGAAAACTCTTCAGTAGCTCTTCAATTTCCTTCTCATATTCTGCAGTCTTGTGGTTTCCCAGGAAGTTTGTAACTACTGACTTCAGTGACTGTCAGGCAGACAGTTCAGCTTTGCTCAGTGCTTCATCAAACATTGGGTCCCTCATGAGTTCTCTTATTTGAGGGTCATCAAATATATCAGCTTTGAGTTTCTCCATTCTTATCCGTGGGAACTTCTCCTGGAGCAAAGTTCTTTATTACTTGATATGTAAGAGTGGAAGCAGTATTTTGTTTGGTTCAGCAAGAGGGTGAGACCGAATGTTATGTGAGCCAGTTTTTAACCTTTGTCTTAATTGCCACTCTTGTCTGACAATGTTGGTCATCAGCCTGGCTGTCCCAGAGATACAGAAAACAAGGATACTTTGCATACCCACTTTGGAGTCCTATGACTAGTCCAACCACCTCAAGATCTCTACAGATCAACCATTTGTGCTCCTGGTAGTTAACAGCAGACAGCAAATGATCCATGTTGTGAGTTTTTCATTTGTACTTAATGCCCAATAGGGATAGATAAAAAAAAGTATTCCCATTATGTAGAAAACCTAATTTGAGACTTCTGCTGGATAAGTCAATAAAAAGTCTGCATTTCGTAACATCATACTCTAAGCCCATTGATTTGATCAATCCAGCAATGTTGTTGCAGTAAACCAATGATGACTTATCCTGGAATGTGAAATATTAAATTCTTGTTATAATTATAAATTATTTTTATATATTATTCTTGCAAGAGTAATTCTTAGTGTATTCTTATTAAAAAATTTATTCAATGGGTTGTCCTTATTAAAATGCCTATCTGTTAACTTAAGGAAGTACTTGCCTATATTAATATTAGAAAGTTTACTGAAAGTGGGATTAAACCAGATTACCTTTCTTTTCCTATGCTTAGTTTTTATAATTATAATTAATATTATTATTATTTTCAAGTCTATAATCATAACTATCATTACTACTATTGTTGTTGTTGGTATTGTAGTGTTCAGTAATTTTATTTATAAATTGTTCATGGTATTCTAGCCTCTGTTGGAATCTACTTTTTTCTAGGACCTCATTATAGATTCTCTTACTTTGAAAATCTTTTGTTAGAAGATAATCTATTAATCCTTATGTTAACTGTATTTGGTATATGTTTGACTATTGATCTGGAGTAGTTAGAGTTGACATTAATATAAGTAGGTGCTTAGTTATCTTTGCTAAATGGTTTAAATTAAAAGTAATGTGTAGGAAATGAACTATTTTAAGGTTAGATGATGTTTCAATTTTAAATCTTAATAACTTAAAAGGATTTTATTATTTTCTGATGTATTTTTGAAGTTTTTGGGCCATTACTATCCCTATATTGTAAGGTCTATTATCCTACCTAGAGTGTCTAATATATAAATACTTATCAAGTTAGCTATTTGTGCAGAGCCATAAGAACCCATGGAAATGTCAAAGTTATCTATGCAATTTTTTTATCCGAGTAGACTTATCATTTGTGAGAAAAGACTTTCTACAAGTTAAAATAATTTAATTTTCATTGGTGATGTCTTGAAGTTCTTAGCACAGTTTAAACTTTTAAATAAATCTTTTGAAACAACAATAATAATAATAATGTTAGCAATAATTGTAATAATAGTTAACCTTTTTAGTCATATGATTATTGATGATTAATTATTATAATGATATGAATGAATTTAATGGTAATTAGGATGACAGTTTTATAAAAAAAAATACATAAAAATATTAAAAAACCAAATAAAGACTAAATTTCATGCTAAAAGAATTTTTCACTAAAGATAAGTTTGAGATTAGTAATAGTGTTTATCACCATGTTTTCCATAATAAATGAATAAATAAACTGCTTTTTTCTTAAAATAGGTTAATTTATTGACAAGATTTTAGCTGCTGAAGGTTCTGTAAGCCCTGTTAAAAAAAATTTTTTTTAGATACATGATACCAGACGATGACATTACATCTGGTTTTGACACCGATGCCCATATCTTTTTGTCTCCACTCTTTCTTCCTTTCTTGTTAAACGAGTAAAAATCCATTGAAAGAATATTTTTATAAAATTTTTTCTCTCCATTGTGCGATGACTATCTGAAGAGGTTGATTGCTCATGAGTGGCCAGCTAAAATAGATTTATAATAGCCATAATTATGGTTTGTTGAGTTTTTACAATTATATATATATATATATATATATATATATATATAACTATACTTGAGCAAAGTATAGAAAATAATTGTGGAATTATACATCTGAGTAATTGCATTTTTAGGTGTGGAAACAATCAAGACTCAACTCTGAGTGAAAATTGAAACAGTCAAGAAATCTGTTTATTTACAAGTACAAAATATGAAAAATGAGAGTTACAAGACAAAACAATTAATACTATATGAAAAATAGAAAAAGAGGCTAGATGTCCTTAGAAATAAGGGAAATAATAAGAAACAAAATAGGTATACTCAAATATTTAAGTATAGTAGAAGACGAGTTCTTAAGAAACTTACTAGTGTTGAAGAATGGTGAATAGGTGTCTTTTTAAGGGTTAAGTTCACTTAAGAGTTGATGTTGAAGAATAGCAATATTCAAGTGAATAGATGCTAGCAATCTTCCCTTGTTTGAAAGTGTGAAGCTATCTTGCACTGTTCTGATAAAGAAGTTCTTTCTTTGATTCTTAATCCAAAGTTCTTAGACATTGTGGGTATGTGGTTGATATGTTACAGAACCTAAAATTTATGGATTTTGGAAAATGTGTTTATTTTTCCAAGCATCAGGTTCTTGCAAATTTGGTTGTTTGGCACTGCTTGAGCTTCCCTCTTGGTTAACTGACAACTGGTCATTGCTTGGCCAGGCTTTCACTACCAAAGCGATGATGTACTCGCATTGCACTAGCCATGTGAGTACATCCTACTGAATTAGTAGTTGCCTTGCTCATTATTTATGGGGTTTTCATGAGAAAAACTGGCTCGATTGAACCATCTCTGAAAAAATATTTTAAGGTCCTTTAATTGTCTGAAAAACATTTGCATATCTATGGGAATGAGAAAACCTCTGGAGCCCTTTTCTCCAGAAGTTTCTTAAACTCCCAACTGGCTGTTGACTTTAAGTTGGAATTTGTACCAAAAATTCCTCATATGGAAGACAATAAAAAAAGTATTTCACAAATTTTTATACTATTAGAAAAATAAATTTGGTTGGAGGAGAAAATTTCTCAACAGTTTGTCACAGGGTAAGAGGTGAAGGCAAAGTTCACAAAAATTAATATAAAAAGATAGGACCACATCTATATTATTGTACTCAAAGTGGTCTGCAATTGAAACAGTGAAAGTCAGATGAGATTTGACTAAAATTGATTAAGTAAAAAATGAGATCACATCTATACCATTTTATCAATTCATCTAGTGATATTTTCAGAAATTGTTCTTCACATTTCATGGCATAGTTGTACTTTTTTACTCAAGAAAATTTGTTTGTATGTATGTACGTATGTATGCTTTGTAAGTAAATAGTTTTTAGGCAACATGACTTTTAAGAGTCGGAGCTCATTTGTTTGTTTTCAAGTATTATTATCCAATGCTAATAATTGTATTTAATATTACTTAATTGATTGCACACAGTTAAATGGATTCAAGTATTACTAACACTAATAATTCTATTTAATATTAATCATTTGTTTGCACACTGTTAAATGGTTTCAAGTATTATTACTTAACATCAATAATTCTATTTATCAAATATTCCTATATTATATAATCAATATGCGTACAGCTCTATAGTTTCAAATAACTTATGATTTATAATAATCCTTAATTAATGATTGTACTGTACTATTTAACCAAAAGCAGAGACTTTAACAGGAACTACCACTTCAAGGCGGATTGGGTATGAATGAGACTAATGGTAATGAAGAGGTATGCCACATTCCCCATATACCAAGACTGGAGATTCACAATTGTTGTTATTCTTTTGTAACGCTCGGTAGCTATGAGTCAGCACTCATTTGCGTAAAAGTTACGAGTTGGAGTGAGATTATGTGGACATTAGAGCATTCCATTATTTGCAAGTGGCTAAGTTCATTCATTCTCTGGACAGTAATTGGTTGCTGGCCCTGTGAATGGGTATATTAGTGTGTATATATCCCAGTTTACTTCAGTCATGTTACAGGCTTTGTATTGAGTTACTGCCCATTTTATTTTTTGGCTGCCAGCTGGACACTAGTTAGGGCTACTGAGCTGGTAAGTGTTGTTATTATTGTTGTTTATTCTGCACGTTAGAGTTGTGACTTCTACATCTCTATCCTCCCAAGCGACTAGGCCGGGTTGTATGAGGGCTGTACCCTTCTTTTAGGCTTAGCCTGTTATGTGCTAATAACCTGGACAGAGCTTGAGGAATTCTCAACAATTGAAGGTATGGTGATGTATATGTGGTTTGTTTGGGGGGTTCAATTGCTGTGCGTGTGCTATTACTGGAAGATGTTGGGAGATAGGAGTGTAAGAGTGGAGCGTTGCTTGTGAGAGTTATTAGTCCTGGTATTGCACTTGATATTTGGGTTGATGCAGACTTGAGTTCGCACTTTCTGAGGAAATGGCAGTTCCTAAGTGTGATCCTTCCTCATCCATCAACCCTGATTCGGTATTGGCAATCTGATTGGACAGATCATGCTCACAGCGGGGACATGAGAAATTGCAGTCTGTAGCTGTAGCCCAAAGGCGAACAAGTTATTGTTGAATAGGTTTGTCTTCATGCTGTGAAATTGATGCACCACGGGATTTGATTTTTGAGTGACTAATGCCTCTATCATCTGTAGCAGCCTGTCTTGGTCAGTGGTGAAGAATTCAGGGTAGGTGTTGATAATTGCATTTTGGACATTCATCAGCATAACTGAATAATTGGATGCTGGTTTGAGAAGTTCGCATGTCTGTCATTCTGGTGAACACTTCCAAATTGATTCAAAATTTTCTGAATTGTTGGGGGTTATTTTGAATTGTAGTTGGCAGATGGTACCTTAGCATAGATGGTCTGGGAAGTGGGCTTGTTTTAAGATAGACAGAACCTCTCCCATTCTTCAGTTTCATATCCTGCTCATAGCACCATGTTGGTATTCTTTTGTAAAGCTCGGTAGCTATGAGTCAGCACTCATTTGTGTAAAAGTGATGAGTTGAAGTGAGATTATATTGACATTGGAGCATTCCATTATTCGCAAGTGGCTAAGTGCATTCTCTGGACAGTGATTGGTTGCTGGCTCAGTGAATGGGTATGTTAGGGTATATATATATATATATATATATATATATATATATATATATATACTGCCTTGCTTCAGTCATGTTACGGGCTTGGCATTGAGTTACCACCTGTTTTATTTTTTGTCTGCCAGCTGGACACTAGCTGGGGCTTCTGAGCTAGTAAGTGTTGTTATTATTGTTGTTTATTTTGCATGTTAGAGCAGTGACTTCTACAACAATCACATGCAGTTTATTGTCATAACCAGAACATGGTTTCAAGCAGTGCTATCTAACACAAATAATTCTATTTATTATTTATCATTTACTTGCACACAGTAAAGTAGTTTCAAGTATTGCTCTGTATCACTAATAATTATATTAAATTGTTTCAAGTATTGCCATCTAATCCTAATAATTCTATTTAGTATCAATCACAATGAAATCATTTCATAACTAGTTAACTTATGATGAAAAATGATTGCAATATTTTGATAACTTTTAAATTAAATTATCAAAAAAATGTTGTTCTGCATTTTCTAGTTTACATTCAATACTTTCTGAATGTGGAACTGAATTAAGTAATGATAAAAGTTATCCTCTAAGATACAAATGCATAGATATGTTTGAATTTCTATGAGATCATTTCTTTTTTTCCTTTTCAGTATTAAAAAAAAAAAAGTATTTTTTAAATTTTTTGTCATATGTGTGAAAGCATGTGTGATACCCTGTCCTCATCAGCCACCAACCAGGGTGATAACTCATGTATTTACGTACTGTCTTATTATAATAGCAAATTTTCTCATTCAGTTTACTCATCTCTTTGTAATAGTTTATTCTAATGATGTAGAAAAATGTTATACAAACACACTCTCACACACACACTTTATATATATAAAGTAGAAATGCAAAAGCAAGTGTTAGGCATTTTCTCAACTGATTTTATTAATATGAGCAGAACAGAATAAAACCTTACAATATTATCTTATCCTCTCATTGAAGGAATATGCTTCAAAGTTCAGAGTGCTATTCATCCACTTGTTTATGAGTATATCATCTAGCTGTGCTTCAAAGTTATTTGGGTAGGTGTAGATTCTTAATTTTCCCTCCCTTTTTTGGAATTTAAACTGTTCTCAAGTGAAAAATCTGCTAGATGTTCCCCATTTCTGTTTGGCGAGTTGTGTAAGCAGAATTTATCATGTTAATCTTTGATTATTTAAGCATTCATGTCTCTATTAATGATTAGAATGTTGTGTGTGGGAATGTGTATGACAAGCGAAGATAGCCTGTTGTAGATGGTGATGGCTGTTTCATCATTGTCATTGGTAGAACTGTAGGGAGAGATGATTGTTGTGCAGGAGTTATCATTAATTGTAGCATGCATCATTCTTGGTTGAATTCTATTTAGTGATTTTGAAGACACAAGGATTGTGAAGCATTCCTACACCTCCTGTGGTGTCTTTGATGGAGTTTTCCATGCAGATGCTGAAACAAATGTCCATCCATTACCAGTATATATTTTAGTTCTGGTTTGCTTAGGTAATATCTATTTTCTTGGACACATATGATGTCTATTATGCTTGGCTGCTGATGCTGTAAGTCCAGGTAGCTGGTTTAAACCAGGTGTTTCAAGTCCTAACATTAAATATTGCTATGTTAACACTGTTTGTTACATTGGGTTTGGGCGCTGTATCTGATTTTTGAACACTGCGGCCAGAGCTCTAAACTCAGCTGACCGTGCCCTTTGTTTACCTGCATGAAAGACAATGCAGCTAGTTGGTATGGTTTAAATTAGTCATGGTAATTTTTCTGTGGCTATTTTTTTCCTTATCAATAGATGCCTCCCTTATAGGTGAGTAACAATAGTTTCTTGACTGAACTATTTGATTCTGACTGTTAACCTATGAGGTTCTTTCACCCAGAATGTAGTGAAGCATGCCATTGATTGTATATTGTCCTTAATTGGAATCATTTTTGAGATGAGGCTCTTAATCTGAGAATTAATTTTCATTTATTTATTTATTGCGGACTTTTCCCTGGAAAAGTCCGCAATAAATAAATAAATAAAAATTAATTCTCAGATTAAGAGCCTCATCTCAAAAATGATTCCAATTAAGGACAATATACAAAAAATCGGTACGGACCCGACTCTGGGAGACCAGATAAGGATTTATGAGACCAAAAAATCCATCCTTGATCGCCCTTCGGGGCCCGTGGCGCAGTGGATAGAGGCGTTGAGTCTCTTCAGTTCCAGGTGAGCATTGTCAGAAGATAGTGGTTTCAAATCCTACCCAAGCCGGCCAGAGGTTTACTTGGTCAAAAACGTGGTGCGATAGACAACAACTATGGAAGGCAGTAATTACTGGGGATACAGTTACAAGACTCAGCATTCCTATCCGAGGTCGCGGTAAAATCACCTGAAGAAGGCCAGAGGGAATTTGGCCGAAACGTAGTGAAAGAAGAAACAACACAAAAAACTACCAAGATGAGGGGGAAAAGTCCGCAATAAATAAATAAATAAAAATTAATTCTCATGCCATTGATCTGCCTTACTTCACATCCACTCATGGTTTTCATTGCTATATGCTTGTGTGATATTTTCCTCCCTCAGAGACTGTTATCCAGTAACAAGCTAGCACAGGATTATGGTGGCAGCAAGGTTAGATTTTGCAGAGTTTGACCTCTCTGGTTTGATAGAGGTTTTATTGTCACAGAGTTGTACATCTCTGGTGCTATGCTTAAAGGGTTTTTCTCTATCTGTCCTATTTATGCTTGATCAGGTACATATGGGATTTACTCATTCTATCAATTATACTTGGAGAAAGTTATCCTGGTGAATTGAATTCTGTCTTTTCTAATGCATTGGAAAATTTTTTTTGAGGGTAGGAATGGGAATTTTTAATTTCTACCTAGTTTGAAAATTTTTTTCTTCTCTTTCTTCAAAATGGGTCACTTGAAAGAGAATAAGAGTGTAGCTAATATGTTGATGAGCAAATAACATTTTAACTTCACCAAATATTTAACAGAGAATAAAAGAAGTGTATTCCACTGTTCAACTTGTCTCAGTTTGAGTGGAAGACTACTTATACATATATGGGCAGGGTTTTTTTTAAAGTTAGAAGGGCTTACTTTAAGTCATTAATAGCATGTGAAACATAAATATATAGATATTATCTTCCCTCTATTGCATTCTTGTCAACAGTCACATTTTTTGAGTTGGGGAATAATTTCATCCTTTCCAAAAAAAATACACACACACACTACATTTTATATATTTGATTTTTTTCAGGAGGATATAGAGAAACTGATTGCAGAATTTCAAGAAAAAGATCGTTTAATGAACAAAGTTATTGTAGAAAAATGTGATCCTCCTAGCGTCAGGTAAGTTGAATCACCATTTAAAACAAATTCTGGTGCTTCTATTATTTCTCAATAGATTTGAAGTTAAGTCATTAGATTTCCATTTAACTACTACCCCTATGGAAGCACTTTCAACCCATGGTCAGTTTAATGTGGGTATCAGATCCCTCTGCCCCTCCTTTAATGTAGTGAGAGAGATGCTGCTGCAGAATTGGAATCCCTTATATCAGGTTCAACTTTTTCTTTGGTTGAAAATACTGAAATATCTTTGTTTTTGTTTTTTTTAATTGAAGAAAATTAAATGAAGTAACATTTTTTTAAGATATATTTCTACAAAGTTTTTTCTAAAATAAAAAGATAAAGCTTTACAAATTAAAAGATGTTTTAATTTTAATGTATTTATGGGATAAGATCAGGTGATCTTTGTATATTTGTCGTATCTGAGTACCAAAACTCACCACCACAATTATTAGAGAATGAGGAACACAATTCAGACACTTGTAGCAGAGGAAATGAATTCTAGTTTAGTGAGAACGAAAGAAGAAATGTATTCTAGTTTAACATTTCCTCGTGGCAAACAATATAAAACAATTCACTACAAATCAACAACATATTTATTGTCTGAACAAACTTAATAGAAGGATACAGTAATTACATGAAATACTTAGATTTCATTATGAATAGAAAGTCCTATCTAGTTGTTGAAGAGTCCTCTATTGAATGAAATTTGTTGCATGAAGACTTACGTCAAAGCCTGGTACTGTGTGTGGTACTACACAAGGTTTGTTGGGGCAAAAGTTTCCCTCTTATCAGGAGATTTACCCACTCATGCATACTTCTTGTTGCTGAGACCAAAACTTTGGTCACTAGTGGCTATTAGAAGTACAATTTTGGAAAACAAGAGATGTAATCCCTACAAATTTTTTATTTTACATTATCATTAATTTGAACTTCAGTTCATTTCTTTTGGTTTTTGTGGTGTTCCTAAACTTTTATTTTTGTTTGTCAGATGCAATGCTTCTTTGAGCAGCCATCCAGAAAAGCAAGAGTTGATCATATTTGGTGGAGAGTATTTCAATGGAAAAGAGGTAAATTACAAATAATTTTCTCTATATTATCAATATCTTTGAAAGGCAAGGAGTAATCAGAATTTATAAAGTTTTTAATGTTTTTTAATGTGAAACAGATTTTTAAAAATCTGTTAGCAGACATGTACAAAAAATTTCAATAAATCATTATAGGTTTATATTAAGCCAAGGAAAATTAGGTTTTCCATTGGGCCCTCAAGTGAAATTGTAGGTGGAATGTGGTGTGCACAGAAATGACCACACCCTTCAAACCCAAGGATCAATTGTTGTGACTTAGCAAGTTGGGATGATGTACACTTTATATAGAAGTATTCTTCTTCAAGACTATTGGGTCTGCCACCTCCCTGAATATTTGTACTCTATATAATAATTGATTCTACAGATATTTCTTGTCCTGCTGAATATCTAGCTACCCTCCTCACTAACCATGCAGTAGGTAGTAGTAGGTTTCATAGTATCAGTAGGACTCTTCAAATGACTTGACTTTGACTGAGAAACAAAAGAATATTAATTATAAAATACTAGTATAGTTCCCATCATAAATGACCAAATTATTTATATATGGATCAACCTTTCTGCTTGTCTATAAGTTCAAGATGATGACATCAGTTGGGTTGGGTTGGTGAATTGAGAATGCTGGATCATCAGTTGACTGTAATTCTTTCAAATCACTTGAGTAAGCAAAAAGAAAGAAAGTAAGAAAGCACATGAAATAGAATCTTATAGTAATATGTACTAATTCTGGAGGCATCAGTTCATTAAGTAACAACAATAGAAAATCAACCCCAAATTTTATGTTCAGTAGAATCATAATAATACTAGTATAATCCCCATAATTATTGAGAGAGAACAAAAGAAGAAAGTGAAAAAGCGAGAGTGAGAAAGAGAGGTTAAGTAGTTTATTCTACCTATTTAGCCTCTTTCTTCTATCAATGGAACTTTTCATTATTCTGTAATTTCACAACTACTAACAAATAAGAGAAGAAAAAAGAAAGGAAAAACTAACCTAGGTTTGTTTTGGTTTGGTTTATTTAATGGCATATCAACTTCTTATGAGTTATTTAATTGCTAGAATTTGATTTATTTGTGAATGTTTGATTATATAGTCGTAACCAGTTATATTTTCAATATTCCATTGCAACCATCTTTTTTAATTGCCCTTGTTTTATTTCTCTATAATAATAAGTGTCAAGCCTCTGAAATTAGTAGCCTAGTTAACATACTTTGGTGTCAATATCTCATCTACTGAAAGTGATATCAGCATATGCATAGGGAAAGCATGGACTACTGTTGACAGGTTGTTGATCATATGGAAATCTGATCTCTCTGATAAAATAAAACAAGATTTCTTCCATGCTGTGACCATATCAGTACTACAGTATGAATGCATCACCTGGAAACTAACAAAATGCATGATGAAAAAGCTAGATGCGGACTACACAAGAATGCTACATATTTTTTTGAACAAATCTTGGAAACAGCTCTCTAATAAACAACAGCTGTACAGCCACTCATTTCCCATCTCACAAACTATACAAGTAAGACAAATGACATATAGGGCATTGCTGGAGAAGCAAGGACCAATTCATAAGCAGCATTCTCTTATGTGTAGGAACTCATGGACACACCAGTACTGGCCAACCAGCAAAGACTTAACATTCATCAGCTCTGTGCAAACACTGCATGCAGTCTGGAGGACCTGCCAGGTGTGATGGACAATAAGGATGGATTGCAAGAGAGAGTCAAAGGACTCAGTTCTATCAGCACAACATGATGATGATGATGATGATAATTTGTTTCCATGCTGTTATATGGTTTTGAATATTTTTATCTAATACTAATAATTCATACATGATTATATCGTTTCTAGTAAGTGTTCCTACTCAATAATGCTAGCCTGCTGGCAGCAGCTATTCATTACACTGATTACACCTCTGCAGAAAAGTAAGAACTTCCCTCCCAACAAATCCACCTGTTGGCCATGGGTAGCAACCCATAATGCTTAAAGACAGGAACCTAGTGGCTGTGACCCAGCAACACTATTTTGCCCCTTACTGATCTAAACAGCCAGTTGAAGAGGCTCAATCTAATCAATTGACTGGTCATGTCAAGCTAAGATGAACTCTTTCCTTTTACAAAGCTCTTATGCTTGATCCAGTAAGATAGGCTGCACTTGACATCAACAAAATCTGACTTAAAAGTTGGTGACTCTAGAGTCAATCATACTAACAGGCAAAGGACTTTGCAGTTGGTCAGTATGGCATATTTGATGTAGAGCTTCATGACATCTGGATGTACTGGTCCTGCTAAACTGTGAGATTAACTCTATAACTAATTATATTGTTATTATCATTATAATAACTATATTATACTCTATAACTAATAACTATATTAACTATACTGTGTTGCCCTATTGTGCCAAGATGAATGGGTTTCCCCCTTGGTCACTTCCCACTGTTGGGCTCCAAGGCAAGGGCAGCACAGTTAATGAATATAAAATGCTTTATTTATGGCACCTAAAATATTCAAGCAAGTAATTTTTTTCCTACAAGCATTTATGATTTCAAGTAAATATTCCCAAAAACTATTCTCAGTACCATTTACACAGTCATATGGTTTCAGGTAACTTCTCATTTAATAATTCTTTGTAAAAAAAATAATTAATAATATCTCTTCATTTAAACATTCCTGTTCATTTACATGCAGTTCACAATCATTTTAAACAGGTAAATACTTCACCTTTAAAATAACACTTTGCCCAATCAGCTGGGGCTGTAGAATACACCGACTGCATCTCTGTAGAGGGGTAAGCCCTCCCCAACGAGTGTCCTGGATATGACATTAAATAATCTGATGGTTAGGTTCCAGTAATGCTTGAGCTTTGGGGAATGCAGAGTACTCCTTCATTGCCATTGCTCACAAGTCCACTCTAGCCTGTATTGGTAGCACCTGATAGGGTCCTATCTATGGGTCAAATAGAATTTAACTGCATACTTATGTTAAACTGAATTGTTTGAAATAGAACTGTAGTGAAAATTAGGAAGAAAATCAGCACTCACCCCAGCACAAATGTCAGCACATATGCTCTGCGTGCAAGATCCATTTCTTTGACTAGAAAAAAACATGGCTGCCCTGAGCAAGCTTTTATTGCAAATGGTCATGCATCTTCATGTCGGTAGTCACATAAAACCATAGAGAGCAAAGATGCACATGCAAATGAGGGCAGGCAGAAAAGAACATAAAAACAACGGACATCGTCACTCTGGGTTTTTTTTGCTTCTGCGTTGGACACAAATTGATTAGAGGAGAAGTGGCGGTCAGTTTAAAAAGACAAGAATTATTGAATACTAAAAGGAGGTGTTAGCTAGTGATTGCAAGTTTTTGCAGTCGAGAGACACGGTGGCAACCCTACCTGATACAAGAACTGTCTTGACACTTAACTGTAAACAAAAATCTGTACTCATGCTAAACTGATATTGAAGTTTAAACAACTTATTAATAAATTAATAAATTAATTTGTCATTAAATGACCCAAAAGGGTTGATATGCTGTAAAACAAAACAACCAACCAACTTGTATCCAATTGTAATTTTATTTTTATATTTACTACTCCTGTGTAGAGGACAAAATCATCATCATCATATTTTACTAGATTTAGACAATTCCACCTCGCATTGAATAATGAAGTTCTGTCTCTGAAAATTTTTGTTAGTATTCCAATAGTTTCTCCAAAGTTGTTTTAGCAAAACAAAATTGATATGGTTTTCATGTTCGGCAGTGGACAGTTTCCTTGCTAATTATCTGACTTTCTTTTTATCATTCCAATGTGAACAATCCTTTTTGAAGATCCTTTCGTACCTTCAAAAATATGACTGAAAAGTTATCCCCTTGTCAGGGTTATAAATAAATTCACTCATAGAATTCACAATAGCATCTGGCATGAATTAATTGGACATTTTTTCCTCTGTTGTTTTCTTAACCAACAATTCAAAAAACATCTGTTGTTTCTCTAATTGGGATTGTCACTCCAGTTGGTCTCAATGCTGTTGTAAATGTAATTCTTGTTGTTTCTTTTGCTGTTCATATTGGTCTTTTTGTAGTTGTAATTGTAGTTCCTGCTGTTGTTTTTGCAGTGCCAACATTTGAGTCATAATAGATTTCAGTTTGTTCATTTTCCTTGTACTCTGCTGAATATTTCAATTATTACTTGTAAGATATGTATTTTTTCTCTGTAGTCCACGTATAAGTTAGAAACTATTCCTTGTTGCCACTTTTGTAATGTTTAGTTAGGGGGGTAATTTTGGCTGACACTAATTATCTCTTCACTCTCATACAATGCCAAATACTGAGTAGGGAATGCTAACACAATACTAACTTGCAATTCTATATTTCACACACTCTTCAGACTTCTGTCTTGACTGATTTATAAATCCACCACTTCTAGTCATGTGAACTCCAGTAATACAATCCATTTTAACAGTTGTGTTTGTTGGCTGGAGATCCATGTTCAGACCACATGGATCGGTATGTCACATTCTTCTACATAACAGGAGGTTTGATGGTGGAAGATTCAAAACCTCCAGTGAAATCAGTCACAGAACATCACTGAGGATATGTTCCAGCACATCTAGAAGATGCATTCATTGTAATATAATGAGACCAGATTGTGTGATTAATAAAGTTACATTGTATTTTATGAAATATAAGTAGATTAATATTTTTGTATTGTGTGAGTCATATAGTTCTTTATCTTATGTGTGCTTTACTTTTTCTCTTTTTTTAAAAGATGTTTATGTACAATGAGTTGTACTTTTATAACATCAAAAAGAATGAATGGCACAAAGTTACTGCTCCTGGTGCTCCTCCTCCAAGAAGTTCCCATCAGGTAATTAATTTTATTGGCGATTTTGTTCTGCTTGGTAAAATAACTTACAATACTAAATATGTATTCTAAGTTATTTTAATGTTGCATTCTATATATATATATATATATATATATATATATATGTTTCTTCTTACCACTTTTAATATATAATTGCTTAAAAAAGAAGACTGATTTTAATATATAATAGCTTAAAAAAGAAGACTGATTTTGACATTAAATGACCCAACATGCCATAAAACCAACCAACTATATATATATATATATATATATATATATATATATATATTTTGTTTTGTAATATAAGTTGGTTGATCATAGTCAAGGGCAACTTGAAGGCTCCCTTTTCAATAGCTACAACACTGAGATCTAGGGGACTACTAGATCTAGGGCACTACTCTTTCCTGAATGCTCCACTTACCCTTGATCTTTATAATGCTGAGTGTTAAGCAAGGAGGCATCAAGTACTATTTTTTGAGTCTTTGATATGACTTGACCATGGATTGAACTCCATTCTCCTGGACCATTGGTGAACACTTTACCCTCTATGCCAATAGGCTGGTGATTTTAATTATTTTCACATTTTTGCTTGTCAGTCTGTTATATGGTTTCCAATTTTCAAAAACTATGAAACAGATCAGTAGTTTGAATATATCAATTTATATATAACCCAACACCTGCCCCTAACCTTACAAGTTACTCGGAAGGATATAGAGTCAAGCCCAAAACTTCCTCCTGAGGTGTCCGGATGAACTGATTTTGTCATCCCCCAGTCCAACTCTGACCTGCCACATTGTGTTTTTTGATCTCAAGTCGGAATTCAATCAACCAAGCGTTTGGACTAAAGTTCGCTGTCCAAAGGTGGGTTAGTGATATATGTGAACAAGTCGCACAACAAAACTCCGAGATGAGGTGACAGTTAAAATGAATTTTATGTAAAATAAAATACAGGGTATAATTTCTGTCTACTGGAGTGATGGACAATAGTTCTTATCGCTGCAGTCAATTATAATTTTCTCACAGGTTGTTGCGTCAAAGTTGATCCAGGATTATTGATCAATATGGTTTTCTTCAACTGTCAAGTTAACTTTAGTCTTAGTAAATTAGTGCAATTCTTTCTACTTCAGGCCTTCTCTAAAATTTTGTGTGACTCCGTCTGCTTTTCAGCTCTCTCCAGGTTCTGATCCCTGTACCTGCAGCTTCATGATTCTGCCACATTACTCTCTAAGCATCCTAAGTGCTCTGCTTATATAATAATCCACCTAAAACTGGTATGGGTTCTGGTGATATGGAGGATTCTCTTCCAAAGTCATAATTAAGTTGAATTCTCATTAATTCGATTTTTGTAACTCAGCATTTTCCCAACTTTGGGCATTCTGATCAACCCCTTTTTAGTAGTTGGAAGGCCTTGATCCCCTCTTCTTACTCCCACTTAATCTTTCCAATCACTCTTACTTTTACCTGTGATGTAACTTCTGGGATTCCTCTTACCTATTCAATAATCATCTGGCCTTTGCTTAAGGGCAGTTATAATTGTTAATTTTTGACAAAACTGCTTTTCAAAATGCATAGGTGAAAATGCCGTCATGCATTCCAAACCAATAAATATTTCTTATCTATTTGCCAATTCAGCATGTTTGGCTGGCTTGACAGTTGTTTTCTCTTATCAAGCAGAAATAAAACACATGGCCCATCGCCTAGATATTGGAACTGAAACTGGACCAGTTTTCTCTTGGCCTGACTCTTTGTTCAGATTTCTAGTTGATCTAACTTTTTGGGTGCAAAGTACATTAGCACTTTCAATGAAACAATATTCTTTTTATCATTTCTTTTCAGTTCCTAGAATTTACATTTTCAGCAATATTAGATTTACACCAGTCTCTCAAAAACGAATTCCATTGGAATCATTTTTCAGTGGATTAACCCTTCATGGACCAATACCAGTACAACACCAAATTTTTACTTAGTTAACCCTTCACAGATCAATATTGTCACATATATATTTATACATACATCATTTCAAAAATCATCTATCTGATGTTATTTGGGACAGTGACCTTGTGAATATAAGTGTTGCAGTTAATTGATAGTCATGAGTTCAGTCCTTGGATCAGGTACTGAAATCCATATTGTTAGGTCATGCAAGTTACCTCCCCTGATACTCTCCAGAAAAGAAGTTTTTCTCGGACCGGAAGTAAACAGACGGCCATACTTGTTTATGTGAGAGTGTGATAAGAACGAGTGGTTAAAAAGGTGTCTCTACGTATGCTGAGGGCTGTAGTCTCAATTCTTTATATTTGACATTGGTAGCAGAGCTAAACGACACTATAGCTTCAAAGTATTTTGCTCCACCCGAATTGCTTAAGGATAAATACAGTACATGGAGGAAGGAGATGTAAATTTGGGAGTTAGCCACATCACTGGATAAAACCAAAAAGGCCCTCATAGTGTTTTTGTCATTGGAAGGAAAAGCCAGAGAAACTGTTTTGGAGTTGGACACTGCGGTTCTTAATTCTGAGGATGGAATGAAAAATTTGTATAAAAAACTGGATACTCTTTTTCTGGAAGATATAAACCAGTCTGCCTTTCAAGCATATGAAACATTTGAAAGCTATCGGAGACCGCCTGGGACGTCATTAGAAGATTTTCTGATTGACTTTGGCCAACATGTCGCCAGATTAAAAGACTTTAACATTCTTTTACCAGAACCTGTACTTGCCATTAGAGCACTAAAGAGTGCCAACCTCACCCCGGATAACGAAAAATTGGTCAAGGCTACTGTTGGCAAGTTAACGCTATCTTCCATGTCGGGACAATTATGGAAGATTATGCATAAACATTCTTCTGATGATTGATCACCCAATACTTCACCTGTGGTGGTAAAAAACGAAATGGATATTATTAACTATGCAGAAAATAACCAAATGGACCCTACTGAAGTATATTATGGTCGCTCCTCATATCGAAGTGATTCGCGTTTCAATAATTGGCAAGGAAAGATAAACCGCAGTGGAAGACAACAGGGCGATAAGAATAAAACACGCTCCACTAACTAAAAGAAATTAAACCCACTAGATCAAGCAGGTAACATTACTGTATGTTTTAATTGTGGCTGCAAGTTTCACTGGTCTTATGACAGTCCTTACGGTCATAGTAGCAGGAAAAACACGGCGGCCAAAAAGAGGAGGATTCTTCTGTGGTCCACGTGGTTCTTATGAATCAGCAAAAACGCGAGAACAGCAGGGACATTTTTTTGGGTGAGACGCTTGGCTCTGTAGTTCTAGATAGTAGTGCATCCAGCACCGTCTGTGGAACAAAATGGTATAAATGTTTTCTTGAAACATTAATGGATGCACAAAAGAAAAAAATTGTAAAAAAAAAAAAGGAGTGAGAACCTATAAATTCGGCGATGGAAATAAACTGAACTCACTCTACAAGGTAATTCTACCCTATGTTATCGCTGATATTGAAGTCAGTATTATCACTGATGTTGTGGACTCTGACATCCCAATTCTCTGGAGCAAAGATGCCATGAAAAGAGCTGGAACTTGCCTCAGTTTTGAGGATGACAGTGTTACGATGTTAAAAAAGAAAATTCCATTGAGTTGCACATCGTCTGGACATTACTACATTCCTATTACCAAACCTCTACCAGACAAACGTAAGTTCAAACACATACTTTTTATCAAAGAAATCTCTTCTAAAAATATGGCAGAAAAAATTAGAATTGCAACAAAGTTACATAGACAATTTAGTCATCCTAGTAGTAAGAAATTATGTAACTTAGTTAAAAATGCAGGAGTGACAGATTCTGAATTTATAAAAATTTTGCAAACACTCCCAAGTTCATGTGAACTATGCATTCGTTACAAAAAGACTGAACCTCAACCTATTGTTGGATTTTCATTAGGGTCATATTTTAATGAAAATGTTGCCATGGATATCAAAGAAATAAGTGGTAATAAAGTACTGCACCTGGTTGACCATGCGACTAGATACAGTGTTGGAGTCAGGATGCTATATTTAAGTTCTGGATAACATATTTTGGAACTCCAGAAGCTATCTTGACTGATAATGGCAGGGAATTCAACAACCAGTCATTTCTTTTTGGTAGGAATCCCAACCTACCCTCCTTTCTGATTAACAAACTTCCTGCATTAGAAGGTGTCTCCACCAGTGAGGTTGTTGCCAGTAACCTCAATGCTATGCATGCTGCTAGAAAGCAGTTTATAATGTGTGAGTCTTTGGAAAAATTAAGATGTGCACTTGACATCAAGTGAGAACAAATATAACTCAGTCATTCAAAAATGGTGATGTTATTTTTTATAAGAGAAATCTCTGTGATAAATGGCTTGGTCCAGGAACTGTTATAGGGTGGGAGCACAAACAGGTTCTTGTTAAACATGAGGGCACATATGTAAGAGTGCACCCTTGTCGTCTAGTGCCTCATCCAGTAGTATATCAAAATTCCTCTGAAAGTGAATCCTTGGTTGAACCCACTACTTTACAAGTTGGACCAAAAGAAACTTCAAACATTTCAATTTTTGGAGAGAATAATGTAGATGAGGAATTAGGGACCCTAAATGATCATGCTAAACAACATCAAACTGTGAGAAATGGGCTACCCAAACAAAATTCCAATCCAAAAAAAATTGAGCTCCTCAAACCAGGACAAACTTGCCAATGATGGAAAATATGAATGGAAAATATTGAATGTCATAAGTAGGGCAGGTAAAGCCACAGGCAAGAACAAGGATTTAATGAATGTGGCTATGGAACAGGGTGAATTATTTTGGCTAGATTTTGAGCATGGAGTAAGAGAATGGAAAGCATGTGAAATTAAACCAACAAGTGATGATGAACATACCTTTGGTGATGAAGAAAACAATGATTTCCTCTTTTGATCGTGACCTGGAAATAGCAAGAGAGAATGAACTCCAAAGCTGGATCAAAAATAAAGTCGACATCCAAGTATCTGACCAAGGCCAACCCAGAATATCTACAAGATGGGTTTACACTCATAAAAATGTAAACAACAAACAAGTTGGCCAGAGGCTTTCAGGACTGGGATGCTGGTAATATAAGAAATGATTCTCCAACATGCTCCAAGGAAGGTCTATGTATAGCTTTGGCCATAATAGCATCTAACCATTGGACATGCAAGTCAATGGACATTAAAATAGTGTTCTTACAGGGCTAAAAGTTAGACCGATTGGTCTATTTGGAACCTCCTAAAGAAGCCAATGTTCCTCCTGAATATATTTGGAAGCTCTCTAAGTGTGTATATGGTTTATCTGATGCTTTAAGGTCCTGGTACCTGACTCTTAGGGAGGAATTATTGAAGTCTGGAGCAGTAGTCTCAAAATACGATCAAGCCATATTTACATGGTATTTTGGAGACAAACTGCATGGTATAATTGTAACTCACGTTGATGATTTTTGCTTTGCTGGGTCGCAAATTTTTCAGGCCAAGGTCATTGAAAGGCTTCATCACTTGTTTAAAATTAAATCTGAGGAAGTTTCAGAGTTCCAGTACAGAGGATTGAGCATAAAGGAGAACAAGGATAACATTAAAATCAGACAGAATGAATATGTAAAGAAATTAAAATGTATCCCAGTTAAAGGAAGCAGAAATTTGAAAGAGGCAATATCTACAACTGAAGTAACTGAAACCAGACAATTGATTGGCCAATTTAATTGGCTAGCTACCCAAACTAGACCTGATCTTAGCTACGATGTTAGTGAATTAAGTTCAATGCTTAAACATGAGAATGTAGAATGTCTAAAACAGGCTAACAGAGTGGTAAAAAAAGCAAAAAAAGAAAAATCTCATATAGATATTCAAGATTTAGGAAATCTTAAACACCTAAAAATTGTTGCATACAGTGATGCCTCCTTCGGCAATTTAACTGATGGAGGTTCACAAGGAGGTTATATAATCTTTCTGGTTGGAAGCAATGACAAGTATATGCCTATTGCTTGGCAATCCAAGCGTGTTAGAAGAATTGTCAAAAGTACTCTAGCTGCGGAAACTTTAGCCATGGTTGACATGGCAGAGGCCTGTATTTTTTATAGAAAATTGCTAGAAATATTGCAAGTGTAAGACAATATTGACAATATAAAAATCTTTTGCAAAACAGACAATTCCTGTCTCTATGATTCTGCACATTCCTCAACCCAAATTCTGGATAAGAGGCTTTGCATAGAGATGACTGTTTTGAGAGAGATGCTTGAAAGAAAAGAAATTATGGAGATCTCTTGGGTACCAACTGACACACAAATTGCCAACTCCTTGACAAAGAAAGGAGTGCCTTCATTTAAGATCCTGGGGTTCATGTCTGGGTCGAAAGAATCCTCGGTTTAATGTTGTTACACTCTCCTATTTTCTTTTGCAGAACTTATGCCCTACAGAAATGAAAAGAAAAAGGGGGAAGAACTGTTAGGTCATACAAGTTACCTCCCCTGATACTCTCCAGAAAAGAAGTTTTTCTAGGACCGGAAGTAAACAGACGGCCATACTTGTTTATGTGAGAGTGTGATAAGAACGAGTGGTTAAAAAGGTGTCTCTACGTATGCTGAGGGCTATAGTCTCAATTCTTTATATTTGACACATATCCTCTAGTTTAGTAGGAATGAACTAAAATGAGAAAAATCCTACTCAGCATTGAGAGATCCCATGATGATGATGATGATGTGTACATAACTACTGTGACATACACCAGACAGGAACCTGCTTACACTCCTATTAATATCATATCTCTCTCTTGCTGCATGGTTATATAGCAGCAGGAGCCAAAGGAATCACACTGTCAAGGCAATTAACACATCACTCAATTAGTCCCGGACCTAACTAATAAAACAACAACTTTTAGGCAAAATTTGACTTCATTCATCAACATAGTCTCCTTCTAGGGTGATACACTGATTCCAACGTTTCTCTAATAATTCGATGCCTTTTTTGTAGAATGATTTGTCTTGGCTTCAAGATACACCTCAATTTCCAATATCACTTCCTCATTGGAGCCAAATCTCTTTCCCTGAAGCATTCTTTTGAGGTCTGCAAATAGCCAGTAGTTAATGGGGGTCAGATCTAGAGAATAGGGTGGCTGTGGAAGTAATTCAAAGTGCAATTCATGTAGTTTTGCCATTGTTGTGATCAACTTCTGACACAATGTATTACCTTGGTGAAAGAGCCCTTTTTCTTCATTTGTGGCTGTTTTTTGGTGATTTCTTCTTTCAAATGCATCAATAATGCTATATAATATTTGCTATTGATGATTCTTACTTTCTCAAGGTAATTGATGAACAAAATACCTTGCGCATTCCAAAATATGGAGGCCAAAACCTTGCCTGGTCACTTTGGACAGCTTTTACCTGCTGACTGCCGATTTGACTCTGGAGTGAAGTGGTGGATCCAGGTTTCATCCATTGTCACATATTCACGCAAAAACTCCTTTTAGTTGCATTGAAACAGTTGCAAATACTCTGAATCATCGATGCATTGTTGTTTTTGATCAACTGTGAGCAAATGTAACACCAACTTTGAACACAGCTTTCCCATCAACAAATGTTCATGCAAAATGGTGAATACACTGCCTTCTGATATCTTCAACTCCTCTGCTATCTCATGCAACTTCAATTTGCAATTTGCCAAAATATGTTCATGGAGTTTTTTGGTGTTTTTTGGGACAACTGGCAAATTTAGGCGACCTGAGCATTCAGCATCATTTGTGTCTGCACAACTATGTTTAAAGTCAGCATACCACCTTTTAACCATTGTTTCTGACGGAGCAGAATCCAAATAACTCTTATTAAGCCATTGCTTTGCTTGAAAGCAATGTTTTATATCACATGAAATTCAGATTTTTCCATCGTTTGAAAATTTGCAACATTAGCTTAACTGTAATTTGTAAACTGATTGTCTGATTAGGCTCAAATTTTGACATGTGCCATTTGAAGGTTAGTACTTCATAAAAATCATATGGATGTTTTATTAGTGGTGTCATCTGTATGTCAGACCTGGGACTTATTGAGTTACTATTTACCAACCCCTCCGCTCGGGCAGGATATGACACAAGGTCAATTTTTAAGCGGAGTTTAACAGGTTTTGAATTCAGAGTTTTCCTTCTCCTAGACTAGTTGCCTCACCAAGGCTGAAGAACCTAGTCCGTCCTACTATTTACCCATAGCTGGAGGGAGAATAAGGGGGTTCATACCTTTCCCAAGGGTATTTGCCCGAAAGTGAACGTAATAGCGCGACTGGAGTACGAACTCGCGTACTACGATTCCGCAGTTCATCGCTTTAACCATTACACCACGAGTTAAGCGTTAAATGTCAGAGGACAATTTTGATTGGATAAAACCAGCAAATCAGAGAATAGAGAAATTGCAGGAATGCCAGCCGATTTTGACCTCACAATAATTTTTCCTAGAAAGGATAGTTGCTGAAAGGTGATTGAAAGGAGAAGATGTACTTATGTGTTAGTGTTAACATAAAACCCTGCTTGTAATCCCAAGGAAAAACTATGAAGGGAAAGAAGTGGAGGTGATAACAATTGATAACCTAACTGAAGTTAAGCACAAAGATAACAAACTCATAAAGTAAGTTCTTCTGTGCTCTGGAATGATGGCGGGAGAGAAACTCATGAACATAATTTTGACTGTTATGGAGAAAAATAGTGAAAACAGAAGAAAGATAATTTATTCACCAGATTCCTTCAACTGACTCATGGATACACACTTTTGTGCACTGGAATAACGGGAAGAGAAAACCTCTAAATATAATTCTGGCTATTATAGAGAAAATAGCGAAAATACTTGCTGAAAATGGATTGAAAAGAGAAGACGTACTTATAGGTTAGTGCTTACGAAAGCCTGTCTGTAATTCTGAGAAAAACTATGAAATGAAAGGAAAGAACTATAAAAGTCAAGTATAAGAAAAAGTGTGAAGATAATGCACCCATGGAGTAGACCCTTCTGTGCACCAGAATGACGGTGGAAGAGATAAGTCAAACTGAAATAAAAGTCAGGCATGAGGAAAAGTGTGAAGATAAACTCAGGGACTATATGCTTCTGTGCACTGAAATGACAATGGAAGAGAAACTCATGAACATAATTCTGGCTATTGAGGAGAGAAATAGCGAAGACAAAAGAAAGATAGCATGTTCATCAAACTCCTTTGACCACTGAGACATAATTCTGGCTATTATAGTGAAAATAGTAAGAACAGAAGAAAGATAGTTTGTTCATCAAAATCCTTTGACTGCTGAAACTAAAACTAACTAGAGAACATCACCCATGAGTAACTCAAAGACATTATCTCTTCATGAACAAACTATGAGATCAAGAGAATATGAAAAAAAGAAAAAGAGTGAATAAAAAGAGAGAAAAAAAAATTAAAAATGTATATTTAAATTCAACAACACGAACCACCTTTCCTGCTAAGTACTCCATTTTTCCCCTTTTTGTAAAACCTATGCTCATTTAGTATCCCTAAATATGACATTATTCATTTAATTGGCTTTATTTCCCTTTTTTCCTTCTCATTTCTTCCTAAATGTTGTTGTGTTAACTCAATTTATCACTGTGTGTCTCTTGAATGTCACTTATTTTAATAGATATTATATCTATCTATGTGTAAGTTAAGAGAGAGACCCAGGAAACGGTAGAGGGGCCACAACTCCTGACCTTTTACCTTTGGTCCATGACACAACCAAGATGAGAACAATAATTCAAATCAACATGTAATGATAATTCTTCATCTAAAACATCAGACAAATCATTTGATTTTTTCTTTTTTTAAATAAGATAAACAAAAAAATCAGTCACTCTGTATGAGTTTGAAAAAGTCCAAATGAATATTGTGGCTAATGAAAAAAATTTTCTTATGGTTAGCCTGAGCAACTAAGACATTAAGTTGAAAAAAAACATACTCAAAATTAATAATAATGACTAGATAAAATTTGAACACTAGTTTCCTTTGCAGTCCATAATGATATTGATACCTTTTATTCATATTTTATTTTTATAAAGAGCATTTTAAGTGTATTGCTCTGATAAGAATATTATGTTTTGCAGGGCTACAGTTAAATAATAGATCTAAAAATCTTAGAGATGTAATTTGAAGTAATAAAACCTTAAACAAAAAAGTTATCCAAAACAAATCTATGGAGAAAATAAAAAAAATTTGCTAACTATTTAAGGGTATGAACTGACACTGCTGTAAACACATTAATTACACTGATTTATTTACTGGTTGTATGAAGAATAACACTTTTTAAAATCTACCACAAACCAAACCATAATAGCAAAAACATCATCTACTTTTTAGAATGCATACATTGTTTCAAACAGGGTAATCAGAATGTTAAATTTACCATTTAAAACTGGTAATTTATTAGATATTAAATAAGAAAATCAATTCATAATTGATTTTCTTATTTAATATCTTTAAGAAAAAAGAATTACTTTCACATTTGAAATTTTTGTAAACACCTATGCTTCAAATGATTAAGTTAAGCCTTTCAGTCTTTTCTGATGAAGGTCAAAGGCTAAAGCAGGTCATGATTAACAAATTTTAGAACACTTTTTACCATTTCTTTCTTTTATACACTCTCCTATTCTCTCCATATATATATATATATATATATATATATATATATATATATTATAATTTACTGCTCAAGCCATTCTAAATTAGTAAAATTCAGTACAATATTTCATCTATAAAATAAAACATTAAAAACTCACGACTGAGTTTCATGTATCTGATCTTCAGATGTGATTGTATTGATACATCTGAAGTTTATGTTGGTACAAGCTCACCTGAAGATCAAGCACATGAAACTGTTATGAGTTTTATGAAATAAAACAGTATTTTATTTCATTTTATAGTTGAAATGTGTGTGTGTGTGTATATTGATGTAAAATTCTTTGTTGAGGGAGGTCAACAATCAAGTCCGATGCTTACTGGCAGAGTAATCTTTCTTCTCTCCTCCCACTTCTCCTTTCTTTCTTCACTTCATCTTGCTACTTGGACAAACCCAGATCAACCAAAGTTTTTTCCATTTATTGAGGCCAAAGCCTACCCATCTGGGCACTTAGCAACATAATGCCAGAACCAATCAAAAGAGCAGGCAGAAAAGAATGGATGCTCTCTTCCTCTCCTATAAGTTGTCTGTTTCTTGTTCAATTCCTAGTTTCTCTCTGACAGATGATAAACAGCGCGATCCTTATCTTTTTTCATTGTGGGTTAGCATGATGACTGCTACACTTCCCCCTGATCTCTTGATTACACATAATGCAGGGCAGGGGATGGCCTTTGGTCTGCGTGTTCCTTCAAAGCAGAATGTACACCACAGTCTCTGTCTCTGAATCGTCTGATGAACTAGCGGTTACATTTTTGGGGAGACTACTGGCGCCATCCGTTAATAGCTTGTTACCAGATGACTCATCACTTTCATTGGTTGCTGAATGACCTGTCTCCAAAGCAGGGAGGAGATTGTGTACATGATGTGAGATTCCATCAACCAGGACAGATTGCTGTCTACACCAGTCACTCGCCCACGCTTAAATCTGGTGGTACATCAACTGCCTGGGGGTTTCATCCAGACGGGATCCCCCACAGAGTATGGCCCACAGATCTCATCATCAGGTGACTGCACAACTTCAATTTCCTTTGCCTAAATCTGGTACGTGTAGATGGCATTAGCAGGTGCAGTTACCAGGGATACACCATCCTTCGGCATAACATTGTACCAATACATTGCCTCCACAATGATGCACTGCTTCCTAGCAGCAATCCTTTTGATGCTGTGATTTCTTTCTGTGATACTATTAGTTGATGGTACATACACACATCGCAGCTGTAGTCGGAACCCCCATTCATGCAGAAACTGTCTTACTTGCTGGCTGCAGAAAGCAATGTTGTTGTTGACCAAAATTTCCTCCAGTGTGCCTCATTCATAAAAGACAGATGATAGCTGTTGAAGAATATTTGCCGAGTCAGTAGTCAGCAAATCGCAAAATAAGTTGATGAAGATAAGAAAGTGGTTACCACCATAATGGGTGATATCCATTCCCACCCTTTGCCATGTGTCACTTGCTTCCAATCGTCCTTTTCGCCATCAAGCTGGTGCTGGGTCAATTGACTGGCACATCTCACAGTTTTTGACAACTTGTTTAATTTCTACCTTGGCCGCTGCTGGATTGACATGTCTCACGAAATACTTGATGCCTGGATGTTCACTCTGCACATGGATGTCTTTTATCTGCTGCTGGCTCATTGTGCTCGCTGTGGTAGTGCAGATTTGACCAACAAGCTTGGTACCCATCTTCACAGCAATGTACCATTTGTGGGGCACTTGTATCAACTGGTCTGTAAGGTTGCAGTATGATGCAACCAGTGTTATGCTGTCTGGTCATTATCAGAGACTAGACTCTTTAAGGTGTCTAGCTCCTGCCTTATCAGCATCTTGCTGCCTTGGTGCATATTCTTGCTTTTCCAGTCAGCATATCAGACATCCAGTGGTAGACACAAAGGAAGTCAGTGTACAAGTGCAACCTCTTTGTCTGCCACTGTAGTGTTAGGTTAATGCCTTTCACCATGGCATCCAACTTAGCTAGGTTGATGTGCCAGGCATCATTTGCAGGCCGCAACCAACATGCATCCATCCTTCTCCAGTAGGACTCCCAACTCCAATGAACTGGTGTCAACCCATACATTCATTTCTTTCCTGTTGACTCACCACTCTCCTTGGGTGGGGTCCTCATGTGTCGCTCTCTCAACAATCATTTTTTCAAAATTATGCAATCATTCAGGTGAGGAGAGCATCACTCATTTGCAGTAACCTCATATCCTGAGGTTACTGGATTTGCCCTGCATTTTATTATGCCCACTGCTGTGCAAAGCCAGCCACACACTGGCAGGTGCCCCGCTAGTTTTCTGCACAGGGAAAAAACAGTCTGCCTTGTGAGAACTTCAGGAATACCCAGAACCACTCTTCCCCATTTTGATTGCAAGGTGCCTTCCTTCCCCCTGAAGTCCAGGCCCAGTATGCATGCTCTGTCTTCAAGCTGCTCTGGATCCTTGAAATCCAGGCCAAACTGTGCCAAATTAGCTCAGATGTGCGACGCTGGGCTGACATCATCATTGATGTAAATGTTATCAAGTTATGCTGATGTCGCCTTTTTGACTGTCTCCTCTTGGAACAACACAGCACTAACGATGGTCAGACAGTACCTTTTACCACCAAATACCACCGACTAAAATGCCCATAAAGTTTTGTTGACCTCGCACTTGCAGAGAGGCCTTCCTCAGATCCAGTAATGACACGTTTGATCTTTCTGGTGCCACTTCCACAACTTGTACATACATCAGCATCAGCCATATAAGTGTCAATGTATTGGTTGAGCTCACGGTAGTCCATGACTGGTCACACCTTCAACTTGTTTGGTTGTATAATTGCCATTAAAGGGATCAGACCTCTAGGAGGTCCAAGCTTTTGGTCAGGATGTGGGATCAACCAGTCATCTTTGATCTAAGCATTAAGCTCCTATTCATATGCGATCCTAACATTCGCTGGTACAGGGTACTTTGTGACACTATTCCATAGCTTGGTTGGCACCTCATCATCTGTCCATTTCCATGAAGCAGTTCAAATCCTCTGGTGTCGATTGAACTCTACCCTGAATTCGGGCCGATCAATGTGAAGTGCGGTACATACCAGGCTTCCAAGAATTGCACAGTTCCAGCTTGTGTGATGAGGACACCGTCCAGTGCCTTGATAACGTCATATTCAAGCAGTAAGTCGAAGCTTAGTATATCTTTCCACCTCACCAACACAATGACAAAGTCAGTACAAATACTCACTGACCCTACCCCATAGCACGCTTGTGTCTCATCATTTATGGTTGTTATTTTAATGCTCCTCTTGCTCCAGGTGCAGCACAGCTTTGGATTCACTATAGTGCAAGAGCAGCCTGAATCAAGAAGAACTGAGCAAGGTCAATGTGTACTCAGATGATTGGTTGCGCTTTCTTCACATCTTGTCTGGGGTGCAGAGCAGCACTGACATCTTGTTCCCTGGCTTGTTTTCTGGACAGCTTGAGGCTATGTGTCTGATACCGCCACATTGCAAGCTGCGTACATGCCTACATCTTTTGTCTGTGCAATCCTTAGCAATGTGACCAATCCATCCACAACAAAAGCAATTCACTCTGGCTCATGAGTCCAGGCTGAGGGGATTTTTATGGCCACTCTGGACCGTCTACACAGCCATTACAACCAGCTCCTCCTGTTCTGCTTCATCCCTGATGATGGCCTGTGCACATTCAAGTAATTGCTCAATCGGCATTGCCTCGATACTTGTGGATGCCCTCAATAGTTGTTTCACCCGAGCTGGGAGTCCAGCCTCAAACCTGTGTACAAAAATCCATTCAGGTAAACCTCCTAACAGAACTGCTAGCTTCTTTTGTGCTGCAAAGAAGACATCCACTGCCCACTCTTGCAATTAATGCCCGGGTAGTAAAGCATTTGTACACTGTGGGAGGGTCCATCACAAAGGGGCCTTGTACAGTGCAACCTTGGTCAGCCCAACATCAGACTTTTTATTATTGCTTAACAGCTGGTAAACATCCTGAGCACCTCCTGTTAATTGCAGTGGAATGACTAGCTCATCCTGCTTGATCCCACATAAGTGACAAGTCAGCTCCACCCTTTCAATCCAATCCACCAGACATGTAGCCATCGAACTTGGGATCCACCATTATGTGTCAACAATGTTAATATTCCATAACCTCCGGTAACTCTCTTGTCCTTTTCACAAAAAAAGAAAACGTTAATAGTGATAGAAAAAAATGAAAATGGTTGCTGGACAATTCACTGAGGTTAAAATTCTAGTTGGCGGCTCGTTAAATAGCGAAATAGCTTGATGTAAAAAAAAATTCTTTGTTGAAGGGGGTCAACAATCAAGTTCGACACTTACTGGCAGAGTAATCTTTTTCCTCTCCTCTTCTTCCATTTCTCCTTTCTTTCTTCACTTTGTCTCACTACTTGGACTAACTGCCTCCTCCCAGATCTGCCAAAGTTTTTTTCTTCTCCCATAAGTCATCTGTTTCTGATTCAATTTGAAGTCTCTCTCTGACAGATAATGCACAGCGTAACCCTTATCGCAGGTTAGCATGATATATATATACAAATTCATGAAAAGATTTTTACTGATTCTTTCATTCATACTATATATATATATATATATATATGATGGGAATTTCACTAATATATACAGCCTGTCTGAATTTATTATTAGATAAACCTTAATAATTCAAAAAGTTCTAAACCAATATTTGTCGAATTTAAATTCATTCATTTCCACCCTTAGTAAAATATTTAACAAAAATTTTTATCATTTTAATGATTAGTTTTTGAGATATTTGAAATTTACAAAAATGGACTGACTTTAGTTAGTATGCATATTAAACTAATATTAGCTTAAGACCTCTGAAATCTAATAAAGACTTATTTTTTCCATAATATATGTTGAAATATGAATAAAGGAATGGATCTAACAACTGCTGAAAAACTATTAAATTTATTGAGTGAGGGAATGTCTACTTTGGAAATCTCAAAGGAGTATTGCAGAGATCATTGAATGATAAAAAAGACTGTTGAAAATATTACTAAGTTGAGAACTTGAAGTAAAGAAAAAGAACTTGCTTCCTTGAGATGAATGTAAACTAAAGCGAGTTATAGTGAAACAACCATTTTTGATCAGTGCTCAGATCTTTGAAAAGGCTGGAATTGAGGGAGTCAAAAAGGACAAAAGGTGTAGAATACTTTGTGAATTGGTATCTGTAAAAAAATCTCTTTGGCAACCTTCTAAAGCAAATATTTTAGTGTCAAAATTGGACCAAGAAATACATGAAAATTCACTTTTCTAAAGTAACTTTCACAGAGGAATCTTCAGTGACATTTGATGGATGAGCCAAAGGATAGATTTTATCCTATTCAGATGTGCCTGTTGCTAAAAAAAGGCAACAATGAGGCAGAAGTGTGATGATATGGGCTGATATTATCAATCAAACCATTAATGAACCATTCAAAGTCAATCAAATGGTTAAACTGAACAATGCTAACTATTGTGATTTTATGGACAAGACTTTCTTTGTATGGTACAAGTCCCAGTTTCAAAGTGAATTGTAAATTTATGTATGACAATCCTCCTTCTCATATATACTATATATATCATCATCATCATCATATCGTGCTGGCAGCACGGATATCCCTGACCCTCTTTCGCCACTCCTCCCTATCGTTCATCGCCCTAGGTAGGTCTTCAGGACAACAACCTGTATCCTCACATAGCTGCTGAATGTACGTTCGTGCTGGTCGTCCTGCTTTTGCGCGGCCGTGTGTGGGGATCCATAAGAGTACATCTCTTATGAGTTCATCTCTGCTTCTCCAGCAATGTCCTGCATGTCTGGTTCGCCTAACTTGAATAGTTTTCGTGATAGGGGGCAGGTGGCCGTACAGTTGGTGTCTTGTTGGGTGTTGCCGCCAGGACTTGTTGAGGATTGCACGCAGCATTCTTGTGTAATTGCCATCTAGTTTCTTCTCCAGCCGTTTTGTTAGCGTCCATGTAGTGCATCCATATAGCAGTATCGATGTGACCGCTGCCTGGAAGAAACTGCGTTTCATTTTATCGGTTAGGTCTGATTTCCATATAGTCGATAGCCTATTGATAGCTGTCCATGCTTTCGTTAACCTCGTTTCGATGTCCTTTTCGGTTGATTCGACGCTGCTTCCTAGGTACGTGAATTTGTCTACTAGTTTAAGAGGGGTTCCTTCTAGAGTGGAGATGTCCCCCGTTTGGTTATAGCACATATATTCCGTTTTATGTGCATTAACATGGAGGCCTATGCTTGCTGCTGCTCGTTCCAAACTATGCAGAAGTGTTTCGGCTTGGTCAGGTGTATTTGCCAGTATCGCTATGTCATCGGCGTAGTCGGCGTCGGTAATTGTTGTTGCGGGGTATCTTCTGCTTCTTTTCTTCGTCAGTTCGAAGCCATTCTCTTTGATTTTGTCAATCGATGTTCTAAGTACGTAGTCTAGACAAATGATAAAGAGATACGGAGCCAGCGTGTCTCCTTGTAGTACTCCTGCTACTATGTCGAAGTATTCTGTGTCTCCATCTGGTGATCGTACTTTTACTTTAGTGTTTCTATAGAGAATCGTTATTGCCGCTACGGTTTCTTTAGGTATGCCGTACGCTAGTAGGATTTGTTCCATCTTTCCTCTGTGAATGGAGTCGAAAGCCTTGGTAAAGTCGACAAATATTAATGTCGCTTGTAGGTTCTTTGCCCGTACACCTTCAAGGATTCTGCGGATGGTTAATATTTGTGAGGTCGTAGATCTATTTCTTCGGAAGCCATTTTGGTTTTTTCTAAGTATGTTGTCGATTTTGGGTTCTATTCTGTTTCGTAGTAGGGCATTGTAGATTTTGGCAGCTATGGATGTAAGTGTTATGCCTCGGTAGTTTTTGGCTAATCCGAGGTCCCCCTTTTTAGGGAAGGGGAGTATGCATCCCTTCGTCCATCTATCGGATTTTGATTGTATACTGCGTTGCAGTGTCGGAGCAGTATGTCGTCGAATTGTCTGGTCTTCCATACTTCCGGGGGAATTTCGTCCAGTCCTGCAGCTTTTCTATTTTTAATTTTTCTGAGAACCGAGTCGAGTTCTTCTTGTGTGAACGGTCCAAGTTTAATGTCTAATTGTTTGCTAATTATTCTGGTGATTGGTTCAGGCGTTATTTTTGGTGGCTTTCCAAGTAAGTTTTCGAAGTGCTGTTTCCACAGTTTTATTCTTTCTTGTTGGTTTGCTGCTTTAAGTTTTGCTTTGGCCGTGTTCTTTCTTCTGCTCACTTCGTTTATTGTTTGCCAGGCAATTTAGATAGACAATCTAGAATTGCCTGGCAAACAAAAAAAAAAAAAAACTATATATATGGTTACCCATTAATTCTTTGAGCATAAAATATTTACAGGAGAGAAAATAATGGAATGACCACGTCAAATCCTGTTCAGAATCCAATTGAAAGTCTGTGGTCGATTGTGAAGATGAAATTATATGTAGGTGGCAAACAATATAACAGCAAAGCAAACTTATGGGAGGCAATTGAAACTACCATGTCAGACATTGAAGCGGTAAAGTAAAAAAATCAACAAGATCAATGGATAATAGATTACTGGCTGTTATTGAGAAGAAAGTACCCATGTCCTTATATTTAATGCAAAAAGATATATTTTATTTAAGGAATTACAATTTGTTATGGATATCTGGCTGTTTTGGATTGAATATTCTTGTCATGTGTTACAGGCAGTTTTATTGAAGCAAGGTGGAGGACAACTGTGGATATTTGGGGGAGAGTTCTCCAACCGTACTCAGTCTCAGTTCTACCATTTCAAAGATCTGTGGATGTATTCCCTTAAAGAAAAGAAATGGGAGAAGATCAAGTAAGTTAAAAACAACCTTTATTTCATTAAGTCTTAGTTATAATTGTAGTTTACATTACAAGAGCATACAAGCACATATCTTTTGTATATGCTTTTTTATTCATATATGTGGTGAAATGATAAAATTGTCGTCCTAAAGAAAACAACACTACAGCTTTATTTTAAAACTTTTATTGAAAAAATCAGTTCAGGTAACTTGATTATGTAGTATAGCTGACATCTATTCAATGTAGCCGCCTTCAGCCTCAATCACCGCCTCAATACGGATCCGGAACTGGGAGCATGCCTTTTCCACAAGCGCCGGCTGGAGCTTAGCGGATGGTGGCGATCAGGCTGGCTTTGGTGTTGTGGGAGGTCATGTTGGTGATGTTCTCGACGTATGACCAAACGAAGAAGTCCAGCGGGTTCAAGTCGGGGGAGGAGGGGGGCCTGACGGACTTGATTAGCCTGAGATTCTTTGTTTTCTCAGTTAAGATCTGGCTTGTCTGGTGCCTGTAGGACCTACACTTCAAGTCCTCCTTCACACATGCATTCACAGTTGTGTGTGAGACGCCTAAATCTCTTGCAGTCTGCTGAATAGGCCACTGGGGAGTTTCATCAATGATTGCCTGGACCTTTTTGATGAACTCCTTGGTCCGGGTCGTCCTGGCGGTGTTGTTCCGCTCCACCACCTCCAAAGGGTCGTCTGATGTGTTGAGCTCTGCCTTCAAGCGTTGAACCATCTGGATTTGCATTTTGAGGGTGCTGGCAAAGGTCCTGTTGTTATAACTTGGATCAGTAGAGAGTATAAGTTGTACAGCGGCGCATCTCCGATCTCGCTCGTTGAACATTGTGTCACTTTCAGACATGATAGAAGGTTCCTATCACTCTTGGGATTTGTACACAACTGGCCAACTAGTAGATGGTCTGCAACAAAAAAAAAAAAAAACAGTTTTCATTAAACGGAAATGGAATCATGTTGTCTTTTCTAGCGCAACAATTTTATCGTTCCACCCTGTATTGAAACTTACCTTGATGAATATAATTTCTCAAAGGAGAGAAATATTGGTATTTTTTGTCTAAATTTCTGAGATAAAGCTTGATAATTTTAAGAATATTTGGACTGTTGTCTTCATCTTCATTGTTATACAATATTTCAACCTATGCATCCTTCAGCTGATTGGTCAGTGTGTGGTCGAATCGCTTGGCGCAGAAGGGGGGGGGGCATTGATTTATGAGAGAAAATAGATCTGTGACTGCTACAAACTGCTTCTTTAAGACCTCTTATTCTCCAAAGTTCTTCCCTATCTATTATTTTAACTTCATCCCATAAGGGCAGATGGTTTCCCTTTTCTTTCCATATATAGTCAGCCATACCTTACTTCAACCTCACATACTGCTTTTTAATGTTCCTCTAGCCTTACTTTTAGTGGGTGGCATGTCTCACCTTTGTGTATTTTAGCGCAACTGTGTGTGATGGAGTACACAATTCTTGATCGTGTTATATTCTGTTGGAGGCCTGACTCTGAAGAGATATTTTTGAAGAGTTGTACCACTGAATATTGTCCTTATATCATATGGACAACATATCTTTTGCATTTTTCAGCTAGGCCTTTGACATAGGGTATACAGAATGTAATAAGTTTTCAGGTATTCTCTGTCATTTGATCCAGATTTTTGGGAACTGATGTTATGGTCTTTGGAGGTTGTCTCTTAAACTCTTCATTTCTTCTTGATATTCATCATTGAGCAAAAGCCATTTGTAGTGATAATGTAGTAGGCAACAAACAATCCCTTTCTTTACATTATATGGATGGTGGGAGGAGTTGAAGTTTTGATACTCTCCGGTGAAGGTTGGCTTTCAATACACGGATGACCTGAATCCTTGCTCTGTGCATGTTATTAATACATCTAGGAAAGATAATTTGTTGTCTTGTTCTTTCTCTGTAGTGAACAGTATAGATGGTCTGATTGAGTTCACATGATCCAGTAGTGTTTGAACATCTTCCTGACAAGGCCATTCTACATATCTAAACCACAATGATGGCTCGAGTGATAATATCATTTTTTCAAGTATTTCATGTATACGTTAACCAATACTGGCAACAATGGGGATCCCATAGCCAGTTCTTCTTGTCAGTATATGTATATCCTGATGTAGGTAATTTCTATGCAGAAGGTCTACATCTCCATCAGGTTATCTATTGGGATACAGTTGCATTCTTCTGGTGAGAGATCTGCTGCCAACTTATCCTGTACCACTGTTAATGTCTCATCAGGGGTATCTTTGCGAACAAGCTTACTATGTCTAGATTCACCATCTGGTTGGAATGAATGGGGGTATTACTGATTTTTTTTTCCCCACAGTGAGCACAGTTCTTGATATATAATGAGGACTTACACATTAGTAGGATGACTATCTCCATAACAAAGCAGTTCAGTGGGTGACATGCTGAACTTGATGACAATGGGTCTTAATGGAATGCTATCTTTATGAATCTTAGGAAGGCCATATATGTGTGGTAGCTTGCAGTAGTGTTGCGTTAGCTGTTTGTATTTCATTTGTGATATGAGATCTTTGTTCTTATTAAGGATCTGTGAGAGCTTCCTTTCCATCTTCAGGGTTAGGTACTTTTTTATTTTACAGTAGCTACCATTGCTAATCAGGTCTGCCAATTTGTTGGAGTATTCCACTTTATACATTACTACAGTAGCATTACCTTTGCTGGTAGGATTATGATGTTTTCAACACTCGGTAACCATTTGAGGGCCAGTATTTCTTCTTGTAAGATGTTTGGTTTTAAGACTTTGATTTCTCTAGTGATTAGATAATCATTTTTTAGCTCACCTGCCTAGGCCTTCAGAATAAATAAACTAATAGAACAAATAACTAAACCCTACTTATTGCTAGAGATTTCACTCTAATCAGAAAGTGATTTTTCAAAGTGAACAATTTGAGCGATCTGTTTGAGAACATCAAAATGGAAGATGTTCTGTCCTCTAAGTGAGAGACAAGATTGTACCAAAAAATATGATGAATTGAAATCATTTAGTCCTGTGCAAACAAATGAAATCCTGCTCATCTAAAAAGTTAACTACAAAGTATTCATTTAGAAATCTTTGGTTTTATATATATATATATATATAAACAGAATTTGGCATTAAATAACCTATGAAGATTGATATGGCATAAAGCCCATACAACCAACCAACATCTCTCCCATCTTAAATTTTGTTAAAACTTAGTTTCAGAAAAGTACCTAACACCACATATTATGGGAAATGTGCTCAATTCAATAAATATGCTAGGCTTTATCTCCGGCTAGCCCTAGAAATGTAGCAGTAACTGTTAGGCTAGGCGAAGGGGTAGAGAAATGTATAAAAATAAAGGAGATAAAAAAGAGGGAAAGGAAGCTTACTTTTACTACTTGAAAGAAAAATGTGTCTGTATTTCTTAAAAACAAAAACAACCATTTCAAGAGAAATAAACTTTACAAAATCTGGCTTTGCATATTTTTCCCTTGTTGAAAACATTGAATAAGGTAACAAAAATAACATACATTCAAGTAACGACAATATTATTACCAAAAACAAGAAGGGTATAAAGAAATATAATGACTGACTTGTTCAAAGCAATGCCGTCAACCACCTACTGTCAGTTTAACTTTTCTTAATGATAAAATACCATTCTTTGGTATTTCATGTCAAAGTTCATTTTGAAGCCAATCTTTAGGGTTTATTCTTCTTCTCGGCATCTCCTTCTTGTGTAGAATCAACCTGGACAACTGTGTTCTAGTTTCTTGTGTAGACTTGTTGAAAACGAAGATTACTATTTCTTTAAGTGAACTTCGAGTAGACCACTGCTTCCTCCTCTTAGAGATGAATATCTTTCTGTTTTAACTCAAATTTTCTTCTCTTGAGCCTATGGAGGCTTTTACTGAATCTACTGACTGAACCAACAACTTCTCTTGTCAGCAAAAAATAGTCCAATAATTCTGCCTGCAGACTCAAGTTTCTTTTAAAGGGGACAGCATACCAAAACCCCAAATACTCTGCAGTAGGCTTATTGTTTCAACCAGCAACAATAAAAACCCTGTAAGGAAAAGAGGCTTAACCCAAGCAACTAAATAGACCTATTTTGCTTAAGCCACCTTGCTTAAGAAAAAAACTGTCTAAAGTTGAAGGCGAATAAACAAGAGCTCACAAAGTAAAAAAAGAGCAAGCTTTGCAGAGCCTTCTGCTCATGCTGAAAAAAAACGAAAAACGAGAGAGATCCCTTCGCAGGTCTCACTTAAATAACAGTAGGGGC
This sequence comes from Sepioteuthis lessoniana, assembly GCA_963585895.1. NCBI lineage: Eukaryota > Metazoa > Mollusca > Cephalopoda > Myopsida > Loliginidae > Sepioteuthis > Sepioteuthis lessoniana. The sequence goes on from OY757932.1 coordinate 36,920,806, forward strand.
TGGGGCTAACAGCACAACTTTAAAACAGCCAATCAAATTTGAGCAGGCATTGACTGCCGAATTTACAAATTTCAACAATATATTTATAATTTAAAGTGTGACACACATGAATGATTGGTTGGTAGGAGAGTAGGTACCTACTTATCAACAATTCTATCAATGTAGAGATATAAATTCTATAAATCAGATGTGACAGGATCATATTCATATATCTGTGAGATTGTTTTTAATATATAAGTTCAATCTGTCTAATTAGGTCACTTATATGAAAGAACATTATAATAATAGTTCTTTCTTTCCCCATTCCTCATTGGAGTATTTTCAAACTTTACTAGAATTTTACCAAATTTACAATTCACAAATGTATTCCAATAGGAGTAATGCAAAAGTATAATTTTTTTCACTGAAATTAGGATAAAAGTTTATAAACTTTTTTTCATTATTAAGCAAAATCATTTTTTCCTCCAAGTTTGATTGGTTTTTAACTAATAGAGGATCAATTTTAAAATCAGAAAGATGTCTGTCAAATAACTAATTTAATTCCTAATAAACAAATCAATTTAAAAGAATTTTTTCATTGACTAATTCAATTATTTTTATATGTAAGTTTGTTTTATTTTTAAAATATAAAGGTATGTGATTTTTTTATATAAAAAGGTTAATGCTGTAATTTTTATATGTAAGTTTTAGTAAAATTTTATAAGTAGATTTTTATATGTAAAGATTAATTTAATCTTTTTTTTTTATTGGTAAGGGTTAATGAGTAAATTTTTATAAGCTTTTTATGTAAAGGTTAATTCAATTAAGTAAGTTTTTTTTATATAAAGGTTAATTCAATTATTTATATATGTGATTTTTATAATGCAATTATTTTTTATTTTTAAAATCATTTTAAAAATATACAGCAAAATATGTCAGCATTTTAGCAAACATTAAATCTTTGAGTTTTTACTGTTTATTTTTTTGTTTTTAATAAATGTCACATTTTTTCCTTTTTCAGATGTGTGGGTGGCCCATCTGCAAGAAGTGGTCATCGAATGGTAGCTTATAAAAAGATGCTGGTTTTGTTTGGTGGCTTTAATGATAATACTAGGTGAGTCTTGGATATTTTTGATGAATACAATGTCGCAACATAAAAGATTAAAAGTTTTTAACAAATAATTCAGTATATTTTGATGAGCTTATAAAATTGACTAATATTCTTTATTTAATTGATAATCAGATTATCATAAATTTGTTATGTCTTCTTGCTGGTAGTACCAAATTTTTATTAATAATGGTAATTTGAACTACTAACTTTTATCATGAATTTATTTATACACAAGATTGGTACTTCACTATTATACATAAAATATGGTTGTCTCAAATTGAGTTATTTCATCTAAATATCTATTGTAACTTGCTTAAAAGCCTTCTTTTGTAGCCATTAAGCTCAATGTCAAATTAAATTTTATTTTTAGAATTTATATTTTAATAAATTGTAAATATATAAGGGGGAGTACTCTATAATTAGTATATGATAGTTATCTTCTTTTAAAATTATGATGATCTGGGTGAGTGTGAATGCACAAAATGTATAAGAACAGTAGTTTATCTGTACTGCCAAAAAATCATGGAAATATTTACATAATTTTGTAATTACATTAAAATATCAAAAACATTATATTGTACTGTATTTTCTTATTTTATGTTCAATATTTTCTGAATATTAAACGAAAGGTAAAATAAAGATAACAATTGATTTTCTATTTTGTCACCCTGCTATAGATGAAAATAATTATTGTAAATGAAACTAATTCTAATATATACATATATTTAAACTTACCCTGCTTTAAAAGTTTATTTATCTACCAAGTTCCTTTATTATATTTCTTGTATACACATATATAATAAATCTATTAGTTTCTTAGATATTTTGACAGATAAATTTTTATTCACCACTGAATAATTAAAAATATTTTTTATCAAATTAACATAAGAAAATTCTATTTCTGTGTCACCAGAAAAGTCCAAAATGTAATTGTATAACAATGGAATTTTTTAATGCTGCTCTATAGAGAGAGATTAAGTTAAGACTAAAGTTCAAAATTGATTATTATAATAACTTTTTTGTGTTAAAAGCATATTTTGTTAGTATTAATAGTAATAAGCATTTAAAATTAGATTTTATAACACTCATGAGAATTGGTATAACACAATTTTTCAAAAATCATGGTTTTGTACCAAAATAATTATTTTCAATTTCTTTCATATATTTTTACCAACATGTGCAGAAAGCAACAACCTCAATCTATAATCTATAATATTAATGGAATAAGACATGAATGAATGTTTTTCAATGTCATCATCTCAATAGATCATTCCATTTTGATTGTGAAGAAATGAAACAAAAAAAAACCAACTTACTACCTCAAAAAGCAAATATAATTAAAAAAACAGGAAGAAAGAGAAGTGATAACAGTATACATCAGATGCTTATGGTCTGTTTCAATGGAAAGAAAACAAAAGGAAGTGAAAGAAAAAGAAAGTGAAAATTGAGAAATAAATAGAAGAGATAAATAAACAAATTAGTAAATGAAAGAAATGCAAAATGCTTTTTTGAAGTTTATTTTTAAACAAAAAAAATGTGATATTTCAATAAAATCTTTTGAAAGTCAACTAATTATTCAATCTAAAAAAAAATTTTAATACTTATTCATTTAATTATTTGCAAAGGAAGTGAATAATGAGTTATGAATAAATAATGACAATCTATAAAAATTAATACAAAAACTATGAGATGTAATTAAGAGAGTGAATTTTAAAAAATAATAAAGTTTTCTTTATAAATTTCATTGTAAATTTATGTATCAAAATAAGAAAATCAAACATCAAAAGTAGCTTTTCTAAGGTTACATCTAGAAAAGGAATTATTGTTTTTTATAAACATCATGGAAAATTATGAACAGTAAATAAGATGAGAGGAAAATTTTTTATTAATTTCTTTGCAATAATGAGTAATATTTAATAAATAGCAATAATCTATAGAATGATTGACACAAAAATTATGAAACTAGAGTATGTAATTTAAAGAATGAGTTTTTAAAAATTAAATGAAATATTCTTTTTGTTGAAAAAGGAACACAAATAAACTCTAGAAAAGAAATAAAATGGATTTTAAAATATTTTAAAACAATTTTTAAAACAAATTTTTTGTAACAATCTGATTAAATTATAATAAAATATAGAATATTCAAATTTATCAAAAAAGAAAATTTAAAGAAAGTACAATTTCCATTGGTACTGGCACTATTTAATGAAATGTTCTAAGAGCATTTTGTTATATTCTCACAAGACAATTATTGGAGATTAGTTTGCAGCAACAATACAAAAACTTTGTACATTATTTTGAAAAATAAAATCAGTAAACCCTTAAAATAATGCTGTTTCATGTAACAGAAAAATTTGAAGAAAGAAATTCAGAAGAAAAGTTTTATCAATTGATAAAACTTAAAATAAATATATGATTGCATTTTGTATGAAATTCACTTTAAAAATAAAATGAAATAAGGCATTACAATTCCTGCATGTAGTGGCAGCCCACACAAATTGGGGATCAGACTAAAAAACACTGCTGAAATTATACTTGTAAAAACTAGATTATGGAAACTTTGTATACTAATCAGCAAGGAAGTCATATCTGAAAATCCTCAGCCCAACCTATCATGAAGGCTGAGATTAGCCCAAGGTGCATTTAGAATATCTCCAGTAGAAAGCCTATGTGCAAAAGCAAACGAATATCCTCCAAATCTTAGATGTAATAAACAAATCTACAGTATTATATAAAACTGAAATCATGCCCCAATAAACCTGTACACAATAGTACATTTAACCCAAAGTACAGAGACCTCTTCCAAGAGAAAGATATAAAAACCTTTGGACTCCAGATGGAACCTATCAGCATAGAAGCAGAGATACCTTCATCGAAAATCCATAATACAATCATATCAGACATACCTCCTTGGACCATAAAAATGTCAAAAATAAACCTAAACTTCAATAAACATCATAAAACAAGCACACATCCCCTTAACTTTTGAGAGAAATTTTAGAATATCAAAGAAAACTACCCTGAACATTCATACATCTTCACAGATGGATCAAAATATAAAAAGGTACCTGGATTTACAGAAATATGTAATATGAAAATAAAATAGAAGCATCGTCCAAAAGAAATTTCAATCTTCAATGCAGAGATTTGTGCAATAGATCTGGCTTTAAACTTCATTTCCAGAAACAAAACTAAAAAATCAGTAATATTTTCTGACTCCCTATCAGTTATAATAAAAATAAAAACAAAATCTCAACAATCCACAATTAATACAATTAATATGTAGATGAGATACATTATCAAATAACAAAAAAATAGTACTAGGTTGAATCCTAAGCTACACAGTAATTAGGGAAAATGAAGAGACAGATTCAGTTGCAAAAACAACCCTAAATGAACCCCGTGAAAAAGAAAAATTCAAGACTTCATATACAGACCTAAAAAGAGGAATAAACAAGTATGTCCTACAAGAATGGCAAAAATGCTGGAACAATGATATAAATAATAAACTTTTCTTATCAAACCAATCCTTGGAGAAAAAGTGCAAGAAGAATAAGGAAAAAGGAAGTAACACTATCTTGACTATGCATAGGCTACACACATTTCACCGATTCATACTTAAAGGAAAAGATCAGCCAAAGTGCTCAATATGCCAAACGACAGTGAAACTCATCTTGACTGAATGCACACGCCTAGCCCCTGTAAGACATAAATACTATAGAGAAACTATTTGGAAATTAAATCAACAAAATAATCTTCTATCTCAAAGTGGGTTTTTTTTTTGTAGGTTTATCTTTATATTTCTTATTTAATAAGAAATATAAAGATAAACCTACAAAAAAAGATCATTTACTCAACATATGTCAATGAAGAAAGATTATCAACCAACCTTTTTATTGTCTTGACAATTCCTTGATAAACCAAAATATTTACCAACAAACCATTCACTTACAAATCATATACACAAAAAAAAGATTTGATATCAAATAACCCACAAGGGTTAATATGCTATTAAACCAAATCACCAAATCAAATCCACCTATTATAATGACATTCTTAGATATGCAAAGATGACATAATAATAAGTCTACTGTAGTTATGACATTTGCATATGAATTTTTTATTATAAGTGAAACAACTATTATAGAACAAAAGGTACTATTTGAATTTCAACCTTACATGTATAGGTTGATGCCATTTTTTTGACTAGAAATTAGATCCTCAAAATTCAATATAAGGTGGAAAGAAAATATCAATATATTGCAAATTGGGTATATTTTCATAATACTTTGCATTTCAACATTACAGGGACTACAAATACTTCAATGATGTATACATCTTCAATTTAGAGACCTATTCCTGGAGTAAAATTGATGTTTCTGGAAAGGTTCCAGCACCCAGGTCAGGTTGTGTCATGGTTTCTGCTCCTCATCTTAATAAGATTGTCATATACGGTGGTTACAGCAAACAACCAATTAAAAAAGATCTGGATCAGGGTATATTTCATTCTGATATGTTTGCTCTGCTACCAGAAAGTAAGTTTTTTTTTCTTAACTTTCCCAGCACACACTTAAAAGCTTTTTTGTATATTTTTCTGATTTCTTAAGAGTCTATTCTATTCTGTCACTTTATACAGGATTTCTTAAATTTTATTCAGTATTTAAGAATTTTGCTTATTTATCAGGCTGGAACAAAATAAATGGCTGTTTTGATTTAGATATCATAACTACTCTGTTACATCTTTATTTGTCAAAGTACTACCATTAGAATCAACAAAATGTTCAGTTGTTTTGAATATCCTGTGATATCAGTCCCACAGGTTGTTACATCTTTACTCAGATAAAGTTTATATATATAAAAAGATGGTTTTTGTAGGTCCAAAGAAAGAATAAGGATATATTTTAAAATAAGAAGGTCCACTAAGAGATTTGTATTTTTTTAATTTATTTATTTTGTTCTTATAAACGTGTTATGTATATGTATGTTACCAGCTTGTTGCTTTCGTCAGAGAACATATGTGGCTCAAGGCCTTGTTAATGGGGTTACTCAATGAGACTTAAACTCATTCTTGTTTCCAGTATAAATGACCTTTGGTTGGTCAGGCTGGTTTATAAAGGGGTCGTTCTCCCTCTTTCCTGGAGTGTGTTTACTTTGGTCTGCTTTACCCGTCTTTGATATTTGATATGTTTATAGTTATGTGTGTGTATGTGTGGTTTTGGGTTTCACTAATAGTTTTTTTTGCGTGTAAGTGTGTATCCTGAGGAGTTTTATGGTTTTAAATTTACTGGTAGTTCTTTCTCCTTTTTTTTGTATATGTATACACATGTCTGTGTATATGTACATATATACATACATACACCATTTGTAGCCAGCCCTGTTGGCTGGGGTGGTAGAATATACCAACTACACCTCTGCAGAGGGGTAAGACTAACGAGTGTCTTGGATATGACACTAAACAATCTGATGGTGAGGTTCCAGTAATGCTGGAACTTTGGGGAATGCAGAGTACTCCTACATTGCCATTGCTCCTTGGTCCACTCTGACCTGGAGTGGTAGCACCTGAAAGGGTCCTATCTATGGCTCAAATAGAACTGTTTGACATTTAAACTGAGTGTAAACAAATGATTCATGCTAAATTGAATTGCTTGAAATAGAACTATTTGATCATTTAACTGTGTAAACAAATGACTGATGTTTAATTGAATTGTTATACATAGCAATATTTGGAACCATTTAACTTTGTTGGCATGTGCTAAATTGAATTGTTAGAAATAGAACTGTTTGATTCCTTAACTCTGTGTATCTAAAAATGTGTTTACAAATCATATTTAATATTTATGTAAAAACAGGATTTGGCATTGAATAACCAACAATAGTTGATATCCCATAAAACCAAACCAAACCACATATCTATATATATTTAGGCAGGACCTAGTATTAAATAACCTACAAAGATTAATATGCCATAAAACCCAGTCAACCAAACAACAATTTGTAGCATGTGTTTTTGTGGTAGGTATTTTGGGAAGTTGAACAGAAGATTACTTTGTTAGATAAGACCACTCTTCCATTAAAATAATTACATTTTGTAGTGTAATCTTTTGAATAAAGATTATTATTTTACTCTTTTGAGAGTTTTATTATTATCATTACTATTATCAGTGATCTGGCAATGAATTCTATTATGATAAAAAACTGGAGTCACAGGAGTCAAGTACTGGAAGGCATTTTCAGTCTGGTCTAAATTAATGTCTAGTTGTGTGTGCATCTAAGATCTAAAAACAAATAGTGGTAATCAGTATGGAGTATATACGTATACATGAAATTAAATAACTTACTCTATAATGAAAAAACAAATTTATATCAGATTTTTTTTCCAATTCATTTTTTTCTTTAATGATATAAACTTCATGAAAGTTGTTTATATTATTATATATGAATAAATGACTTTTTGTCAATAGGGGTTAATTTTTTATGAATGCATAGTCAAACCTATATAATGGTATATTTGGAACATTCTCACATTTTTTTGTGGCTCGTATAAAAAAGTCATATGTATATAATCTTTGGAAGCATTTTATAAACTATTCCCCACAAATTCCATCTTTTTTTGCTTTTTTGTAATTATTCAATCATCATAATGTGATTTATACCTAAATGAAACTTAATTTTTCTAAAACAAATGTTATTTAATTACAAATGGAAGATCATTTTGGATAAATGTTATTCTTTGGACTCTTTTATGGAAAAATAATTAAAAACTGTCTTGTTATTTTTGAGCATTTTCACTGAATCATGTCTACTTCAACGAGATAGTTCTTAGATAAGAATTATATTTAAAACTAGCATTGTTCTTATCATGAATTCACCTTGTCAGCAGGACTTAAAATATCCTGAGTGCATCTTCTATGGAGGAGTAAGACCCTCCCCAAAAGTATCTTGAGTATAACACCAAACTGCATCCAGTGGTGAGACTCCAGTTCTGAAGCTGTGAAGAGTGTCGAGTCACTTTTTCATTGCCATTATTCTTAGGTCCACTCTGACTTGGAGTGAAAGTACCTGTTAGGATCCCATTAGATTAGACCTGTTTTAAAATTATTTCTATTAGATAGAAATAATTGATACCATATATCTGTTGTCTGAATTTTTGAGACGAAGCTTGATTTTTATCATTCAGGGTTTTCAGACTATTGTCTTCATCTTTATTGTTATATTCACAAGGTTTTAGCTTATATGTCCTCTGGCCTTCTTCAGGTGTTTGTCAAACTCGGGAGTCTACACGGAACTTCGAACTACATCCTTTGTTTGATCCGGGGGGAGGGGGGGTCTTAGTATTAGTAACTCACACAGAACAAGTATTCAGGTCATCTGTGTATCATAAGCCCACCTTCACCCGACAGTACCTCAATTTCAACTCCCATCATCTACATAATGTGAAGAAGGGAATAGTCCATTGCTTACAACATTGAGCAAAAGCCATTTGTAGTGATATGGATGCATTTCAAGAAGAAATGATTAGTTTCAGACATAACCTCCATTGTAACAACTACCCAGAGTGAATAATATCAGCTCCAGGAAACCTGGATAAGAGGATAGAAGACAATACCCAAAAACTCACCACAGTATGTCTGCCTTATGTCAAAGGCCTTACCGAAAGGATCCAAAAGATATGTAGTCCATATGATATCAGGACAATATTCACAAGTGGCTCAACTCTCTGGAGGTATCACTTCTGTGTCAAGCCACTCTCAGAATTCAACATGCAGTTGTGGTAAAGTTTACAAAGGCAAGACATGCTGCCCACTAAAAATAAGGTTAGATGAACATGCCTTAAGGAATCAGCACATATGTTAAGATACAGTGATCTGTTGAGTAGACCAAGGATAGAGATGAACACAATATAGGAACCACTAATCAAGAAGGTTAGATAAGGGAAAAAGAAAAAAAAAATTGGAAAAAAATCATACATAGTAGTAGTAATCATAGTGATGTGAGAACATTAAGTTTATAAGTCCCAAAAATTCACTTTGATGTGTCTAACAGCATGACGGTTATAGGTGTTGGTTCTCTAAGCTTCTAAAAGAGACAATCATCTGAAGGTTGCAGGTTCAATTCTGACTGTAGGCGAGTAACAATATAGGAATATTTAGCACTTATACTTGGTTATGGTTAATGGAATCAGAACAAGCGACCCCCCCCCCGGATTAAATAAAGGACGTGGTTCAAAGTTCCATGTAGGCTCCTGAGTTCAGCAAACACCTGAAGAAAGCCCAAGGACATATTGGCTGAAACATTGTGAATATAACGATAAAGATGGAGAAAATAGTCTGAAAACTCTAAACAATAAAACCATATATCTGTGTACAAGTTATTTCTATTAAGAATACAAAATATTGTCTGCTTCAAGGGAGGAAAAGTCATATGTATATTTACTAACCCACACCACCACTACCACCAAACAGGATATGATGCAAGGTAAATTTTTTTAAGTGAAGTTTTATAGGTTTGAATTTGGAGTTTTCCTTCTCCTAGACAGGTTGTTATTGCAAGGTTAAAGAGCCCAGTGTGCCCTACTATTTACTCATAGCTGGAGAGTGAATAGTTGGATACATACCTTTCCCAAGGGTGTTAGCATTATATGGAATGCAAAAAGTCATATATATAAAGATTTTTAAATATTTATTTGTATTTAGAATAGTTACTTTAAGCTATAATTAAATATAATTATTAGTTACTTGAAAATATATAATTGCTTGCAAATTATTAGTGTTAGTAATATTTGAAACCATAAAACTGTGCAAACAAATGATTATTAAATTGGAATAATTACCTTGAACCATATTATTAATGTTAGATAGGAATACTTGATGCTTTTAACTGAGTGCAAAGAAATGATTATCATTAACAAAGAACAGTTGTGATTTGAAAGGATTTCAGTTGAATGATGATCCATTCATTTATGAATGGAAATACGCTAATTAAGCATGAAAAGAAAATAAACAAGAAAACAGTTGTTTTTTTTTTTTTTTTAAATTTGAAACTGTTTTAAAATAAATTTCAAATGAAATTGACAAAATTTGATAAAACTAAAAAGTTTTAAAACTAAAATTAATTATAAAATAAAATAAAACTAATTTAAAATATGCTTTTCAAATAATTTCTTTTGTTATAAGATGAGGTATAGCAAGTGTTTTTAAGTGTTGGGGTAAAATGGCTCCCTCCAAAATATTGATTCTTTTTTCTCAAATTATAGGTAAACAAGAAAAGAGCACTTCTCAACCACAACATTGGAAATGGGTTTCCATGAAACAAACAGGCTTCTGTCCAGATATGCGAAGTGGAATGAGTGCCACTATTGTGCCAGGCACTGATCATGCCTTTTGCTTTGGAGGAGTTTATGATCAGGTATGGTTAGCTTCTAGAACACACCTATACAAATTATAAAACGCATAGTACACATCATCTTCACATCTTTAATGACATATATTAGAAGGGCTAACCAGTACTACCTGAGTGAAAGGAATAACGTAACATAAAAGTATAGTAAAAAGTGTGTTCTATAATATATTTTTCCAAATTAATTAGAGCCCAATTGGCTGTAGAGTGCATCAACTGCATCTTTGTAAGGGGTAAGACTCCCATCCCAATGAGTGTCCTGATTATGACACTAAACAATCTGATGGTGAGTTTTCAGTCCTGGACCTTTGGGAAATATGGAGTACCCCTACATTGCCATTGCTCTCAGGTCCACTCTGACCTGGAGTGGTAGCACGTGATAGAATCCTGTCTATGAGTCAAATAGGACTGTTTTACATTTAAACTGAGTGCAAACAAATGATTTATGCTAAACTGAATTTATTGAAATTAAACTGTTTTGATCATTTAACTGTGTGTAAACAAATGACTGATATTTAATTGAATTGTTAGTTATACATAGCAATATTTGAAACTTTTCAACTGTGTGCCTAAATTGAATTATTGGTATTACATAGCAATACTTAGAACCATTTAACTGTATGGAAATAAATGAATAATATTGAATAAAATAATTTGTGTTAAATAGCAATCCTTGTAACCACTTCACTGTCTGTAAAGAAATGATTAATATTGAATAGAATTAGTAGTGTTAGCAATAATTGAAACCATTTGTCGAGAAGCAATAGCAATGCTAGTGTTCAAACAAATTAGTTCTCATTTAAAAATGAAATTACTTACAAACTATTCACTTAAAAATCAACCATTGAACTGTAGCAAAAAAGAGCTCAGGTTCATTTAAAAATGTTATCAACAAAATGTGTTTACAAATCATATATATCTAATATATAAACAGGATTTGGTATTTGGTATTAAATAACCTACAATGGTTGATATACCATAAAACCATATCAGATTAATTATTTTATTTGTTGATTCTAATTATATATCGAAATTTGAGTTTTGTCTCATAACTGAATAAATTCCAAATAATAAGAAATAATTATGCAATTATTAAGGAAATAAAATACAAACAATATTTTTAAATTATTGGTAGTTTTCAAAAAGCTAAAATTTAAAATATTCATCATTAAATTTTTTTTACATAGAATATAAAATATGAAAGATGTGAATTTTAATAATCATTATTTTGCTGTCATTTCTTTTTTTTTTCTTTTTTTTTTTTTGCAAATTTATATTTATTTATAAACAAAATAAGAGAACGTTATTTAATTCTTTCGGTCATCTTTCACCTGATTTTCATCCTTTTAGTAATGCAACATTAATTTACTACTTGTTTCAGTTGTGATTTGATTTTAAAAGAGTGAAAAACAAGAGAGATAACTGTCTGAATGTGAACAAGATCTGAAAATTTTCTACAGTTGCAATACCCAAAAAGTACTCATAATTCATTTCCCAGTTGCCAATTTGATTTTAAACCAATTTCATTTTCATTACTGAAAAATTTATGCTAAAATGTTCCATTTTCTCAATAATTATAGACATTGAGACTTAATATTATAATAAATATTACTAGAATTTATTCTTGGACACATTTAGGCATTATTACATAATAGAGTAACAACTATACACTTTTAATACATAAATAACATGGCTTTTGTACATTTATTTCAATAACGTTCTTCTGAAAGACTGGCCTTGTTAAGCCAAAATATACAAATGTAGTAGATATCCATTCTCAATTTTTTGTGGCATTATCTTCAATTAAACCAAGATTAGATGACAAAGAAGTAGATTCATCCTTCATATTAGAAACATACCTGTTTATTATTGGTTTTTTTATCTACTTATGATTTGTCATTTTGTTACTTATTAACAGTTGTTTTTAATTTTTATTTATTATGCAATATTACAATTATTACATGTTTACACAAAGTAACTGGTTTTTAAATTTGTTATTCATTATATTGGATGTAATGATTTCAAAACTAGGCTTACAGTCTGTAAGTTTGATTTCCAGCAGATGTACCCTACTTCTGACCTTGTACCAAACTAAACCAACCCTAATAAATAACTAATATATTCATTATATTTTTCTGTTAAAGATTACTACCAATATTCAGTTACTATATTACGGATTTATATATGAATAATAATTTGGCACAGATAGGCTATCAATCACAGAGAGTAAAAAAGCCCTTTCTGATCCTTGAGATCAGTTATTTTGAGTAATGTTGCTTGAGAATATTTCTGTTACACCTAGGAAAAAACAACTAAATGATATTGTGACAAACATTTTTGATCATGAAAACTGGAGGTCAAATAACAAAGATAATTTTGTCATTTGAATTAGATTGAAATAGCATCAGTGTAAAATTGGCACTCAAGTCTGTAAAAAGGAATTTGATCATATAGTAAATTCTCCCACCATTATTTACATCTGTGGTTCCCAAACTATGCAGGGGAAGTATACTCGCACTCGCTTTTGATACATAGGTTTGCAGAAAAATTAGGTTACAAAATTAATTCTTAGTATACCAACTCTCCCCCCATGATAAACTTCACTGAAACACCTGCCCCAAACAACTGCTCTCTGGCATATAGTATTTAATTGTAACTTACTACTGTTTATTTTTTTAATTCCATAAAATTTAACAATATTTTAAAAGCAAACATACATATATCATATTGATGCAGTTAAAAAGATGATGAAATATAGTAACAGTCCATAAATATCAACATTCATTTACAAGTCTTCAAGATTTTCTGTTGTTCAAATTCTAAAAACTGTTTTCAATATTAAAGTTGCGAAATCCAACAAGAAAGTCAGGGCAATAAAAGAGGAATTACTTTTATGAAAAGTAATTGTTTTAAATGAGTAAAATATTCTTTAATGTTAGTTTAGTTTATTTGTTTCATTTATTTTGTTCTATTGTGTGTGTGCGCACACACTCACTAAATATTGTATGATATTTTTTGTATGCCAATTAAAATTTATTATTAAAAGTAAGTATTTTCAAAATATGATTTTTGTAATATATCTTGGTATGACCAATAAGCTTATTAGATATAAAGTGCTATTCTTAAAATCATGATTTTATTATGGTTATGAGATATAATACTATTAGATATTTATCAAAATGATTGTTGAAGCTGTACACTCACATTTTCAGAGGCAATTAAAATAAGACATTTTACTATACATTCTCTGACCGCCCTGTCTGCTGGGGCTGTAGAATACGCCAACTGCACCTCTGTAGAGGAGTAAGACCTACCAATGAGGCCACCTGTTGGTTGTGGGTGATGACCTGTAAGACGTTAGGATGGAACTCTGGTGGTTGATCCAACAACAGAGTGGGAAATGGCTTGCAACACACCTTACTTGGTCTGACAGGTGGTCAGATAGGCTAGATCCAATCAATCGGCAGCTCCTGTCATTTTCTCCTGAACATATTATCAAATCTGTGCTTGCAGAACCATGTCCAACCTTTTATCTTATAGGTGCTTGAAGGCGGGGGCTGAGGGTCAATTGTGTTAAGAGGAAAGGACATTTTAACCCTGTTAGACTGAGTCATAAAAACCAGAATTTGGCAGAGGTTCAAAATCTTGCTCTTAATATGAGTATACTGGTATTGTATCCTCATCTCAGCCAAGGCGAATGGGTTTCCCCTTTGGTTCATTCCCATCTCAAGTTGGACTCTGTGGTGGGTGATGGAGTATAGGACCAGTGGAAAATGTATAACAAATATGGCTTCTTTCTCAAACAAAAAATTCAAATGTAATTTAAACAAATTGAACTCTTCAGATAATGAAACAGAGGCACCTTTTCCTAGATTCATAATCATTGAATCTAACAGTGCTCTGATTACTAATTTATCACCCTTCATAATTGAAAAAGTAAAATCAATAACCTCAACGCCAATTGCTGTAAAAAAAAAAATCAAACTCTGCTTGTTGAGGTGGAAAAGAGGAAACATGCTGATTTTCACAATATCAGTTAAAACTTACTCTCAAAAATCCCTGAATGTAAGTAAGGTGGTTGTGAGAAGTAAAGAACTCTCCTTATGCACCATCAAAGAAATAAATAGAGAGCTAAAAAAGCAAGGTGTGACTCAAGTGAAAAGAGTATCAATTAAAAAAGAAGGAAAAACAATAGAGACGAATACATACATAATGAATTTAAACACCCCCCCACACACACAAATACCTGAAAAGATAAAAGTTGGTTATACAATGGAGAGGGTCGAGCAATACATACCCAACCCATTATGATGTTACAAATGCCAAAAAGATGGCCACTGTGAGGATGGTTGTAGAGGGCGTGAGGTGTCAGGGAAATGTAGTCAAAAAAATCCTGACCACCACATTAATGACTGTCAATTCCCATGTAAATGTGTCAATTGTGGCAGCGATCATCCGTTGTACACAAGATCTTGTGAGAGTTGAAGGCAAGAGGAGGAAGTATTAACAGTAAAACAGCAGAATAATATTCCTTACTATGAAGCCTGTAAATTAGTTGTAGGCTTTAAGACCACTACATATTCCCAAGCAGTTCAGCGTAACAAATCTCCATACAAAAAGTATGAGACGATTGTTAAAACCTTAATCCAGTTGGAACTGGGCAATTGGGAAAGCTTCATCTATAAAATGAAAGCTTCACTTGATACCACCAGAGCTGCAGATACATCAATTACATCAGTGGATCTTGCAGAAAACAAAGACGAATCATCCACCCAAACATAGACCCGATTGGGGGAAACCGATACTGAGGAGAAAACAGCAATAACACCAACCACATGGCCAAAAAAACACCCTGTAACAAAATCTCCCACTAAAATTAGATCAGAAGACAAAAGATCTCCAATACGACCTCCCGCTTCTACAGACTCCTCTCCAAATAAAAAACACTAAAAGAAAAAAACCTACACCAAAACCAAAAATACAAGAAACAGAAAATACAGAAACAATGAATAAATTCAGAATATTAGAAAAGATGGAAACAGAGAGCAGCCCCCAATTAACTAAACCTAAAATCCGAAAGAATAAACCAACAAACAACCCAGAGCAAAGACTGATAATGAACCACCAAATAACTCTATGGAACTGTCTGGATTAAATACAATTAAAAAATGTATAACAAAATATTACAATGGAAATGTAGAGGAATTAGAGCTAATTACAAAGAACTGCTACTACTCCTAAATAGATATAACCCCAAAGTAGTATGTCTTCAAGAAACATTCCTCAAAGATAAGAACCAATTGAACATAAAATACTTTCAGTCATACAATCATTGACAGTGAACTTCAAGTGATTGCTGACAAAACAACACTTCACAAACCAGTAAATATCTGCTCCATTTATATACATCCACATGATCCCATAAATGACAAAAAACTTGATAAACTAATAGAACAAATTCCTAAACCCCACATATTACTAGGTGACCTTAACAGTCACAATACTATATAGGGGTGCCTGAAAACCAACAAAAAGGGCACTGATCTGGAGAAGGTAATCAATAGCAACAATCTCTGTATCTTAAATAACAAGTCTTTGACTTATCTCAACCCATCTACCAGCTCCTACTCAGCTATCAATATCACTCTATCTGATCCTTCAAGCTACATGGATTACACATGGAAGGTCCATGACGATCCTTGTGGCAGTGACCACTTCCCCATAATACTGGAAATCACACAACCTATTCATGACAACAACAGACCTCCCTGCTTGAAAAACAAATAAGGCAACAATTAAAAACCTTATGCAATAGAAGACTGGTTTAAGACCCAAATAGCACAATTCTGATAAAACATTTCACTGAAACATTAATTGCAATAGCAATTAAAACTATACCAAAAGCCTCACACTCAAACAGACACAACACACCCTGGTTTAACAATGAGGGCAAAATAGCAATCAGACTACAAAATGCTTCCCTCTGTAAATTAAAAAAAGACCCTTAACAAGCAATCTAAATTCTTTTAAACTGCTCTGAGCAAAAGCAAGGAAAACCATTAAACAAGCTAAAAAGATCAGTTGGCAAAATTATGTAAATAAACTTAATTTGTCCACCAAAACAAACTTAGTCTGGAAAATGATCCACAAAATTTCTGGCAAAAACCAGTCTACTCCACTCAAACCTCATTTAAAATGATACTCAAGTCACCAATATAAAAGATATTGCCAAAACGCTAGCTGATACCTTCTCAGCAAATTCCTCCTCCACAAACTCCAACACAGAATTTCACAAATATGAAGACAAGAAAGAAAAACAAAAGCTTGATTTTAAATCAGGCAACACCGAAAGCTACAACGAATTCTTTTCATTATCAGAAGTCAAAGAAGTCATGAAAAATCCCACAACACTGCAGTCAGCCCAGATGAAATTCACTACAAATTTCTCAGACAATCACCTTCAAAATCCTTAGAATACCTACTTACTGGATTAAACGACATTTGGAAAAATAGCAAACTCCCAGAATCATGGAAACTAGCTACCATCATCACAATACCTAAACCAGGAAAGAATAATCTTTATGCATCAAACTATCACCCAATAGCTTTAACAAGCTTCCTGTGTAAGACCATGGAACGAATGGTCAATAAAAGGCTAGTTTGGTTCATAGAATCCAGTAATCTTTTTACCAACTTCCAATGCAGCTTTAAAAACTGAAGATCAACAATGGATCATGTGCTCAGATTAGAAACCTCCATATGAGAGGCAATTAAACAAAAACAACATCTCGTAACAATATTCTTTGACCTTGAGAAGGCTTACGAGACTACTTGGAGGTATGGTATCATGAATGAGACCAATACAACTTGGGATTGAAAAGCAGACTTCCAAACTTTATCAAAGCTTTTCTTTTGGACAGGAAATTCCGAGTCTATATTGGTTCAACCCTATCAAACATCTAAAATCAAGAAGAGGGAGTCCCTCAGGGGAGTATACTATCAGTAACCCTCTAACATAAAAATCAATAGCATCACCAATTGCCTGAATCCTTGAATTGATAAGTATTTGTTCATTGATGACTTCTGATCACCTCTATGTCCAAATATATATGTACAGCAGAACATCAACTACAACAGGGTATCAACAAAATAAACAAATGGGCAATGATAAACAGCTTTAAAATTTCCAAAACAAAAACTCAGTGCATGAATTTTTGTCAATTAAGAAAAATGCATAACAACCCTACATTAAATCTGGACAGATCACAAATTCCAGTCGTTGACCAGTACAAATTCCTTGGCGTTATTTTTGATAAAAAGCTCTCTTTCATTCCACACATTCAACATTTAAAAGAGAAATGTTGCAAAACATTAAAACTCCTTCATATAATAGCCCATGAAGACTGGGGTGCAGACCAGCACACCTTGCTGAAATTATATAGAATCTTAATCCCCTCAAAAATTGACTATAGCTGTTTCATATATGAGCAGCCAGGAAATCCTACCTCAAACCATTACAGACAGTCCACCATGAGGAATTGAGACTTGTCTTAGGGGCTTTTAGAACATCCCCAGTGGAGAGTCTTTATTCTGAAGCCTATGAACCACCTCTAAAACTTTGATTCACAAAATTAAGTCTACAATACTACAGTAAACTGAAATCACTACCATCCAATCCAGCTTACGACTGCACTTTCAATCCCAAACAGCAAAACCGATTTGAGCAGAGAGAAAAAAAAACCATAAAGACATTCGGTCTTCGCATGAAACACATACTGGAAAACACAGACAGTTCACTAATAAACATTTATGATACTATACAACTAAGTTCTCCCCCTTGGCTACTAAAGCAACCTGTGGTTATCCTTGATTTAAACAAGTTCTCTAAAAACAAAACCTATTAAGAGAAACTAAATAACATTCAGGAGAAATATCTTACACATTTTCATAGATGGCTCCAAAAGCAACAATGGAACTGGATGTGGAGCAGTTCTCCACAAGCAAACCTTGAAAAAATGCCTCCCAAAAGAGGCCTCCATATTTTCTGCCAAAATCTGTACCATAAATTTGGCACTTAAACTAGTTTCAACTAGCAACAAGGAAAAGTCCATCATTCATTCAGACTCCATCTCAGTTCTACAATCTCTTAAAAATACAAAACTTGATAATCCCTTCATTGTCAAGCTTCTAAACAAACCCAATTCCATGAACCATCACAAAAAGGTGATATTCTGCTGGATCCCAAGCTATATAGAAGCAATAAAGAGAAACGATAAAGTGGATTTATGAATATAATCACATATTAACCTAATCTCATTTTTTAAAATAAATCATTTATATATAATTGATTATAATTTATATACTTATAATTGAGAATAGTTTGTTAACCCTCTATAGATGTAGAGATAACAAATTTAGTATGTATACTTTGGGGAAAGTTTTCATATAAAAATATGGAAAGGGAAGCTTATTAAAATAAACAATAATCAGCAGTAAGCCATTTATTGCAAGACATTAATTGTCATTCAGAATTTAAATTTCAAAACTTAAAAGATTAATAAATTGTCTTACAAAAGGTAATTATTTACATTTGATTAAACACAACTAATTATATTCATAGGTTGTTCTTCAAACTGGAGTTGTAAATAGCATTATTGCTTAGTTAAGACTAACCGTCCAGACAAAAAAACAAATGTTAAAATCAATAAATCTTTCAAAAATATTTCTTTCAAAGCTCCAGGAAAATTTTCACAGAACAACATTAACTTCATAAGATAATTGAAAAAATATAATTCTATTATCTTTTATCATACAATTACTATTTGTAATTTTATTGTAAATTCTTTTTAAATTATAAAATTATCAGCTGCAGTTCAAATTTTGACTTCTTACCATTTGTAAAAAAGTACTTCAGCTAATAAAGTCTTTATATTTAGAAAATAATTTCAAAAATTAAAGCAACAGTTCTATTTTTATAGTACCATCATATAAAAACATTACAGGTTAATGTCACTTCACAATTCAAAGAATTACCTTATTGATAGTTTCTATACTACAATTTTTGTTAAACTTAATGTAATTTATCTCACTTTCCTACAAACTCTTTCATATATTTTTTCACTTAGGAAGAAAACGAAGAAACATTAGAAAGTCATTTCTTCAATGATTTGTATTCTTTGGATGTTCAAAATGGCTGCTGGCACAAGCTTTCTGTTTGGTAAGTGTAACTGAATTTCAGAAGCTTATTTTTTCTGAGAAAAATTATTTAGCGTGCATTTAAGATGTTGCAAGAAGGCCCCTTTATACAGGTTATATTTTTCAGTTCTTATTGAATTAATAGTGTTAATCTTACAATTGGTTGTATTACATAATGCATAATTAAGAACTCAATACATGAAAATAATCAGTAGTATAAAATTGTTATTTGGTAAGTGTATGTGCATATATATATATATATATATATATATATATATATATATATATATATAAGTTAGGATAGTGTAGACACAGAGTTAGCCTGATAAACACATTGGCAAGAAACTGACAGCTGCCAAGCACCATTGACTTTGTCTAGACTATCCTAACTTAAATATATATGCGAGATCAATGATATTGAGCATTACTTATTTATAGGTATAGCAAACAACATTATCAATATTGAGATATATATATATGATTAAAATTTAATGCTAAAAGCATTTTTCATCTGAAAAATCTTTACAGTGCATGAAGATACTGAGCAATATCACAATATATTTCATATATAAAAGACGATAATAATTGTTGATCCTCAGATGAATGTGTATTCAACACATCTGATTTTATTATTAGATCAAACTGAACAAATATGTACCTTTTTTTTTAGTCACGTGACTATTACATGGTTAACATATTAAGTCATCATTCAATCAGGTGCCAAATTACAAATATTTACTTTCATAGCAGCCTTTAACTATATACTGGGTTGAGTCATAAATAATTTCCATTTTTAAAGCAAGTTGTAATTATGGATTCCATACTTCCAATGATTTAATGCAACTGGAAATTACCTGCCTTTATCAGTCATTCTTACTTTAGTTGTGAAAGATAACACATCATAATCTAATGTATGATTTCATGCTCCTAAAATGGAGGAACTGAAAATGTATATTTGATGTAATGTTGTGGGAATTTAAGAATAAAAAAAATGCTACAGAAACAGCTAAGAAAATTTCTAGGTGTCATTACTGACTGCCAAGTATGAAACAGGTTTTTAAAGTTCCATTTTGACTATACGTCATTGAGAAGTGAACCCAGACATTCATCAGACCTCATACAAGATGCTTTAAGAGAATTGGTGAAATGCAATCCTTCCAAAAGTATTTGCAAATCAATACTTGATCTTAACTCATTCCAATCCACAAACAGCCACTTGAAAAAATAGAAAAAGTGAGTAAGCTGGCCATTTGGGCTCCTCATACTCTTTGTGAGAAGAAAAAGGAAGATAGTATACCCATACTGACAAGCCTTCTTTCAAGCAAAGAAATGACCCGTTTCTAAAGAATTATCAATCCAGCGGACAAAAAATGGGTCTTTCATGACAATGTTCAATGCAAAAGTGGATTGACAAGGATGAATTTCTACAGCCAAAGGTAGAACTTCATAGAAGAAAAGTTATGCTATGTGTATGGTGGGATCACTATGGTATTATTCATTTTGAATTTTTAAGCTGCTATCAGACACTCAACAGCTGTAGTGTGTACATGAAATTACTGCACTTGTCGATTGGGAAAATGTTGTATTTCTTCATGATAATGCAAAACCACATTCAGCAAGAATCATGCAGGAAAAAATATTAGATTTAGACTGGTCTCTTCTATCCCATCCACCATATTCACCAGACTTTGCACAAAGTGATTTCCTTTTTTTTTTGTTCTCTACAAAATACTCTGAATGACAAAATATTTTCTGAAGAAGATTAATTGTAAATGTTTGTTGAAATATCTTGAGCTTGAGAAGAATCAACAAGCTACCTGACAAATAGCAAGAGGTAATTGAAAATAATGGTGAAGATGCTATTGATTTAAATTAATTCATTGTTAAATCATTCATGAATAGATTATATTTTACTGAAAGGGAAATTATTTATGACTCAACCAATGATATACTGAATCCCATAACTGAATCTGTAACTAAAAATAAAATTTCAACACATCTTTAACCAAAAACAGCATAAAGGAGTATACTTATTTCTGGACTGTTTCATATTCATATTTTTATTAAGAGAGTTTCAATGCTTTAAAGTTTGGTAATAAATAATACCTAATAATATCTGTTTTGATTGTATAATGTTCTACTAGAAATAATAAAATCTTGGTATCTTTGATTTAAATGAAAATTAACTTTTTGTAAAAAATTGGTAGAAGTGCACTTATTTATAAGCAATAATCTCTCTCATATATATATATTATTATATCATATTATATTATATATTATATATATATAATGTCTCATTGAATGTTACAGACCAACATTTTGTAATAATGCTAATCCATTAATAAATGTTACATTTTCTGTTTTCTGTCCATCCTTAATTTCTGTTAGAGAATGTTGTATCTGCTTACTTTACCTAAAATTAAAGTGTCTCTTCCCAGCAGTTTTGGACTTGGATCAAATCATAGTTTCTGTATTTATGGAAATCCCAAGGTTATTTTAAAAATTATAAGATATGCAGAAGAAAAAGAGCATAATATTTAATATTCCTCAAAAATAGATACAAAATAAGAAAAAAACAAATATATTGATGATTATTTTAATTTTGATATTTTATAATTAAATTCTCCAAGAACATTAGCACAAAATGAAATGTAACAAGCCACATCCAGGTTTCGAACTTTGTTCATTGAGTCCATTTCCTACAATGGTGACAATTATGCCACTCACACATTCATAGATCGATATTTTGTGCACTTGGGGAATAAAACTAAAAAACTACACAAACCTTTTTGGTTACCAAATATAAATCAAGATAACTGGATAATGTTCATATGATTCTTCTTTATTCTCTAATAAATTCCTTAGAAAAGATTAGTCCGAGCACACAGATATGACTAAATTCATAAGTAAATAATCCTGTCATTTTTATGGATATTATGTTACTATAATACTATAAAAAGGAAGTGTGTGACTTTTTTTGTGTATATTTCTTTGTTTGATAGAAATTTGAATATATCCATTTATATTTTAACAGCTAATAACTAGTTAATTATATATAATAATGAACAATGTCACAGTTTCTGTGTATTTGTTTGTTTCTCTGTCTATAATTTCTGTCAATCTAAAGCAAACATATATATAGAATTAACAAGTGACTTCTGTCTTGATTTGAACCTTCAACCTGGGTGTAAACAAGGCAAGTGACGTATTCTGTTACTTGAACAGTATCCCCATTAAATACTGGTTTTAAGTAGAGTGCACAGATAGTACACTGATTCTAACCAAAAACCAAGGAGCAATACTTTGATTCTTGGAAGAATGCACAGATAATTTGATCCTTGGCAAGCAAAAGTGTAAATTCATAAGTAAATAATCCTGTAATTTTTAATGGGTTACTATAATACTTTAATAAGGATCAGTATACCTTTTTTTGTATGTCTCTTTGTTTCTCTGTCCACAATGTCTGTCAAACAGATATAGAATTAAAAATAGAATTCTCTTCTGAAGACATGGTAAAACTGTATATTCAAACCAGATAGTAAAAGCTACATGTTACAGAAATTGGTATCCTTTGAACTTTGTGAATAAACCCAAAAAGAAATGCAAACTCTTTTATAGATTTTAAAGAATTTTTTTTTATGAAACATGGAAACAGACTTTTTTTTTTTTTTAAATCACCCCCCCCCAAAAAAAAACCTGTTATCTGTCTGAATTTTTGAGTGAGGCTTGATATGTATTATTTTAATTTTGATTTTTCTGACTATTGTCCTTTCATCTTTATTGTGATATGTTAAAATACAATGTTTCAGCCATTGTATCTTCCAGCCTTCTTTAGGTGTCCCTTGTTTATTTGAATATAGGAATGATTCAGCCTAGAAAATCATTTTCAAAGTTAGACTGTTGATCAAACTAGGGATTCAAGAACTTATGAAGCATTGTTTTTGTATGCCCATCAATCCAAGAAGCATCACAAGAAGAATTCAAAGCATAAAATCCAATGGTATTCTCAATATTCTTAATTTTTAAAGTAAAAAACAATTTAATTTATCCTTTTCAATTACTGGTTCCCATAAGGCTGAATTAAATTGTTTAAAAAACAATTCAATATATTTGAGTTTATGCTTCAAATACAATGCTTCATAAGTTCTTGAATGCCTAGTTTGATCAACAGTTAAACTTAGAAAATGATTTTTCAGGTTAGTCATTCCTATACTCAGGTAAACATGGGACACCTGAAAAAGGCCGGAGATACAACAGCCAAAACGTTGTGTTTTAACATATTACAATAAAGATGAGAACAGTCAACAAATCAAAATAAAATGAAAGTGTTTTGAAATCTGTTGTTTTAGAGATTTTTTTTTAGTTTTCTCTTAAAAATTTATCTACTAACATTTGCACAGTGAGAAAATAACTGCTGTTTCTGAAAGATGTCGACGGAAAAAGAAAGCTGATGTCAAAGTTTGTGAAGATGTTGATGAAGCTGATACCATGGAGACAACTGAAGAACTTGAACAGCTGGAAATAAAAGACAATGAAGCTGATACAGTAAAAGTAAAGATAAAAAATCCTTTTTAGTTTATTTTTTAACCTTTGGAGTAAAGGTAAAAAAATCTTAGGATTTTAACATTACTAAATAACTATACTTAAATTATATATTAGGGTGTTCAGAAAATAATTACATTTTGCCAGAAAGGATATGAAAAGAAATGTAAGTTAAATTTATCTAAATATTATCATTGAAAATGTAATCAACTTCATTTTTAACAACCATCACCTAATGAACAGAAGAAAAAATGAGATCATTAGGATAAAAGGTTCTTTCTCATCCATTATACTCACCAAATGTAGCACCTACAGATTTTCTTTTGTTTTAATTACTAGAACATTCCATAAAGGGCAGAAACATTCAGAAACAAAGAAGTTGGAAATGGTCCTACATATTTTTATGAAAATTGAAAATGGTCTTTTAAGCTTTTTTCTGGGAAACCCCCAAATTTCTTTAAATGTGGAATCAAAAGTTTGCCTTCCCATTAAGCTGTCTTACACAATGTGTGTATCTAATTAGTTAATAATGATAATGATAGATGTTTATATTTGATCCACCATTTCTTTCAGGAATAAGTCAAACATAAGCACAAAAACAATAAGAAATTTAATTAAAAATGAATCTTATTTTTTTAGATGATCACTTCTTCTGATGGAGTCTTTACAGTGACTATTGGACCACAGTCTTCCAGTGAACCTCGTAAGATTGATAGTCATTTTGTGTGTCAGGCTTCAAATGAGGTCAGCATATGGATGCCCCCTGCAAGAATGAATTGTTTGCTGACTGTGAATGGTGGACTCTTATACCTCTATGGTGGCATCTATGAAGAGGGTGATGTGCAAGTGACACTAACAGATTTATATTCCTTGGACATTAACAAACAAAACAAGTGGAATACAATCATTGAAATGGACAGAAAAAATCAAGTAAGACATTGTTCAATCTTGTCTATCATTTATCTTAAAACGAAAAAGAATAATAGATATTTGTACCCCAGAAAAATAATTTTGACTAGAGCTGAACTTGCTGTTATATAATGGATGCTCCAAAAGTAATGTCTTCAGTAATCTCAAAGCAAATTCATTGTTGGAGTTAATAACAGAGATGACTCCAAAAAAATTCCTATATAAAATAAAATAAAATCATACTATACAAATAAAGCGTTTGATTTCTACATACAATTTATCTGTGTGGGATAACCTCCTTTGCCTGCAACAGACTGTTAACACAACAGTAAAAAGCAACACCTTCTATTGTGATTTGCCCTGTTGGCTGCTTTTCTGCAGAAGTCTAAGACTCCCATGAGTGTCCTGGATATGACACTAAACAATCTGATGGTGAGGATTCAGTAATGCTGGAGCTTTGGGGAATGCAGAGTACCTTTTATTAACCATCGCTCTGGCCCAGAGTGGTAGCACCTGGTAGGGTCCTATCTATGTGTCAAACTGTACTCATGCTAAACTGAATGCTTGAAGTAGAACTGTTTTGACATTTAAACTGCATACTTATACTAAAGTGAATTGTTTGAAATAGGTTGAATTAGAACTGCTTGACTAAACTGTTTGCAATAGAAATGTTTTTTACAATTAAATTTGGTACTTATGCTAATCTGAATTGTTTGAAATAGAATTGTTTATTTGTATAAAAATGGATTTGGCATTAGATAACCTACAAAGGTTGATATGCCATGAAACCTAAACAAACAAACTATTGTCATATTCAGGTATTTAAAGGGAAAACCTTTCACATACGCAGGCATGTCTATTTCACTTATAATTCCCATCACTGACTACATTCCTTGTAGAGAGGTAAGATCCCCACAAAAAGAAGTGTCTTGGGTATGACACTAAACTGGATCTGGTTCTGAAGTTCTGAGGAATGTGGAGTGGCTAATTAATTGCCATTACTACCAGGTCCACTCTGACCTGGAGTGATAGTCACCTGTTAGGGTTCCATGTTTTGGTCAAAGAGATCTATTTGAAAATTACTACAATTAAATTGGAATATCTGAACCAACATAACTGATATGATTATTATTAAATAGGAATAGTTATTTGAAACAATATAATTGCTTGCAAAAAAAAAGGAAATAAAACTGATTTTGGCATTGAATAACCCAACAAAGGTTATTATGCCATAAAACCAACCAGCCATCTCGATAACTGACCACAATTTTGAATTAAATTTCCTAATAATGATTAATGAAAGCATCTTCTAGTTCTGAATTTAACAGTAATGTTCTTTTTTTGAGGGGGTCCAAAAGAAACCATGTGGGAAAAGTCAGGCACCAAAAGTCAATGCAACATTAAAAAATTACAATCATCAATGATAATATTAAAATATTTTAATAAAAAAAAAACACTCATAGTAGCCTCTCAGTGGCAGGAATACTCAGAAGTGTCTGGCACAAGGTTGGGGACCTCTGATCACCATGGTATTTCCTCCAAAATTATTGATATTTTCATATACACAAATTATAACCAAAGGAAACTGCATATGATATGGTAATCAGAAAAAAGTCAGTGTTCTCATTACTTAGGTCTTACTGTCAGCTATATAGGAAGATATTAACTTTTGCTTTTATTTTACAAGGTTATCTGTTCAGCCATAAATTTAAAAAAAGCATTGTTAGTAATAAAAACCTAAAGGTTGATTATCTCCCTTGAAGTTTGCTATCAGCAGTTGGATATACACACTATTCACTTTGAAAGTAAAAAGTAAAATAAAAACAAACATGGAAATTACTTAATTTTAAAAATGCTCCGTGTGTGTGTGTACTATACACTCCATGAAAATGTTGGATTCTTGTAACATTGGTCCATGATGATGCTTATATTTATGATAGAGTGAAGGATTCTAATTAACATTTCATATTTATCTGTTATATCATGAATTTGAATCATTCACTTTTAAATTGGACTGGAAATGGCTTTATTCTTTAGATTTTAAGCATTTTTAAGTGTACTATTCTAATAAAAATTTCACTCCGATGTGCTGGGTTACAATTAGATATACCCCCCTACACACACAAAGATAATGATTATTTTGACTTCTTATTATATTAGCACCATGAGTAGATAGCTTATATATATAAGCTATTTATATCTGACATAATCACTCAGCCTAAATTATCAGATTTATGGTGTATAGCAGTAAAGTAAGTTAAAGTAAAGTTGGCGACCTTAGTTGAGGGTGACCCAAAAGCTCCCTTTTCAGTAGCTACTACACTGAGGTGTAGGGAAGGGCGCTACTCCTTTTCCTGGATTGCTCCACTTAATCCTTGATCCGCACCTTATAATGGTGACTGTAAGCAAGGCAGCATCAAGTACCACATTTTGAGTTTTTGGTATGACTCGACCTAGGATTGAACCCCAGTCTCCCGGACCATTGGTGAACACTCTACTCATTAGACCAATGGCCTGGTATGGTGTATAGGACTCAGCCCCAAATATTGGATTTATAGTTTCAAAAGATTAGATATCAAATTTGATATGATGACCATAAAAATATGACATAAACTTTGTTTAAGATAAAAAAATCCTTGACTTCTAATTTTATTGCAAACAATACTATTAATGGATATTTTTATTTAGAGGTTTGTACTTATGCATGTGGAATTGTTACAGAGAACAGTTAAGAATTTATAATCAATGAAAGAGAGCCTGTGGGATTTATTATATTGATATTATAATTTTCTTTTTTTTTTTTTTTTTTTTTTTTTTAGAAATGGGAAGAATCTGACTCTTCAGATGACAATAACAAATCTGATGATGGTAAATATCACTTTGTTTCTACCCAGTAAACTCACTGGAATAAGTTTGTTGAATGCTATGTAAAAGATCAGCTTTGTCTTTTTTTTTTTTTTTTTTTTTTTTTTCAGATATATGTAGTTTTTGGCTAATCTAACACCATCATATTGTTGGTTGTTTATATATATATATATATATATCAGATTACATTTGTCTTTAATCTTATCAAAAGTCAGTTCTGATGAAAAGGAAGTAATTTTTTACAGATTCTTATCCTGGAGTATGTTAACCATAATTAACAATTACACAATTCAACTAACTGTAACAATATACAACTTCAATTACTTAACTCAGAGTAAAGATACAACCTTCAGTATAATGACACAAGTGCAGGCATTATTCTATGAACTCGCACAATATTAAATTTTCTATTTAATTTTCAGACTTGTTTTTCTTTTAATGAATAACTTTTGGCTGTTTTATCGTAACATATGCTGAATAAAAATTCCTGTATTTCTGTCTAAAAAATTGCTGATTCAATTGCAATAATCATACTTATAATAAATTTTCAGAACTGATATAATTTTAGATTTTGTATACAATGAATAATTTTTATACATGTATGTATATGCGAAGAATGTGCATAGCTTATATATATATATATATATATATATATATATATATATATATATATATACTATCTGTTCCAAGGTTAAATTAGATTCTAGGACATCTTTTGCAATGTTATAGTACACTAATGGAAACTAAAATTGCAACAATTGCAATGAACAATGTGGATTTTGACTTGAATATATGCATGTATTGTCAATACACCCTTTATTTTAGAACCTATAATCATGTTGATTTGTACCATACTGTATCTTGAGTAAATTAATCACATATTTCAGAGTGTTGCAATTTTATTTTATATCAGTGTTTTTAAACAGCACTTGTTCTTTAAATACTCATAGTACTATAGTGTCTTTTTTTAACATTCTGCTGTGATTGATATATACTGCATATACTGAAATATATAAATAAATGAATAAATATAAAAAGGAAAATACTCTATAATTAGCATGTAATACTTATATCTCTTGAAAAATTATAATGATCAAAGTTGGACACAAGGTCAATTTTTGAGTGGATTACAGCTAGTTTGTATTACTAGTTTACCTTCTAGTATGTAATTCTCAACCACCAAAAATTTCAAGCTTGTTTGATTTGCCATCATTTTAAATAACCACAAAAATATTTTTGCTGTAAACCTATTCCAAACAATGCAGAGTTTATGGTAAAAAATTCCCCTTATTGAATGACCCTTGTATTTTTGCCATGTTACAATAACAGAAAAATCAGATCATTATAATCTACATTTACTTTCACTTTCCCTTTCAGAATCTGATATGGATGTAGATGATGATGATGATGATATTCCAGAAATGAATGAAGATGAAAGTGAAGAAGATTATTTTGAACGCACTGAAGAATTTTGGATCAAAAAGGCAGAAGATGTAGCAGAAAAGGAAAAGCAAGATTTAAGTTCTCAGCAGCTGAAGAAATTAGCTTTACATTTGTGTCAAGAAGTTCATTGTGATTAAAGATGAATAAAATGCTGATGCTTTCTTTCAATCTTTGTTGTTAGTGAAGAAAAAAAGACTTGATAATTTTCTTTCAGTTCTTAACAAGTTACAAAACAGTAATCTTCTATAGTTCATAGAGTTTGATGCAAAAAAATTTTTTTTAAGCTAATACTGTTGCACATTGACCCTTGACCAAGCTGTCTATCAGAGATTCTCTGCACGGGATGCACCTGTAAAAATAACCGGAATGAGTCACGTGGTTGAATGGAAATGTGTGGGTGTTATGAAATGATATATGCTGATATCCATGTAAGATATGGACAGTCTGAGTGTCAGTGTGAATCAGTCTCAGCTTGTGGTCATGAGAGTGCCAGCAAGTGGCTGGGTGCCCATGGGGGAGTGGCCCACAGCAGGCTTCCAGCTGAGTACCCTCTGGCTGAGAGGTAGAAGTACTAAGAGGAGCTTTGAAGATAACACAGCATGGTATGGTCAAGAGAAGAAAGATATAAGTTAATATGGCAGTCTGTCTTTATCTCCCGCCATCTGTCTCTCTCACACTACAGAAGCTTTGACTCCAAGAATAAAGAGTTATATTTTTATAACCAAGTGTTGTGGTTTCTTCCTTCTTTATTGGAAACAAGAATAAAGAATAAGCTCTCTGTGAAACTCTTTTAAATCCAAAACACTTGAGAGATAATTTTATACTGAAATATATTTGTTTGATTCTATACTCAAAATTGTTTGGACTGCTCTTCTTCATATATTTGATGTTGTTAACAACTTTCAGTTGATCTATTCTTCAATTCTTCTAGTCAGCTGTATCAATCCAAGAGGTAAAAGAAAGGAAGAAATTTTTTATCTTATGAAAAGATCCAGAAAACAAAATAACAACAGAACTTTTTTTTTGTTTTTTCTCCTGAGGTTTGAAGAATAGATCAAATGTTAATATGAAGAATTCAAAGAGGTTTAGTTCTTGAAAACATTTCTGGTATATTATTAACAATATGTTTGTTTCTATTGAAAAATAGATATATTAAGAAAAAATTAAGTTTTATAGCATATTTGATGACCTATGATAATATTGGTGCTTCTGAGAAAGAAATGAAAGATTTAAATTAGTATTTCATTGTCATCTCCTTTATATCAGGGGATTAAAAATTGAAGTTCAGCACAAACTCTGACCCTATAAAATTAACATTCAGTCACAAATTGGACAAGAAATTGCTTTATTCTCTGTTAGAGCATTGTTAGTGTATTGCTCTAATAAAAATCTTGCAGTGACGTGCCATTTTTGCTGGGTTGCAATTACATATATAAAAACATGAGAATTTTAGTAAATAAATTCCATGTTTTTGTTAAGCCTTTCCAGGTAGAATTTATTTTAAAATTGTATTAGATTTGAAGTAACTTAAATTTGAAACATGTAAAGAGGAAATTATGATCTGTTATTCCAAGACAAAAATCGGGCCATTGGCCTAATGAGTAGAGTGTCCGTCAATGGTCTGGGAGACCGGGGTTCAATCCCAGGCCAAGTCATACCAAAACTCAAAAAATGGTACCTTTTGCAACCTTGCTTAACACTCAGCATTATAAGGTAAGGATCAAGGGTAATGTGGAGCAATCCAGGGAATGGAGTAGCACTTTCCCCTACACCTCTGTGTAGTAGCTATTAAAAAGGGAGCCTTTGGGTCATCCTCGACTAAGGTTGTTAACTAATTCCAAGACATACTTATTAGAAGTGTAAAATCACCAAATTCTTAATTTCATCACCAGATTCAACTCCATTGGCTTCTATTCTATAGCTCCTACAGAATATGTCAATAGCATCTCTGTTGAGGGATAAGACACCCTACTCTAACAAGTATCCCAGATCTGACACTAAACTTTATTTGATGGTGAAGCTCTGGTCTTGGAGCTTTCAGGATATGGAGTACCCCTTCATTGCCATTACTTTCAAGTTCATTCTGACCCAGATTGGTTGTACCTGTCAGAGTCCCATCTATAAATCAAAAAGAATTCTTTAATCATTTACTATACCATTTAACTGTATGCAGACAAATGATTAATATTAAAATGAATTATTAGTATTAAATAGCAATACTTGAAACCATTTAGTTGTATTCAAACAAATTTGCTCTAACTCATTTAAAAAAAACTTTGCTCTAACTCATTATCAAAAAACTATTCACTTAAAAATCAAATATATATATCTATAAACAGGATTTGGTATTAAATAACCATCAAGAGTTAATTTGTTATTAATCCAAATAGCCTAACTGCCTTCTTGGTCATTCTGATTATCAATTGGCTGACAATATTTTGCTATCAACACTATATATACATCATTTAGTAATAACAAGTATTGTAAGCAACCAAATACCTGTAAGCAAAATTTAGTAAATAATATATTATATGCATTTGGCCAAATGTTGAAATCTGAGTCTCCATTGGATCTAAATTAATATATTTTCCACACTTTATTGTTATCAAAGTCTTGCTTGGCCACTTGGGTATTCCTAAATATATGCCTTGTTGAAATTCATAATCCTATACATGTATCAAATTTTGATCATTCATTTATTAAAGAAATAAAAAAATAAATCACTAATTTCAAAGCACAACACCACCTCATGGAAATTGCTGACTTAATAGCATATATGGAAAATTATTGGTATACCTGCATTTATTTGTAAACAAACGCACATGCTTAGTCAGTCAGTTTAAAAGGATTTAAAATTCAAATAAACACACCAAAACATGATGTAGTAAAATTTTGTTTCCAACAATGCAAGGGTAAGATTCTTTACATAACTCTTTGTTTCATTTATGTCAGTAGTGCAAACTATATACTGTATATATATTTAGAAAATAGATATAGTTGAGCTTATAATAGAAAAGGATGATTTAATGATAAAATTTATGGTAAAATGCTTTAACTAACTAGTACTAGAAATAAGACAATGTATTCTCTATCTCAAATATTACCCTACAGTAATTCTTATTTCACTGACTGGGCCCTCTAGCCTTGGTAGATCACCAATATAAGAGAAGGATGACTAAATTAAAAATCAGAAGCTAGAGTTACTAAGTCAGTCTAATGTTATTGACCCTTTTCTGACAATTTATGACAACATTGGTATAAAGTTGTATACCATTTCTGGCTAAATAAACTTTGAAAATTGTATTTAACACTATAAGTGATGGGACAGATAGACAATCAAATCCATCTTTTTCCAGTGGCCAGGTACATGTTGAATATTCATTAATAAATGGTGAAAAAGGACTCAAAATATACTGGGGTAAGCAAATAACATTGTTGTGATCTTGCAGACAGAATTAAAGATATCAGTAATTTTAAGATTAAAAATTAAATGCATCACATTATCTCTGAAACGTCAACTGATTTTTTTGAATGTTTGTAATTACAGTGAACCACAGAAGGTAACTTTCAAAATAAATAAAAAAATTGATGTCATTTATATATTTTTTTTTCATCATACAACGTGTGAAAGCATGTGCGATATCCTAGCCTCATCAGCCGCCAAACAGGGTGATAACATATGAGTCTATATTATTAATTTATGTTAATGTAATCATTCAACAACTATAATAATAAGTAATGAACTCAATTGGAATATATATATATATATATATATATATATATATATATATATATATATATATATATACTGCAGGCATTTTCTATTTTATTATATCAACAACAACTGCTGATTCTGTACATTCTGCATATTGCCTTTACCACAATTCACTCTATATTTCTTTAAGAAGTATCCTATCATTTTATGAAAAAGATTACTGCAAATTTTGCATATCAGAGATGAAGATTATAAATTTCAAATATTCATTACAATAGATATAAATTCATTGGCTTTCCCAAAAGAAGTTATATGATACAACAGAAACAATACACTAAACTTAATAGATATACTTTTAATTTTGTATAGAATAATAATCTTATTCTGGTAATTTCAGTGATACTTATGTCAACCCATGTTGGGTTTTTTAATAGAAAAGTCATCCTTTTTTCTAAACAATTATGTACGAGGATCATTAAATAAGTTTCCAGAATTTTTTGTATGGGCACTTTAATTGATAGTACACACATGAAACTCTAGTCCCCTTCAAAGTAATCTCCTCCAGCTGCAATGCACTTGTTTGTATTGTTCCAAGAACTTCTGGAAGGCCCCATGGATGTCCTTGTGTGAGCATGTCAATGACCTTCATCACAGCCTCTTTCATCTCCTCAATTGTCCCATAACCACAGCCTCTGAGCTTAGGGAATAACAAAAAGTCACAGGGAGCAATGTCTGGACTATAGGGAGGATGAGGAACTGTCTTGATGCCCATCTTGGTCAAATAGTCTGTGACAAGGATGGAGTTGTGGATTGGTGCATTGTCCTGTTGGAAATGCCACTGACCTGATTTGAAGAGTGCTGGCCTCTTCCCTAGGAATCTCTTCCTGAACTCCCTTAAAACCTCAACATAGTAACCCTAACCCTAACCCTTTGGCCAATCAACTCTGGTGTATTGATTTTCTTACTCCTCCCACACCTCTCATCATCCCTCACAGACTCCGTGCCTTCCTTGAATCTCTTATGCCACTCAAAAGCTGATGCTCAATTCATGCAAGATGGTCGAAAAGCAGTCTGAAGCATTCCACATGTTTCTGTGGCATTTTTTCCAAGTTTAAAACAGAATTTTATTGCATGTTGTTCTTCTAAAGTGTCCTCACGTCCAGATTGCATTTTTGAAATTCACCAGCTGTGATAATCAGGCTTTAGTAGGGTGTATTCCAATTGCTGCTGTAGCTGTTCATTTGAAGCTGAAATCATAAAAATTGGTAAGTCATCTCATAAGATGTATAGCAATAACATAGTGAATTTTCAAGAGTCTACAACAATTTTAAATGCCTTTAAAAAAAAGGTCTGTAAACTTATTGAAGGCACCATGTACAGAGAAATCCATTGGAATATTTATTTCCATTACAATTCCCTTTAGAAAATTATCTCATAGAGTAAGAATTCTTAATGTTAAAACATTTTAACCATAACACATACTGAATTTTCAAGAGTCTTCAACAATTTTAAATGCCTTTAAAAAAAAGGTCTGTAAACTTATTGAAGGCACCATGTAGTTTCAAGTAGTTATTCTATATAAAAAAATAATTTGTACATAACTAGATGATTTTATTCCTATATTATAATAATTTGTAGACATTGGTTTGCACACTGTTATATAGTTTCCATTATTCCTATCTAATACTAATAATTTGTACACAATTATATGTATAGCGAGAAGAATGTGTGTTATTATTTTTAGGCGAAGAAACATGTTCTTGCAAGTGTGTTATTCCCTCACTAAGTGTTGTTGTAAAATAAAGGCGGATAAAGAAGTAAGAAGACGAAGATGCCGTTAGCTTTTACATGAAGGTTTTTAATGGCAGCATGAAATAAAGAGTTTACATTTATGCTGCAAGTCTCGTAGGAAGGAAAGAAGTAAGTGAATGATTTGAAGTTATGATAGAGTTGAGAAAGCAGTGTGTGTTGTTGGATGTGCGAGGGAGATATTTTTGCCATGGTTTAGCAAAAGTCGTGTTTGCTGTTTGAGGAGAGAAACGTTGAAGTCACCGTGAGTTTTGTGATTCTGGTTGTTTCAAGGAGAAGCATGAATGTCTCCAGAAAATGTTGCCCAGAGGTGAAGTCGCTAGGTGTTAGAGCGGAATTCGGCATCGCAGTTGACATAGCCAATTTTGGGGGTGACGTAAAGTTGTTCCTGTGTGTGGCGTATTGAATTTATCTAATTCATATTCAACTGGGAACTCTTGGTCTAAGAGAAATAGACGCAAGGGATCCATAAATTAGATAGCTTCCCTCATTGTGTCCATGCTGCTGCTGCTGCTATTGAAGAGCACTGAACGAAGTTGTTCAGCCAAAGAGAGTGTTTTACGGCTTATCCCCAGTTTGTGCTGCCTGGAAAAGTGGTTTGGGATGAATAGGATAAGTCATCCTGATTGGGTGAAGTTATGCGTCGAATTGAATTACGCGCCAAACAAAAATACGAAAATTCCTTCTGCTACATATGCTTTCAAGAATTTTAAGTAACTGATACTCATTTGTAAACAATTATATATTCAAGTAATTTAAAGTAAATACTAATAATTTTCAAACAGATCAATTTGACACATAGATGAGACAAGTAAGACCCCTACCCTCAAATACGTCTATCTGTTGACTGTGGGTGGCAACCTGTAATGCTAGAGGATGGGATCCTGGTGGCTGAGTAGTCTGTGACCTGCAACAGCCCTTATTTGGGCTAGATAGGTAGTTGGAAAGGCCTGATCTAATCCATAGGTTGGTCATGTCAAGCCCGAGTACCTATATGATTGAGTATTCTGGGTTTAATACTAAACTGTATCTGATAATGAGCCTCCAGTCCTGGAGTTTAGAGAATGTGGAGTATTCCTCTACTCTGACCCAGAGTAGTGAGGTCCCATCTATGGGTCAAATAGAACTTTTCAATCATTTAGTAAGGATTATTACTGTTAGTTATTTGAAACCAATTGTGTACAAATTGTTTGTATTAGATAAGAATACTTGATAAATAGAATTACTAATGTTAAATAGCAATACTTAAAATCATTTAACTGTATGCAAATAAATGATAAATATCAAATAGAATTATTAGTTAGGTAACAATGATTGAAACTATTTGACTGTGTTTAAAATAGTTATCTACAAACAAGTTTAAAAGAGTTATCTACAAACTCTTCACTTACAAATCAAATATATATATAACAGGATTTAGCATT
This sequence comes from Sepioteuthis lessoniana, assembly GCA_963585895.1. Lineage (NCBI taxonomy): Eukaryota > Metazoa > Mollusca > Cephalopoda > Myopsida > Loliginidae > Sepioteuthis > Sepioteuthis lessoniana. Next base: position 36,957,194 of record OY757932.1, read on the forward strand.
AAATAACTCACAAAGGTTGATATGCCATAAAACACCAACAAATCAACCAAGCAAAGTATTCATGTAGTTCAGTTGTTCTAAACTTATCTCAAACAGATCTATTTGACCCATAGATGAGATCCTAACAAGTACTACCACTCCAGGGCAGAGTGGACCCGACAAAAGAGTAGTGACCCCCACACTCCCAGAGCTCTTAGAACTAGAGCCTCACCAACAAATACAGTTTAGCGTCATATCCAGTACATTACACTTCAACTGAAAGAACTTAGTTTCAGGGTATTATCCCCTATCCAAATCAGCATCTATCTTTGTCATCTAAAATGTCATTTAAAAGTGCCTGTTGATGATGTTGATTTTTTGCCTACTGATCTCACTTTAAAAACAACCTTATAACAGACATGCTTATAGTGGGAAGGTAATGTGGGTACCTTATTGTGGTGTAATGGTTAACAAGTTTTCCCAGAATAATGTTATATTCTGAGTTGTGGGCGAGAAATGCGTATGGTTGCAAAACAAAGAACGTATAGATACTCACAATAACACAGTAATGATGTTATAGAAAATTTTTATAAATAGATTAAGTACAGAGAGTAGAATGGAGAAATATGTTTACAGTTGAAGAATGAATTCAGTGGTAGTAGTTACAAAGTTCATGTACTGTACTTGTCTCGTGGTGAAGGGATAGTTACAAAGTTCTCGTGGTGAAGGGATGGTTTTCTTCGGAACTAGGGCAATGTTCTAAGCGGCGGCGATCGTTTTATGTATCGGATGACAGGCGCCAGACGGTGCGTAGAATCCTTAACACGGGTCGTGTGAAGGAACAAGTCTGTCTGATGATTATTTAGTCCGTCTATTTATATGTTTTTTGTAGGCTCACAAACGGCAATTTTTGTGCCCCGCGGGAAGCGTTCCGATTGGATATTTATTAATGTATTTTTTTTTGTTAATTTATCGCAAACGGAAGTTCTGCGCGGAGCCCATGCGTGAGCGACTAACTTTTCATTTTGAGTTGAGAACTCGACGTGTTAACTTCCGTTTTTCTTTTCTTTTCTTCTTTTCTTTCTTTTTGTTTTTTCAAATCAAGGCAAGATCTCGTCTTGTAACAATAAAATTGATTACTTCATTGCATCAATATAGCAGAATCTCCCCTAAAAACTCTCATGTATCTATATATATTACTAAAATTCTCATTGTTTGCATATATAAATATGTTGAAATCATAGATTGTGGTAAATCTGACAATGTGATAGAAAGTGAAAGGTTGGATAAATCAAACACTTAACACAGGTTTCGAAGGTGTGATATTTTTTTCTTTTATTTTATTTTAAGAACTTTTTCAGAGCCTGAAAAAGTTCTTAAAATAAAATAAAAGAACGAAATAATGCGCCTTCTAAACTTGTGTTAAGAGTTTGATTTATTCAACCTTCCACGTATATGAATATATATGTAATCATAGATCAGCACAAAACATATTTGTTAGAACAATACACATAAAATACTCTGTGTAAATAAAGAAATTTATAGTCCAATTTGTAACTGATAATTATATGTGGAATGTCATTTTTCTATATCCTATTTCACAATATAATGGAAATGACTATGAAATGCTTATTAGAATCCTTAACTTCTAAAACATTATATATATTTTCAACTCTAACTGAGCAAAATCATAGCAAGATTTTTTACAGTAAAGTACTTAAAATACTCAAATGTAGAGAATAAAGTAATTTTCAATCCAATTTGCAATTGAATAATAATTTTGTGAAGTTTGTCAGTGTGCTTGCAATGAATGTCATTTTTTAACCATCTAAATTCTCAGTATAATAAAGATAACTATTAGAATCTTACACTCATTCCTGCTGTTACAGCAGGAACCTAGAGGGTTTATCGGTCCCAAAAATTCTTCTGAAAAAAGAGTCTCATTTTTTTTTTCAAATTAGATTGATTTCACATTTGAAAATTAAGAAGAGGGAAGGATTTTGCAAATGAGCTCATGGAGGTGGAATATACAATAAGAATTGTTGCTAAATGTTAGGTTGAAATGAAACAAAAAAAATAAACTTGGTTAAACTTGTTTCTAGAATTAGAAGTAATGGAGATTCATACCATGTAGAAAACATGCTTAAAAATATGCCTAATTAAAAAGGTAAATACACATACTTTATGATATGCTAAAAAGTGTTTTTACTTTTAGAGAATCTTCTGATATTTTTTGAATTAGTTAGCAAATTTGATGGCATATAGGATTCACTTTTAGTTCAAATATTAGAATTTCATAAATTTGTAATAAAAGTATGAAAATAAACTTTTTTGAACTAAGTTAAATAGGAAACATGGATGAAGTTCCAGTAATATTTAATCAAGAGCATATTTTGGATATGACACTAAACTGCATCTGATGGTGAGGCTCCAGTTCTAGAGCTTTGAGGAGTATGGAGTCACCACTTTACTCCCAGCTCCACTTTGCCCTTGTTAGGGTCCTATATATGGGTCAAACAGATCAGTTTAAAATGACTTTGAACTCTATGAATTGACTCTTAAAATAGTGCTATTTTGTTTGTTTGTTTGTTTGGGTTTTGTGGCATATCACCCTTTCCAGGTTATTTAATGCCAAATCCATTTTATACAAATAAACAGTTCTATTTCAAACAATTCAGTTTAGCATAAGTACACAGTTGTCAAAAACATTTCTATTTCAAGCTTTTCAGTTTTGTCAAAGTTCTATTTCAAACAATTTAGTTTAGTATAAGTATAGTTTTTTGTTTACATACAGTTAAATGTTAAAACAGTTCTATTTCGAACAATTAAGTTTTGCGTAAGTACAGTTTCAATGTCAAAAACAGTTCTATTTCAAGCAATTCAGTTTAGCATAAGTACGCAGTTTAAATTTCAAAACAGTCCCATTTCAAGCAATTCAGTTTAGCAATTCAGTTTAACATAAACACACAGTTTAGTTCTATTTTACCCATAGATAGGACCCTATTAGGGGCTACCACTTTAGGCCAGATTAGACCTGGGAGCGATGGTTTACATTTCTCAAAGCTCTAGCAGCATTACTGGAACCTCACCATCAGATTATTTAGTGTCATATCCAGAACATCTGTGGAGGTCTTACCCCTCTACAGAGATGCAGTCGGTGTATTCTACAGCCCCAGCTATTGGGAAAAGTGTTATTTTAAAGGTGAAGTATTTACCTGTTTAAAATGATTGTGAACTGCATGTAAATGAACAGTATTATATAGGAATGTTTAAATAAAGAGATATTAATAATTGTTTACAAAGAATTATTAAATGAGAAGTTACCTGAAACCATATGACTGTGTAAATGGTACTCAGAATAGTTACTTGGATTACTTGGAATACTTGAAATCATAAATCACTTTGGCATAAAATAACCCAAGTCTTACGTCGTAAAACCAATAAATAACAATGACTGAACAGTCAGGAAAGCAGGCAATGCTCGAAGCACCAAAAGGTCCTAGTAGAAAAAATATAATTTTTGAAGTGGCCTTAAAAGAAGCAATGCGTTATGGTTAAAATGTTTTAACATTAAGAATTCTTACTCTATGAGATAATTTTCTAAAGGGAATTGTAATGGAAATAAACATTCCAATGGATTTCTCGGTACGTGGTGCGTTCAATAAATTTCCAGACCTTTTTTGTACAGGCATTTAAAATTGTTGAAGACTCTTGAAAATTCAGTATGTGTTATGGTTAAAATGTTTTAACATTAAGAATTCTTACTCTATGAGATAATTTTCTAAAGGGAATTGTAATGGAAATAAACATTCCAATGGATTTCTCGGTACGTGGTGCGTTCAATAAATTTCCAGACCTTTTTTGTACAGGCATTTAAAATTGTTGAAGACTCTTGAAAATTCAGTATGTGTTATGGTTAAAATGTTTTAACATTAAGAATTCTTACTCTATGAGATAATTTTCTAAAGGGAATTGTAATGGAAATAAATATTCCAATGGATTTCTCTGTACATGGTGCCTTCAATAAGTTTACAGACCTTTTTTTTAAAGGCATTTAAAATTGTTGAAGACTCTTGAAAATTCACTATGTTATTGCTATACATCTTATGAGATGACTTACCAATTTTTATGATTTCAGCTTCAAATGAACAGCTACAGCAGCAATTGGAATACACCCTACTAAAGCCTGATTATCACAGCTGGTGAATTTCAAAAATGCAATCTGGACGTGAGGACACTTTAGAAGAACAACATGCAATAAAATTCTGTTTTAAACTTGGAAAAAATGCCACAGAAACATGTGGAATGCTTCAGACTGCTTTTCGACCATCTTGCATGAATTGAGCATCAGCTTTTGAGTGGCATAAGAGATTCAAGGAAGGCACGGAGTCTGTGAGGGATGATGAGAGGTGTGGGAGGAGTAAGAAAATCAATACACCAGAGTTGATTGGCCAAAGGGTTAGGGTTAGGGTTACTATGTTGAGGTTTTAAGGGAGTTCAGGAAGAGATTCCTAGGGAAGAGGCCAGCACTCTTCAAATCAGGTCAGTGGCATTTCCAACAGGACAATGCACCAATCCACAACTCCATCTTTGTCACAGACTATTTGACTAAGATGGGCATCAAGACAGTTCCTCATCCTCCCTATAGTCCAGACATTGCTCCCTGTGACTTTTTGTTATTCCCTAAGCTCAGAGGCTGTGGTTATGGGACAATTGAGGAGATGAAAGAGGCTGTGATGAAAGTCATTGACATGCTCACACAAGAGGACTTCCATGGGGCCTTCCAGAAGTTCTTGGAACGGTACAACAAGTGCATTGTACCCGGAGGAGATTACTTCGAAGGGGACTAGAGTTTCATGTGTGTACTATCAATAAAAGTGGCCATACGAAAAAAGTCTGGAAACTTATTTAATGATCCTCGTATTTTTTAAAACATAGACCTTTAGAAACTATACAACTGAAATAGTATATCTATCTATAAATAATGGATGGTTTTGTTTGTCCAGAGGCCCAGCTCATTTTTGCATTGAATGCACCATCCAACAATTAAAAAAAATATCCCAGGCAGTTAACTTAGTTCGCTGATTCCATTTTCTACTGTATCAATAATTACATAAGTAGCTATTACGAACACCGACGTTAGAAACTTTTTTTGTAGGGAAATATGATTTCTAACGGCTAGGAATAGAGGTTGGTTTTAGAACTTCTTATTGATTTGAAAACTTTATATAATTACAAAATATGGGTAAATTTACACAATATTGCTAAAAAACTGGATAAGACTCTTGGAAATATTTTTCCCTGGACAGAAACAAATTCACATGTAATTAAGGTCTGACAACTTATATAGCCGACTTTGGTATATTTACTATTTCGTTTGGAAAATAAATGCTCAAATTATCTAAATTTTTTTAGCAATTAACGCCAATTTTTCAAGACAAAGATTAAGTTTTAACCCCAAAAGAAAATGGAGACTTATTTGAATAAATAAATATACAGTATATTTAGTAAAATGATACACTTAGTAGTTAGTAATAAGTGTCGCTGAAAACATAATTGACATTCTTCAGCCTCGACTTTTCTGAGCTAACTAAGCTACAGACGAAAGCTACTGTTCTCTATTCTTTTGATTAGTTGACGGGATCGCCACGTGTGAATACACGTGATTTGTTCTCCCCGCCCTTTTGAGTAAACTTTCTGCAGGGATCTAAACAAAAACAAATATTTCATTACGTCAACATTCTTCTCATCCTCCCTATACTTTAGCGTCGTTTCTACTTACTCATACTCCGCCGTCTATTTTTCGTTCTGAAATGTCTTGTTTGTGTTTGGCCTTCAACTTTTCATAATAAAATGTCTGTTATTGAAAAAATTTTGCGCACCAAAGAAAGAAACCCGTTGATAAGTCACGTGTACAAAACTTTGTTTTTTCTAATTCAATTTTTTTCTAGATCAGTATGCTGGGCAAAGTCACTTCGTAATTTTTAAAATCATTTTTCTCGAGAAAATATCTACTTAGAATTTAGTTCTTAAAGTTAGAATATTATAGGTTGATAATTGTGGTTTGATTTTAACGTGTTTTTTTAAAATTACGAATAAAGTATTTTACAAAACACTTAGTATTGTTAAAAAAATCGTTTACTGAAAAAAAAAATGCCTCTATGTTTTCAAGATTTTTCACCTTTTTAAATACAATACAATACAATAATAAGACAAACTTAGGCGTAAGATGAAGAAATTAGGCACATCTAAATCAGATTTATCCTGCCGACGAAAAAAATTTTCGCGACTAATTTTTGTTGTTTTAACATTCAGAAGACCTTTCGTGAATTAAGTAATTTGTCAGATATGAAAAATATTGATTTTTTATGGTTTTATGCTGAAGCAAAGCCTACCGGTCTAAAAACCATAGAAATTCAATAATAAATACATAATACAATATCGAAACGATCTCTAACTTTCTCTGAAAAAGTTGACGTGAAAATAAAAACGAGGGAAAGATAAATCATATGAATATATGTTGAAAAGTTGGGGATCGTGTCGACATGGTTTTTATAATTGTCAAAGAAAATAAATCAATATTTTTCATATTTAAATAATATTTTACCAGAAATAGTTTTAGATTATAAAGATTCTCATGACCCAGCAAAAACGGTACATTAGAGCGAGTTTTTGCTTATCAAAAGAGACGAATACAGTTTTAAAATGCTATGAGAAATGTACTCAATTCAATAAATATGCAAGGTTTTAGGTCTTAAATTACAACAACCAGCATACGAAAAGTTAACAAAATTATCCGAATGCTAGTCATTATAAAGTACAATTATACCCAAATTACCAAGTTGGCTTTATCTCTGCCGAGCCCAAGAAATTTAGTTGTGACTGTCAGGCTTAGAGAAAGGGGAGAGGAATGTAAAAAAATAAAGGGGGATAGGAAAGCTAACTTTTGTTACCAGAAAGAGAAGCGCGATTATATTTCTTAAAAAACAAAAACAAGTTCCCACAAAGTAATTTATTTCAAGAGAAGTAAACTTTACAAAATCAGGCTTTGCATATTTTCCCTCTGCTTATCAAAAAACGTTGAATTTAAGGTAACAAAAAATAACATACATTCAAGTAACGACAATATCATAACCAAAAAAGGAAAGAGTATAAAAAATAACAACTGACTTACACGAAGCAATGCCGTCAACCACCTATTGTTAGTTTAACTTTTCTTAATGATAAAATACCATTCTTTGGTATTTTATGTTCTTCTTGAAGCCAAATTTCTCAGGGTTTGTTCTTTTCTCGGTGTGTCCTTCTTTGTAGAATCAACCTGGATAATCATGCTTTTCTAGTTTCCTGTGTAGACTTGTTGAAAACGAAGTTTACCCTTTCTTTAAGAGAACTTCAAGTAGACCACCGCTTCCTCTTTCTAGTGATGAATATCTTTCTGTTTCAACTCGAATTTTCATCTGTTGAGTCTACTGAGGCATTTATCGAATCTACTGACTAGCCCAGCTTTTCTTGTCGGCAAAATGTCCAATAATTCTGCTTCCAGACCTTAGACTCACTTTTCTTTTGAAGGGGACATCATGTCATGACCCGCCTAAAAACGTAAACAAACCGGATCACTCAAACCTTAAACATTACATCCGGCTACAACCGGATGTAAAACCTTATATAACGCTGACCTGCCGCTACAACTAAAAGAAAAAAAGAAGGGAATTAATAGGGCTCCTTTGTCAAAAGTAACTCTGTAGAGAAAGGAAAAATTTCGTATTTTGGTTTGGCGCGCAATTTAATTCGACACTTAATTTCACCCAATCAGGATGACCTATCCTATTCAGCCCGGACCTCGATTTCCGGCCACCAAATCTTGTAAGCTGCCAAACACACTCTCTTTGGCTGGAGAACGCCGACCAGTGCAGACGTCACATTGGCCGTTCTTCAATAGCGATGCTCTTTGGCTGTAAAACGCCGCCCAGTACAGACGTCTCACTGCGGCTCTAGAATAGCAGCAGCAGCAGCAGCATGGACAAACGAGGGAACCCATCTAATTTATGGATTCCTTACAAGGAATCCCAGTTGAATATAAATTAGATGCATTCAACATGCCTCGCACAGGCACAATTTTAGTCACCCTAAAATTGGCTATGTCGACTGAGCGTAATCCCGCTGTCGACACATTAGATCTCAATTCACCTCTGGGCCACTTTAATGGAGACCAACGCACACCTTCACTCCATCAGACGTACAAAAACCATGGTGACTCTAAAACACAATCCCTCACACGTCCGACGACACACGCTGCCATCTCAACCTTCTCAACATCTCATAACTCTATTTCGTCTCAATACTAACTAGCTTAAACTCCACGAGTCTTGCAGCACCAAAAGCAAACCCAATATTCCATGCTGCAAATAAAAACCTTATTCCAAAAACACATTTCGACTCTCGCCATCTTACTTCTTCATCATCCTCCTTTTATTCCTCACAACCTAGCGAGGGGACTAACAACACTAAGCGAGGAAACAACACAACATAAACACACATACGTTACAACCACCTATCCTCGCTAACAAACTTCCCTCTCGCTAATATCACACCTACAAAACCTCCGGCTAAAAATATCCGCTAAAACTCTATCAAAATGAAGTGGATTATCTTCTGAAGCCTATCCCTAGCTAAAGAAGAACTGTAGAAATTTTGTTAAGGAACTGGTGATCCTGTTTCACCGAACATCAGCAGCCCCTTGGGGTCACGTGGCGTCCATTATAAAAAAAAGTGCTCCACTGGAGATTCTTCCTCTTTCTTCCACTCCCACCGCTGTTAGCAACAGGTCCATTCGTATCAGCCCTTGACAGCAAACGTATTTGGTACCTTCCACCAGCCAGGACTCAAGAGCGACGAACGCACGTGCTGAGTTAAAAGGAACAGAACACACAGTTAAGTTCCAGCAGGCATTTTATCTGCAAACCTTCACACAACCTTACCTAACCTTACCTTACCTTAAACCTTTACCTTATAACAACCTTACAACTAAACCTTACAAACCTTACAAAACCCTACCACCTATCGGAACCTTGAACTCTTTTTTGAACACTTCCAATTCGTTGTTTGTTCCATTTGGGGTAAAACCCTGTTTATTGTTGTTGTTGTTGTATATAAATCTTGTTGCACTAAAAGTCGTTCGTCTCCTTTCTTCAAAAGCTGTCACCTAAATCCCTACTGCTGTTGAAGTACTGTTTATTCTTTTACAAAACGTAGGAATAAATCGGGCTTTTCGGGGCTTATAAAAATCCCCATAGAACTGAACTTCCACTCCTATTTTTTAAAAGATGAACTTTACGCTTCGACTGTCACTGCTCCTGCTGGATATCAGTAATCCTTTTTTCGACGGTCAGCGGTCCGTTTTTTACAGCAAAGCTCTTAAGGCTGAATCCTACATCTCGTGGTCGCATTCGCCTTACTTCCGAGGCTGAGTCCCACACCTCGTGGTCGCATTCGCCTTCCATCACCTAGATATGTAAAAAGGTCCTTTTAAGGTCCATTAGAGGTCCTTTCTGCGGACTGGAGTATCTCTGACAGTCCTTATGGACTCGTTGAAGCAGACGACTAGGCGGCACACACGAAGAGGACTCGAAGACCATCCAGTCTTAACCATTCGGTCGGCTCCGTTGTCCGTTCGTCCGCTTAGCTGCGCAGCGCTACAGCACGGGTTAGCTTTTACTGTCGATTCACTCGTCCGTTCGAATGGCTTAGCACAGCAAAGGTACGACCATTTTGGTACTATCAATTTCGACCTCGACCAACGTCAGCTACCCGTATCGAACGTCTAGCTGCACCTCTACGGCTCGACCAACATCAGCTACTTGCATCGAACGTCTAGCTGCACCTATCAACGACTTCGACCATACCAGCTATTTATACCAACCATCTAGCAGAAGTCAATACAACAATCACGAACTTTACATTCGCCCTTGTAAATACGACAAATAAATTGTCATCTTTGTTATATTGTTACCTCGCCTTTGTTTCCTTCATTATCTTTTGGCTGTCATTACTCGCAAACTTAACCTTTTTGCGGGTTCGACGTGCTAATCGGCTCCGCAACAAGCATACCAAAACCACAAATAGCCTGCAATAGGCTTATTTTTTCAACAAGTAACAATAAAAACCCTCTAAGGAAAAGGGGCTTAACCCAAACGACTAAATAGGCCTATTTGCTCAAGTCACTTTACTTAAGAAAAAACTGCTCAAAGTCGAAGGCGAATAAGCAAGAGCTCACAAAGCAAAAAAGAGCGAGCCAGGCAAAGCCTTCTGCTTGTGGTGAAAAAAAAAGGGGGGGAGATCCCTTGGCGGGTCTCACTTAAATAACAGTAGGGGCGGTGGCTAATGACACAACTTCAAAAAAGCCAATCAGATACGAGAAGACATTAACTGCTGAATTTACAAATTCCAACAATGTTCTTGAGAATAAAAACAATTTCCAGTATAATTAGAAAATGAATGATTTTTTAAAATTGTACATGGCATTTTCATCTAAATTTCAGAGAAAGTGAAATTAGCATCTTTCCTAAATTAAATTAAATAGAAGAATCATCGCGAATAAAGTAATCACGGAAACCCGACAGGCCGTCTATTATTTTTTAAAGTTTTATCCCACCAAACCCGATACATTTTAACAACTCGTTACTTTCTCCATTTAAATGTAATGGTTAAATAATAGAATCGCTTATGTTTTTCAAAATTTAGGAATTTGTAAATTTGGCAGTTAATAATTGCTCGAATGCCATTGGTTTATTTCAAAGTTGGACTGTTACTTTGTGGGTATAAAAGCAAGTGGCCTGGGCCAGTCAGCCTCTTTTCATTTCTTCTTTTCAGTCGGTTAGGTTTAGTGCAGAAGCAGTTTAGAACGCGTCTAGTGGCCAATTTGCTAGGCAGTGCCTCGAACATTCAGCCAACGCTTGAACATTAAGCTGGATCCAAAGTCTAGAGATGTTTTCCGTTAGACTCCTTCGTCCCAAAGAATCGGAGAACAAATTGTTGAGAAGCCAAGAGTTAGTATTCGCCTCGCAGAAAGAAAAAAATGGTTGCACCTCACAGCTTACTCTGAGAGAGTAGGTTTCAGACGACATTTTGAGAAGAAAGACTATAGAAGAAATTCAACCCGAAATTTGAATTCCTCTGAGGACTAGCCATCAGAATTGTCAAGAAAAGGAAACATTCAACACCAGATACAGAGTGTTTTCCTGGCTGATGGCAGACTATCTATAGTTTGAAATGAATAAGAAAAAAGAAAAGAACTTTGAATGAAGGTTTTTCTGTTTTTTTCTTATGAAGTTATTGAATAGTGTAAAGAAAGTGTTTCATGATCAACAATAACAATAATTTTATGATCGAATAAATAAAAGGCTAAGTTTCCTTCGGTGATTGGTTGCTATGAAAAAGAATGGGGAAAGGGAGAATTCACAAAATCGATTACATCAAAAACAGAAACGCACTTCTATCATTGTACACATACACCAAAAGAAAAAGAAGAAAAAAAGACGATTTAAACAAAAAAATAAAGACATTTTTAGTTAACTTTGATTAAGGTTAACTAGAAACGTCTATTTTTTTCTATTACACACAATCATTGAAGGGAACAATGAGTTACTTTTATCATAGCCACTAGCTACTTACATCGAGATTCTTAGGTATAAGAGCATCACGTCACCGACGTCATTAGCAAACGGAATTTTCCACCAAAAACTGAAAACTATTTCCGAGACCATTAATTCTGTGAGTCGTTTCAGATGTATTTTCTGACTGCTACAGATAGCAAGTAATATTTACTCCCTTCTCTTGGTCATATAATGACCAATTTCATTATACAACGGAAATTAAAGTGAAGAATTCCAGCCAAAATCTAAAGTATTCTAAGTCGGCGGAGAAGCAATAAAATCAGCTGCCAGAAACGACATCGCCCAAAAAGATAGTTTTGGGCTTTATGCTAAATCATGTTGGTCTTTGACTATTTGTGTTGGATAAAATTCATTTATTGAGAATAATTGGAACGTATTCATGATATATTGAGCTAGAAACAGTGCAGGCCTGGCCTGAAGAAAAAGTATTAAAGTGGGTTGCTCACTTGGACTATTCCTTTCATTAGTATAACCACCAAACGCTATCACATTTGTTTCCAACTCTAGTGAACTCAGTGTAGCAGACTAATCAGCTTGTAGCAGAAAGAACTTCGTATTTTTGTTTGGCACGTAAATTAATTTGACTGTTATGGTCGTCGCATATTTTCACCCAATGAGAATGACTGATGCCATTCTGCCCGGGTCACCTCCCAGGGGCAACATAAAAGGTCGCGTTAACCATTTCTCGCCCTCTTCTCGCTTCCCCACTGGCCAGCAGCAGGACAAAGCCAGCCAACATGACAGAGCACAACTCTTTTCACTCTTCAACGCAGGCTTTTCGAGCAGGACAGACCTGTCAACATGACAGAGCACGCATTCTCTCTCTTCGCTTCCTAGCAATAGGAAGAACCAGCCAACATGAGAGACCACATTCACTCTTCTTCACTGACTCTTCTTCAGTGACTCTCTCTCATATATTTCGTACAGTCTGCTAAGGACAATGAGGAGACCTCATCCAATTTACGGACTGTTGGTGTCTGGGAAATCATTCTTTCATCATTCATCTTTCCTTCTTAACCAACGGATCCTTGGAGAAACAAATTGGATATTTTCAACTCCCGCTTTTAACTTCAGCATTTTAATTCCTGTCCTGACGACAGCATCTCAACTCTTGCTTTGACATTCGGCGTCTTAATACCGGCTCTTCATTTACAACCGTTTCCTTCTTTCCTACGACTTACAGCACAAGGGTTATCTTTCTGACTGCCATTAAACTTCTTGAAACTCCTCAATATTCTCGTCCTCATTCCTGTACTTCTTTTCTTCTTAATGTAACAAAGGGCAGACTACAATTTTCCCTCTTGTTAAAAGCTCAATGACCAAAACAGTCAAAAACTTAAAATTATTCTTTTCAGAGCCAGAAAGTATCATTGCCGTCCTGGCTACTTAAACAAAAATCCCCGGTTTAGAGTAAAACGCTGAGTCACCTCTGACGTCAGACAACCAAACGTCGTACATACATCACGAGAGAACTTTTGTTACTAACACACGAACTATTTATCGAAAGGAATTAATTCAACCGGCCTTTTGGAAACAAGTTTATAACAATAGGAAAAATACATTATATTTAAAATTTCTTCTTCAAAGTACAATGAAATATATTTAATAAAGAAACTTCCTGTGTACAGAATCCCTGTCACTCAGCCCAGTAGTGTAGCAGCGGCTGATGCTATATAAACACAGCCGCCAGCAACCAAAAATCGAGTCAGCAGCGGGGCTTAGGCCGTAGGAGGAAACTGTACCTCTTCCGCCCCTAAGGGTGAAGGACAGATTCGTGGCCGAATGGCTACTGGTTCGGCTGGGCAACCTTCGGGTGGTCACTGATATCAGTGACAAGCATTGTATAACACTGGACCTCTTGGTCGAGTTTAAGCAATAATCTGGCATCCGTGCCTGGACTCAGATTTGAGTCCATGTCCAGCTAGGTTCATCAGGCTCATATTGCACTAAGTGAGCCGATGGATCATTGACCTTGTGTCAAGTCCTGTCTGGTCGGGGGCAGTGACAAATAAACCAGAGGAGAAGTAGGATCTGTTCCTCTCCTAGCAGCATTGGGTCATCGCAACCAAACTAAACTACCGCAGGTGGAGTCTACGTTCTTACCACTAGCCAAAGCAGACCACGTGAAATCCAACCAATCACAGCCGCAGACCCAGCACAGACAACAAACAAATCACCGTTGCTCTTTCATTCAAACAGCTCAACTGCAGACTAGCTTCAGCTTAACCCAGCAGCCGTTTCTGTGCAACCAAGCAACAGCACACAACTTACAACTGTTGGCGTGATCGACGCATTATCGGAGTTCCCGCGACAAAAGTGTTTCTCGCTAATCCAGCTTAGAGGACCAACCAGTTCTGGACCAGCCAGCCGAACTGATCCAGAGACACGTAGAAGACGAACCAGCTCGATGCTGTGACACCATGAATAACAGATCAATTAATTAATTATAAACGTCTGTGGTATCGATATATTCATAAGTCCTGCAATACTTTTAACACACTTTTTCTGGATTTAAAAATGTTTGTTTAATATATCTATTCATTATTATTTTTATCATCATTATTATTGCTGCTGGTGCTGGTGCTATATCATTTAATAATGGAAAATTTGACTTTTTTGCAAAGAAAAACCCCACACCCAGAAAAAAAGAAATAAACAATAGACAAATACAAACTAGAAACATCGTAAATAATGAATGGAACAAAAATGAATTTAAGTTGAATTAATTTCAGGAATGTGGCTATTCTATTTATTTATTTATTTGCCTTAAAGATCATCACCTGCGAATAAAAATTTGTTAATAATTCCTGCTTACATGCAAGAAAATTATGGTGCTATTTTAAGTATGTGTAAAAGATCAGTTTTTACTTTTTAACATGTGAGTATATATATATATATATACACGGTTGTCATCGTCTTTGGTTACCATGACTCACACTAACAGTAAGAGAGTCAGAAATAAGCACAAGGGAGACGAATATGTAATAAATGAAGGACTTTTTATTATCGGTTGATGTACAGGGATTAGCTGTCACCATATAATGCAATGTTTATTGCGTCTTTCATTGTTTTCTTTTCCCTTTTCTTTTCTTTCACTTTCTCTTCTTTCATTTTTTGTACACGACAGAAAGTTTATCAGGGGGTGTCCTCGTGGTGTAATGGTTAAAGCGATGGACTGCGGAATCGTAGTAAGTGAGTTTGTATTCCAGTTGCGCTATTACGTTCACTTTCGGGCAAATACCCTTGGGAAAGGTATGAATCCCCATATCCCCCCAGCTATGGGTTAAATAGTACCACTACAGTTCTTCTAGCAGAATGGCTTTGGCATTAAAATAACCTACAAAGGTTGATATGCCATTAAACAAAAACCAAACCAAGAAAGTTTATCAAACTTTCTTTTTTTCAGAGTTCACTTTTTTTTGATTATCATCAATATAATAATCAGCTGCTTCAGGATGAAACTTAGGATTTTCTCTTCTTTTTCTTTCCTCTTGATTTCTTCAATCTTGTGACGGTTGTTTAGCTATGTTATTTCTTTTCTCTTCAACAGGGCAAATAAAGCATCTATCTTATTTAAAGTATGAGGGCCAACTGACATCTGCAATTCATCATTATGGCACACAAAAGTCTGAATTTTCCTCATGACACCTTTTATCTAATCATCAACTTCCATGTTTGAATTATAATTTCAATTACTGTTTTCCAAGAAACCGATGAGTTTTGTCTAAACTCTGTAAGCTACTTTCAATGAAGGTTGGTTCACTGATTAACCCATTCAAGAAATCTGTTGGTACTTCGTGGGTGGAGTGGATATTAATGTTGCATAACAATATATATATATATATATATATATATATATATATATATATATATATATATATATAGGTAAGATTTGGAATAAAATCAAACATTACTACTCCTTGCAAAAAATTATAAAATAACCAAACTTAGGTTTTTATTTAGCAGTAAATAAACTAATAACAAATAAGATGCAAAACATTTTTTCTTTTAATAAATGGTCCATGAGAATTCCCCATCCACCAAAGATCTATTTAGGAAAGTCAGAGCCACTTTGATAAAGAATATTGTGAAATCCATGCCTGAAAGAATTAAGGCTGTCATAAAAGCTCAAGGAGGGCCAGCAAAATATTAATTATGAAATTTTTTTTTTCAATTTATAATAAATGATATTTTTCACTGCATGGCTTGGAAAAATTATACCATAAATTTAGATTATTTAATTTAGTTTATTTAAGGTATAATTTCTGAAGCCAGAATCTTCAACTTTTAAAGAAAAATGTTTTATATCTTCTCTGTTATTTGTTTATTTTTTACAAAATAAAAAAAAATCAAGGTGAACATCCTCTAAATGTGTTGATTCAATAATTTTCTCTAGGAGCAGTATTTGTTAAGAAAAATAACACAGAAATTCAAATTGACAAATTCACTGTGAGGATAGCTTATTCAGAATAAATTTGATTCTGTAAAAATGAAATCTACTCATACCAAAAATCTACACATTTAAATGATACAGCATTTTCTTAAATTTTGGATCTAGTTTATTGAAATTATTTTGTTTCACTTTTTGTTGTTTATGTATTGTACATTCTTTGAGTAATGCATAAAAAGACAATAAGAATTTATTATTGCAAGGATGAATAGAACATGTATTCATCCATGAAACTACTATTATCAGTCTATCTTCAACATATCTGTTTTGTTTTCATATGACCTGTCCTTAACAAATTAATACTCAACCTCGACCAGGTAGGATTTGACACTAGGTCATTTTAATGTGGGGAGCCATGTGCAAATTAAAACTCTGCACTACCCACCCAATTTAAAAAAAAAACAACTTTGTGCTGAACCTGCTTCTAGATAAATGAATTTAACTACAAGTGTTTGATGGGTGTCTGCATGAAAGTACATATGGATGTATTTTTATGTGGGTGTGTAATTAAAACCTTTTTAAAGCAAGATAAAAAAAGCATGAGAGTGTGAAAAAATGTTTTTCTCAAGGTTGAAAAATAAGCTCTACACTATTATAATTTTTTACCCATGAAAAAACAAAAATTTCCCATGTATATATTTTAGAATTATTATTTGAATAATGTTTCACATTGATACAATCTAACATTCATCAGAGTGCTGTCCATAATAATCTTCAGGTCTGAATGGGGGGGGGTCGGAAGGAGAATAGATTCATAACCAAGATCTGTAGAATCTTAGAATCTTAAAGATAGAAAGGAAAGAAATAAAAAATGTACTCTTAAAAAAATGCATGTGAGTTTATGAATGTAAACACCTTTTAATATAAAATTGTACTTATTTATTACAGCAAGATCTTTGCTTTCACTTAGAAAATAAAGCAATTTCACTTTTTGTGGTTTCTGCATTTTTTAATCATCCTCAAAGAAAGAAAGAAAGAAAAAAAGAAAGAAAGAAAGAAAGAAAGAATACACACTTCATTATATATATGTGAATGGATGATTATTTTAGTTTTTGATTTTAATATTTCAGTTTTAGTATTTCTTTCTAATATATTAAATCAAATTTCAGTTTTTACTGAAATTTCAATTTTGAATTTCAAAAGATTTTCATCTTCTTTTTTATGTAATTCCATCCACCTTCCAATCACGTAACTTCTGTGAAAAATCTTCTAAATTGCTTGAAAAAAAGGAAGTTCAAAACTTTCTCCCCAGAAAAAAATTATGCACATTGTTTGGGCTGTTATACTATGGTATATTAAAGTAAACGTTTTAATATTTCAAAGTATATATTTTGATAATATATTTTAACTGTATTGTCATATTTTGAGTGATTTTTTCCTGTGGCAAAACCAGGTATCTTTGCTAGTATTTATATATCTTTTTTTTTGTATTTTGTATGTATTTTTCAGGAAGTATTAAATAAAATTGAAATAATAACTGTTTTTAAAATAACCATTGAATTTTCACAGTTACTGATACTTAACTGATTCTTGGCAGAGAACAGCACTTTGACCCTAGACAGAGTGCACAGATATTACACTCTCATCCCAGCAAAAGTTAGACTCACAAGTAAGGAAAGAAATAAAAAAAGATTCCAAAGCTTCTATAGTCCAAAATAGATGAAATAATCATTATTTTTGGACTGCTGCATATTCATAATTTTGGTTACAGAGTTTCAATGCTGTAAAATTTGGTAATAAGTACCAGTTAATAATATTAATTTTGATTCCATTATGTTTCATTGAAAATAATAAAATTCTGGCATCTTGGTTTAGAAGAAAATGAACTTTTTATTTAAAAATGGCCTGGGTGTATTTATTTATGGTCGATACTAGATTTGTATTGATCACCCTCTAAGTTTTTCAATCTATATATTAGTTTGGAACATATCTTGATGCATATTTTTGAATGACAAATACCAGCTGGAAATTGAAATTTATTCATCAGCTAATAATGGCAGAATTTGCCTCATTATTACCAAATTCATCAGCAGTAAAGCTCTGTAAGCAAAAGTAAATTGCATAAATATGTATGAAGTATACTTTAAAAAATGAATGAATAGAAATAAAAATAAATAAAGATAAAACAGTTTTTGGAGTTAAGATCAAACCCATGTGGATGTAGTTGTAAATAGACCATGTTATTCAAACAACTACATGTTCGAGTCAATGGCAATAAAAGACTAAAACAATTGAAATTTTGGTAGGGATTACTGTAAAAACAGCCCATGAAACCTTTCACAGCAGGAACCAAAAAGACAGCTGACAATAGCAAACATAGACATGATAGACATAGAAGTCAGCAGCCAGCATAACAATGCAGATACATAACAATGTAGCTGACAGGTCAATTATAGTTCATTACTACACTCTTTCATTTATAAACAGTCCATACAACAAACTAACAAAGCAAGTATTCTTATCTAACACTGATGATTTATACATAATTATATGGTTTCAAGTAACTATTCCAATTTAATATGAATCATTTTTCAGAACACTGTTAAATGGTATCAAATATTCCTATCTAATATTCATAATTTTTAAACCAATCTATTTGACCCACAGTTAGGATCTTAACAGATACTACCACTGTGGGTGAGTGCACCCAGGAGTAATAGTAATGTAGGAGTACTCCATACTCCCAAGAGCTCCAGAACTGGAGCCTCAACATCAGATGTAGTTCCATATACCTGCTGGATGACACATTAGTTGCCATAGTAACACATCTGATCACTTAAATAAAAAGTTACAAATTTAATATTCTTTCAATTTAACAAGTTTTATAAAAGCTTTTGGAATTGTATATTATGTAGTGTATACATAGTGTTTACATATTAAAAAATACTGAAAGCTTTTATAAATGACAAACGTCTTTAAAAACCCAGCACAAACAAGAATGACTATAGGAAGCTTGCGGAGCACATTCTATTACAAGCATACTTTCATCTACACACATCTTTCCATCCTTATTCCTTGTTCCTGTTTGGTTTAAAACAATTCTTGTAACTTACAAATTTCTATATTGATGAAAGTTTGTAAGCTACAAGAATTGTTTTTAATCCCATTCTGTACAAAGTGGTGAGAACACAAAACATTCTCAATATAATTTTAACATGTTTTTGAGAATGAACTGGGCAATGTAAAATCTTGGATGATGCTGTTTGTATTCCATTTTGCATTAATGCTCTTGTGGAAGGTATAAATTCATCTTCTCTTACTGTAGCAATGTGCTCTTTTGCTTTGGAATGCAACTGGAATAGAAGAAAGAAAGACTCTAAATCTAAAACCAATTGTATTCTGCCTAAAAATTGACCTTATATTATATCTTGCCTGTGATATAGGGATATACAGTATCTGTTATTCATTCTATATGACTAAGCTGAAATTGGCATATTTCTATGTATATCTGACTTTTTGTGTGGATATTGACTATTTGAGGTTGAATCTCAAGGTCACTGAATGTCATCAGATAGCAAAAGTTGTATAGTCAAATGGAGTGAAACAGAAACTTTGATATGAGGTATGAAAAGTTTTTTAATTTTATAAATTGTATGCAGGACAAGGTCACATGCATTTTTTTTTAAGGGACAGCTATATGTTGGATGTTTATAACTGGAGGTTTATATATTAAGTCAATCTATTTGGAAAAATGTTGTTTATTAGCTGAAAACTTGCTTAGTACAATGATGTTATCTGTTGTAGTTTTGTAGTTTCTGTGGAAATCTGTTGAAAGCTTTAGTATATAGAGAACATTCCCTGTATATATATATATATATATATATATATATATATATATATATATATATATACTTCGCTATGTTTGTATGTGTACTTCTTTTGTTTATGTTATTTAATGAATTTAACACAATTATTAATATGGACATTTTTAGAATAATTGTGTTAAACATGAAAAAGCTGTTATGGATTATTAAATAAAAACACAGATTATAATTGCGTATTAATTATCACATACACACACACACACACACACACACACACACACACACACACACACACACACACACACACACACACACACACACACACACTCACAAAGTCGGATACATATAATTATATATATATATATATATATATATATATATATAATATTAGGAAAATTGTACAAAAATTAAACATTTCATGATGGTGGCCTACTGTTCTTCTCAGAAAAAATATTTGCTGCTTTTTAATTTTTTATTATAAAGAGCGAATGATAATTATAAACTTTTTCCTGAATAGAGAAATAAAAAAAATGATTAGGAAGATATAGTGATGTTATGAACTTGGAAAATTTAATCAGTGGTGAATTGCAAGAAAATGTAATTTTTATCTATTAAGCAAGTACAGAAAGACTAGACAAGTTTGTTTACATCTATGAGATTCTCTCCACGCTCTCTTTATTAAATCTCATTCACCTTCCTACTGATATTGAGTCACTCCTACCTCTCTCTCTCTCTCTCTCTATATATATATATATATATATATATCTTGCACACACATACACACTCACACATTTAAATACAGGTGTTCTGTCTGGAAAGTTTAAAGGGTTTTCAGAGGAGGATAAACTGATGTTTTTTTTTTTTAAATGACTAAATGCGTTTCTTTTGTGTGCTAATGAAATATTCATACACTCCAGGCAATTTTTTAATAGCTACCTATATATATATATATATACATATATAATTCAAAATTACCTAATTAATAATTATATATATATATATATATATATATATATATATATATATATATATATATATATATATATTGTTATGAGCCAGGAGGATGTCAGATCATGCAAATAGATTTTTCATATGAAATATTCCTTCATCTCTACTTGAACACATAGAAAATAAAAGAACTAGGCTGAAATCCTTGAAATGACAAAAATGAAGATAATCCAGAGGAATGATCAAATAGATTAATTTAATAACTGTGAAATTACCATGAAAACAAATCACTGAATAGTTTGATAGTGGAATGATACATGCAGTTATGTATGTTAGGAGGTTTTAATGTATGTAATGGATCAGAGAAGAGGAGTGGGGAAAGTGAGATGTAATAATCTTTAACTTATCTCATTTGTGCTGCTGGATAGTTCATTATTCCCTCTTTCATGGGGGCATGAGAGATCAATACCAAAAGTCTGCCTTCTTTCTTTTTTCTCTATTATTAACAAAGAGGCCAGATGGCAACTTCTTTGCCTTTCGCATGAAGTCCTTTTGCTTTTTTCTTCATTATCATCATCATAATAATGGGTGACCTCCATGATTTGTCTTCATGGTTCTCTTTTTTTTATAGGATCTCTTCTTATGAATATGTGGCCACTTCATATTCTCAAGTTGGCTGGTCGTCATGTGTGACTCTCTCCAATTTACCTTCTATCAAATTTATATTTTTTGAGGGCAAAAACAGTCCTTGTTGCGTGCCTTCTTTCAGCCAATCAGTGACTTCTCTTTTTCAAACTGTAGTATCTGCTAAGTTTGGCATGCAATGGACATGGTGTGGGGTATGTGGGTGGCAAGTTCTGTTCAAAAAGTATGGAGACTGAATAATAAATAAAACGTTAATTTTATTCAAAATATTTCCTGAGGCATTCCACACACTTATACCATTGAATCCTCCATTCGTCACTTTTCTTTTGATTCAGCTGTATCTTTGTCTTAAGATGAATTTTCACTTTAGGAAACAAGAAAAAGTTGCGAGCGTATTGTTTACGGTGGCTATGGCTTTGTCGTGCCAGATAGCTGTGCGGGCGTATCGTTGACGGTAGCTATGGCTTTATCGTACCAGATAGCCGTGCGGGTGTATCATTTACGGTAGCTATGACTTTGTCATGCCAGGTAGCTGTGCGGGCATATCGTTGACGGTAGCTATGACTGTTCGCGCCATATAGCTGTGCGGTTGCTAAGGCTTTTCACGCCAAAGTTGTGAGGGCTGATTGGGACGATAGCTAAGGCTTTTCGTGCCAAAGCTGTGCGGTAGCTAAGGCTTTTCGCGCCAAAGCTCTGCACTATCGAGCGAGCAGGCCAGGGGGCTGCGGCTAAGATTGGCGTTATCTTAGCACTGTGCAGGTATCGAAGTGAGAGCTAAAGGCTAACCTGTGCCTTTAGCGCTGCACAGCCGAACGGACGAGCGGAACCAAGCGATGGTTAAGACCGGCTGGTCTTAGTGAGTCCTCTTCGTGTTTGCCTCCTGGCCGTCTATTTCGACTGGTCCTTAATGACCGTCAGAGATGCTCCGACCCGCAGAAGGTGACCTCTCATAGCCCTTAAAAAGGACCGTAAAAAATAGGTTGTTGAATCTACCACTAGAAGTGGCGGTGAAGCGAATGCAATCACGAATAACGTAGGCTTCTTTTCCTCGTATGAGCTCCGTAAAGGACGTGCCAACGAGCGTTGAAAAAGGCTTGTTGATATTAAGAAGGTGCTATGACACATAACCCCAGGCGCGTGAATAGGAAATTCTTTTATTAAAAAATGGGTGTAGCAATTAAGTACTTTTTTAACCTGCTATAAGCTGGCGACGACTATTAATTCCATTTTTATCAAGTTATTTTTGGCCGAAGTGTTTTGTAAATATTGTTAATTTTGATTTATCCCGTTTTTTTTTTTTAGCTGTAACGGGATGTCATAGTCGTAAAAAAAGGGCTTAGTCATTTCCGGCAGTACCCGGATATAATTGTCCAAAGGCGAGCGAGTAATCTGATCTGTTTACGTTTATCGGCAGGTCGTGGCAAAGCGGAGAATTTATTGTCATCTACTTCAATGAGTTGAAGTCAATGTCATACAAGAAGAGGATCTAATCATAAAACATAAAATTACAGTCACCAAAACAACCTTTGTGGATACTTACTAAGAATGTTCTGTAACTTTTTGCATGTTTTTATACAAAACATGCAAAAGTAACAGAACATTCTTAGTCAGTTATTCATCCTTAATTGTTTATAAAAATTTTGCCATTATATATCTTATAGACCTGATATACAAATTTTGAGTTGTGAAAAAATATACATCTGTTTTTTAATCCAGATTTAGAAGACCATAAATTTTGATAAAAAATTGTGAATGAGCTTTAGGTTTAGAGTCTCAGACTTAGACTGTATCTAATTAATAGTAGATGATTTTGATGTATGAGAAGAGACATATTCTTATCTGTTTCCACTTCCTAACCCCATTGTAATTGGCTTATGTTTCTGTTTACTGAGAATGACATAATATAAAATATCAAGCAAGTGAAATGGAGAAGATATAGGATAGGATTTAATTATTTAGGATTATTATATTTATATATTAAAGGATATTAGATAATTATATCTTTTCAATTCCCATGGAAAAATTTAGTGTTCAAATTACTGGTTAAAAATCATTGATTTAAAGAGTTGAGTTTCTAGTCATTTACTAAGTTTAACACAAGGTCAGTAATATGGGCTCCCTCCCAGGGAAAATTCAACTCCCTATCAATAATCTGCTAGTCTAGCTTGCTAACTCAAAATGCAAATTGAGAAACTAAGCATAGCTAAGATTTTAGCACGAGGCGGCAAGTATAGGACATCTAGTAAGGATCAAACTCACTATTTAGTAGATTAGTTTGTTAACCATTACCCAATGATGGAATGCCCAAACGTTAGCTTTGAATTGTAAAGCAAACAATTTTAGTATTGATACTGATATTTAATACTGCTGTTCCTAAATGGTCACTCAACTAAATAATGTATCAGGAACCAGTGTTTTAAAAACAAGTATTGCTTTTATCTTTCATTTCATACACAGTTAAAACATGTTCAAAATACCCAAAACATCTCAAGAGATTGATATGATTATAAATGTAAATTGATTATACGGTTGTTTGATGAAAAAGATAAGTATATACCTGATAGTATAATTTTTCCAAATCAGTGGCATGAATAAACATGTAAATAAAATTCCTATTTACTCCAGGGTTGATAGATCATCTCATTATAGTTTCTAAAATAAAAATAAAAGTAATGAATTAGAACAATGGTTTTCAACATTTTTAGAGAATATATTTATATATATATATGATGTGATGAAAAGTCTAAAAATTGAAGCTTTACTTCTATTGAAAATTCAAATGAGGATGTGTGTTCTGTTGAACTGAGCAACTTTAAAGTTTTCCAAACTGAACATTTATCTCATGGATAAGATTTGAGAATGAGGAGGATATAAAAATAAATTTAACAGTACAGCTTAACACCTATTCAAAAGAGAGGTTTCAGGGATGCTTTGATCATTGAAAAACTCAACACACTTATTTAATGCACATATTCCAAGAAAAGTGAAGAAAACATACTGTTTTAATTAAGAGAAGGTATTTTCCCTAACAGAAGTTGGACTTGTTCAACTAAATACATAAATACAGATTATGGGTAGCCTTGACAGTTTTGGAGTTTATTGTTTACTGTACAGTAATTAATTACTGTGCATTTCGACTCATTGATACTACTTTGTACAAAAGGAATAAATCTATTGTTATCCTTCCAAATTTTCAATATTGTTAATGATAACTTCAGTTATAATGCTTACATTTCAATCATTGTCTATTTCTGTCTTGGTAGATACAGTTTCAGTCTCAATATCTATTGATCACATTATATATATATATATATATATATATATATATATATATATATAGAGAGAGAGAGAGAGAGAGAAATGGATGGATGGCGCAATGATATTTTATACACATGTAGCAAAAAAAACCCAAAAGAAACAAAAAAGAAAAAACAAACAAGCAAATAGTTGTGCTACCAACAAAACTTTTATTTGATGATAGTATGGGGTCGGGTCGAGGTCAGGGCAAGCTGTGTTACCGTTTTTTATCTGATTCCATTCTGAGGTTATTCTATTTTTACTCCACGTTGCCCAAAAAGAATTATACGAAAAAAGACAGCAACAGATAGGAAACGAAGACTTTTTAAAAAAAATTTTTCCTTTATTTCCTGGGTTCAACAGCCATTCAATGGGTGGGGGAATTTTCCCTGAATACAATTGAAATGGTTGAATTCCCCAGTCAAGGTGTTTAAAAATACGTTAATCGTTTCTTGGTATATGTGTGTCCTCATTTGGTATTTTAAAGCTTTAACAATGTATTAGCCGCTTTTGGGAGTTTGTCTAAGTCCAGTGTTTTCGTTCGTAGTTCGATTGGTCCATTTCGTAGCTTTTGTATTTTGGTATACTATTAACCGAGGCGAGTGTTACTAGTGAAAGGTTAGCCCAACGTGGCGCCTTAGAGCAGCCACGTTGGCTTCCACTAGCAGTCGGGAGATTGAGATGTTGTCAATTCGCCGGTCACTGCTGAAAAAAAATGAGCTTCCTCCTTTTGTCGGGAGGTCCCTTTTTCTTTATGCATGCGTCGCCCCTTTTTTTCTGTCAGTGGCCTTATGGGACCCCAAATTCAAAACCTTTTTAAATAGATATGGATATATGTTGAATAATAATAATAATAATAATAATAATAATGTTTGAACAAGGAGACTTGCCGTTCTCAAGAGAAGAAAGACAATAATTTTTTTAACAGCGTTAAATGGATGATAGTAAATGTAACAAAATTGGCACCAGTAAGTCCAGAGAACACCCTTAGTGCTAGACCAGTTGTCTGAAGAAGGATTTGATTTATGACCCCTTGTTACTTCCTATTTCGAGTTGAGAGATTCCCCCTTTCCCAAAAAGAAAGTTCAGTTGGACTCGGTGCGCCGGACAAGTAATATGGTGAAGGGACTATAAAACAAATATACGAAGGACCTTTGATGAAAATAACATTGATGATTAAAGATATATCCACAAGATTATAAACTCATTACAGGACTTTATTAGTAACTATATTTACTAAAAAAACCTTTTAAAATATTCTTTTAGATATAAAATTTCTTACAAGAAGAGACCCAAAAGAAAACCATTTATCTCTGTTCGTAAAATATCCTCATTGTAAAAGTACTATCCCTATAGTCCTTGCTTCACGTAAAACTCATATATATAGCTCCGCCTTGAGCTACCGAAACTGTGTTATCACCCTGGTTGGCGGCTGATGAGGCTAGGGTATCGCACGTGCTTTCACACGTTGTATGATGAAAAAAAAATGTATATAGACCCACCAATTCTTGTTATTGTTGTTTGTTCCTTTTTTTATGTTTAAATTTTGTTATTTTGCATGTCTGTCAAAAGCCTAATAATTTGTATTATTTTTTTATGTTCTTTTCTACTTTCGTAAATACTTATATTTGTTGTATTAGGACAACTGTTAGAGACGACTATATCTCTAACCCTGTTTATTATAGAAGTAATTCTAGTTTTAGAGAAAAACCGTTCGCTACATCCTCTGGGAGTTTCTGCATATTTTAATAATTTTCTTTTTTTAATTTAAATTTTTTGAAAATTTATTTATTTTCTACAATGGCATTTGGGTCATACTTGGTTTTAGAGCTGAAGAAGAAGAAAATTACTTAATAACTAATTGATAATCCCCAAAAAGTGAGTGGACAGACAGATGCTTCTCTTGCCATTGATATTCCACAGAGTAACTCTACATAATGGGGTTTTCTTCATTGAATGAAAGTTTTAGCATTAATCCTTTTCTTCGGAAAATCGTATTAGGGTCATCAGGAGAGAATGTGCACCGTTTCGAGGCCTTCCTCTCAACGGTTTTATTTGCACCCCGCGCACTGAATATGAATGTATATATCACTGAGGCCCAATTAGTTATTTACAAAGCTTAGCTTAGATATTGATTCAGAAGTGTAACGGCGAAATGTGGTTTGAAAAATGACTACATGCACTATGAGAATATTACATGAATCTCGTTACACATTCGCGATCGAGTGTCGGTTTCGAAATTCATTTTGAATTGTTCCTCGGAATATTTCTTTTGTTCCATATCCACAGGGAACACTTTTCCGTTATTTCTATGAGGATATTTTTATACATTTGGTCCTTTGATTCCAATCTGACTCAAAAATTGGTACAGGGTGCCTGCTACGAAACCTCTTGCTCCTATTTCTACAGCTTTCACGATCACGCTGTACCCTTTCTTTTTCCAGCTCCTTTTTAAGATCTTCGTGTTTGCTAGTTTTATATTCGTGGCTTAGATCTATAGGGAACGAATAAATAAATATAAAATAATCTAAATTAAATTAAAAAAAAAAAGAAGAAAAAGAAAACTATTAAATTTGCAGAAACTCCCTGAGATCCCTAACAGGAAAAGGGGATGACGCATGCTTAAAAGAAAAAAGGCTTTCCTCTTGACAAAGGGGACCAGGCATTCTTTCTCTTTCAGGCGGTGACCAGCGGATTGAAAACATCGTTGTTGGCGTGTCTGGGCACCACGCAAAAGTCTTTGGACGTAGCGTTGGTTAGCCCCTTTCCCCCAGTAGCAGCTCTCTCTCTCTCTCTCTCTCTCTCTCTCTCTCTCTCTCTCTCTCTCAGCATTATGCTGAAATATACAAGACCCACAAATGAACTATAAACTAACCCTTACCGGACTTTGACAAACTTCCAAAAGAAAACTAACCCTTATGGAAGCCCGAAATACCAAATGAGGACAAATACATACATGAAACGATTTAACGTATTTTTGACAGCTTAACTAGAGGATTCACCATTTCAATGTATTTAGGAGATGTTTGTTGAACCCAGTAAATAAAGGAAAGTATAAAAGAAACATCTTCGTCTCTTATCTGTTTCTGTCTTTTCTTTTGTATAATTCATTTTGAGACTTTCTTGGGCAAGGCATTACACCGACTAACCAACGTGGGGGTAAAATAAATTAACCAAAATATGGAGTCAGATATCTAATGGCAACATAGCCTTACCCTTGACCTTCAGCCTTCAAACTCCACAGATCCATCCGGCTTTCATATGGTATTGATAGTTCTACCACGATGATTTTAAGGTTCGCCCTTGAACAATGTCTAGTCGCAGACCTTTTGCTGGATATTGTTTTTGGGTAATTGTTATGCCATCCTGGTAGGTCGGCAGATACCTCCCAATCTCTATTTGATCCGAGTACAGCTTAATTGTTTGCTTAGAGCCAGAGTATATTCTGCAACTCTCTGAAACAAATTTCTGCGTTGAAATAGTTGGTTCTGATTTCATATAACTCTTTATAAATTTGACCAACTCTTCCAGTACTTTGTTGTGCCTCCAGGTATATCTTCCATTTCCAAGAGCTGTCTTAAAGGAGCTGAGGACATGCTACAATTTTTGTGGTTTGTCATTACATAGAGGACAGGTAGGATCACTTTCTTTCTTCCATTTAAAAGGGTTGTTTTTGGAAGAAAGCTGGTCGTACGTAGAGCGTATTAGAAAACTCAATCTGAGAGGAGCCATCTGCCATATGTCATTCCAAGTAATAGACTTTTGCAAGGTCTCCACCCAGTTTGGCTTTGTTGGGATTGCTGAATTCCTTTTAGGAATCTTTTATTGTCAACCTCGCTATTTCCACCCTGAATGACCATATCCTGGCGATTTTGTCGTTAGTTTTTGACCACCGTTGCTTTTCATTAATTCCGAAACCTTGTTTCCCAGTTTGAGTGTGTCCTATGATTTCTTTGAAAGCAAGGTGGTCTTTAGCACTTCTTATTGTGTCCCTGACTTTCAACTTCTTTCCTGTTTTCAATGTAGGCTTTAGTGGTTTTATCACTTAATCCTTTGAGTCATCCAGCATCATTTGGAGTCTAATTTTCCCGGATTTAAATTCCTCCACAACAAACTTGAATAGTAATTTTATTTTGGCTTGTCTGCAACATCAAACAAGCCTGGAGGTAAACCCAACCAATTTCGGGTATATTTATGTATCTTAGCTTCCACTGACTCAACCTTACTTGTCGAAATTTCGTATACTAGTAGCGGCTATAATAGCATCGGAATAAATATATGCTGAAGGCACTGTTGTATGAGGAACAGAACCAAGGTTTTCACCGTTTAGGGTGACGGTTATTCCCGGTGTTACTTATGTATCATTACAAATACCAGTGCAATACCAAACGGCACTTTTGCTTCATACGTTAGGAGACGAGGCATTGAAAGTGTACTATGGGTTTCAATTTTCAACACCCGAAGATGAAATAATTCACCCAGCGAAATAATTCAGGCGTTTGATAAATACGCTATAGGGGAAACAAATGAAACCTACGAGCGGTACATTTTCCACACAAGAAAGCAAGGAGAATCGGAGACTGTAGAATCGTTTATTACTGCGCTTCGGACGTTGGTAAAAACGTGCAATTTTTGTGATAATTGCGTCTCATCAGTACTTCGAGATCAGGTAGTTCTGGGAATACACAATCCCCAGATACAAGCTGAGTTATTGAAAATAAGACAGTTGGATTTACAAAGATGCATTGACATCTGTAAGCTGTCAGAAAATGCTACGGTACAGTCCAGAATCCTGAGACCTGAGGGAGTGAACAGAGTTGATTTCAAAAGAGAAAGCCCTCAGCACAAACTGACTGAGTGTGCAGGTCGTGTGCACTGCGACATGAACCAAGTAAAAAGTTATGTCCTGCATTTGGCAAAACATGTTTTAAATTTAATGGAAAGAACCACTTTGCTGTGAAATGCAAATTATCAAGTAAAAAGAAGGTTCAGACAGTCGAAACACCACAATATGATGGTGACAATGACAATAGTAGTGATTCAGACTATGAACATGTAGACGGCATGACGGTAAAGGAAAAAATGAATGCTGTAAGACAAAAAATGATAAAAACACAAATGATAGTGAAAGGAAGGCCAATTGCTTTTCAGCTTGGGAGTGGAGCATCAGTCAATATATTGAATGAGAAGCATGTGCTGGGAAAAACACTTGAACACTCAAATAAGACTCTTTTTATGTGGAATGGAGCAGAGATGAAACCATTGGGGTAGTGTCGGGTTAAAATGATAAACCCCAAAACTGGACACAAATATGCAGTCAAGTTTGTCATTGTGAAAGAGGATTTCCACCCACTACTTGGTGCAAATGCAATTCAAAAGTGGCACTCACCATGGTCAATAATGACAAATTTGTAGCAGCCACAGATCTATTTCCTTTCGCGAATCAATGCCCCTGTTAAGAGAATCGGTCACTCACTGACCAATCAACTGGCAGAGCGCATTGATTCCTTCTCCCTCTCAGGAACTATTTTTCTGGTCCCTTTTCTGTAGAATGGACAACGTCAGAGAGAGTCTGGAGCTAGCAGAAGGAACATATCTCTCACACATGACTGCACTGATTCCACTTGGAACACTTCGCTCACTGCTAGCTTTAAACACGCTTCCTACGAACCAAGGACCAGCATACAGACCAGCGACGCAAAGAGACACTTTCTGTCTCTCACTCCTTCACGCCTGCTACTGTAATAAACCTTACTTTGTTGTGTTGTTAAAAGAAGTTTTGTTATTCATTTGTGTTGCCTAAAATATATAGTGTTAGGGAAATTAACTATTTCCCTTAACCGCTATAAATTGGTGACCCCGAATGGCACCTTCTGAATTACGAAACAAATAAAAAAAATAACACGAAACACGGTCTCCATTTTCGGACAGCAGAACAAGCAAAAAGAAGAGAAAAAGAGAGAGAAAAAGCTTCCTGACTCAAAGAACCGAAAGAATACTACCACCCAAGAATTTTCTTCCCAGTGACACACGTGTTCGTTCAATTCATTCGTCGGCTGAGAAGACATAGGCGCAAATTTTTCTTTCAGAAAAATATTCATAAAAAAAACCTTTTTCGTGCCAGAGAAAGACTTTAAAATACTTCGTTTACGAAGCCATAAACGAAGGAAAAAATTTGCAGCAAGTAAAACAATCTTTCTAAAAAGAGATATCATCTTTCGTTTTGCAGACATATTGGCGCCCATTTACAAGTGGTCAAATAGAAAGATACAAGATTCTCCCTTTACCCAAGTAACATTTTTCGAACACGTGCCTCAACAACAACAAAAAACCCCTAAAACTTTCCAACCAGGAATTATCTTCTTTTTCAGCCCGTCCACAAGAAAAACACCAACTCAAGCAAGCATAACGAACATTACATTTGGTTCATACGAAACAGTTTAAAAAAAAAAAAAAAAAGAAAAGAAAAAAATTATTGGCCGACTTGGCATAAAAAAAGGAAGAAACTTACTAATCTGCTCTTTTCAACTGACCACGTGGTACAAAAATTTTTTATTACAATAACAAAAAGAAAAAGGAAGAAACTTACAACTCTGCTCTTTTCAACTGACCATGTGGTACAAAAAAAATTTATTACAATAACAAAAAAAAGGAAAAAACAAGTGAGTAATACATTTTTACATATTTTTTTTTTTTAGAAAGCCAAAGCTAAGAGAGCGCCTTCTTCCTATTTAACATTTCACTTTCCCGCCTAAATAGCCATTGGGCGACGCCATCTTGAATTTCAACTTTTGTTTTCCTTACTAAGGAACCTTAAAGCAGCACCTTCTCTAAAACAAAACAAATTTTTATTTTTATTTTAACACGAATATCGCTATTTTCTTGTGGCTTTTTATCACTTTCGTTCCTTTCTCATTGAAACGTGTTTCTTTGATTTTTTTGTGGTCTGTTGTCACCTTATAAATTAAAAAGAAAATGGACACTACAGTGGCCATACTCGAAGCTTTGATGCGGCTTACCAATGAAGTAAGTAGTCAAATCACAACCGCCTAGACGTCAACAAAAAAGTCGTTCGCCATCCCCACACCACCGCCGCCGCCTCTCAAGCAAACCTGGACTATGCTATTATCACAGTCATTTTGGCGCTAAGGCTCGGCGGTGCAAAATGCCCTGCTCGTTTTCAAACCAGGGAAACTTAAATCTGGAGAGCTGAGCACGGCACACTCTCCACAAGATTTATATAACAACCGTGCCTATTTTATCACTGACTTCAGGTCCCAAGCACGTTGTATGGTTGACACAGGAGCAGCTTGCAGTATCTGGCCACTAAAACTCCTCACTGAGAAGCCGCCAGTGTCGCCCATCACACTGCAAGCGGTAAATCACTCCCCTATTCCCACGTACGGTCAAATTTCTCGTTCTCTGGACTTGGAATTACGGAGAGACTTTACATGGATTTTTACTGTAGCTGATTTACCATATCCCATTCTAGGCTCGGACTTTCTGTCACAGGTTATAAGGCAAATACCTCACCCATCAGCCCGGTATTTTTCATTGCCGCCACAGACGACCCATACCAAATGTTATTACGCTCTTACCTAGAGTTAACTAACTTAAATTTTGTTGTGAGCAAATCCACTCACGAAACGACACACCACATTGAGACCACAGGTGCTCCGGTGTTCTCACGCCCTCGCCGCCTCCCTGCTGATAAACTAAAGGCGGCGAAGGCAGAATTTAACCATATGCTGCAGCTGGGAATTATACGCCCCTCGTCCAGTCCTTGGGCTTCCCCGTTGCATATGGTTCCAAAGCGTTCTGGAGATTGGCGTCCGACTGGGGACTATCGACGACTAAATGCCATCACGGTACCTGATCGTTACCCAATCCCACATATACAAGACTTCGCTTCATCTCTGCATGATTGTAAGATCTTCTCTAAACTAGACCTCGTTAAGGCTTACCATCAGATACCAGTGAACCCAGCCGACATACCAAAAACTGCTGTAACAACTCCATTTGGAGCGTTTGAATTCTTAACTATGCCTTTTGGTTTACGAAACGCGGCTAGTACCTTCCAACGCTTCATGGACGAAGTAGTGCGTGATTTGGACTTCGTCTATAATTATATAGACGATATACTCGTAGCAAGTGCCTCACCTGAGGAACATGTTACTCACCTCCGCCTACTGTTCGAACGGTTTCAAAAGTACCAGGTGAGGATTAACCCTGGTAAATGTGTTTTCGGTGCTTCGTCGCTAACTTTCTTGGGACACATTATCAGCCCTGAAGGGATATCTCCCTTACCTGAAAAAGTGAAGGCCCTACAAGACCTCCAACCACCCACTTCACTCCGCCAAGGCACTTCCTCGGTCTGCTCAACTATTACAGACGTTTCATCCCACACTGTGCGGATCTCCTGTCTCCTCTGTCTGACCTATTACGTAACAGGAAAAAGAAAAATGAGCAGATTTCGTTGAATGACATACAGTTAAAAGCCTTTAACGAAGTGAAGCAGAAATTAGCAACAACATCGCTACTTGCACATCCTGTACCCGACGCCCAGTTCTCATTAGTCGTTGATGCATCGGGCACAGCTGTAGGTGCAGTTTTGCAACAGCAATACTAACAACAGCTACAACCTCTCGCTTATTTTTCGAGACAGCTGAAACCGGCAGAACAACGTTACAGCACGTTTGGCCGTGAATTCCTGGCAATGTACCTCGCAGTGAAACACTTTCAGCATTCACTAGAGGGCAGGCAATTTCTGATCTACACCGATCACCATCCGCTGGTCCTTGGTTCGTAGGAAGCCAGACAAGTATTCTCCTCGCGAAACTCGCCACTTGGATTTTGTTTCGCAGTTTACAAACGATATCCGACATATCTCTGGTGAACAGATTGCTGCGGCAGACGCCTTGTCTCGCCTTCCAATTAATTCACTTTTCTCACCTTCGGATATCGACTTACGGCAGATGGCCTTAGACCAGCCACGTCTGGACACCTTGGATCTATCGTCACCTGAATTTGCAACTTGCAAGTTCGCATACCTGCCAGTGCCCTCTGCGGACACGCAGATTATCTGTGACACCTCAACAGACGCACCTCGACCTCTTGTTCCGATGACTCATCGTAGGGTTGTTTTTGACACCCTACACCAATTGGCACACCCCGGACCCAAAGCCACAGTGAAGCTGATTTCAGCTAGATTTTTCTGGCCAAACATGAGGCGTGATATCACTGCCTGGACACGTTCTTGCATATCCTGCCGAAAATCAAAGGTGCACACACATATCCGTGCACCCCTCGGGACATTCAGCACCCCAGACGCTCGGTTCAGCCATATCCATATAGATCTGGTTGGACCATGGCCGGTCAGTCAAGGATTTACTTACCTCCTGACCTGTATAGACCGTTTTACACGATGGCCTGAAGCTATTCCCTTAAAGGACGTTTCAGCTGAATCCGTAGCGCAAGCCCTTATATCAGGCTGGATAACGCGTTACGGAGTTCCAACAACAATTACCACTGACCGTGGCAGACAGTTTGAATCCCACCTATTCCAGGAACTTTCCATGATTTTAGGGATCAAGCGCATACGAACTAAGAGCTACCACCCTGCTTCTAACGGGATGATAGAACGCTTCCATCGCCAATTGAAGGCCGCATTGCGCTCCTATCCTGACCAACAGCGATGGAGCGAATATGTACCTGTTGTCCTTCTTGGCTGTCGTGCAGCTATCAAAGAGGACCTCGGATACTCTCCAGCAGAACTTATCTATGGAGTACCGCTAGCATTACCAGGTCAGATGCTGAACCTTATAGATCTAACGGGAACAGATCCAGCTTTATATATAAATAGACTGCAATGTTATTTTGGTAATCTCCCACCAATGCAACCTAGAGAACAGACCATCAAACCATCAGTCCCCAAAGATATTTCCTCATGGACTCACGTTTTTCTAAGAAAGGACGCTGTCAAAGCCCCTCTTACTCCACCTTAGACTGGCCCTTACCGCGTGCTTTCACGCACTAACAAACTTTTCACCCTTGACATTAATGGCAAAAAAAGAAACTGTATCTATTGACAGGGTGAAAAGAGCCTTTCTTAACACAAACACACAAGAGCCACATATTCCCCCTACTTACACACATGAACATATCCCTACACCTGTAGAAAAAAATACAATGCCAAAAGACAATTACGTCACCACCACACGTAGTGGTCGACGAGTACATTGGCCCAAAAAGCTCTGTAAAACTGT
The DNA here is from genome assembly GCA_963585895.1 of Sepioteuthis lessoniana. Lineage (NCBI taxonomy): Eukaryota > Metazoa > Mollusca > Cephalopoda > Myopsida > Loliginidae > Sepioteuthis > Sepioteuthis lessoniana. Next base: position 36,992,214 of record OY757932.1, read on the forward strand.
TTATGTATAAAATGTACCCTTCCTTGTCTTATGGCTGCTATCTTTTTCTCTGTCGGCTTTCCGCCTAAGCAGGGGGTGATGTAGCAGCCACAGATCTATTTCCTTTCGCGAATCAATGCCCCTGTTAAGAGAATCGGTCACTCACTGACCAATCAACTGGCAGAGCGCATTGATTCCTTCTCCCTCTCAGGAACTATTTTTCTGGTCCCTTTTCTGTAGAACGGACAACGTCAGAGAGAGTCTGGAGCAAGCAGAAGGAACATATCTCTCCCACATGACTGCACTGATTCCACTTGGAACACTTCGCTCACTGCTAGCTTTAAACACGCTTCCTACGAACCAAGGACCAGCATACAGCCCAGCGACGCAAAGGGACACTTTCTCACTCTCACTCCTTCACGCCTGCTACTGTAATAAACCTTACTTTGTTGTGTTGTTAAAAGAAGTTTTGTTATTCATTTGTGTGCCTAAAAAATATAGTGTTAGGGAAATAAACAATTTCCCGAAACGCTAAAAATTCAAAATGATCAAGTTTCTCACGTGGATGAATTCAGCAGCCAGCACTCGGATAGAATTTTAACTGAATTCAAAGATGATGTCAAGGAAGCTGAATATATATATAACAGAGAGAAGGCTGCTCGAACTGCGTTCAGCCACGAAAGAAAACAGAAGCATGCAGCAGTTGCAGCAGGTAATTGTGGAGGGATGGCCAGAAAACAAAATACATCTTGATCCAGAGCTGAGAACATATTTTAGCAAGCGGAATGAAATGACTGTATAAGACGTTTTACTTTTCAGAGGAAACCGTGTAGTGGTTCCGATGATCCAGCGGGCTGTGTTGAAAGAAAAGCTGCATTCCATACACCTGGGAATCGAAGGATGTTGCAGAAGAGCAAGAGAATGTTTGCATTGGCCAAATATGAACAGTGACATCAGAGACTATGTTTCAAAATGCTCCACGTGTTGAAATTATGAAGTAGCTAATCCTGCAGAACCATTAATGGTCCATGAAGTTCCTGACAGGCCCTGGGCAAAAGTGAGAGTGGATCTATTTAAGTTTGCAGTTAGAGACTATCTCTGCACAGTTGATTACATGAGCAACTTCTCGGAAATTGATCATCTTCCACGTACACAAGCAAAGACAGTGATAACCAAACTTAAACACCATTTTGCACGACAGGGAATACCAGATCAGGAGGTAACTGATAATGGATGTGTCCGTGGTGTAAATGGAGGTGTAATGGTTATCGTCGCAGGAAATGGACTCGGCGACACGAGTTCAAATCCTGGACGAGACTGATTGCATTTCACATAGCACTAATACCCTTGGGAAAGGTATGAATCCAAATATTCTCCCTCTAGCTATGGATAAATAGTAGGGAAGAGTTGGTTCTTCAGCCTTGGTGAGGCAACTAGTCTAGGAGAAGGAAAACTCTGAATTCAAACCTGTTAAACTCCGCTTAAAAATGACCTTGTGTCATATCCTGCCCGAGCGGAGGGGTTGGTAAATATGGTAACTGATAATGGGCCTCAATTTAGTTGCCAGGAATTTTCCACCTTTGCGAAAAAGTGGTGTTTTACACATACACCTGTCAGTCCATAAAATAGCAAGGTAAATGGCAAAGTGGAATCTGCAGTAAAGATGGCAAAGAATCTTTTTTCCGGAAAGATAAGGCAGATCCATACCTAGCAATGTTGGATTACAGGAATACACCAGCTACAGGTTTCTTATCACCAGCTCAGAAGAGAACAAGGAGAACAAAAACACTTCTCCCAACTAGAGAAGATTTACTCAAGCCAGAATTGCCCAAAAATCTAAAAAAAAAAAAAAAAAGAAGGTTGGTGAAGCGGGATAGCAGTAGGCAAGAACATTACTTCAACCACTGAGGAAAACCACTTCAACCACTGCATCAGATGTAGTACGGATTAAACCACACATAAAGGGTCGGAAAGAGTGGAAGAAAGCAACTGTATGGCGGAGACTGGACAAGCGGTCATACCATGTAAAAGTGGATGGGGAATTGTATCGACGGAATAGGGTGGAGTTGAAAAAACTGTGGAAGCACCTCCATTAGCATCATTGATTTATCAGCTTCATGAAATGCATAGCGAGGTACCAGTGAATGCAGGACTGAGTACAGAAGAGACATGTAACCCACAAACACCTCAATATGAAACCCGACACCATCCCCAACAAAACCAAGTCCAGAAAGAGTGACAGCATGGTCAGGAAGAGTAATAATAGATCCTGCTAGATTCAAGGATTTCACAACATAGTGAAAAGGGCAGAATAATCCCTATTAGGTTAGAGGGTAGTCAGCCCAATCAATGCCTAGGTCACTAAAAGTGTTTAACACATTCTATCTTAATTTGTTTTAGGTCATTTTTTCTGTTCTTTAGAAAAGGGAAGATGTTGCATGAGGAACCGAACCAGGGTTTTCACCGTTTAGGGTTACGGTCCTTCTCGGTGTTACTTATGTATCATTACAAATAAAGACCCAGGATATAGAAATGGACGTGTTCGTTGTGTTGTCTCTAATCCATTAGCATCAACAGAAAAGATATTGAAACAGGCACCAAACCTTGAATTTTCCTTGTAGGGGACAGCGATCAATCTTATGGGGGCCTTCTTGTAATGTTCTCGATGTTTCTTTCGCTTGATTAATGTCTTTCAAGGACTCATCAAACCAACGTACCAAACTTTTTACCGGTTCTTCTGACACAGTGGGGATTCTTTGACCACCTATCATGAAATTTGTATTTTGATTCACTTTTCCTTTTTTAAGCGAGATACTTCTAGATTTTTGGGTTTGATTTTCATCCTACACCAAATCATCTGCTTGTGTATCAGGCTTAGTATCTTGCAAATAGTAGATTCTTTGGATGAGAGAATTGTAGTGCCTTCCATGAATGCCTTCACTTGTGACATTTGAAGCCCTCCACTAACGTCAACAATATCTCAGTGTTGTTCTCCCTCACTTTCAAAAGCAGCTGCATGGTTAGAACGAAAAGTATTGGTGAAACCGAACATCCCATCGCAATTCCAACTTCAAGCCTGTTCCAATTTGTTGTACATTCTTTTGTGGTGAACCGCATGAGGAAACCATAGTATGTTCTTAGCATTTTGGATATTTCCTCTGGAATATGGTACATCTGTATAGATAATAGTATCATCTGATGGGGCACCGATCCATTGGCATTAACCAAGTCCAACCTAATGACATCCAAATCCTTTTTGTTGGTCTTAGATTTTTGAATGGATTCCCAGATCATATTTCCATGCTCCAAACAACTCGCTATTCCCGGAACACCACCCTTCTGCATCGCAGTATCGATATACTCGTTAATGAGAAGGTATCTGGTTAATCTCGATGCCAAAGTAGCGAAAAATATCTTTCCTTCTATCATTACTATTAAGCCAAAGTAGCCATTGATGATATTAATAAGAGTGTGGGTGGGTTCCTGTCTGGCGTCTATCACAGTATATAATTGAATTAATGAAATAAATATATATGTATATTATTGAATTAATGATTTAAATATATATATATATATATATATATATATATATATATATACAGAGAAATTGATAACAAGGTAATCCAAGTTGAAAGAAAGATTTTTTGAGAAGCAAAGTCGACACTATAATGTTTCGGTTCTAATGAACCATCATTAGGACAGTGAGGGATATTAGTGATGTTAAATCAACGATGGATGTTTAAAAGTACAAAATACAAAAACCTAAGGAAAATTTGTATAACAAGAAAAAGTTGGCCATTTAATTAGTGAATAAACGGCCAACTTAATAAAATTATATAGAGAAAATGTGTCATTATTATTTAATCAAACATGCTCGAATAAAAGACTGCAGACCAATCACACACACACACACACACATATATATATATATATATATATATATATATATACAGACCTACTAAAAATTTAAAATTCAAATTAAAAATTTGGCCTTGGGAATATTTGATGAGTGAAACAGAAAAATATGCTGGTAATAAGAATAAAAAAACAAAACACTAACATATGAAAATAGGTTTCTCTTTAGAAACTTAGGGAACCAACGCCTATAACTGTTACGCTATGTGTCTAAGCTTCTAAGACGACAATCATCTGGAGGTTGCCGGTTCAATCCTGTCTACAGGTGAGTAAAAATACAGGAATACTTAACACTTGTACCCGGTTATGGCTAACGGAATCAGAACAGGCGATCCACGAGGATTCAATAAAGGACGTAGTTCGAAGTTCCGTGTAGGTTCCCGAGTTCGACAAACACCTGAAGAAGGCCGGAGGACATATCAGCCGAAACGTCGTGGAAATAACAATAAAAAAGATGAAGACAATGGTCCGAAAACCCTTAATGATAAAAATCATCAAGCTTCGTCTCAGAAATTCAGACAACCAGTTATCAGGAGTAGGGAGTTGGCATTGGCTTCAGAAGAGGAGATAGCATCAGCCCTAGGAAAACAGAGAGTTACTAATATAAGAAGAATCTTCATTAGAAAAGGCGAAGAACGAATCCAGACCAACACTTACTTTCTGACATTTAATCAGCCCCATACTCCCAAAGAGAAGATCTGCTATTGTCTTAAGAGTACGTCCCAGCTCCTCTGAGGTGCTTCAACGCTAAAATATGGATACCACAGGAAAGCCTGTAGAGGACGACAGACATGTGCGAAATGCAGTGAAAAGGACCTGGACCACTTGGAGAAAGATAGCTTGAAGGAAATTAGATGTGCAAACTAACGACAAGATCATCCGGCTTACGCAAGATCTTGCGATTTTTACAAAAAAAGAAAAGGAATTACTTGAGGTGAAACACAAGAGGAATGTGCCTTTCCTGGAAGCAAGGAAAATTGTCGGGACCTACATGGGAGAAAACAGCTACACCTCTTTTGCACGGAGGGCGGATACAACCAATCAAGACAACTATTGAACACACGTGGAGAAATTCATCCCGTTGGAAGCAAATGATAGGCCAAAGTTTCAGGAGTTCCTGAAAAAACAACACTCGGCCAAGTTTTACGAAGCACCAGCTCAGCAATAGGTTGGGAATGGGGAGATCCAACGTTGTTTTCCAAACAAAAACACTCGTAGGATCTACCACTCCATCCCGAACTACTCCTAAAAGTTCAAAATCTCTGGCAAAACAGCCGTTACACAAGTCACCAAAAGTATTGAAGACAGACTAAAAAACATGTTTCCCCCAAAACCTGAGCAACTTTAATAAAAATCATAAGGTCCCATTAGCCAAGCTAGGAAAATACAGATGAACACCAAAGTGAACAAGGAAAGACCAGGAAGCACACTCAAAATGCCCTTGTTGCGGAGGCCAGAAAATGTACCGGTCCCACAAACTTTTGAAATATAAGTGATTTACAACGAATTAGGCAAGAATGACAAAACAAGGCTGTTGCTTCGAAAGACCAAACTTTATATTGCGAATCGTAAATCGGAAAAGCGCACAGTGAACAATCGCCGCGGCCAGATGGTGATCGTTGGAGCAGGACCTAGTCGCTGGAACAGGTCTGGATAGCTGGTATAAGAATGGTATTCGTTGGATAGGTGGTCGCTAGTCTAGGACTGGTTTCCGCTGATGCAGGAAGATGGTCGCTGGTCTAGGACTGGTATCTGCTGGTGCAGGAAGGTGGTCGCTGGTTCAGGACTGGTAGTTGTTGATGCAGAACTGGTAGTTGCTGGTATCAGCTGGTGCATGAAAGTGGTCGCTGGTACAGGACTGGTAGTTGTTGGGGTCTGCTGGTGCAGGAAAGTGGTCGTTGGTTCAGGACTTGTAGTTGCTGGTATCAGCTGGTTCAGGACTGGTAGTTGCTGGTGTCTGCTGGTGCAGGAAAGTGGTCGCTGGTTCAGGACTGGTAGTCACTGGTGCAGGAAGGCAGTTGCTGGTGCAGAACTGGTAGCTGCTGGTGCTGAACTGGTAATCGCTGCTACAGGAAGGTGGTCGCCGGTCGCCGGTGCAGGGCTGGTAGGTGCTGGTGCAGAACTGGCAGCTGCTGTTGCGGGAAGGTGGTCGCCGGTGCAGGACTGGTAGTTGCTTTGGCAGGGAAGTGGTCGCCAGTGCAGGAGTGGTAGTTGCTTTGGCAGGGAAGTGGTCGCCGGTGCAAGAAGGTAGCTGCTGGTACCGTCTCAAAAGGTATTAGGTAAGACTTCTTGAATTAGACCTGAAAAGGTCTGTTAGATTGTGAGGCTGGTAGTTGTGTCTGCTGCATTGTGCCGTCTCAGGAGGTGTTTGGATAGACTTTCCGAGTAGTCCTGAAAAGGGCTTTTTTGCTGAGAGGCTGGCAATGTTCCTGCGTCGTCTGCGGCTGGAATATGGACGTTGGCTTTAGGGGAAGCCTTGAGCAGTCCTCGTGGGCAGCTGCTGCTGATTAGGCTTCGGTCGTAGAACGACCAGGGAAGAATCTGATTTCTCCCGCAGCCTTGGCTGACGTCCAGCCCAACTCATTGGACCCGGTTTGATACTGCTGCTTTTATAGCTACTATGTGCTACTACGCTACGTGGTCTACGTTGGATGACCTTGCTTATTATTACTATATCATAGTGAGAAACTTCATTCTACTTCGACCATGTGTTTTTTAATACTACCTCTTTTGTCCATTAGTTTAGAAAGACAGGTTGAATTTAATATTTTAAAAAGAATTTAATATTTTAAAAAGAACTTTCTGTGCGGAGCGATTTAGTCTCTTAACGACTCGTTCCTAAATACTATTGGCTGACGTCATCTGTGACGCATCACTTCTTGGAAAGGGGTTTGTTTGTTTTGTTTTTGCTTGGTTTATGAGTAGTCGGTTGACTACGATACCTTCAAGAACAAAGTCACCTATAAGAATCAATAAGTACAATGCTCAAGGACTGACAAAACCCTTACAAAGAACCTATAGAATAGTAAGTATGGATATGACTGCATAGTTGCCAGCCTTAATCTTGAAGAAATAATCAATAATTACAATACTTAAAACCATTTAATTGTGGGCAAACTTATAAGCTCACTCACCTTTTTGAATGTTAATCTCTTATATATCGTGAATATCTCTTTAAATGTGGGCAAACGAATGACTGATGTTAAATTGTTACTGTTACATAGCAATTCAAATAATTTAACTGTGTGCAAACAAATGAGGAAAAATAAATGGAATGATTCGTATAGGATGAAAATACTTGAAATCATTTAACTGTTAAGGAAAACGAGCTCAAGTTTGTTTAAAATGTTATTAGAAAAATGATCACAAACCATGTGTATTTAACATATAAATCTAGACAGGATTTGTCATTAACAATTTGCAATGGTTGCTATGACATAAATCCAAACCAACTTACGAAGAACTGCTTTTGACACTTGAACTGTATACTTATGTTAAACAAATTTGTTTGAAATAGAACTGTTTTTACATTTTACTGAGTGTAAACAAAAACTGTACTAGGGCTAAACTGTACTGTTTGAAATAGAACTGTTTATATGTATAAAATTGATTTGGCATTAAATAACCTAAAATGGTTGATATACCATAAAACCAAACCAAACCAAACCAAATATTCTTATCATTTAATATAATACCTACCTACCTTAATCTTCAGATTTTTTTTGTGTATAACATGGGGATAGATAGAGTAAGAAAAGTGAAATTTAACTTCCTATGTCTATGCAGATATACTTTACTTACACAAGTCAACTGTTGAACTCGGTTTTGAAACTGATTTTTAGTTCTCCCACTAACAACTTTGCTGTAACCCCTGTCTGTACTTGCTTTCACTGAAATACTAACAAAGTATCGGAATTGTAATTAACAATTACTTTTTAATGCCATAAAATTTAATTCATCTGAAAAAGCAAAGAGGGATACATTAAATTTTTGTCAACCACATATCATATTGATGTAGTTAAAGATGGTGGAATACAGTGAAAGTCTGCACATATCAAACAAAAATTTCCATTGTTTAAATTCTAAAAACTAGTTTTATCCTAATTTCTAAATTGTAAAAGTTTTAGTAGTACTTATCATCTAAATACATTTTCTGTGTAATATGACATTGAAATATCAGAAAGTACAGTTTAATTTTTCATTAAATTTTACTTACAGAATCATTAAATAGTTGAGAATTCTGTTTTCAGCTCGTTAATATGAAGGTATTACAGATTAGATTTTACTTTTATAAAACCACTCATTTAAAAAATTATTCATTATTGATATTATTTAGTTTTGTATTACATAAGATTGTCCTCATAAACAACAGTCTCAGTGAGCTAAGTTTCTCCTTCCTTCAGTTAGACCCCTGACTTTTACCCTTGATAACCATGATTGTTTAATAAAACTTTTAAAAAAGAGATACATGAGACTAAAACTTTCCTTTCAGTCAAGAATACTGTACTTGAAAAACCTTCAAAAATGATCCAGTATGTCTGTTTGTATTTCACTCCTGGAAAAGGCGTGAATCCATCTCTTCTACTCTTAGATATAGGTAAATAGTAGGGTAGACAAGGTTCTCTAGCCTTGGTAGGGTCAACTGATTTGCCATTATAGGAGAAGGAAAACTCTGAATTCAAATCACCTGCTGACAGTGTGTCAGGGTAACTTGTCATCGTGGAATTGCAAAGCCAACAGTGAAAGTGGTTTATGTTTGATATGGTGTTTAACCTTCTTCTGGCAACTTCTATGGCAATGCTAATGCCAACTTGTATGTATGCACACAACCCCTCCACACGACCAGGTCAACTTTTAAGCGGAGTTTAACAGATTTGAATTCCGTTTGCTTTCTCCTAGACTGGTTGCCATACTAAGGTTAAAGATCCTAGTCTGCCCTACTATTTATTCATAGCTGGAGAGAGAATAGTTGGGTTCATACCTCTCCCATGGTATTCTACCTATGTAAAAATACAACCAACCTTATCCAGGATTTGAACTCAAGTCCCTATGACCCTTTCCTAACTGCAACACCACAACCAACGCCTCTGATGCTAATTTGTAAATTACCTTGTCCTTCCTTTCCGTATATAATCTGCGACCGATTTCCTTTCCTGTTCTGCCTTTCGGCTGGACGCACGCGTCATATTCCGCTAGAGACAAACGACTAACGTGAGAGAAAACACAGCCCTAAAAAATACAGTACCATTTTCCTGTGTATTAGGACTTCACGTGAAATACTAAGTCAACCTACACATATAGTCGTACAGGACACTTTTGAATATTCTTTTATTTTCTCGCATACATCTAGATAATAACACATAAACGTTTCAAACAAAATATTCGTTCACCATAACATTCGTGTTAGTTTCACACTCACGCATACTGTTTTTGCTATGTTTTCTTTTGATATATAAATTGTTGATATATAAATCCATTTTTGTTTGTATTGCCTTGTGGTGAATATTCTTTTGTCTACGTCGTTTATATAGCTTGCAAATAACAACACATCACCACAAGCATATCAATATAGCGACGAGTGAATATCATCGTTGCTAGGGGGAAATATTGTTGTGCTCTCACGAGTCCTGTTCGCTGTTTCTGTATGTGATTGTTGTCGCCGGAAGCATGAATAAATAGATCTCCTGATCATGTGACCGGCTCCAAACAAAAGTTTTTATTTCTGCGCAGGAAATCATCTCAGAGGCAAGTTCAACTGTGCAGACGTAGGCTAAAACACAGCACGTGACTATCCATTCCAGTCAAATTCCAGAAACTTTTTATTTGATTTTGGATCCTAACGTTTTACTTTATTTAAATATACGCCTCATTACATTTGGTGCCGGAGGGTGTCGTCAGTGATGTTTTGCTTGGTTCTGCCGCGACCTGCCGATAAACATAAACATATCAAGTTACACGCCCGTCGTAGAACAACTATATCCGGGTACGACCGGAACTGACTAAGCCCTTTTTCTTTCTAACGACCTTGACACCTCGATATAGCTAAAGAAAAGGATGAATTTAAAATTAATAACATTTACAAAGCACTACGGCCGAAAATAACTAGATAAGACTAGAACTAATAGTCGTCGCTAGCCTATAGCAGGTTAGAAAAATACTTTATGACTACACCCATTTTTTATGGGGCAATTCCATACTCATGCGGCTGAGCTGTGTGTCACAGCACTGTCGGCATATCAACAGGCCCTTTTTAACGCTCGTCGGCTCGGACGATGCTGCTTTGTGTCCTGTGGTGGGGCACTCTCGACCGACTGTGGTTGCGAGCTGCACAGTCTGTTCGGGTGTGTTCCACCGCTGGATACATCACCTCTGGCCTCAGGGGGCCGTCCCCCCAGGCTTTAACCCTCTTCGGAGGGGTTGGGTTTATCGCCCGGCGCCTGAGGCGCCCCGAAAAGGGGAATGCCGACGGGGTCCGAGGCATTTTTGGAACTGCCTCTCGTGTTGGGCTTCGGCCCTGCGACAGGACCCACCTTAAAAACGGCCTTGTGCCATATTCGTACGTTGGTGGGACGTAGGATAAATACAGCTCGGACGATGCTGCTTTGTGTCCTGTGGTGGGGCACTCTCGACCGACTGTGGTTGCGAGCTGCACAGTCTGTTCGGGTGTGTTCCACCGCTGGATACATCACCTCTGGCCTCAGGGGGCCGTCCCCCCAGGCTTTAACCCTCTTCGGAGGGGTTGGGTTTATCGCCCGGCGCCTGAGGCGCCCCGAAAAGGGGAATGCCGACGGGGTCCGAGGCATTTTTGGAACTGCCTCTCGTGTTGGGCTTCGGCCCTGCGACAGGACCCACCTTAAAAACGGCCTTGTGCCATATTCGTACGTTGGTGGGACGTAGGATAAATACAGCTCGTATGCTGCTTGAGGCATTTTTGGAACTGCCTCTCGTGTTGGGCTTCGGCCCTGCGACAGGACCCACCTTAAAAACGGCCTTGTGCCATATTCGTACGTTGGTGGGACGTAGGATAAATACAGCTCGGACGATGCTGCTTTGTGTCCTGTGGTGGGGCACTCTCGACCGACTGTGGTTGCGAGCTGCACAGTCTGTTCGGGTGTGTTCCACCGCTGGATACATCACCTCTGGCCTCAGGGGGCCGTCCCCCCAGGCTTTAACCCTCTTCGGAGGGGTTGGGTTTATCGCCCGGCGCCTGAGGCGCCCCGAAAAGGGGAATGCCGACGGGGTCCGAGGCATTTTTGGAACTGCCTCTCGTGTTGGGCTTCGGCCCTGCGACAGGACCCACCTTAAAAACGGCCTTGTGCCATATTCGTACGTTGGTGGGACGTAGGATAAATACAGCTCGGACGATGCTGCTTTGTGTCCTGTGGTGGGGCACTCTCGACCGACTGTGGTTGCGAGCTGCACAGTCTGTTCGGGTGTGTTCCACCGCTGGATACATCACCTCTGGCCTCAGGGGGCCGTCCCCCCAGGCTTTAACCCTCTTCGGAGGGGTTGGGTTTATCGCCCGGCGCCTGAGGCGCCCCGAAAAGGGGAATGCCGACGGGGTCCGAGGCATTTTTGGAACTGCCTCTCGTGTTGGGCTTCGGCCCTGCGACAGGACCCACCTTAAAAACGGCCTTGTGCCATATTCGTACGTTGGTGGGACGTAGGATAAATACAGCTCGTATGCTGCTTGAGGCATTTTTGGAACTGCCTCTCGTGTTGGGCTTCGGCCCTGCGACAGGACCCACCTTAAAAACGGCCTTGTGCCATATTCGTACGTTGGTGGGACGTAGGATAAATACAGCTCGTATGCTGCTTGGGGCACTCTCGACCGGCTGTGGTTGCGAGCTGCACAGTCTGTTCGGGTGTGTCCCACCGCTGGATACATCACCTCTGGCCTCAGGGGGCCGTCCCCCCAGGCTTTAACCCTCTTCGGAGGGGTTGGGTTTATCGCCCGGCGCCTGAGGCGCCCCGAAAAGGGGAATGCCGACGGGGTCCGAGGCATTTTTGGAACTGCCTCTCGTGTTGGGCTTCGGCCCTGCGACAGGACCCACCTTAAAAACGGCCTTGTGCCATATTCGTACGTTGGTGGGACGTAGGATAAATACAGCTCGTATGCTGCTTTGTGTCCTGTGGTGGGGCACTCTCGACCGACTGTGGTTGCGAGCTGCACAGTCTGTTCGGGTGTGTTCCACCACTGGATACATCACCTCTGGCCTCAGGGGGCCGTCCCCCCAGGCTTTAACCCTCTTCGGAGGGGTTGGGTTTATCGCCCGGCGCCTGAGGCGCCCCGAAAAGGGGAATGCCGACGGGGTCCGAGGCATTTTTGGAACTGCCTCTCGTGTTGGGCTTCGGCCCTGCGACAGGACCCACCTTAAAAACGGCCTTGTGCCATATTCGTACGTTGGTGGGACGTAGGATAAATACAGCTCGGACGATGCTGCTTTGTGTCCTGTGGTGGGGCACTCTCGACCGACTGTGGTTGCGAGCTGCACAGTCTGTTCGGGTGTGTTCCACCGCTGGATACATCACCTCTGGCCTCAGGGGGCCGTCCCCCCAGGCTTTAACCCTCTTCGGAGGGGTTGGGTTTATCGCCCGGCGCCTGAGGCGCCCCGAAAAGGGGAATGCCGACGGGGTCCGAGGCATTTTTGGAACTGCCTCTCGTGTTGGGCTTCGGCCCTGCGACAGGACCCACCTTAAAAACGGCCTTGTGCCATATTCGTACGTTGGTGGGACGTAGGATAAATACAGCTCGGACGATGCTGCTTTGTGTCCTGTGGTGGGGCACTCTCGACCGACTGTGGTTGCGAGCTGCACAGTCTGTTCGGGTGTGTTCCACCGCTGGATACATCACCTCTGGCCTCAGGGGGCCGTCCCCCCAGGCTTTAACCCTCTTCGGAGGGGTTGGGTTTATCGCCCGGCGCCTGAGGCGCCCCGAAAAGGGGAATGCCGACGGGGTCCGAGGCATTTTTGGAACTGCCTCTCGTGTTGGGCTTCGGCCCTGCGACAGGACCCACCTTAAAAACGGCCTTGTGCCATATTCGTACGTTGGTGGGACGTAGGATAAATACAGCTCGTATGCTGCTTGAGGCATTTTTGGAACTGCCTCTCGTGTTGGGCTTCGGCCCTGCGACAGGACCCACCTTAAAAACGGCCTTGTGCCATATTCGTACGTTGGTGGGACGTAGGATAAATACAGCTCGGACGATGCTGCTTTGTGTCCTGTGGTGGGGCACTCTCGACCGACTGTGGTTGCGAGCTGCACAGTCTGTTCGGGTGTGTTCCACCGCTGGATACATCACCTCTGGCCTCAGGGGGCCGTCCCCCCAGGCTTTAACCCTCTTCGGAGGGGTTGGGTTTATCGCCCGGCGCCTGAGGCGCCCCGAAAAGGGGAATGCCGACGGGGTCCGAGGCATTTTTGGAACTGCCTCTCGTGTTGGGCTTCGGCCCTGCGACAGGACCCACCTTAAAAACGGCCTTGTGCCATATTCGTACGTTGGTGGGACGTAGGATAAATACAGCTCGGACGATGCTGCTTTGTGTCCTGTGGTGGGGCACTCTCGACCGACTGTGGTTGCGAGCTGCACAGTCTGTTCGGGTGTGTTCCACCGCTGGATACATCACCTCTGGCCTCAGGGGGCCGTCCCCCCAGGCTTTAACCCTCTTCGGAGGGGTTGGGTTTATCGCCCGGCGCCTGAGGCGCCCCGAAAAGGGGAATGCCGACGGGGTCCGAGGCATTTTTGGAACTGCCTCTCGTGTTGGGCTTCGGCCCTGCGACAGGACCCACCTTAAAAACGGCCTTGTGCCATATTCGTACGTTGGTGGGACGTAGGATAAATACAGCTCGTATGCTGCTTGAGGCATTTTTGGAACTGCCTCTCGTGTTGGGCTTCGGCCCTGCGACAGGACCCACCTTAAAAACGGCCTTGTGCCATATTCGTACGTTGGTGGGACGTAGGATAAATACAGCTCGTATGCTGCTTGGGGCACTCTCGACCGGCTGTGGTTGCGAGCTGCACAGTCTGTTCGGGTGTGTCCCACCGCTGGATACATCACCTCTGGCCTCAGGGGGCCGTCCCCCCAGGCTTTAACCCTCTTCGGAGGGGTTGGGTTTATCGCCCGGCGCCTGAGGCGCCCCGAAAAGGGGAATGCCGACGGGGTCCGAGGCATTTTTGGAACTGCCTCTCGTGTTGGGCTTCGGCCCTGCGACAGGACCCACCTTAAAAACGGCCTTGTGCCATATTCGTACGTTGGTGGGACGTAGGATAAATACAGCTCGTATGCTGCTTTGTGTCCTGTGGTGGGGCACTCTCGACCGACTGTGGTTGCGAGCTGCACAGTCTGTTCGGGTGTGTTCCACCACTGGATACATCACCTCTGGCCTCAGGGGGCCGTCCCCCCAGGCTTTAACCCTCTTCGGAGGGGTTGGGTTTATCGCCCGGCGCCTGAGGCGCCCCGAAAAGGGGAATGCCGACGGGGTCCGAGGCATTTTTGGAACTGCCTCTCGTGTTGGGCTTCGGCCCTGCGACAGGACCCACCTTAAAAACGGCCTTGTGCCATATTCGTACGTTGGTGGGACGTAGGATAAATACAGCTCGGACGATGCTGCTTTGTGTCCTGTGGTGGGGCACTCTCGACCGACTGTGGTTGCGAGCTGCACAGTCTGTTCGGGTGTGTTCCACCGCTGGATACATCACCTCTGGCCTCAGGGGGCCGTCCCCCCAGGCTTTAACCCTCTTCGGAGGGGTTGGGTTTATCGCCCGGCGCCTGAGGCGCCCCGAAAAGGGGAATGCCGACGGGGTCCGAGGCATTTTTGGAACTGCCTCTCGTGTTGGGCTTCGGCCCTGCGACAGGACCCACCTTAAAAACGGCCTTGTGCCATATTCGTACGTTGGTGGGACGTAGGATAAATACAGCTCGTATGCTGCTTGAGGCATTTTTGGAACTGCCTCTCGTGTTGGGCTTCGGCCCTGCGACAGGACCCACCTTAAAAACGGCCTTGTGCCATATTCGTACGTTGGTGGGACGTAGGATAAATACAGCTCGTATGCTGCTTGGGGCACTCTCGACCGGCTGTGGTTGCGAGCTGCACAGTCTGTTCGGGTGTGTCCCACCGCTGGATACATCACCTCTGGCCTCAGGGGGCCGTCCCCCCAGGCTTTAACCCTCTTCGGAGGGGTTGGGTTTATCGCCCGGCGCCTGAGGCGCCCCGAAAAGGGGAATGCCGACGGGGTCCGAGGCATTTTTGGAACTGCCTCTCGTGTTGGGCTTCGGCCCTGCGACAGGACCCACCTTAAAAACGGCCTTGTGCCATATTCGTACGTTGGTGGGACGTAGGATAAATACAGCTCGTATGCTGCTTTGTGTCCTGTGGTGGGGCACTCTCGACCGACTGTGGTTGCGAGCTGCACAGTCTGTTCGGGTGTGTTCCACCACTGGATACATCACCTCTGGCCTCAGGGGGCCGTCCCCCCAGGCTTTAACCCTCTTCGGAGGGGTTGGGTTTATCGCCCGGCGCCTGAGGCGCCCCGAAAAGGGGAATGCCGACGGGGTCCGAGGCATTTTTGGAACTGCCTCTCGTGTTGGGCTTCGGCCCTGCGACAGGACCCACCTTAAAAACGGCCTTGTGCCATATTCGTACGTTGGTGGGACGTAGGATAAATACAGCTCGTATGCTGCTTGAGGCATTTTTGGAACTGCCTCTCGTGTTGGGCTTCGGCCCTGCGACAGGACCCACCTTAAAAACGGCCTTGTGCCATATTCGTACGTTGGTGGGACGTAGGATAAATACAGCTCGTATGCTGCTTGGGGCACTCTCGACCGGCTGTGGTTGCGAGCTGCACAGTCTGTTCGGGTGTGTCCCACCGCTGGATACATCACCTCTGGCCTCAGGGGGCCGTCCCCCCAGGCTTTAACCCTCTTCGGAGGGGTTGGGTTTATCGCCCGGCGCCTGAGGCGCCCCGAAAAGGGGAATGCCGACGGGGTCCGAGGCATTTTTGGAACTGCCTCTCGTGTTGGGCTTCGGCCCTGCGACAGGACCCACCTTAAAAACGGCCTTGTGCCATATTCGTACGTTGGTGGGACGTAGGATAAATACAGCTCGTATGCTGCTTTGTGTCCTGTGGTGGGGCACTCTCGACCGACTGTGGTTGCGAGCTGCACAGTCTGTTCGGGTGTGTTCCACCACTGGATACATCACCTCTGGCCTCAGGGGGCCGTCCCCCCAGGCTTTAACCCTCTTCGGAGGGGTTGGGTTTATCGCCCGGCGCCTGAGGCGCCCCGAAAAGGGGAATGCCGACGGGGTCCGAGGCATTTTTGGAACTGCCTCTCGTGTTGGGCTTCGGCCCTGCGACAGGACCCACCTTAAAAACGGCCTTGTGCCATATTCGTACGTTGGTGGGACGTAGGATAAATACAGCTCGTATGCTGCTTGAGGCATTTTTGGAACTGCCTCTCGTGTTGGGCTTCGGCCCTGCGACAGGACCCACCTTAAAAACGGCCATGTGCCATATTCGTACGTTGGTGGGACGTAGGATAAATACAGCTCGTATGCTGCTTGGGGCACTCTCGACCGGCTGTGGTTGCGAGCTGCACAGTCTGTTCGGGTGTGTCCCACCGCTGGATACATCACCTCTGGCCTCAGGGGGCCGTCCCCCCAGGCTTTAACCCTCTTCGGAGGGGTTGGGTTTATCGCCCGGCGCCTGAGGCGCCCCGAAAAGGGGAATGCCGACGGGGTCCGAGGCATTTTTGGAACTGCCTCTCGTGTTGGGCTTCGGCCCTGCGACAGGACCCACCTTAAAAACGGCCTTGTGCCATATTCGTACGTTGGTGGGACGTAGGATAAATACAGCTCGTATGCTGCTTTGTGTCCTGTGGTGGGGCACTCTCGACCGACTGTGGTTGCGAGCTGCACAGTCTGTTCGGGTGTGTTCCACCACTGGATACATCACCTCTGGCCTCAGGGGGCCGTCCCCCCAGGCTTTAACCCTCTTCGGAGGGGTTGGGTTTATCGCCCGGCGCCTGAGGCGCCCCGAAAAGGGGAATGCCGACGGGGTCCGAGGCATTTTTGGAACTGCCTCTCGTGTTGGGCTTCGGCCCTGCGACAGGACCCACCTTAAAAACGGCCTTGTGCCATATTCGTACGTTGGTGGGACGTAGGATAAATACAGCTCGTATGCTGCTTGAGGCATTTTTGGAACTGCCTCTCGTGTTGGGCTTCGGCCCTGCGACAGGACCCACCTTAAAAACGGCCTTGTGCCATATTCGTACGTTGGTGGGACGTAGGATAAATACAGCTCGTATGCTGCTTGGGGCACTCTCGACCGGCTGTGGTTGCGAGCTGCACAGTCTGTTCGGGTGTGTCCCACCGCTGGATACATCACCTCTGGCCTCAGGGGGCCGTCCCCCCAGGCTTTAACCCTCTTCGGAGGGGTTGGGTTTATCGCCCGGCGCCTGAGGCGCCCCGAAAAGGGGAATGCCGACGGGGTCCGAGGCATTTTTGGAACTGCCTCTCGTGTTGGGCTTCGGCCCTGCGACAGGACCCACCTTAAAAACGGCCTTGTGCCATATTCGTACGTTGGTGGGACGTAGGATAAATACAGCTCGTATGCTGCTTTGTGTCCTGTGGTGGGGCACTCTCGACCGACTGTGGTTGCGAGCTGCACAGTCTGTTCGGGTGTGTTCCACCACTGGATACATCACCTCTGGCCTCAGGGGGCCGTCCCCCCAGGCTTTAACCCTCTTCGGAGGGGTTGGGTTTATCGCCCGGCGCCTGAGGCGCCCCGAAAAGGGGAATGCCGACGGGGTCCGAGGCATTTTTGGAACTGCCTCTCGTGTTGGGCTTCGGCCCTGCGACAGGACCCACCTTAAAAACGGCCTTGTGCCATATTCGTACGTTGGTGGGACGTAGGATAAATACAGCTCGTATGCTGCTTGAGGCATTTTTGGAACTGCCTCTCGTGTTGGGCTTCGGCCCTGCGACAGGACCCACCTTAAAAACGGCCTTGTGCCATATTCGTACGTTGGTGGGACGTAGGATAAATACAGCTCGTATGCTGCTTGGGGCACTCTCGACCGGCTGTGGTTGCGAGCTGCACAGTCTGTTCGGGTGTGTCCCACCGCTGGATACATCACCTCTGGCCTCAGGGGGCCGTCCCCCCAGGCTTTAACCCTCTTCGGAGGGGTTGGGTTTATCGCCCGGCGCCTGAGGCGCCCCGAAAAGGGGAATGCCGACGGGGTCCGAGGCATTTTTGGAACTGCCTCTCGTGTTGGGCTTCGGCCCTGCGACAGGACCCACCTTAAAAACGGCCTTGTGCCATATTCGTACGTTGGTGGGACGTAGGATAAATACAGCTCGTATGCTGCTTTGTGTCCTGTGGTGGGGCACTCTCGACCGACTGTGGTTGCGAGCTGCACAGTCTGTTCGGGTGTGTTCCACCACTGGATACATCACCTCTGGCCTCAGGGGGCCGTCCCCCCAGGCTTTAACCCTCTTCGGAGGGGTTGGGTTTATCGCCCGGCGCCTGAGGCGCCCCGAAAAGGGGAATGCCGACGGGGTCCGAGGCATTTTTGGAACTGCCTCTCGTGTTGGGCTTCGGCCCTGCGACAGGACCCACCTTAAAAACGGCCTTGTGCCATATTCGTACGTTGGTGGGACGTAGGATAAATACAGCTCGTATGCTGCTTGAGGCATTTTTGGAACTGCCTCTCGTGTTGGGCTTCGGCCCTGCGACAGGACCCACCTTAAAAACGGCCTTGTGCCATATTCGTACGTTGGTGGGACGTAGGATAAATACAGCTCGTATGCTGCTTGGGGCACTCTCGACCGGCTGTGGTTGCGAGCTGCACAGTCTGTTCGGGTGTGTCCCACCGCTGGATACATCACCTCTGGCCTCAGGGGGCCGTCCCCCCAGGCTTTAACCCTCTTCGGAGGGGTTGGGTTTATCGCCCGGCGCCTGAGGCGCCCCGAAAAGGGGAATGCCGACGGGGTCCGAGGCATTTTTGGAACTGCCTCTCGTGTTGGGCTTCGGCCCTGCGACAGGACCCACCTTAAAAACGGCCTTGTGCCATATTCGTACGTTGGTGGGACGTAGGATAAATACAGCTCGTATGCTGCTTTGTGTCCTGTGGTGGGGCACTCTCGACCGACTGTGGTTGCGAGCTGCACAGTCTGTTCGGGTGTGTTCCACCACTGGATACATCACCTCTGGCCTCAGGGGGCCGTCCCCCCAGGCTTAAACCCTCTTCGGAGGGGTTGGGTTTATCGCCCGGCGCCTGAGGCGCCCCGAAAAGGGGAATGCCGACGGGGTCCGAGGCATTTTTGGAACTGCCTCTCGTGTTGGGCTTCGGCCCTGCGACAGGACCCACCTTAAAAACGGCCTTGTGCCATATTCGTACGTTGGTGGGACGTAGGATAAATACAGCTCGTATGCTGCTTTGTGTCCTGTGGTGGGGCACTCTCGACCGACTGTGGTTGCGAGCTGCACAGTCTGTTCGGGTGTGTTCCACCACTGGATACATCACCTCTGGCCTCAGGGGGCCGCCCCCCCAGGCTTTAACCCTCTTCGGAGGGGTTGGGTTTATCGCCCGGCGCCTGAGGCGCCCCGAAAAGGGGAATGCCGACGGGGTCCGAGGCATTTTTGGAACTGCCTCTCGTGTTGGGCTTCGGCCCTGCGACAGGACCCACCTTAAAAACGGCCTTGTGCCATATTCGTACGTTGGTGGGACGTAGGATAAATACAGCTCGTATGCTGCTTGGGGCACTCTCGACCGGCTGTGGTTGCGAGCTGCACAGTCTGTTCGGGTGTGTCCCACCGCTGGATACATCACCTCTGGCCTCAGGGGGCCGTCCCCCCAGGCTTTAACCCTCTTCGGAGGGGTTGGGTTTATCGCCCGGCGCCTGAGGCGCCCCGAAAAGGGGAATGCCGACGGGGTCCGAGGCATTTTTGGAACTGCCTCTCGTGTTGGGCTTCGGCCCTGCGACAGGACCCACCTTAAAAACGGCCTTGTGCCATATTCGTACGTTGGTGGGACGTAGGATAAATACAGCTCGTATGCTGCTTTGTGTCCTGTGGTGGGGCACTCTCGACCGACTGTGGTTGCGAGCTGCACAGTCTGTTCGGGTGTGTTCCACCACTGGATACATCACCTCTGGCCTCAGGGGGCCGTCCCCCCAGGCTTAAACCCTCTTCGGAGGGGTTGGGTTTATCGCCCGGCGCCTGAGGCGCCCCGAAAAGGGGAATGCCGACGGGGTCCGAGGCATTTTTGGAACTGCCTCTCGTGTTGGGCTTCGGCCCTGCGACAGGACCCACCTTAAAAACGGCCTTGTGCCATATTCGTACGTTGGTGGGACGTAGGATAAATACAGCTCGTATGCTGCTTTGTGTCCTGTGGTGGGGCACTCTCGACCGACTGTGGTTGCGAGCTGCACAGTCTGTTCGGGTGTGTTCCACCACTGGATACATCACCTCTGGCCTCAGGGGGCCGCCCCCCCAGGCTTTAACCCTCTTCGGAGGGGTTGGGTTTATCGCCCGGCGCCTGAGGCGCCCCGAAAAGGGGAATGCCGACGGGGTCCGAGGCATTTTTGGAACTGCCTCTCGTGTTGGGCTTCGGCCCTGCGACAGGACCCACCTTAAAAACGGCCTTGTGCCATATTCGTACGTTGGTGGGACGTAGGATAAATACAGCTCGTATGCTGCTTGGGGCACTCTCGACCGGCTGTGGTTGCGAGCTGCACAGTCTGTTCGGGTGTGTCCCACCGCTGGATACATCACCTCTGGCCTCAGGGGGCCGTCCCCCCAGGCTTTAACCCTCTTCGGAGGGGTTGGGTTTATCGCCCGGCGCCTGAGGCGCCCCGAAAAGGGGAATGCCGACGGGGTCCGAGGCATTTTTGGAACTGCCTCTCGTGTTGGGCTTCGGCCCTGCGACAGGACCCACCTTAAAAACGGCCTTGTGCCATATTCGTACGTTGGTGGGACGTAGGATAAATACAGCTCGTATGCTGCTTTGTGTCCTGTGGTGGGGCACTCTCGACCGACTGTGGTTGCGAGCTGCACAGTCTGTTCGGGTGTGTTCCACCACTGGATACATCACCTCTGGCCTCAGGGGGCCGTCCCCCCAGGCTTAAACCCTCTTCGGAGGGGTTGGGTTTATCGCCCGGCGCCTGAGGCGCCCCGAAAAGGGGAATGCCGACGGGGTCCGAGGCATTTTTGGAACTGCCTCTCGTGTTGGGCTTCGGCCCTGCGACAGGACCCACCTTAAAAACGGCCTTGTGCCATATTCGTACGTTGGTGGGACGTAGGATAAATACAGCTCGTATGCTGCTTTGTGTCCTGTGGTGGGGCACTCTCGACCGACTGTGGTTGCGAGCTGCACAGTCTGTTCGGGTGTGTTCCACCACTGGATACATCACCTCTGGCCTCAGGGGGCCGTCCCCCCAGGCTTAAACCCTCTTCGGAGGGGTTGGGTTTATCGCCCGGCGCCTGAGGCGCCCCGAAAAGGGGAATGCCGACGGGGTCCGAGGCATTTTTGGAACTGCCTCTCGTGTTGGGCTTCGGCCCTGCGACAGGACCCACCTTAAAAACGGCCTTGTGCCATATTCGTACGTTGGTGGGACGTAGGATAAATACAGCTCGTTTTTTCGGACGATGCTGCTTTGTGTCCTGTGGTGGGGCACTCTCGACCGACTGTGGTTGCGAGCTGCACAGTCTGTTCGGGTGTGTTCCACCACTGGATACATCACCTCTGGCCTCAGGGGGCCGTCCCCCCAGGCTTAAACCCTCTTCGGAGGGGTTGGGTTTATCGCCCGGCGCCTGAGGCGCCCCGAAAAGGGGAATGCCGACGGGGTCCGAGGCATTTTTGGAACTGCCTCTCGTGTTGGGCTTCGGCCCTGCGACAGGACCCACCTTAAAAACGGCCTTGTGCCATATTCGTACGTTGGTGGGACGTAGGATAAATACAGCTCGTTTTTTCGGACGATGCTGCTTTGTGTCCTGTGGTGGGGCACTCTCGACCGACTGTGGTTGCGAGCTGCACAGTCTGTTCGGGTGTGTTCCACCACTGGATACATCACCTCTGGCCTCAGGGGGCCGTCCCCCCAGGCTTAAACCCTCTTCGGAGGGGTTGGGTTTATCGCCCGGCGCCTGAGGCGCCCCGAAAAGGGGAATGCCGACGGGGTCCGAGGCATTTTTGGAACTGCCTCTCGTGTTGGGCTTCGGCCCTGCGACAGGACCCACCTTAAAAACGGCCTTGTGCCATATTCGTACGTTGGTGGGACGTAGGATAAATACAGCTCGTTTTTTCGGACGAAGCTCTTTAAGGAGGAATCCTGCATTCTGTGCGGTCGAATCCAACTTAATTTACGGCGTTGGCCCCACTACTCGTGGTAGACCTGCCTTTCTTCCCACCTACATAGGTATGCTCAAAGGTCCTTTTTAGGACCACAAGAGGTCTCTGTCTGCGGGTCAGAGCATCTCTGACTGGTCAGTAATGACCAGTCGAAACAGACGGCCAGGCGGCAAACACGAAGACGGCTTCTAAGACCAACCGGTCTTAACCTCGGTCCCGATTGTCCGATAAGCTGCGCAGCGCTAACGGCACGGTCCAGCCTTTAGCTACTGCTTCGCTATCTGCGCAGCGCTAAGATAACGCCCATCTTAGCCTCGGCCTCCTGGCCTGTCCGCTCGTCCGCACGGCTTTGACCCGACAAAGCCTTCGCTCCTGTCCGCTCGTCCGCACGGCTTTGACCCGACAAAGCCATCGCTCTTGTCCGCTCGTCCGCACGGCTTTGACCCGACAAAGCCATCGCTCTTGTCCGCTCGTCCGCACGGCTTTGACCCGACAAAGCCATCGCTCTTGTCCGCTCGTTCGCACGGCTTTGACCCGACAAAGCCTTCGCTCTCGTTCGATACGTCCGCACGGCTAGGGGGCCCAGCAAGGCCCTAGCCATTATTCGACCTCGACGCTCTTGCAAGGTATAACGCAGTCCACGTAACGATTCGCTGTTACGGGCTGTTCTACCTCTGCAACACCTGACTCACGTACGACCCGCCGTACGAGACAGCAACCGGATCGGTGCATCCTTGGTTAACCACAACATACCGTCATAACCGGGGATATCGATCTACCAACCTCAACCGACCTCAGATGCCCGCATCAACTGCCTAGCTGAACTTAACGACTCGACCGACCTCAGCTTACCAGCTTCCAACATCCAGCTGTACTTGACGACTCGACCTACACCAGCGACCCTCGTCGAACGCCCAGCTGCAAACATCTATAACTCGATCATACCAGCTACCAACATCATCCATCTAGCTGAAGATCACATACAACCGCCACGGACATTTACATACTCACTTGTAAATACGACAAAATAAATTGTCACTTGTTATACTTGTTAACCTCGCCTTTTGTTCCTTCATATTGCTTTGGTTGTTCTCATTCACACAATTCATTTGCGGGGTCGACATAATTATCGGCTCCGCAACAGTTCATTGGGGGATGATCAGTCTCTGATACACACTCCAGTTTATGCAAAAGTGGAAAGAAAAGATTTGGCTATCTAATTATTTGGACGATTATGGACCACTCATCCAGTCAAATGCGAGACATTGTCTATTTTAGTGATCTACGAGGACATTAGCACCTTTTTAAGATATGGATTGTTCGTAATTATTCATTTGCACAGCTCCTGACTTCCTGTCCTGTACGAAGCCCTCGCCGGACCAGGGTGCCTGGTTTTGTGAGCTTTTTTCTGTCCCACCAACTCTCTCTGTACAAATTCAACTTTTTCCGATTAACTAAAGTTAAATTATATCAGGCATCGATCTTATAGGGCTTATACTCCTAATATTTAAAATGGACGTTATGCCACTTGTTCCCGAAACAAAGATGGCGGATGCACGTAAACAATCAGTCTCGGGAACCCATTGCCAGGAGAACCACGTGGTTAGTGCCTAAAACTACGTCCCCATTTCAATTTCGTCCCGCGTTTTTGGAGCCTACTCAATGACAAGAATTTTCTATAAATACCCTCATCTTCCAACACTCTTTCTCTTTTTCACATTTTCACTTACAGGGCCAACACATTAAGATGTTATAGAAAATACTTAGTCAACACGCATAGGACACTTTTGATATTTAGTCTTTTTTGTAGTATTAGTGTTAATTACACACACATACAAAAAAACACACAGAGAAGAATATATGTATTATTTAATTGCATGTATTGTTGAAATATAATTTTGAGTTTGTTAATACCGCTTTGTTTTTAATGTTCTTTTTATCCGCGCTGTTTCACATCTTTCATATCGTTTACACATCTTTACTTCATTTGTCTCATGTGCCTTTTCCAAACATAAACACCAACAACCAACCACTAAACAAATATAAACTAACAACCAAACTACAAATTGGGGGACCAGAACTACCCACTAAACAATTACATGCAATTAAACATTACAAAACATTAGTGTTCTACTATTGTTCGACATATATTCCTGTGTGTGTGTTTGAGTGTGTGTGTAATCAACACTAATATTACAAAAAAGACAAAATATCAAAAGTGTCCTATGCGTGTTGACTAAGTATTTTCTATAACATCTTAATAGTGTATATCAGGAGGAACGTGTCTTCTCCCATATTGTTTGTTTCTTTCTTTCGGTGGTTTGACGAAATTTCTGTTGTTTGTGAAGTTGAAAAAAATCTCACCGAAAAGATGTAACAAGTCAGAGAATGTTTGCATGGAGTATACATTTTTGTGGCGGTTGACTGCTGTTGGTCGAAATGAGAGAGTGATAGTGTTCTCTCTGGAAGTCACACTGGAGAGAGTGTGTTGGCACTGTAAGGAGAGAAGTTCCAAGATGTCGAAATGTTTTTAGGAATAGTTTTTATTTGCAGCATGGAATATTTAGTTTGCGTTTGTGCTGCAAGCCTCGTGGAAAAGGGAAGAAGTAAAGAGACGAAATGGAGTTATGAGAAAGTTAAGATAGCAGCGTGTGTCAGCTTGAAACGAGTTTCCTTCAGAGCTTTTAGTTGCTGGACGTCTGATTATTAGTGTCGATTTTTGAAGATTTACTTATCTTCGTTTTCGTTAAATCAAACTTTCAGATGTCTAAGTAGTAAGTGAATTGAATTGCATTTTGTAATTTGTTTGTATTTGTTCCGAAAATGTCGGTAATTTTTGGTTGGTGGAAAATGTCCCGTGGTCATCTTCGTTGTTGAAAAACGTCCGTGTTTTGTCCCACTGACAAGTGTCTATGGTAGTAGTAAAGGAAAGTGTTGGGGTGGCCATTAAGATTAGGTGGGTAAAGTAACAGAGTTAAGAGGTTGCCTTGTTTTGGTAGTTGGGAAATGAAAAATGTGTGCCTTGAGTTAATAGTAGTAACAGTATGTCAATATTTCTCTCCACGTGCGCGAAATTTCAACTTGAGATTTTGTTTTTTATTTCGTCAAAATATCTGCATGTAATTCTTATTGAATATAAAACTTTGAATATTTTTGCCCCTATCAAACATATTTACCAAATATTCAACTAAAAATTGGGGGACCAAACATATTCACCAAATAACATGTCCTCATACAATCTAATCAACTTACAAGAGTTACGATGTAACTGGAAAAATTTTTTCCTCTACCTTATGCACCCCGACGCTAGCTAAAAAATCCATTTAAGTATTTGTTGTAAAACACATCAAAACGCTCGAAACAATGAAATGTTAAGTTTTTAAAACAACAGTTTTATAGAAATATTCTTTCTACTGAATTCCCTCTATGCAGATTCTGGGTTTTACCGACTAAAATAAAATGAATTATATTTAAACAGCGACTTAATTACGCCGGCAATTGGAAACCTTGTCATTTTACTCTCCCCCCATGCGGAAAAAAATATAAATGAAAATAAAATAATAAGTAAAAACTAAGTAATTCACTTTAACTATATACAATAGAACAAATCCTTGGCGCTTGAAAGATTGATCAAGAAATGTTAATACTTAGATTTTTTTTAAAACTGTTTAACTGAAAGACAAAATTCGAAGAATTCTGTATTCCTTTTTCCATATGTTAAAAAAAGTTTCTACTATAAAATGGAATGAATTAAAATACAACGGCAATCGAATTTTTTTTTTCTCTTATCCGTTCCTTCTTTTCCCTCCTCTTCTCTTTCACCCCTCATGCGTAAAAAAAAAAAAAAAAAAAAAAAAAGGAAAGAAAAGAAAACAGCCATAACGAAACCGCCCTCACTATTTACAGTTGAACAAATCAATGAAACTCGAAATACTGATCGAGAAATATTACTTTTTCACAGATTTGAAAACAATAGAAAAGCCGAAACCTCAAAACATGTATTCCCTTTACCTATACAACACACACACACACACGTCTACATAAACCTACCTGCACTCATATTAGAAAAGATTCTTACTGCCCTAGTAACTATTACAACTAATTTAAGATAAACTCACCAAATTAACGTATGAAATATCAAAATGTTTAACGATTATAAATATTTACAAAACAACGCTTAAAACCCTACTATTAACATCTTATTCTTAAGCTCCTGTAAAAATAAACTTGAAAATCACCATCGAAAACTAATTAAGACAAAGATTCAAAAGGTCGTGTATTCCTTTTCCTAGGATACCCAAAGAAATATTACATACATAGATACACCCGCACTTACCCACGAACCTACCCTTAACCCTTATTTATATTTACATACCCACATACAGAGCCACTCACATGCTCAAACAGGCGTCCATTTATAAATACAGTTTTTATTTTAGCGATTCTGATCCACTTTAAGTGTGATTTATTTCCTATAAATCTACAACCTATCTCTTACTCTGTCTCTTGATCTCTCGGTACCATATTAGTGTTATATACAAGCATGTGGTGGCAAGAAAAATAAGTCTGACATGATTTAGTTTATTTCGCTTATTGAATAAATAAAATAAACAAGCGAATGGAATATCTAGCTGGTGGTTATCTGGTCAGCGACAAGCGGTTGGTCTGACGATGTTGTCGGGGGACGCTCTCAGCGACGGCAGAGGATTCAACTGCTCGTGTGACCTCCGCTTGCCCTATTCATATATTCCCGACTTCAACCACCGGCTCCAGGAAACACTATTTGCGAAAAAAAATGATTGGTTGTAAAATAGACCATTCTTTATAACTGAGAATTTTCTGGGGATTTTGAATAGGGTATGCGCGGAGTCTATGCGCAGAAGCCATGATTTTCTCAGTTTGACACTGGTCATTGTTGTGTCAACATCCGGTAGATGTTATTTTCTTCAGTAATGTCAATGTCTGTCGGTCTGTGTTTTGTGTGTTCTAGTAGTTTGACGTGTGAAGAGTTAAGTGGGTGAATCAGAAGAGATTTGATGTATTTTACTATAACATTAGTTGTGATTATTTTTACATATAAGAAGAGTTACAAGCATCTTTTGATTAGCCACATGTGTTGGATTCTGCGTTTGGATTACAATAGTAATGACATGAAAGCGACTATACAACTGTCACTAAACATTTACATTTTTTTCGTAAAATTCATATAAAAGTGGAATCGAAGAGAGATAGCAAGAGATTTGGGGGC
Source organism: Sepioteuthis lessoniana (assembly GCA_963585895.1). Taxonomy (NCBI): domain Eukaryota; kingdom Metazoa; phylum Mollusca; class Cephalopoda; order Myopsida; family Loliginidae; genus Sepioteuthis; species Sepioteuthis lessoniana. The sequence continues at coordinate 37,019,701 of OY757932.1, forward strand.
TTTGTTTCTTGAGAGGTTCAATCCCACATTTAGCGAGATATTGCATAACGTCATTAGAAATACGGTAGGTGAACTTTTGGGAGTCCTTCTTGGTTGAGAGCTTAGAAAGCAACTTTCAATTTGGCCCTATCTCTTCCCTTCAGATATGCCTTTAACCCTTACTTCTAATGACCTGAATCGTTCAATAAAACTTAAATAAGAGAAAGAGAAAATAAAAGGAAAGAAAAGATTCATAACACTAAATCTATCACTTTAAATGAGTATATTTATTTGTACTTTCAGAAACGATTCAGTTTGTAAATAAGCTGGATAACAGTATTTCACTTTGAACTTTGTCCTGAGAAAAACGTTACTTTAATTTATTTTATACTAAAAGTCTTGTTGTTTACTGTAATCTGTAAGTGTATCACTTGATGTGAATAGATTATTACTCCTCACTACCTTAATAAATAAATAAAAATAAAAAGTAAAAATAGAACAAACAAACAGTTATCTTAACAAACAGTCTGGAGGACAAGTGGAGACATGAATGAAAAAAATTATCAGTTACACAGAGTGGTTGGTTGCAATTTTTCCTGTAACTTTTTTCTTTCAAGAACTTTCAATATCTAACTGATATATAAGATATAACTTTTTTTGGAAACAAATAACTAGGCTATTTTTAGCAATTGTACACGTAACTTGTATTCATTTTTACGCTAGTCGAAAAACAAAGAGAAAGAAAAAAGAAATAAAAGAAATAAGGTCACCGAAAGAGTGGGGGAAGTAAATTAACTAGAGCTGTCCTCTCTTTGTTTACAAGTGTTTGTGTACGTTCGTTTTGGTTGTTGAGAATGTAACTCATTTGATGATTTGTTTTTGTACTGCTTCACCTAGAAAGCGGCCATAAAATTGTTAATCTGCGGGGAATAGAAACAGATTATATTGTTTATTAACTAGCGCTACGTACGACTTGGCACTTCCGCTTCCGTGGGGCCCAAGCTGCCTCACCCTTGAAAATCACTTGGCCCCTTCTGTGCCTGTGTAGGGTGTACATGTTATTGTTAAGTGCATATGTTACTCTCAATTTGTTGTGAGTGAGTGTTCGTCCGTATTTTACGGGTATAACTTTCACGTATAGTTCCACCACAAATAAAACACAAATTTTACAAGCACGTAAAACAAATGGTATATGACAACAACGAACATTAAGAAACAAACAATTTAATATTCATAACAAAACAGGAATGAAAATTAATGAGAAACATAATGTACGAACGGCCTTTGTAGAAATACAGTTATGTCCAGTTAAATGAAAATAGGGTTGTTCGCTCGTGTGTGTATGTGTGTTCACATGTTAATAAAGTCTATCAAATAAATAGGTCCATGGTTGGCCGAAGTAAGGAAGGTAAAAATAATTGGCTTTACTTACATATATGGGTATGTGTGTGTGTATATGAATGATGAACCGTAAGTATGGGTCTTTGCTTTCATTAAGTCTGCACGTGTGTTTTCTTAAGATTTTGGCGACAACGTGTCGCATTGATAAAAGAAAGTCACACGCCTTTTCCTTTGAGTTTTATGTCGTGATTCTCTGCTGTCCGTTCATGACCTCGTAGTGTAAAGTCTTTTGGGTAATAAACGGAATGAACTTTTGGCTGTGGAAGAAATGAATTGAATGACCGAATGACCTGGTTGATTAAATTCTTCGTTATTTATACTTTAGTAGTGGATCAAAAAATAGTTTTATTGCGGGTCCTAAAATTCAAGCGCGCAGACATTTCTTGACCAATCAGATTAGTATATTTACTTATTTGTTTTAGAACCTATAGATTTTCTGTGAATTAGTTTCTGATCCGGATTTTCTTGAATGTTCTTGTTCTATGTTTTTAGCTGATTGGTCGAAAAATGTAACTTCAATGCTAATGCGATTTTGATCCAAAATTTCTAGAATGTCCTTTGTATGTTTTTGGGGTTGATTATTTTAAAGCTAAAAAAAAATGTGTATTCTATACCTGTGATATGAACTAATTTTTGCGTACAAATTCTTACAACATAAACCATTTTCACTCCGTATCTCCTATTTGTACTTGTCCCTTCTGTATTTGTTCTCGCTGACCCTCGGATTTAAAAGATGATTCTATCTCTCACAATACTCTGGTGATGTGGTTGGCTCCAAATACGAAATCTGTATCTCCTCATTTTCGGGCGGAACGCGGAACAAAAAACAACAAAAAATTTTGGATTCCATATCTGGAGCAATATCTTCCCATTGTACTCTAAGGGTACAGTTCGAGCAATCTGACATCTAACCTTCGGGTAATTTTTGTGGGGGTTATTTCGTTAAACTGATCTTCTATCAAATTTGCCTACTTTAGTGTTCGCCAATGGTTCGGGAGACCGGAGATCAATTTCAGGTCGAGTCATACCTTAAAGACTTAAAAAATGGTATTTGATGCTTCCTTGCTTAACACTCAGCATTATAAGGTATGGAACAAGAGTAAGTGGAACAATCCAGGGAAAGGAGTAGCTCCTTTCCCTACACCTCGGTGTAATAGCTATTAAAAAGGGAGCCTTCAGGTTACCCTTGACGATAGTCGGCTAACTTACAATATTTGAAATAGTATCAGTATGCTTATGTGAAAATATTACATAAGCATGATAATACAAGGCGTGTTATAAGAAAAGTGCAGAGACTGAAGCTGTCTTTACCAACATAAAAATGAACAATAAGTGAAAGATTAATTTTCTTCAAAATTTCTTGGCATTAAACGTGCTTATTTGATTAGTCGAGGCACTTCTGATACTGCGTTTAATGTTCTCAATGTCCAAGAATTTTATCCCTGAGATGAATTTTCTGTTCAGAAAACAATAACACGAAGTATGAAATGTTAGATTACAATACTTTACTTCTTCCTAAGTATGACATATTTATATCCATTGCATCAAGAATTTGGATGATTATAAATTGACATTCTGCACAAACGAAAACTCCACAAAATTATCATTCATTTACGAATTTGACTGTAAACTGCTTCATTCTCTAAGTTTTAAGTGTACTGCTCTAATAAAAACCTCGCAGTGATTGCCGTTTTTCTAGGTTATAGTTACATACATGATAATTTTTCTAATATGTGTGTTTGTGTATGTGTGTGTGCTCGGGCGTGTTGACGTCACATAGCAATATTTTAATTTGAAATAGCACAAATAAAAATGTATAAAGTTTATTCAGCGCGATGTTCGTAAATCTTATTATCAACGACAACGTACTCACATTGTAGAATTATAAAAGAAAGTTCAAGGCTATGTTGGGATGGGAATGTATTCTTCTGTGATGATAAAATGTCTAAGATCCCTAAATGGGACTTTATTTTTGCACGTGTGAAGACGGGGCAGGTTGGCACTTGATCCCCTACAGAAATAAGTCCTGTTCAGAGTTCTTTTCTCAGGCAGATAAGAACTGGCATATTACGTGAGGGAATAATTTAAGGCCAGACTGACCGCCGCTGGCAAGGGGTTCCAAATTTCACACTATCACACACCCACCAGGTCGCTTTCTTCTTTCCCCGAGATAATGGAAGAAAGTGAGCCTATAGGTCTTAGTTGTAATAATATTAATATTGCTACAGTGGTAGTCGGTAACTCCGGTTTTCCGTGTGATACTTTAGGAATTAATAGGACAGTTCTAAGCAAGATAATATAAGGCGAATAGAAGCTGAAAGGAAAGCATGGAATAATAACATAGACCACATGGTGAAATTAAAATACACAAGTTCTTTACTACGGTTATATACATATATATGTTCAAAGTGTCAAAAATATATAATAGGATAGTCCATGAATATAAATGTCTTTTCTTGGCTTTTATCCTTTTTCAAATTGAGAGAGAGTGGTAAACAAAGTTTGGGTGTAAAGGGAAAATGTCCCAAAGTTACTTATCTTATTTTTTTGACGGGGTTCCACTGGAGAATTTCTCTTCTTTCACGGGCTAATAGACTTTGTATTGCTTTTAATGCTGGCTTGAGAGATTCAGGTCTGTCATGTCTCAGTCTTTTGTCTTTAGCCCGGAGTGAAATGGCTATCGTCCGTCTGCCACGAGACTTGTCCAAAAACTGCCTTTTTTTTGTACTTCTTCCGTTGAGGGGAAGGGGACCCCACTTCCGTTTGAGGCTCCCCCCACCAATCATTTGGCTTCATTTTCTCCTTCCCCTTCCGATGTCCGGCGACCCAAGGTCACTTAAGTGCAAACATCTGTGTGACCCACAATCATTTCTAACGGTCACTTTTTGACTGCTGGATAATTTTAGTTTAACGTGAGCCATCACGTGACACCTCCCTGCTTAAGAGAAGAAAGGGAGATGAATAGAAATACCATAGAAAAAAAAGGCAATTCAATTCACTGTTCTTTCTCCTTTTCTTTCACTTTTTTTTTTCTCACTTTACTTTTCTTTCATCCCCTTTCTTCTTCACGCTTTGACGAATTCTTTCCTTTTCCTTTTTTTTTTTTCGTCCTTCCTAATTTTCACTATAGGGGGAAACAATTTCTCTTCTCTTTCTTTCTCTCTCTCTCTCCCTTTTCTTTTTCTTGAATCTTGTTTTCCTTTCTTTCTTTTTCTCTCTCGGCTTTTGGCCGTATCATATTTCAAATCTTGAGGAGGTAACTCCCTTTTTTTCTTTCTTTCTTTCTTCGTCACTTTTGACGACTTTATAAGCTTGGTTATTAAGCTCTGGGGGAAGAGACTTCCTTTTCTTTTCTCTCTTTCCCCTCTTCGTCACTTGTTGACGAACCACTTTCTCGTCCATCTCATATTTCAACATTGGGGACGAGAATTCCTCATTTCCTTTAGTTTCTCTCTCTCTCTCTTTCTTTCTCTCAACAACTATGAAAGAATATTCTGCTACTACATTTTCGTGGGGCGTTAGAGAAATAAACTTGGGTACTTTTTTATTAATTTCTCTAAGTCCCCTCTCTCTGAGACAGACAACTGGCTTAATTTTTCCTCGAATTTATTCGGCATTGCCGAGTTCTTAATTTTTCGAGGTGGGCCTTCTTGACGGACATATCTCTTCAATTTGTTTGCATGACACACTTGTGTCTGCTTCTTTCCTTCGTTGGTATCAATTCTATATGTCCTCTTGTCTATTCTCTGTGATATTACGTAGGGACCTATATATCGTCCATCACAGTGTGGTCCCTTATTTGCGGAGAGTAGCAGGACTTCGTCGCCTTTCTTAAATTCTTTCTTAGCCCTGCGTGAGGGTCCTCTTATTTCCCTCTTATCCTCTCGATAAGTATTAGGGAATTTATTTCTAATATTCGTTGGACCTTCATCTTTTCTCTGACGACTGGTCCTTTTCTTTTTCCGTTTATTGAGGTGTGGAAGGTTCACTTCTTTTCTTTCCACCTTCTCACTTTGCGAGCGACTATGTCGTTTGTGCCGTCCACGTGGCTCAGCCGCCATCTTGTCTCCATGCTGGGCGTTCGTTCTCGCCATCTTTCTTTCTTCATTTTTGGCGCTCATTTTCGCCAACTTGCTTTCTCCATTTTTGGCGTTCATCTTCGCCATCTTTCCGTCTTCATTTATGGCGCTTATTTTCGCCATCTTTTCCGGGTGACACTTTTTAGTTTTTACTTCATTTCCCAGTATAAGGGAAATTCCTTTCATGGGTAGTTTATCTACCACCCCAACTCGAATTGGTCCGTTTTTCCACTGGGACTTAAGTGTTATTTTACACAGCGGTATTTTTACCCTGTTTCCGCCGATACCCTCTATCATCACAGTCTCACGTGTTGCTTCTATTACCCTTTTAGGTAATTTATTTCGTAGAAGTAACGACTGAGATGCTCCGGTATCTCGTAAAATTGAGACTTCCACTGGTCCTCCGTGTGGGCCTCTTATCATCCCTTTTTTCGTCCAGGGTCGATAGGACTGGTTTCCTCTAGGTGTTGTTACAGCTCCTTGAGGTTTTCTCGGCTGGGTCTGGTTTCTTTCAGGACCTTTTCCAAGCTGACACCTTATGGCTATGTGTCCAGCCTTTCCACACTTGTAGCAGACCACTGTTCTGCTGCTACTTTGGAAGGTCCTTCTATTTTCTTCCTTAGGTCTTAACTCAGCTTTGAATTTCACTTTACTTCCCGTGTACGGTTTTTCCTTTGTTTTTCGGTGTGTGAGGATGTATTCGTCTGCTAGTGCGGCCATTTCATAAGTCACGTCGGTTCTCCTTTCACTTAGGTGAACCCTGACTTCTTCTGGCACACAGTTTAAAAATTCTTCAGCTAATATTAGCTGCCGGAGTTTCTCAGCATCTCCGTCTATCCTCTTAGAGTCACACCACTTATCCAGCGCGTTCTCTTTTTCTCTCAGAAATTCCACATAAGACTGGTTTTCAGTTTTTCTCTGTGTTCTGAATTTCTGTCTATAAGCTTCTGGAACCAACTCGAAGCTTTTTAGAACCGCTGCTTTCACCAAATCATAGTCGGCGCAATTTTCTGTCGGCAGAGTTGCATATGCTCTCTGTGCTTTTCCTGTCAGCACAGTTTGGAGTAGCATCGACCAGCATTCTTTCGGCCATCCAAGATTTAGCGCGGTTCGCTCAAAATGTGCGAAGTATCCGTCCACGTTGGCTTCTTCAAATTTTGGGACTAGCCTCGCTTGCTTCGTTACTTCGAAACTGTCATGGCTTTCTTTGCGTCCTCTTATTGCCAAGTCGACTTCTCGCAGCCTTGTTTCTTGCTGAATTTTTATTTTCTCCAGTTCCATTTTATTTCTCTGTAGCTCCATTTGTGCTTGTATTTTAATTTTCTCCAGTTCAATTTCTTCTGGAGTCATTCTTATCATTTCCGTTGGTAGCTCTTCTAATACTGCTTCCTCGAAAACATTTTCGTCGACCATGTGTCTTGCTATTTTTATAACGAGTTCATGCTTTCTCATAGAATTCTGAACATTTAACTCAAGCTTCTCGCCAATTTTTATTATCTCGCTTTTTCTCAGCCTCTCCAACTTTTCCATGGAGGGTTCTTTTAAAAAGTTCTCTATTTTGTCCATTTTTTTTTAAAAAATTTTTTCAAACAGTTATATCAACAAATAATTTGACTGTTTCAACAATATTCCTTTTTTTTCCTTTCACGGTCTCCCAGGGTAGATTTAGACGGCAGGAATTGTCACACGACTACTAGCAATAAATATTATTTATAATATTAAATTCCCGGACGTGAGCCCCCATTTTAGGTCTGGGGTCAGGAATAGAAGATTAAAATATCCCCGGACGAGACACCATAAAAGGTCTGTGACGGCAAATTGAACTAAAATCCCATAATGGGACTTTATTTTTGCACGTGTGAAGACGGGGCAGGTTGGCACTTGATCCCCTACAGAAATAAGTCCTGTTCAGAGTTCTTTTCTCAGGCAGATAAGAACTGGCATATTACGTGAGGGAATAATTTAAGGCCAGACTGACCGCCGCTGGCAAGGGGTTCCAAATTTCACACTATCACACACCCACCAGGTCGCTTTCTTCTTTCCCCGAGATAATGGAAGAAAGTGAGCCTATAGGTCTTAGTTGTAATAATATTAATATTGCTACAGTGGTAGTCGGTAACTCCGGTTTTCCGTGTGATACTTTAGGAATTAATAGGACAGTTCTAAGCAAGATAATATAAGGCGAATAGAAGCTGAAAGGAAAGCATGGAATAATAACATAGACCACATGGTGAAATTAAAATACACAAGTTCTTTACTACGGTTATATACATATATATGTTCAAAGTGTCAAAAATATATAATAGGATAGTCCATGAATATAAATGTCTTTTCTTGGCTTTTATCCTTTTTCAAATTGAGAGAGAGTGGTAAACAAAGTTTGGGTGTAAAGGGAAAATGTCCCAAAGTTACTTATCTTATTTTTTTGACGGGGTTCCACTGGAGAATTTCTCTTCTTTCACGGGCTAATAGACTTTGTATTGCTTTTAATGCTGGCTTGAGAGATTCAGGTCTGTCATGTCTCAGTCTTTTGTCTTTAGCCCGGAGTGAAATGGCTATCGTCCGTCTGCCACGAGACTTGTCCAAAAACTGCCTTTTTTTTGTACTTCTTCCGTTGAGGGGAAGGGGACCCCACTTCCGTTTGAGGCTCCCCCCACCAATCATTTGGCTTCATTTTCTCCTTCCCCTTCCGATGTCCGGCGACCCAAGGTCACTTAAGTGCAAACATCTGTGTGACCCACAATCATTTCTAACGGTCACTTTTTGACTGCTGGATAATTTTAGTTTAACGTGAGCCATCACGTGACACTTCGGTTATCGACACATTTGACGAATTCGTGTGGTGAACAGCTTAACTGTATGCACAGAAATGTTTTCTTTTGAGAAGATATTGTTGCACATTTGAAATGTTTTCTTTTGAAAAAATATTGTAACACATTTCTCTCTTATATGCTAATCTTTAAATAGTGTTTGGAATTCAGCCTTATGGGATACACATTTTTTCTAGTCTTAAAATAAGCTATAAAAACATACATAAGAACATTCTAGAAATTTAGGATCAAAACTGCATAAGCATTTAAGTTACATTTTTATATTTTTCAACCAGTCAGCTAAAAATATAGAATAGAACATTCTCGAAAAATAGGATCGGAAGTCAACTAACAGAAAATATTTAGGCTCTAAAATAAAATAGTAAAATACAAATCTGATTGGTCAATAAATGTCTACGCGCCAAAATTTTAGGACGATTCTTTGATCCACCTGTACGGTATAAATAACACACAGTTAAGGAGCCATTCACTAAGACTAAACCTAGGCATTAAGTCAGTTAAGCAGTAGCCGATACTCTGTCCGGCAAATTCCTTTCCTTCCACAACTAAAGTTCATGACCTAGCTACAGATGGCCGCGAATCACATTCAAAAGAAAACCCTGACGAACTTTCTTTCATCAACGCGACACGCTGTTGCCACAATCATAAAACCCGCTATGAACTTAATGAAAGTAAGAACGACTTATTTACGGACTCCGTTAACATGAATATACACACACCTTTAAACAAATTTATTTTCTTCTGGCCAAACTTTATTTTCCAAAAAACCATTTACACATCATGTATTTTATTTGTTTTCCTATTCTGTTTTATGCATATTAAATTGTTTGTTGTTTAATGTTCGTTGTGTTCTATTCAATTTCTTTCACGCGATTGTAAAGTTTTGTGTTGTATTTGTGGAGGAAATAATATAGAGAGCAATACCAGTAAAATACGAATGCACATCTACTAAAATAACTAAATTACATACAACCCCCGCAGCCTTATACTAAACCTTGCCGATAGTTTATTTAAAATTCTGCGTTAAAATAACATTTAATTCAATTTATTGTAACTTGATTACTTGTATATAGGTCGGTTTGGTTTGGTTTGGGTTACGTGTTTAACGGCATATCAACTCCTTATGGGTTATCTAATGTCGAAATTTGATTAATTTATAAATGTTTGATATAACTATTAATATTTTCAACATTCAATCAGATTCATTTTAATAGCACTTTTATATTCATCATTTGTTTAATCATTTGTCTACACACAATTATATGGCATCAAGTATTCCTTTTTAATAGAAATGATTTGCTCACAGTTATATAGTTTCACGTAATCCTATCCAATACTAATAATTTTCAAACACCACTCCTCTTCTGAGTGGACCTGGGAGCAATTAAAATGAAGGGGTACTCCAGAATCCCCAGAGCTCCAAAACTGAAGTTTCACCACCGCATGCAGTTCAATGTAATGTACAGGATACACCTTTATGCGGGGTGGGGTGGTGCAGAGGATGTTGTTACCGTATTCTAAGCCCGAAAAAATAATTTGTTACCATTAATAAAAGATCGACCTATACACGAATAAATACGGCAAATAAAATACTATTACCGTGTGATGTTAGTGGACATGTCAGTAACACCTCTTCTGATGAATAACTAGTATTTTGATGTTTACTGTCTCCTCTTGAATATTGTAGAATTTTGAGAAAGGAAAATAATAAAACGATATAATAAAATCCTATTTTTAAAAATGTGTTTTAATTTGTGTCACATGTGACATTATTATAATAATAACACTTTAAGATTATTGTCAACAATGAGAGTGTGAGTATTCATTCACTTATAGTCTGTTTACAAACAACACAAAATGGTCCAAATATTTCTTGCATAATAAAAAATCCGTTCTCTAAATTATTCAATGGAACAGCTGAAGAAGGGACTTGATAAACTAAAACAAAAACATCCTAATACGCACTCACATGTTTGTTTCGGTTTCAGCTCAGTTTCTTTGTTAAATGGTTTATCAACCTTCGATGTTTATTTAATGCCAAAGTCATCCTTGTTCATAATTTTCCTTATAGTATCAGTCCGAAAGTGAACATAGTAGAGTGACTACGTTTACCACGATATCACAGTCTCACACGTTAGCCACTACGACACAGAGACTCCTCCACTACTCACTATCATTCTGTAATTACTAATGAATAGAATAGGAAGCCTCTTCTTAAAAACTACATTCATGAGCAATGGAGCAAGAAGCCGGAGTAGGGAGACAAAATTATTGTCTTCCCTTTGGTTGGTGGGTGGCTACCCTCGTCACGTGTTTGTAAGTCACGAGAGAATTTAGTCCCCAAATTCTTTCTTTTTTGCTTTGAACGGAGAAGACTTGTTTTTAGTCCGCGCCCATTGAGCGAAAAACGGAGTTGATTTTTATTTTTGTACCTTGAGCAAAATGGAGTCGGCATGAAAACCATTACTCTTTTTATACTCCCCTTCATACTCTGTTTGTTATTGGAACAATGTTATATCAGCGTATGGTTGCAAAGAAAGTAAAAAAAAAAAAAACACAGTTGCAAAAACAAAGAACACGAAGGCACGTAAAAGTTTTAACAATTGTATTGGAAACAAACGAGTAAAAAGTCCAAATAGCTGGGTTTGGAAAACGTGTTGATATGGAATTAAAAAGTAGAAAAATGTCCTATGTTTAATAGTGGTAGGATTGTTGGACTTACGCTCTGACGTTATGAATCCAGCCCTGACCGATACATCTAGCTTAGTCTGGGAATTTTCACCGACATTTAATCCCTCGGCTCTGCTTGTTAATCTGAGATAACTGATACCATTCGCCACATTGTGAATTTTTGATCCGAATAGCGGTGTTTTAGCTACTTCAGATCGTTTCCTCTGTGGGAGTCGATCTAATTTTGGCTGGAATCCACGCCGAAGTAAAATCGCTGTTTGGAGAGAAATTGTTCCTGTTGCGGTTCACAAAAATACACAAGAAGAAAGAAAGCAACGCTTTCGATTTTTGTATAATGTAATTTTCTCAAAGCTATTGTTTTTATCTAACTATCTACGTATTTACAGAAGTGTGTAGAATACAAAAAAGAAAGAAAAAGGTCTTACGAAACTTATTCGTTCGTTTGGAAATGTAACAGATCAAACAGAAGGTGCAAGGGAATCAACTATCATTTCTTGGTTATCTTAATAAAAATATTTGTTCGTCTCGGCTTTTTCTTCGAAATCTCAGTTCTGGACTTATCTTGACTTCGCCCGAAATTCTAGGACTATCCTCTATTCTCGGATGGGTTCTGTACTGACCTCTTCTTTGTCTCTCTTGATCTCTCTTCTCTCGTCTTCCTTGATCTGATCTTTACTCACCTATGGGCGCTGCGCACTGCTTATATAAATTGGGGGCGGGGTTTCGACAACCCTTAGGCACGCCCATACATAATGATACGTTAATTGCCCGGTTAGTCAAACTTCCTCCACATATGGTCGGCGTTTTTTAAAGAGGTACTAAAAATGAATTTTTGTAGTCCCCGCTGATTCTAGCCGGACCAGCAACACTTGAAATGGAAGAAATCCCCTTATGCTGTCTCAATCTCTTTGTCACAACGCGTCCGCGATCAATCAAATGTTACGGGTTCAGAGAGAAGAGGGATATTCGGTGATTTACGAGTTAGTCGCTTCCTTCAAAGCGGAGAAGAGGAAAGTCAATGTGGGGGATGCGTGGTTTCGAGTTTGGCCTATATCTGTTTCTCTCTCAATTGGAGTTCTGGTCCGCGGACCGTCGTCTGGCTTCTTTTGATGTGTCCGCTGTCGAGAAATTTGTCTTTTATATCATTTTTCTCTTCTGATCAGATCAGATTGGGTTTTCTTTGTTTTTTACCGCAAAGGTCACAGATTGGTTTAAAATTACGTTTAACTATTTCATTTTTTGACGAATTTCACCGACATTTCACTATGCGCTGATCCTATGCACAGAAACCCCTTTTCTCCATTTTGAAGAAAGTCTCAGCACCGATAACATTCGGTGAATGCTCTCGTGGGCGCTTGTTGCAATCATTATTTTGTGTGTACGATAAATTATAAAAAGATTGCTTTCGGTCATATAACAAATATTTGTAATTTATTTATTTTGGGACACGTTGTTACTCATTAAATGCTTTAATTTATAGGATTTATACTCCTATATTTTTTTAAATGGCCGGCGATGACTACATGGAGCAAAAAAAAAATCTAAAAATAAGATCCAATACCCAATTCTTCCCGAAACTAAAGTTGTGGGACGTCAGCAAATTGAATAGTTTCGGGAACCTGATTGAACAGAGTAGTCACGTGCTGAGTGCTTTCAACTACATCGGTGCATTTTGATTCTGTCCAGTGCAAAAATAAATCTTGCGTTCAGAGCTCTCCATTACATTCTGGTTCCCGCTCGCACAACTTTAGACATTTCGCCACACACACATAGAGACAACAGCTAACATGGGAAACATACAGCCAGCAAAAATACATATATTACATTAACCAAATGGGTATACTTGCTACACTCCAATGTTCTGGACTTTGTATGGATGTCAAAATCGCCTCACACATACAGACACACACGCCGTTGTTTTGGTACCTTACCGGCACATATGTAAGGACTACATTAATATCCTTAGTTTCAACAATAAACACATGTACACACAGATATTTTTGAACAAAAACACTCTTACATTCACATGATTTTTGTATTAATCACTCTCACACACACACGAATATATAACAAATAATATTCGGACATTCTTTCAACTTTGTATTGTTTTTTTGCTTAGTTGTTAGAACATAAAATTGTTTGTTTTATTTTATCACGTCGTCGTTAAATTTCTTTTGTCTGCGCTGTCTATATTACTTGTGTTTTAATGTCACCCTCCACAAAATTGTGGTGTAACACGTAAAATGTCGGTACCACAAATTGATTATTTGAGTTTATTTCATTTTCCCATTTTGTTTATTCAGTGTTAGTGTATTAATGACTTTACTGTTGTAGGACCGATGAATATGTCGATTCTGCAGAATTCTTTTTATTTGGCGAGAAATAACAAGTTTGGAGAAAGTTCTGTTTGTTTAAGTTTAAAACGTAGACTCAACTGTCTTATAGTTCTTGACGATAGTGAGTCTGGATGATGCTTGAACTAGTTGCTCGTGCAGCTATGTAGTCAGGTAGGCAGCATACAGCACGAGGATTAGACATGTCGAGTCTCTGAGGCAAGTTAGCAGACGCCCCAGTAGTTGACCGGTAGCTAACCCAGGTTTTGGTCGGCGTTAGCTGCGAGCAAGCTGATGAAGTCATCCTGAGTCGCATTTGTTAAGTCTGGTTTGTAGTCGGTTTGGATGGCGTCGGCTGGTGAGCTGCTTGTCGGTCATCATCGTTGTCGGTGTCAGTCCAGAGCGATAGTTGACTTGAGGTAGTGGGTAGTCTGTTCCAATACCACGTAGTAGTAGTTGATTATCTCAGAAAAGGACAGTAGAAGTTGTAGTAAGAGAAATGCCCTGAAAAGGAGCGTAGTAATAATGGCAAGAGGAGTGCCCTGAAAAGGATAGTAGAAAGAATGTTAAGAAGAGTGCGCTGTAAAGGACAACAGAAGAGGTAAGAGGAGTGTCCAGAAAAGGACAGAAGAAGTAGTGAGCAGGCGTGAACTGCTAGAAGTAGCCAAGAGATGCTAGAAGAGGCAGGGACGACTGGAATAGTGTTGAATGGATGGAACAGTGATTAACTTTGGTCTTCTTCGCTTGGATCGAGCAAGGCCTTCTGGCGAGTCTGATTTTTCAGCTGGTTATTTATACCGAGACCGTGATATAATAACGCAGTGTTTTGCTAGACTTCTGGTTTTGAAATAAATCAGTAAATAAAAAATATAAATAGCTTTAGGCGATACTAATTCTGATATAGGAACTTAGAGTGTAGGAAACATCCTTTCTAACATCAAATGGCGGTCTATCATAATCGCCCCTATAATACTTCTAATAGCGATTTTAGAAATATGATAATAAACTGATAGTTCCACCTTTTGTTTTTCGGGTCATCCATGACGGCTAGGAGTTTTAGTGACATGTCAGTTGTTTCTTTTTCACACTAAGTGTTGTCTCTTGTCAGTCATTGGTCGCGATTTGTTGATGTACATGGACTTCCATATCTTTAGTTACGATTTCGGTAAGTATGCACGAGATAGCATTTTAGGGACATCTGCATCTTTACCTGGGAGTGAAGTCATACCGCTTCAGTGCCAAAATAAATCCCTTGATGCGTGGTGGTGCTTTGGTAAGTGACATTTTGGAGAGTGACAATAAAGGTTTGAAGACGTTTTCAATTTCAAGGAGATATCCATATACAAATTCGTGGAATCTTTTACTGCTAAATAAAACGATAAGAGCTAAAGGGCAGTAGTTTTGATCAGCTGAAGTAGTGGCACATGATGTATATGCTATAGGGTACAAATATAGGATTTACACTCCAATATTCTAAAGTGGCCGTGATGCCACTTGTTCCCGAAACAAAGATGGCGGACGGCGGTAAACTAATCAATCTCGGGAACCTATTGGTCAGGAAAGTCCGCAACTTTGATTTTGTCCTGCAATTTTGGAACCGACTGCATGACAATGATTGCCTATATATACTCTCGTCTTTCAACAACTCATTCTTTCCTTTTCGACTCACAGAGACAACACACTCTCTGACACTGCGACTTACAGAAACAACTCACTCTTTCCATTTTGACTTCCAGAGACAACACACACTCTCTCTCTTACATTTGACTAAGACACGGTTAAGTCTTAGTCACCACACTAGCTTGATTCTACGCGACCAAGCTGCCAACACCTCTTTACGACTCTGACAACACCAGCTATTCGCATCGAACATATCTAGCTGCTTCTCTACGACTTCGACCAACATCAGCTACCCGCATCGAACATCTAGCTGTCTCTCTACGACTTCGACCATATCAGCTACCGGCATCAATCATCTAGCTGACGACACCAACAACTATCCACGAACTTATATCTTTATTTGTAACCCCAACAAATAAATCGTCATCTTTGTTATACTGTTATCTCGCCTTTGTTTCCTTCATTGTTATTTTGGCTGTCATTACTCGCACGCATAACTAAGACAATTTGCGGGGTTGACGTGCTTATCGACTCAGCAACAGTTATATATGGTTTGGAGGGAGGAAATTTATCTCAGGATCTGAGTCTATTTTAAAATCAACCATAGAATAGTGTTAATATTTGCGGTCTAGAGTTTAGTTTTCTTATCAGAGCTAAGTGAGTTAACGAGGAATGTAAGTGGTCCGTTTGAAAGGTGTGTTTCACGGTGGAGATCTTTGGCATTGATCGTAGCCAGGAAGAATTTTGATTGATCTGGGTTTGAGTCAGAATGAGATGAATCAGTGTATACTTTTATTTGCCGCACTGATTTTCATTTGTGAAAGCAACTGGAAAAATGTCCTTTGTGGTTGTATTTTGTGCGTCGCTTGTGGTATGCTGACCATTGTCCATATAAGTCAGAACTAGCACAAAATTTACATGAGTTGATGTGGTACTGTTTACAGCATTGTTTGTCATGTTCATTGTGTTTAGTCTGAGAGTTCCGGGTTTATTTTTCTGTTTACGTTTTATGAACGAAACGTTAATTTCTGGATTCTCAGAAATTGCGAATCCATAGATTTGCTTTTTATTTCTTCAGCAGCCAGACCAGCCTTTCTTAGTGTTAAGTCAGATTCCCTGAGTAGGCGTTCTATGAAATGTAAGTCCTTAATGTTATATACAGAAATCCCCTTTGATTTACTAACAGACTCCAAACTAACTCACAAGTAAAACCGATAAATAAACAAACAAATAAAACACCACGAACATACATTTCAAAAGCTGGATGTTGTCTTGACGATGACCGAGACCAAAATGAATAAAACTCGTCGTTGCACAGGTAGGTTCTGCCCATCCATCCGGTTGAAATGTAACTTTATATTTACAATTTAAAAGGTGCTTTTTTCACCCAATCAGCAACTTTCCCTTTAAGCGCAACTATAAAATGGTCAAAGAAAGTTCAAAAAGTCAGTCGGCTCCGAAACCTTGAGAGAGAAGATCGTCACGCATCGCATTCGGACAAGAACAAAGAACCAGATGCCCTACCAATCAAACTCACATTCCAGCACTACTACAGACGGCTTAGAGCTTACAGACCCACGCTACACACCGTGCCACAATACCAACCCAGCCGCTCGAGAACAACTTACAACCCACTCTCCTCCTGACCAGTTATCTGGTGGAGGAAGGCCCGTATCTCTCTTGACATACGAATTTTTATTTATTTAAAATAAAATGGAATTAAATCTATTCCTCTCGTCCGTTGTCTTTTGCAAACACACGCTTAGACAGACTTTTTAAATGTATTTTTATTAAGGAAACCCATAAGCCACTGAATTCATATTTACTGGCATGTTAATGTAATTCTATCATGTAGTCGTCGAACTACTGATTATTCTTATGTTTGGTAATGAAAACTTATTTCTTCTTATTGTTAATTTTTTTCTCAGTTCACTGTAATTGTCAAATTTATCATTTACGTTATCGTAGTCAACCGACTACTCATAACCCAAACAAAAACAAAAGAAAATAAACCCCATTCCAAGAAGTGATGAGTCATAGATGTCGGCAGCCAATAGTATTTAGGAATGAGTCATTAAGGGACTAAATCGCTCCGCACAGAACTTTTTTTTTTAATATTAAATTCAGCCTGTCTTTCTAAGGACTAATGGACAAAATAGGTAGTATTAAAAACACATGGTCGAAGTAGAATGAAGTTTCTCACTATAATATAGTAATAATAAGCAAGGTTATCCAACATAGACCACATAGCGTAGTAGCACAGAGTAGCTATAAAATCAGCGGTATCAAACCGGGTTAAATCAGTTGGGCTGGACGTCAGCCACAGGTGTGAGAGAAAGCAGATTCTCCCTTGGTCGTTCTACGACTGAAGCCTAATCAGCAGCAACTGCCCACGAGGTCTGCTCAAGGCTTCCCCTAAAGCCGACGCCCATATTCCAGCAGCAGACGACGCAGGAAGATTGCCAGCCTCTCAGTAAAAAAAAAAGCCCTTTTCAGGGCTACTCAGAAAGTCTATCCAAACACCTCCTGAGACGACACAATGCAGCAGACACAACTACCAGCCTCACAATCTAACAGTCCTTTTCAGGTCTAATTCAGAAAGTCTAATACTCTTTGAGACGGCACCAGCAGCTACCTTCTTGCACCGGCGCCCACTTCCCTGCAGCAGCAACTACCTTCTTGCACCGGCGACCACTTCACTGCAACAGCAACTATCAATCATGCACCGGCGGCCACTTCCCTGCAGAAGCAGCAACCAGTCCTGCACCGGCGACCATCTTCCTGCACCAGCAGCTACCAGTTCTGCACCAGCAGATACCAGCCCTGCACCGGTGACCTTCCCGCAACAGCGATTACCAGTTCTGCATCAGCAGCTGCCGGTCTTGCACCAGCGACCGCCTTCCTGCACCAGCTATCACTTTCCTGCACCAGCAGACACCAGCGACTACTAGTCCCGAACCAGCGATCACCTTCCTGTACCAGTAGATACCAGCAGCCACCAGTTCTGCACCAGCAACTACCAGTCCTGAACCAGCGACCACCTTCCTACACCAGCAGACACCAGTTCTAAAACAGCGACCATCTTCCTGCACCAGCGGACACCAGTCCTTCACCAGCAACCATCTATCCAACGAATACTAGTCTTGTACCAGCTATCCAGACCTGCTCCAGCGACTAGATCCTGCTCCAACGATTACCATCTGGCCTCGGCAATTCCTCACCGTACGCTTTTCCGATTGCGATTCGCCATAATAAAGTTTGACCTTTCGAAACAACACCTTTGTTTTGTCATTCTTGCCTAGTTCGTTGTCAATCACTTATATTTCAAAAGTTTGCGGGGACCGGTATATTTATCTGTCCTCCACAACCACTTTTTTTTATGTTTTCTTTGTTTTTTTTCATTTTGAATGGGGAAAAAATGACCCCTATTTTATTCAATACGTGCTAATAAAATGGAAGTTTGGACTTTTCCAGGTTTCGAGTGTGATTCTGATACCTGCAAGAACAGTTTTTGTTCCTCTTTCCATCTCCTCTAACCATCAAACAAGCTTTCATTGTCAAATTTGAGTGATCTGGGTGCGAGCAATCTATCCATAATAGGCAAATGAGAGAGTGACGTAAAAGAAAGAAACGAATTGCAAAATTCTACAAATTAACCGAAAAGAAACAGTCCTGAATTAAACACAGCTAATACCATTTCTGATACCATGTTACAAAAGAATTGTTTTACATACCTAGTATGAGGCACTGATTTTTTTTTTTAGAATAACTCAATATGTGTATTTAAAAAAATTGAAGGTATTGACATATGCAAAATTTGTATCATATGCAATTTTATCGAATTAACACGTGTTCTTAAAATAAGTTGTGGAAGTTAACTAAGCCTCGAGTCTAGCAGTGAACAGAGCTGAAGGTTAGTTGTGTAGGGAAGAGAAAAGAAGTTAGAAAAAAAGGGTATAGAAAGAAAGGGAAGAGGACTACTTACTCTATGATTAAATAGTAAAAAAGCAACAACTATGTTTCTAAAAATAAAACAATTTTTTCGCACAAAAATGAATCTATTTCCGAAAAAATAAATGTTACAAAGTAGTTCTACGACTGCATTGCATGCTTTGCGATACAGGTTGAGTTACACACTCAGCTCTTTTAGAACACAAAATAAAAAATAAACACAGCATAAAACAATGCAAACGAGTGAAACAAAACGAAAAGGAGAAGAATTGGAACAGGCAAAGGACATACTCGACGTTGTGTTATATAGTCATCTACATCATCATTCAGCATCACAAGGAAAGATATATCAAAGACAGACGCATGAATAAACGACGCATAGAAGACTTCTTTACAATTATATTCACCTCTCACTTTATTGCAAGGGTTCGAAAGGGTTGTTCAAGGGTTTGCATGTGAGAGGGTGCTGGAGACCGAACATAAACTTCTTATTTTGACCCCACTGTTATGACCGTCACGTTGTGTCTTTCTTGTTCTCTTAGATGCTCAACCAGAGGTCTTGGGGTCCACTCCATCGGGGCTTTTCCGAGGGCCCCCTCGGTCGGGTGTGGCCTTCCCTTCCACATCTGGTCTCTACTGTCTGGAATTCTACTGGCAACTGCTTGGCACCCCGAACTCAACTGAGTTAAATAATAATTCACGCCCACACGATCGCCCACTGGATCTTTGAAATCGAATGTTTAATCGTCATCAAGCGGAAATAACTGTCATGCAGTTCGGAGGTTACTGCATCATTGAAGTGGGACCTTCACCTTGTCCCATATTATCAGCCGAGCTCACCTGCGCGATTTCTTTCGATTATTGGCCATTGAGATGTGTCACTTCCTTCCGGTGTATCACCTTGGAATAGAAGTTATAAGAAATAGTTCAAGAGCGAAACACTCTAGCTAGGCATTTGAAAGTTCTTTTTCTTTTTCTTTTCTAGTCCGTTTCTGTCAACAGAAAATTCAAAATTTAGCCGGGGAAAACATACTATATCTAGAGTAGAATATTTCCTTTTCTGTAGCTTGTCTTGACATTCGTTGGAATTCAAATTTCGTGTAGAATTTCTTCCATATTTCTTCTGCACTAAAATGTCATCCAAAACTTACTCTCTGTGTCTCAGCAGGTGGTACGAAACCATTCTTTTCTTTCAGCGTTGAAAATACCCACATTCGGTTTCTCCACGACTTTTAACTCCGTTTCTTTCGGTCGGAGTGGTCTAACAGATAGATTTTCCACCCAGCTCAATGTCCTTGCGTCTGCTGAATGGTTGTTATGCTGCCTGGCAAACTGGACACTAGGTGCGTTCTACACTGCTCCCAGACTAAGATCAAACTACCCAAAGGCCAGAAATGGAAATGGGTATAGGCAAAAGCTAAAAGACAAAAAGCAAAAGAGGCTGACTACCCCAGACGAGATGCTTTTATATTCGCAAGGGACCAGTGACGGCCCAACTTTGAAATAAGCCAATGACATTCGAGCAGTTATTAACTGCAGAATTTACAAATTACAAAAGTATACATTTCTTCGTTATTGATTCACTAGGTTATTGCTTACAACAGCATAAAACTAAAAGGGTTGGTTAGGACCTTTCAGTGCTATTACAACAATATTCAGACAGTCGGAGATAAGAAACTCATAATCAATTGTGCCTTTATAATCATGCATCAAAATCTGTCTACTTGGTTCATATTTTGTTATAACCAGATCTTTCTGCAAAGAAAGAAAAACTAGATTTTTACTCAAATCAAGCTAGAAAGGGATGGAGATCTTACAGTAAAAATGGTTTGAGTGTACACTTGTGGATTCTAAATGATATTTCAACACTTTTGCATATACCCTTTCATGTCTAGAATATAAATATGATTCTGTTTATTAAAGAAATTTCAAACTTTTAATAATTTTACAATAATACTTATTAGTATTAGTACTAGAGGATTTACATCCCCTATATTTTTAAACAGTCGGCGAGGAGGACTGTAACGTAATGACCGAGAGATTTCAGTTCATGCCTTTGAGTTTAGTTAGGCTGAGAACCTTTCGGCTCAGCACATGGGTTAGTTGGGTGCAACATTGAGGCAGGTGTTAACGCGGGCGCGCGCGGGCGGATGGAGGTGTCACTCAGAGATGTCACAATAGTCCGAGACGAAACGGATGACGGAGTGCGAGTGACGTCACGCACCGGAAGCGCGCAGAAGTTTGTGGAGAATTGAAAGAAAGTTAGGGAGTTGAATACTAGACCCCAAACGAGGAGGATCGACTTTTGGAGCTCGCAGACGCGAGGCGAACTTGCGCCCTATGGGGGCCGCTCGAGATGGCGCCCAAATGAATAAGACAGCATAGAAGTCTCTCCTCCTTATGTCGAAACCTTTAACTCGAAGTCAATAAAAAGGTTTCGTACCCGAACAAGAAGTCGTTACGTGTTTTTCGTAATTTCGAGATTCCTATGTTCTATCGTTATGAACATTATATGTCTATTTCGTACATGGCGTTAATTGTGGTAATGGAACAGCACGTATAGTAGAAAATTCTGGAAAAAAGGACCCAAGACTCATTTATTATCGAAACAAAAATAGTAAAACATCAATAAATCAAATAGTTTCGGCAACCTGATTGGACAGAATAATCATGTGCCGCTGCTTTCAACTACGTCCGCGCGTTTTGAATTTCTCTTGCACAAAAATAAATCTTGCTTTGGAGCCTGTCAAGTGATATAGATACCTATATATTCCACGCTTTCAGACATAACTTCCTCTTTGACTCATTTGCTTTCTCTCTCCCATTCTCCGCTCTCCCCAGCGAGCGACTCACAGTTCTACACAACTCGAGACAGCTTGGTAGAAAGTATGGGAGAATTTAAAGCTATTGAAAACACGTTAGCTATATAAAAATTAGCATGTATGTTATCATTCAAACATTTTTCTTGGACTTCGACGTCGCCTCACATATATACACATTCAGCCAGCCGGCAGACACATTCTTCACAGCTATGTTCTTTTTAGTTTCACGCGTACATACGCACACATATGCATATGTAAGAAGTTTTGTCACTTTTGAACCCCCCTGTCCTAACGACGAATATACGTACACATAGATATGTTCGAACAACACGCACTTACATTCGCATAATATCTGTATTATACACACCCGCACACACAAATGCCTAACAAACATATTCGTACATTTGCTATTTTGTATTAATTTTTCCTAGTTTGGTTACTTATATAAAATTATCCGTTTTACATTATCGCTGTTGTAAGATTTCTTTTTTCTGTGTTGTTCATATTCTTTGTGTTGTTAATTGTTGAACGACATTCGAAGTTTTGTTTCTAACCAAATCTCGAATGAACTAAACCGCCAACTCCTTCTCCACAATACTAAGTATTTTGAATGAAGTTTCAATGTTTTTTTTATATCTGGAATACTACGAATAATATGTTGGTTTCTAAATTAGGCTCCATTATATAATCATTTAAAAGTATGCATTCTCTTTACCGTCGCTGCTATGAACAAGATGTTATGACACTATGATGTCAAAAGTTGACGGAGGATATTAAATTAAAAACTTTGATTAATTATGAAGATAATTTATTAAAGGTAATCATATTACTTTTGATAAGGTGTCGCGCTCTATTCAAAATACAAACAAACCAGCCACTCCAATCCCTTAAAAACACTACATCCGGCTACGACCTGAGATGATGAAATCATCCGTAGCCCTGACTAGCAGCACCAGCGAAGAAAGAAAAAAAATCTGTTTGCAACATTAACAGTACTAGACTTGCGAAAGTCACTCTATCAAAATAAAGTGGATAATCTTCAGAAGCCTATTTCAGGCTTGGGAAGGATTGTATTACCACTGATATTTTTATGGATGAACTTTCGTAGGTACGATTCTTTAGAATCCGGACTTGTAAGCAAAGCTCTCAAGGCGTGATCCTACATCTAGTGGTCGCATCCGCCTTACACCTACGTAGATATGCGAAAAGGTCCTATTAAGGACATTAGAGGTCTTCATCCCTAGTGTTAGAGTATCTTTGACAGTTCTCGAACTTGTCGAAGCAGACAGGCTGGAGGCAAACACGAAGAGGATAATAAGACCATCCGTTCTTAACAATTTTGGTCGATTCCCACTCATGTAGAGTAAGACACGGTAGTCTTAGCCACGACACTCGTTTATTTACTCCTCGGCTAAGCAGTGTTAAGACACGGTAGTCTTAGCCACGACACTCTCTCGCTCGTTCCCCAGCTACGCAGAGCTAAGACGCAGTAGTATTAGCCACGATACTCTCTCCTTCGTAACTCAGACACTGTAGTCTTAGCCATGACACTCGTTCGCTCGTTCTTCGGTACCACAACGCTAAGACACGGTAGTCTTAGTCACTCGTTCATTCGTTCCTCACCTACATAGAGCTAAGACACGGCAGTTTTAGCGCACTCGTTCGATCCAGCACGACCAATCTACCAGCACCAACAACAGACCAGCTCCAGCATTGCAGTATCTAGTTCACAAATAACTCACTGCTTGGACTAGCATTAACACTCGAGACCACATCGACACAAATCTGGTTAAACCAAAGTACTGTACAACCGGGACATTGATCACCAGCTTTCTCTACCAACAACAACGACCACCAGCTGTCTCTACTATCGACGACCTCCAGCTGTCTCTACCAACAACAACGACCACCAGCTGTCTCTACTATCGACGACCTCCAGCTGTCTCTACCAACAACAACGACCACCAGCTGTCTCCACTATCGACGACCTCCAGCTGTCTCTACAAACAACAACGATCACCAGCTGTCTCTACTATCGACGACCACCAGCTGTCTCTACCAACAACAACGACCACCAGCTGTCTCTACCAACAACAACGACCACCAGCTGTCTCTACTATCAACGACTATTCCATCAGGTGTCTCTACTATTTCCATTGTCAATACGACCATAAATTGTAACCTTCGACAAAATAAATTGTCATTTGTTATTACTGTTATCTCACCTTTGTTCTCTTCATTGTCTTCCGCCTGTCAATTTACTCACAAGTACAACAAAAATAATTTGCGTTGTTGACGTTCTTATTGGCCCCACAACAAAGGTAGTGTAAAAACAGAATCATCACCAAAATTATAAAATAGGTTACTAACTAGCATGGAGGTTAAGGGTTCAAAAAGGTCAAAGCCAAAGTGTCATCGATACAAATTCTGGGTCGTTTAGTTTGAATTATTAAAACAAAATAATTTTGAAAAGGTCATTGTTTGAATTATGAGTTTGGGTACACGGAAATGAATCGTTTGAAAGATCAGGGTTGAGTCAGGATTAGAATGATTGATGGCTTTATAGCAAAAGGTGTGACACAAAGCCATTACAATTATTATAGAGTATTATTGATTGGCTCATCAATCAAAGAAAAGAGAGGTGGAATTTTTGCAACAACGCTTTTGTGCAACACAAAACTATAGATTTGATTGGCTAACCAATCAAATATGAGCCATGGGGGCTTTTCTTTCCCTCTTTGATGATTATGATTCAAGGCCATTGGTCCAAGGCTTTCATTGGTTGGCTAATCAGAGCCGCTTAGTTGGGGAGTTTGGACCCCCATAGAAGAAGACAGTGAAAAGGAAAGAGCCAGATCGGAGGTTGGTTCCATCACTAGAACACCAAAGCTCTAGCTGCTGCCCCTTTCCCCTCCCAAAGTCCTGAACTTGACCATTCAACCAGAATATCCTTTGAAACTACCTCTAAAACAGAAGAATAACTTGAGGCCATACATATTATCAGTCAAATTGTCACCTTCAGCTAAAGAATCCCCTAGTTCAGGAGATTCAAATTTTGCAATTGAAGCCCTTTGTTATGCATACATGATTTTAACTATTATATTATAAATAAAGGTTTTGTTTTATTTACACTTGTTAACAGGTGTTTCTGAATTATTGAAGTAGTTGATAGCACTGGTGTATTTGATCTACAAACTCAGCTAGAACTGAGAGTAGTCTGAGCCAGCTCTTCCATGACTTCATCAATTTTCCTGTGGATCTATCAACACAAGGTGGGTGCAGGAAGTCTGAATAAACAGGCTCGCCAGAAACAGACCAACTTATATGTGGCCAGCAATGCAAGACATACTCATAAGACCCCAATATGACATGAGGTCAGGTTTTAAGTGGAGTACACCTGCTTTAAATTCAGAGTTTTCCTTCTAAACCAATTGCCTTAACAAGACTAAAGAGCCTAATTTGCTCTACTATTTACCTGTAGCTATGGGAGAAGAGATGGATTCATGCCTTTCCTAGAGACAGCACAGAACGAAATGCTAAAAGCCTCATCTAGGATTTGAACTTAGCTCGTCTGGTAAATTTTCTGACAATAATTGTCATGCTATAAGAATCTCCTTGAAAATATCAAGTCTATTAAAGCTTTTGTATTTCAACGGCAAGATCAATTCATAATGTAACAATGTCATCAAGGTAAACAAAATGTCAACCTAAGAGCAGTGCCTTTGGTTCTTCCTGTCCAAACAATTAAGATGAATTTCTGGTGGCTTCCTTCCACTCTCCCCAAAATGCAGCTCATTTCATTAACTGGTTAGGGTTATCGCTGCTTTGTATAAAATTGCTATCAAGTCATTCTGATGTGCAGAGAATAAAACATTTATAAAAAAAATTACCTATGCTCATATTCAGATAACCCAATATTAGCCCTCATGTTCAAGTATGCTTTTTTCAGCACACACCAAAAAATGTTTACATTGTTTATATTTTACAGCCGCCCATCATGGCCTAATGGTTAAGCTTGTCTCTCAGAAAGTGAATAGTGAGTTTTAAGCATCATATTTGTAGCTTAGTTTTTAAAAGGCACTATGCATGATGTTATGGTGAGCCAGCTAAGCTAGTAAACCATTGTTATTGAATTTGATTCTCACTCAGTGCCACATATTTCTGACGTTGTGCTAACCTAAGTTTACTAAATAACTTATTTGTTCATCTATATAAATAAAAATGTAAATGTTTGTTATTAACCGATAATCTCCAGTTTTATACCACTAATTGGTTTAAAATTTTGTGAGAGCATTTTATTCGAATACGGGGGTGTTTTTATATACTTAATATCCAAAAATATTACAATAATTAAAAAAAAATATTTTTGATAAGTCGTTTTTCCCTGAGAAAAGCCGAACGCAAATAATGAAAGTAAACATTACTTTCGTTTTCCAAGAATTTTATACGAGAATTTTTTTCTGCTTTTATCACTTTTCTTTCTTTTTTGGTTAACTAAAACAGAGACTTTAAGAAATTGCAATTCCCAATTCGATTGGCATTTGCAATCACGATCAACAAAGGACATGGACAATCTTTAGAATTGTGTGGCTTATATTTACACACTGATTGCTTCTCACATGGGCAATTATATGTTGCCTGTTCCAGAGTCGGCAATCCAGACAATCTCTTTATCTACACGGAAACTGGAACCACTAAGAATATTGTGTATCCACAAGCATTGGAAAATTAAACATATTAGAAACATGCATTTTCTTTTTTTTTTTTCCCATTTAAACAAACTGAGCCACAGCAACGCGTGGCCGGGTACAGCTTGTATTTTATATTTTTCTACCAGGAAGAAAAATGGTAACTTTAAAATTTCATGCTATACCATTGTTTTTATTGAAAATACTTGAGGATTTAAGGTTTATTTGGACTTTAAATTTTTCTGGGGAGCTTGTAACTTCATTCTCTCCAGAATAGTTCTATTTTGCCTTGCAAAATTACTCTTGAAGGCCCTGTTAGTCATTAAAATAAAATACACTCCCTGACATAGATCTGTTGTCATGTAAACAAGAAGAAAATTGCTCAGATACTTAAAGTTCAAGTTGTTTCTCAAGAGTGGGTGAAAAATAGAGGAAACAGAGGATTTTGAAAGGAAAAGTGACTGTTATGTGAAAGTGTAAATTTTAACTCTGAGTAATAAATGAAACTAAAATATTGGCGACATAAAGGAATACAGAAATGTAAATTACTATTTTCCTGTTAAAGATAAATGCAAGCATTTTAGAGATATGTATATACATTTAAAGCCAACATCAGATTGCTCTGAGTAAAAGTACAATTTTCAAACAACAGTCTTTCATTCGCTTTTCTCTCTTATATAAAAGAGAGAAAAGTGAATGAAAGATTGTTGTTTGAAAATAGGATAATGATTAGGAAGAATTTGGTTGTTAATATTGTATAAACATGCAAAGAGTTTGATGTAATATGGGGAATTTTATAAGCCCCGAAAAGCCCGGTTTAATTCCTACGTTTTGTAAAAGAATAAACCGTACTTCGACCGCAGTAGGGAGGTGGGTGGCAGCTTTTGAAGAAAGGAGACGAACGACTTTTTGTGTAACAAAATTTATATGCAACGAACAATAAACCGGGTTTTAAACACCAAATGGAACAAACAACGAATTTGTAAGAGTTCCAGAAGAGTTCAATGTTCTGATAGGTGGTAGGTGTATAAGAGTAAAATGCACATGTAAAAGGTAAGGTAAGGTTTTGTAAAGGTAAGGTTGGAAGTAAAGTTAAGGGAAGTTTAAGAAAAGGTAAGGTTAGGCAAGGTTTTGTAGATAAAACGCCTGCGGGAACTTCGCTGTGATCCTGGTTCCTTTTAATTCAGCACATGCGTTCGTCGCTCTTGGCTCCCGGGCGGTGGTGAGGATACCAAATACGTTCGTCGTCGATGGGCTGTTACAATTTGGACCGCTAACAGCGGTAGGAGTGGAAAAAAAGAGGAAGATTCTTCAGATGGCACTCTTTTATAGTGGACACCACGTGACCCAAGGGGCTGCTGGTATTCGGCGAAACAGGATCACTATTTCCTTAACAAATTTCCACGTATTCCCGCCTGAGGAGAAAACTATGAGAATGGCGGTGTATTCTAATTGTTCAAAATAGGTATTAATATTCCTCTGTAAATTTCCTGTGATTTGAATTTAAATTTTTTTTGCATATCTTGCATTTTGAGTTCTTTCATTTTTTCCCGATCCTTAATTAATAATACAAGTATGGATCATTGGGGCTATTATTTCTGTTTTTTAAGCGGGTTGATCTTTTCCGATGTACAGCGTAATGTGTCCTTTATCGCAGGCACATTGATGGTAGAGTTTGGGGAGATATCCTTCTCTGTTTCCTCCAGTTCAGGCATAAGAGTGTGGTAGTCCTTAATTAAGAAATAATGCAGGAACAAAAGAAAAAGCAATTGAGAAATATCACAGGAACAATAGGAACAGCAGTTAAGAAATAACACAGGAAGAAAGCAAAAAGCCACATAAATTGTGTGGTTGGCATAACAGGAAATGCACCAGTGG
Source organism: Sepioteuthis lessoniana (assembly GCA_963585895.1). Classification (NCBI taxonomy): domain Eukaryota; kingdom Metazoa; phylum Mollusca; class Cephalopoda; order Myopsida; family Loliginidae; genus Sepioteuthis; species Sepioteuthis lessoniana. The sequence continues at coordinate 37,047,974 of OY757932.1, forward strand.
CCTAAAGTAAACAGGATGTAGATGACCCAGCGGAAATGCCCCTTAATTTGCGTTGGTGGCATGATGGGAAGTGCATCTGTTTCCTAAAGTAAACAGAACGCAGGTTGCTTCTCAGTGGAAGTGCCGCTTAAATTGTGTAGGAGGTGTGTCCATGTGCAATACGTGGGTGGCTGACTGGAGGTGTGACCACAAGAATGAGGGAGACGAGAGAAGACTGGCTGAAGGTAACTACTAGACGTTATATTGCTTTGTGCTCTGGCCTTGTGCAAGACTGCCCAGGGTTGAAAGGTAGAGAAAAACTGGAGATGTACGAGACTCATGAAAAGTAGAGAAGCAAGGAGAAATGAAGATGTTTCCATGCCTTGTGATAAGGCATAGAAACATCTTCATTTGCATGAGACTTGCAAAAGTGGAAAAGTGAGAAGAAATTGAGATGTTTCATTATCTTGAGGTAGCACTGTACCAGTCTTGTGAAAGAAAACAATGAAGAAGAAAGGCAGAAAGGTTTTACAGAAGAACTATTCTGTTGGTTTTGTGTGTGTGCAAGCTAAGCCAACATCAACCCTCTCTTTATTACATATGTACATTTCGGGTAATAAAAGAAAAAGAAGTCCATAATATTTTCATGTCAGCATTGTTGTCTTCCTCTGCTATATAACAATAGCAATTAAGAAATAATACAGGAACTAAAGGATCAGCAAATAAGAAATAGCACAAGAAAAAAGGAACAGCAACTAAAAGATAATACAGGGACAAATGAAATAGCAATCAAGAAATAATACAGGAGCACCCCCCCAGCTATTAAGAAATAACACAGGAATTAAGGGATAGGCAATCAAGAAATAACACAGGAACAAAAGGATAGGTAATCAAGAAATAAAACAGGAACAAAGGGAACAGCAAATAAGAAATAACATAGAAACAGATAGAACAGCAATTAAGAAATAACAAACAAATAAAAGGAATAGCAATTAAGAAATAACACAGTCAGAGGAACAGCAATTGAGAAATATCACTGGAATAAAAGGAATCATGATTAGGAAATAACACAGGAAGAAAAGGAACAGCAATTAAGAAATAACACTGGGAAAAGGGGGATAGAAAAATAAGAAATAAAACGGGAGCAAAAGATACAGTAATTAAGAAATAACACAGGAACAAATTGAATAGCAATTAAGAAATAACACTGGTAAAAAGTAATTGCAATCAAGAAATAATACAGGAACAAAACGAACATCTATTAAGAAATAACACAGCAGCAAAAAAGAACCACAATCAAAAAAATAACACAGGGACAAAAGGAATAGCAATTAACAAATAACGCAAGCTTTGTTAGGATTGATTTGTTTTGTTTGGGTTTTATGGCATATCAACCATTGGAGGTTATTTAATGGCAAATCCTGTTTACACATATATCTTAAACACATTTTGTCTATAATGTTTTACACATATATCTTAAACACATTTTGTAAACATGTTTTACACATATATCTTAAACACATTTTGTCTATAATGTCTATTGGTTTCAAGTATTTCGATCTGACACAAATAATTCTATCCATTATTAATCATTTGTTTTCCTAAAGTTAAGTAGTTACAAGTATATCTGTGTAACAGTAAGAATTTAACATCAGTTATTTGTTTGCACACATTTTATTGCAATTTTTACAAACACGACTAATTCTATTCTATATTAATCATTTGTTTGCAGACAGTGAAGTGACTACAATTATTGCAATTTAACACTTACAATTACATTCAACACTATTCATTCATTTGCACACAATCAAATACTTCCAAGTATTTCTACATATCACTAACAATTCAATTTAATATAAGTCATTTGTCTACATACAGTTTAAATGTCAAATAGTCCTATTTGACCCATAATTAGGACCCTATCTGGTTCTACCATTCCGGGTCAGAGTGAACCTGAGAGCAATGACAAAGAATGTGTACTTCAAAGCTCCAAGACTGGAACCTCACCATCAGATGGTTTTGTGTTATATCCAAGACTCTCATTGCGTGTGTTTGAGTGTGTGCGGGGTCATACCCCTCTAAAGTCCCAGCTGACTGGGCTAAATAACACAGGAATAATAGAAATAGCAATTAAGAAATAACACAGGAATAAAGGGAATAGCAATTAAGAAATAACACAGGGCAAAAGGAACAGCAAATAAAAAATAACACACGAATAAAATAACAAAGCAATAAAGGGGATAGTCATTAAAAAATAACCCAGGAACAAAAGGAAGAGGAATTAAGAAATTATTTTTATTTTTTACTAAACCTTTACATTTAAAAACTATATCTTCAACTCACCACAATTCACCAATTCGCTATATTTCTGTTGTCTTTTCCTCCACAGACCACTAAGATGGCAACTTACAGTTGATTGCCACTATATAATTTTTGGTATTAAAATGTAATTGCTTAGTAAAAATTGAAGGAAAGGATTGAACTTTATCTTTATCTGGATGGTGAATAAACGAGGTGCCTTCAATAAGTTTCCAGACTGTTTTTGTACAGGCATTTAAAATTGTTGTAGACTCTTGAAAATTCAGTATGTTATTGCTATACATCTTATGAGATGACAGACCAATTTTTATGATTTCAGATTCAAATGAACAGCTACAGTAGCAATCGGAATACACTCTACTAAAGCCTGATTGTTATAGCTGGTGAATTTCAAAAATGCAATCTGGACGTAAGGACACTTTAGAAGAACGATATGCAATAAAATTCTGTTATAAACTTGGAAAAAATGGAATGCTTCGGGCTGCTTTTGGACCATCTTGCATGAATCAAGCATGAGTTTTTGAGTGGCATAAGAGATTCAAGGAAGGCAGGGAGTCTGTGAGGGATGATGAGAAGTGTGGGAGGAGTAAGGAAGTCAATACACCAGAGTTGATAGGCCAAAAGGTTAGAGTTACTATGTTGAGGTTTTAAGGGAGTTCAGGAAGAGATTTCTAGGGAAGAGGCCAACACTCCTCCAATCGGGTCAGTGGCATTTCTTCAAAATAACCTCCTTAGCTTTCAACACACTTACTCCAGTGAGTTTTTTTATTAGTCGAAGCACTAATGAAATTCTTATTTTGATATGCTGTGAAATTGCAGCACCATACTTTAAAAAAAGTCCTCCATGTTCTCAAATTTTACTCTTGAGATTAATTTTTAGTTTAAGAAACAAGAAAAAGTTGTGGCTAGGTTTCGTGAGTATGAGGAATGTTACACTTGCACAATCCTGTATTTTGCCAAAAACTGCATATCAATTAGTACCAAGGCCGCCGACTAAAAATTATTCAGAATTAAAACAGACTCATTTAAATGAAGTCTTGATGTCTAGACAGTAATCTAGATGTGTAAACATATTGTAAGAACAAGAGAGAATTATCTCTCTTGCTCCAGATTGGCATGAATATAGAACAACAATTTCATGACACAGAAATTGAATGCCATTGTGTATGGGATTTCGTTTTCTTCTGTTTTGCAATGTGACAACTAGTCAATTCAAAGCTTAGGGGTTCGGAATTGTAATTTCATGTGCTCCAACTGCGATCATGATTTATTCAGTATATACATATTGAATCAATTTATTCGGAATATAGCTACTGATGTGGTACATCATCATGATGTCGCGCTGGTAGCACGGATATCCCTGACCCTCTCTCGCCACTCCTCCCTATCGTTCATCGCCCCAGGCTGGTCTTCATGACAATATCCCGTATCCTCACATAGCTGCTGAATGTATGTTCGTGCTGGTCGTCCTGCTTTTGCACGGCCATGTGTGGGGGTCCATAAGAGTACATCTCTTATGAGTTCGTCCCTGCTTCGCCAGCAGTGTCCTGCATGTCTGGTTCGTCTAACTTGAATAGTTTTCGTGATAGGAGGCAGGTGGCCGTACAGTTGGTGTCTTGTGGGGTGTTGCCGCCAGGACTTGTTCAAGATTGCACGCAGCATTCTTGTGTAATTGCCGTCTAGCTTTTTTCCCAGCCGTTTTGTTAGCGTCCATGTAGTGCACCCATATAACAGTATCGATGTGACCGCTGCCTGGAAGAAACTGCGTTTCATTTTATCGGTTAGGTCTGATTTCCATATAATCGATAGCCTATTGATAGCTGTCCATGCTTTCGTTAACCTCGTGTCGATGTTCTTTTCGGTTGATTCGACGCTGCTTCCTAGGTAAGTGAATTTGATTACTAGTTTAAGCGGGGTTCCGTCTAGAGTGGAGATGTCCCCCTTTTGATTATGGCACATATATTCCGTTTTGTGTGCATTGACATAGAGGCCTATGCCTGCGGCAGCTCGTTCTAAACTATACAGTAGTGTTTCGGCTTGGTCGGGTGTATTTGCCAGTATCGCTATGTCATCGGCGCAGTCGGCGTCGGTAATTGTTTTTGCGGGGTACCTTCTGCTTCTTTTCTTCGTCAGCTCGAAGCCATACTCTCTGATTTTGTCAATCGATGTTCTAAGTACGTAGTCTAGACAAATGATAAAGAGGTATGGAGCCAGCGTGTCTCCTTGTAGTACTCCTGCTACAATGTCGAAGTATTCCGTGTCTCCATCTGGTGATCGTACTTTTACTTTGGTGTTTCTATAGAGAATCGTTATTGCTGCTACTGTTTCTTTAGGTATGCCGTACGCTAGTAGGATTTGTTCCGTCTTTCCTCTGTGAATGGAATCGAAGGCCTTGGTAAAGTCGACAAATATTAATGTCACTTGTAGGTTTTTTGCCCGTACACCTTCAAGGATTCTACGGATGGTTAATATTTGTGAGGTCGTGGATCTATTTCTTCGGAAGCCATTTTGGTTTTTCCTAAGTATGTTGTCGATTTTGGGTTCTATGCGGTTTCGTAGTAGGGCATTGTAGATTTTGGCTGCTATGGATGTAAGTGTTATGCCTCGGTAGTTCTTGGCTAATCCGAGGTCCCCCTTTTTAGGGAAGGGGAGTATGCATCCCTTCATCCATCTGATGTGGTACAAGCGGGTATATTGGCTAAGACAAGGTCACTGAAAACCCTTAAAAGGAATGGAAACCACGCGGAATCATTTGAAAGTTATGCGAGACCAAAACAAGATGTAATGCATCTCAGAAGTAGCAGCAATTCGGATGTTAGCATATCACTGACAAAAACGGGTCCAAAATACAGGACAAACAATGAACATCAATCGTCCTTGTCTTATCATTACCCGGAAATATGATGACAACATTGCTGAAACGAGACTCCGCAGTAACGCATGCGGGGTTTGTGGTGGCCTACCAGCATGGATGGTTATCTTGGAAAAAACAACCCGCAATAATTATGTATAGTATGGTGTCAAGTATGCAACGCCCGTGGCAAACAGGAACCATGTAGAAAAAAAAACTACCGATCAAAAGGTAGAAATCAACGAGGTACCATACGGAGCATCGGAGACGAAGAAGCCATAATGAATAACTTCATTGCACATGTGCCGTTTGATCCAGAAACTGATACATAGACATCAAGCAATGGCAACGTCCGTGGGTCCTCCTAAGTGTGACAGGGTTGGCTGCCTGTCATATTCACAGTTGGGGTAAAATCGATAAAAAAGCACTATACATATGTAAAAAATGCAAACATATTTCAGCAAGACATTCTGTATTGACATGGGTACTCTTTTCCGTCAGATCTATAGCATCTCACATTAAACCTACGAGTTTAAATCTAAACCGGGTGAAACCCAGTAACTGCTTAACTACCCGAAAACCCTTTCTTTTCTAAATGCTAGTGAAAACATATAAGTTTAAGGGCTGGTGATTAGACTAATTTACCCTAAACGTTTTTAAAGATTGTCGGAAGTTTCCCGCAATATCTGGTCGTCTAGCCCTCATTCCTCTCAAAAAAGGTTCAACTCCCACGGTTAGACGTAACCCTTTCTTAGTACCATACCAAGAGCAAGTACAGGCCCTTTGGTACGATGTGAAAAGAGGTATCATTACCCCAGTATCTATTGGTACCCCTATCGATAGGTGTGTCACCAGTTATCACCGCAAAACTAGGGGGGAAAACTAGGCTAACGTTATCAAAGGCATTCCTCGCATAAAGAAAATCGTTTATTATGTTCTACTCTTCGACCTCAGTGTAGAGGATTTGCATTCTATCACGAAAAAATAGAAACTTCCTCAACAGAGATAAATTCCAATTCTGCCAAGTTGTAGTTGAGTTCGGAGGCCTTCAAATAAAATCATCATAAACTACTAATTCTGAAAATATGCTAAATGCAATTATCAACTTCCCAATCCCAAAGAATATCACTGATGCCAAGTTTTGGTTCGTGCTAGTAAACTAAGTAGCCCGAGCATACTACACCAATTCAGTGAAATAGAATATTCTGTCTTTTTTTGCGAATAACTTTCAGGTATGGTTGTGAGATGCTACAGATATGAGGGAAAAGAGTACCCATGCCAATACAGAATGTCTTGCTGAAATATGTTTGCATTTCTTACATATATGTTAATTGATTATCAAGCTTCGTCGGTTATTTAATGCAAAAGTCATCCTTGTAGAAGAACAGTAGCAGTGCAATTTAACCCATAACTGGGTGGATAAAAGGGGTCATACCTTTCCCAAAGATATTAGTCCGAAAGTGAAGGTAATAGCGCGACTGGAACTCGAACTCGCTTACTAAGATTCTGCAGTCCGGCACTAACCATTACGCCACAAGGACTCCCCGAATAGCTTTCATATTTCTCACTCGATTTTCCTTAAAATTGGACAGTTTACTTTTAACAGTCAATCTACCTGTAGTTAATCTGGCATTTTCTCTCTGATAATTTCAAATCATTTAATGACTTACAAATAAGGTAAGTATTATAAGTATTCTCAGTGTTAAAGTATTCGAATAAAACTATTGAACCCTTCGGTGTTAAACATATTATCTTGCAGTATCATAAATAGCAAAACCTAAGAGTATGTTGGAGGCATATCATTTATGCATGTGAGAAGCCGGCAAGACTCAAAACGAGATAGCTGCCCAGGTGGGATGTTATCAGTCTATCATCTCAAAGATAACCTGACGAACATGTTCAAAATGGCCCAACTGTGGTTCGAAACACAAAACAACAGCTAGTCAATTGTGGTGAAATCGTGATGAAATTTCCAAAGCCTGGAATGATACTCGTGGTGCTGTTTCTCGATCCACAACACCCTGGAGACTCTATCAGCTCAGATATGACCACAGGATACTGATTTTGAATCCACTACTAACATTTAAATAGAAAAAAAGCGTTAAATATAGGCTACAAATCATCAAAGAAACCAGGTAATCTTTAGCGATGAATCAACATTCTCTATTTCTTTCGGTGATATACTATAAAGAGTAAATTGTCGAAATTTAAACAAATTCGAACGTGAAATACGAAAGTTATTCGTAAAATCTGAATATTCTATTTTACTGAATTGTTTTAACATTCTTTAAGACCTTCAATGTCATCCTTTCGAGATTTTATCAAACAGAATTCACATTTTGCTTGGATCAAAATCCCGATGATGCAGGCTTGTAGGGAAAAAAGCCGTTACGACATATGAGTAACTTGCATCACCTCGAACTAGGGCAAAGAGGGCATAGGTTTTCTGGTATCACAGAAGCATTTTACATGTCCCACTGAGAAGGCCCCGATATGTTGTCCTGAGAGCTGGTTCATCTTATTTGTTGGCCGTAGATTTTGTACATATGGTGAGCGACAGTATTCATCTATTGAGGGTGAAGCAGCTGTGATCATCTGAGCATTAGAAAGATGTCGGATGTTCATTATGGATTGCCCTAACATAATAACTGGAATATTTGTGGACAGAGACCTAAATAAAAAACACAACCCCGCTACGATATATCTTTACTATCCAGAATTGCTCGTGTAAATGGCACCGAGGTTCTAATGTTATTTCTCACAATCCATTTGCTATGGTGGAAACCCTTCTTTGCCTATTTCCCGTGCATCCCTCCTCCAAAGATTTTGGCCTTCCTGACAATATAGATGCTATAGCAACTCTTCAAGCAATAACGGATTATGGTGACATTGAGACTGTCACATCATCTGACCTCATTCGCGCATCCGACCAAAAGGATCAAAATTATACAACTCTTTTGAACACAGATTCCCCAATAGACGGTCCCTGACAAAACCTTAGATCCGTAATTTCTGGAAAGTGCGGCACTACCTTAACGCTGATTGGGGAGAGTTTCAGCGTCTAAAGCCCTCAGAGGAAAAGTATTACCCTGTTTCCAAGAAGTGGTTTGTATGAAGGCCCATGCAAATACGCAATTTTTGAGCTGATTGTGCTCAAGCATGGCCCCGAGTCAACCCCGAATGCCAATCACCATAACATCAAGCCCGATAAGTGAAAATCACTAAACAAGGTGCTAAACCGAAAAGGTTAAGACGAAATCCACCCCTCTCCAATAACCAACACTCAATGTACTGTTTGTATATAAGAGACATTTCAATTTAATTACTTTTTTTTAGGAACTGAGTTTATTTCATGTATTGTTGGTGTTATTATCTATATAAAAAACCTTTTATAAAATCGGATTGGTTTGGTTATTTTTTATGCTAACACGACCCTGCTGGTGGACCAGCAGATAATCTTTGGACCCGGTAACCGCTCAACAGCATCAATCACAACGTGGGCTTTTGAGAGGATCCCCAGGGAATTAGGTCTAAGCTGTAATACTGGACCCTACAGAATCATGGCCGAAATTGTGAGGGACGGCGGTCCAGTGTGATTAGGTTACGGCGTTCATCACCGGTGAAGTTCCGAAGAGTCGTTGTTACATTAATGTTGCAAGGATCGTGTTACATTAATGGTGCCGTGACCGAGGATCGTCTTACATTCTTTTGACAATGACTTTGCACCAGTTGATATTGGATATTTATGATCTGCCAGAACCTTCATACCAGTAATAATTTGGTCCATCAGAGAATGCCGAAATTTATCACAGAAATTGCAAGTCTTTGTCAGAATCTGCAAGTAACTAAAAAAATTACAAAAGATTCACCTTCGACCTGTTTTTCATAGCATCATCGCCCAGACAATTCTCAAACATGGCCTCTTGGATTTCTTCGGGCCTCCGACTCAGTTCAATCAAAAGGGAATAGTTCGTTCATCGCCTGCGAAACAGTTCCCAGATCTCAATTTTGTTTGAACCAAAAAAAACAAACAAACGTTTTGGAGCTTTGATGTGTAAATCTGAAACATCAACAGATATACCAGGGGTGGTTGCTTCATCGCTATACATTGTGAAAGGCAACACGGTGAAATTGGTTAGAGTTGAAGCAATAAGTCTCGTGTGCACACCCACACCCACACCCGTGGAGATAAGCTCACTATTTAGCGAAAGCAAACCCACAAAATACATCTTACTTGAGTATCAAGCCGGAATAGCAGCCGTAAACATCAAACGTGAGGTTAGGCAACCGTTTGCCACAATGTTACGTAAAGTGTTCCGTTTGCATAAACAAGGGCGACAATGGAGCGGTGTATGAGACGTGTGTTGTAACTAGAAGTTACACCTTACTTTTTTTCCGCTACCGGAAGCAGCAACCGGAAGTTACAATTAACCTGACTGAAATAGGATATATTCAGCAGCATTTTCCTAAATAAAAAGCCGCTCAGTGGCCATGGGACTATGATCAAAATGTAGATCGATATTGCACCACGTCTACTCGCTTGAATCTTTCCCTGTGCCCATCTGGCCCACTGGGCTAGGGCCGGCCGTGTTAGTAATTTCGCGGATCAGGTCTGATGTGTCTTGGCTTTGGTGGCAGTCGGGTAACGCTGCCTTACATGGGTATCAGGAAGCTTGCTTTCATGTCACTTGGCTAACACTGACTTTCCTAGGGTTTCAGGGGGCCGTCTCCCAGACTCTCGCCTGCTCCAGCAGGGTTCGGTTTATCGACTGGCGTCTGATGCGCCTCTTTATCAGGGGAATGCCAACGGGGTCCAAGGTATTTTTGGAGCCGCTGGGCGTGTTTGGGTTCCGGTCGTGCGCCTGCTATCCACATTAAAAAAGCCTTGTGCCAGACTTTAGTATGGTGGGATCCTAAACAAATACCCGCTCGATGGCTATGGGAACTCAGGATTAACGTGTAATGTGATCTTTGCACAACCTGGTCAACTCACTTAACTCCTCCTCCACTCCGTGCCGACCTTCTGCTGAACTTTTAAGCTCGCTCGCAATCCTGTTTAACCACGGGATCACCAGCCAGGAAGCTGAAGATGTTCTACTTGTCTATGATCCTGCTACCGCGGTCGAATCAGTCAGGATGCCGATCACGTTTAAATTCAATGCCAAACCCCACACATGCTCGCTCGTAGCAATCCCGTCTATACTACGGTCGACCTACCTGGCACCTAAACACGTGCAAGCCCACATGTACTAGCTAGTAGTAATTCCACCGTAACCGCGGTCGATCGTGCTTAGAAGCGAACACGTGCTAAGCTCGTAGCTGAACTGGTCCTCCGCGGACTACATTCAAGCTCGCAGCTAATCTTGACATCCTCTGGTCACGTCTTATACACCTGATCCCGCTCCAGCCTGCGGCCGATGCTGCCGCCCACCGGTCACGTTCCAGCTCACAGCCAATCCTGCTGAGCGTCTGTCTATAATATAAACTGTTGTACCTTTACGACTATCAATCGTCTTTCCAGTCTAGGGACGTTCCTATTTTGTCTGCCCTACATATACCTAACGACCAGCACTCCAGTCCATGAGTGACAACCTTGTTCGGACTATCATCAGCACTCCGAGGTCGTGTCGACATATACCCCCGGTTAACCAAGGACTGAATAAACCAGCACATCGATCAACAAGCCTCTGCAAAATACGCATCCACTTTTTCGACCGTCTCCAGATTCTTGATCATGCAGCTATACCAACAACCTGCACCGAGTACCAAGACTATTTTGATCTTCTAGACTCGCTGTCGAGCTTTTAGACAGCTGAGTCTACACCATTCGACTGCACCACTATCAACACTGCTGAGAAGCAACTGCAGTTATTTTACACCTTTCATGTACGATTCGCCTAATAAAGGCCTGACCTTTTTTAATCTTGCTCTTTTGTCATTGTCATTTGTCTAGTTCTCTGTCAATCCGCACATATTTTACGAACGCTTGCGAGATCGACGTATTTAATGGTCCTGCAACACGTGTTTATTACTGGGTCATTCTTACAGGAACTTCTGCTTTCCTTAATAGAAGAGTTACACATTAGGAACCTAATTAGGGATGTAAGTTAAGACTAACTTATATACGTAACAACTTTCAAATTAATATCGATTTGTCAGGGACAATTCCATACGTATGGTGCCCTCGCGTAACTTAGTTACTATGGTGGCCTACTTTCACACCCAGCCTACTTCAGCAATTCCTAAAAACATAGTGTGGGAAGTACAGACTCTCCTTAGTAACATATTCCTAATCTAATGGTAGCGTAGAGCTTGCTATTAAAATTGAAAAAAAATGATAGTAAACATAGATCCTCAGGGCTCATTAGACAATGACAAGGAGCAAGAGCCATCTTGCAATACTGCAACACACCTATCTAAGGTAATGATCTATCTCCTGCATAACTTCAGCTTCACCGTCAACTTCGCGAATACCTCCCTTCACAACATATTCTCTACAAGCCATATCCAGAATGAATTATTAAAACATAAAATCGTGAGACAAGGCTTCATCAACGCTTGGATAAAAAAGAGGTATAAAAAGTTTACCCATAAACTCCACCTTCTTTAGAAGGGTGATACAGTAGTTATACAAAATCAGCTCAACAGCCAGTGGAACATTATTGGCAAAATCGTTATGTCCCTTTCTGATCGCCAATACCGATTCAGAGTTGATGAATCAGACTGGATTACACTAGGAAATCCCCGTTTCTTGAGGAAAGTAGAATTTCAAACCATACTCGTTCCCACTTGGTAGTGCACTGCTCGAACCCAAGGCTCTGACAGTGATGTTCCAGTTTGGCATTCGCATTTTCCAATCTCTGCTAGTAATGATGTCCATGCATGTGTTGAACATTCCACGAAAGGCACTTATACAGAGTGTCTCAAAATAAATGAAACACATTGATATGATAATGATTTATTTCTGAGATAAGTGCAATGGCAGTCATGTGGAACTCGTCCCGAAAAAATGTATCCTTTGAGCAAGAGACATCAAATTAATGTTGTTTTTTTTTAATTATTATATCAATTCCCATGATATGCATCCTTTTTTTTAGTTTATTGTCTTAATAGAAAATCATTATCATATTAATGGATTGCATTTATTTTGAGACAATTTTGAATGATTTTGTCGCCAAATATGTAGTAATGCAAAATATTTTTTCCTCTCTTGTCCAAGGCATTGTGATTGAGGATTAATATTTGTTATACTATTTTCAAAACTGAAACAAAAAAGAACACAACATCATTATTAGTTGAGTTATTAGCAGTCACATGAGTCCTATGTATATTAAGACACTCAATACATCATGATACTCCCAGAACACACACCGCATGGCATCAAGAATTCTTCGGGCTCTGTTCAGACAATTGGCGCATAACATTGCGGGCCCTAAAGAACTGTGTACCTCTCGTAGGGCCATACCTGTACGTGGGGAGGAAGGAGAGATGTAAGAATTATCTCCCTTGTTTCAGATTGGCATAAATATAAAAGCAGTCGCATTTTCGTAGGAAAAACGAACAAGACAGTGGCCGCCGGACGTTACCCTCGTGCTTCAAGATTAATCATCTCTTGCTATTTCCTATATTCTACATTTCTTTATATAAGTTGCTCAGCTATGCATACACACACAAAATTTTAAGATTCCATATCAATAAAGATTCAGTGTTGAGTTTTGTTGCTATTAGTACCATTTTGTTGCATAGGAAAATGAACAGCCAGCTTGGTTAGCTGACAATTACGTGTGCATTCAATACTTATTGTGTTCTTTATACTTTTATTCTAGTTCCACGACTAAGTTTTGCATTGGAAGTTATTCAGCACTATTAAAAGGAATTTAAAAAATCCGTAATATATGTATAAACTACACAATTTTCAATATATTGGGAAAATATTTTTTAGTGGGGCCTTAGTGGGTGATTTCAAACAGTATGTTTCGCAGTTTTCTAATTGGGATACCGATTCAAAAAGATAATACAGACGACAAAGTTTTTAAGAAAACAAATTTTATATAATAAAAGCAAAGAAAAGAAAAGATAAAAGGGATAAAGTGTTGCAAATTCGTCGTAATTTGCGGGACTTACATGAGAGACAGTATCCAGTAAACAAAGTTCTTTGACTTTGTGGTTTCGTTGAATTTTTAGAATGATTTTTCAGTTTTCGTTTAATTTTAGTTGAGTTTTCTGTTAAGTAGACGTTTAGTTGAATTCTTGAGTTTGGTTGTTCAGTTGAATTTAAGTGAATTTTAGGTAAAGTTGACTTTAAGTTGAATTTCTTGGATAGCTTCTTGCCAATTCAGTTACTTTTTAATGGTTAAAGGAGCAAGTAACAAATGCATTTCTGTTGGCTATCTTTTTACTGCCTTCACCAGCCGATATCCGATCCATCCGATTCCTAGAGTCAGCTAATTAATTGAAGGTTGGGTAATAAATTACACAACCTTAATTTGATTGGCTGAGCTTCTGGCCATCAAAGAATTCATCAAGAATATGGTCGTTTTTTACACCTCTATTTATTGTTCCTAAAAAGAAATTAATCTTTTTTTACGGGACGCCTGGTTTAGTAACGGTTAATTCAATACGTAAAAAGATTCTTTGATCTTCCAGACTTGTAAGAGAATTTTTTCTTTTTTAACCAGTCTAATTGAACTAAGGTTCTATTACAGTTTCGGGCGGTGCTCAACTTTTATTCTACCCCTATTTGTTGGAACATCTTCTTAGAAGGGAATTTTATGGTTGTTACCGCCGGAAGGGAATGACGGAATTTTTTTAACTGACAACGCCTGCTGAGAGAATAACTCTTTTTGGCTCAAGCCATGAGGCAGGCAAGACGTTATTTTTAGTAGACCTATGAATTTTTACAGGATGTGCTGGTTTTTAAACATTGCAGTTCCCTACAGTTAAGGGAAAATTATACCTAAAGAACAAGGAGAATACATCCAAAATCAGATCAATAAGATTAGAAATTCGGTTGAAGATAGACTATTTAAGATATTATGGCAAACAGTAAACGAAGTGAGCAGAAGGAGCGAAAGCTAAACTGAAAGCTGCCAGCAAAGAAGAACGAATACAACTATGGAAACAACATTTCGAGAATTTACTCGAAAAACCTCCAAGTTACGCATGAACCAATCACGAGAATTATTAGTAAACCATTACACATCGAACTAGGAAAGTTTACGCAAGAACTCGACCCAGTACAAAGAAAATTTAAAATAGAAAAGCAGCAGGGTTTGATGAAATATCCTCAGAAATATAGAAGACCAGGGAATTTGACGACATACTGCTCCGACACTGTAATGCCGTATATAATCAAAGCACATTGACCGATGGATAATGGGATGCATCCTCTCCTTCCCTAAGAAGTGTGACCTTGGATTAGCCAAGAACTATCGAGGTATAACTGTAACATCCATAGCGGCCAAGATATACAATGCTCTATTACGCAACCGCATAGAATCCAAAAGTGACAACATACTTAGGAAGAACCAAAATTGCTTTCGAGGAAATCAATAGGAAGTATGTCTCATCAACCTAGACAGACATCAACGTGCAAAAAACCTTCAGGCAACAATATTATTTGTCGACTTCTCTAAGAAGGGAAGATGGAGCAAATACTACCCGCCTGCGGCCTACACAAAGAAATGATGCTATATAAATACACGAAAGTAAAAGTCTACTCACTGGATGGAGACACAGACTACTTCAACATTGTAGCAGGTGTGCTGCAAGAAGATACATTAGCCCCATTCCTACCTAGATTGCCAGCTTAGAACGTCTATTGATAAAATGAAAGATAACGGTTTCAAGCTGGCAAAGGAAAGAAGCAAAAGATACTCCGCACAAACAATTACGGACGCGGACTATGCCGATGACATAGCGCTTCTGGTAAATAAACCCGCCCAAACCGAAACCCTGCCACATAGTCTGGAATGAGCAGCTGCTGGCATAGGCCTCCATGTCAATGCATATAAGACGGGATACATGTGCTATAATCAAAGAGGTGACATCTCCACACTAAATAGTTGCTCTCTGAAACTAGTGGACAAGTTCACCTACCTAGGAAGCAGTGTCTCATCAACATGCGACTAGCAACATGCGACTAGCAAAGGCGTGGACTGCTATCGATAGGCTATCGATCATATGGAAGTCAGACCTGACCGATAAAATAAAACGCAGTTTTTTTCCAAGCAACGGTGGTGTCGATACTGCTATATGGATGCACTATATGGACGCTAACTAAACGTATGGAGAAAAAGCTTGATGGCAATTTCACAAGAATGTTGAGAGCAATATTGAACAACTCCTGGAGGCAGCACCCCACAAAACAGCAGCTATACGGTCACCTACCACTCATCACGAAAACCATCCAAGTTAGACGAACCAGACATGCGGGACTCTGCTGGAGAAGTAAGGACGAACTCATAAGCGACATACTTCTATGGACCCCCTTAACATGGACGAGCAAAGGCAGGAAGACCAGCTAGAACCTATATACAACAGCTCTGTGCCGATACAGGATATAGCCTTGAAAATCTCCCTGGAGCTATAGACGATAGAGATGGGTGGTGAGAGAGGGTCAGGGGGATCCGTGCTGGCGTCGAATGCTGCCCAAACTTTCCAGGGACTGCTAATACTGATGATGTCCTTATTGCTAGTCGAGATATCAAAGAACACCAGGATCACATGCAACAAGTTCTCGAAAGACTTGCACATTTTGGTTTAAAAATCAACGTGAACAAATGTGATTTTGCTGTTTAGAAACTGAATGTGATCGACGAATACGGAATTACACCTGTCCCTGATAAATAGCAGCAATACAAACTTTCCCACAACCAATACCACTGCGACAACTTCAGGGATCTCTCGGTTTTATAAATTACTACCGTAGATTTATTCCAGGTTGTTCCAGATTTTTAACCCTCCTCATGAACATGTTACAACGACAGAAACATAAAAATGTAAAAATACTGATGCAAGAAGCTTTAACTACTTTTCACAACGCAAAAAAAGCATTAGCAGATTTTTACCAAGCTCTCCTACATCAGTGACGACGACACTGCAACGCTCTCATAAACAGCAGACGCTTCAGGATATTCGATTGGAGCAGTCCAATAACAGGCACAAAAGAGCTTTGAGAAATATCTTTTTTCCCAGTGAAACTGAACATCGCACAACGAAAATATTGCACCTTCTCAAAGGAGTTACTTGCAATCTACTTGTCCATAAGACATTTCTGTCACCTGCTCGAAGGACGAGATTGTTTTCACAGGGTATAACCCTTCACTTACGCCTTACTCGTAAATACTGAGAAATATACAAGAGATACCCGACAACTGGATTATATATCACAATTTAATTCGGATATCCGATACATAAAAAAAATTTGACAATATTGTGGCAGATACACTCTCCTGCATCAATATAGTCTATTGATTTGGAAAATCTTACCTTTGAGCAGGCGAACAACAAAAAGATGCTATGTTGGACAAAGTAAAAGATAACATTTCCTTACAGCTGAAGGAACTCACTGTTCTATTTGGAACGAAAAAATACTCTGCGATGTCGGGACTGGATACTCATGACCATATATAACACCTTCACCGAGAAAAAGGTTATTTATATATTTCCACAGCCTTTCACACCCTGGACGCCAAGCTACCACTAAGATGATTAGCAATCGTTTTGTCAGGCCCAATATGAACACTGACATAAAATTCCGGACTCAAACCTGCATGAATTGTCAGAAAAGCAAAACAAACAGACTCACTAAGTCTCCTCCAGGTAAATTTAATACGCCAGTTCATGAACTTACACATCGATATTATCAGACCATTGCCAAAAGCATATGGCCATCACTACCTACTCACTATCATCGATAGGTTTACAAGATGACCTGTCACCACCCTACCCCTGAGAGATATATCGCCAGAAACAGTACCTAAAAGTATCTTACGGGAGTTGATAGCAGTTTTTGGTTGTCTGTTAATAATAACGACAGACAGGGGATCCCAGTTTCAATTTACAAAGCTATTGGGAGTCAAACATGTAAAAATTACAGCGTATCACCCCTGCGCAAATGGATTGATCGAACAATTTCACAGACATCTTAAGACAGCTCTAACGGCTCCAAAACATAGTTCGAAAATTTGCCACTAGTTTTATCATCACGTCACGCCGCCAGCGCGGATCCCCCTGACACTCTCCCGCCACCCGTCTCTATCATCCATTGTTCTCGGTAGGTCTTCAAGGATATATCCTGTATCGGCACAGAGCTGTTGTATATAGGTTCTAGCAACCAAGTGTCATGGAATAGGAATAGTGAAGGTCCGTACAGACACCAGGAATTCTGCTGATATCGAAGCACAAGTAGTATATGAGAGGTCGTTAGACTTCGACCTATTGCTGGGCTACGACACTGTCAAAGCCTTAGGTGGTGTTCTAATCACATGGAGCGGAACAGTAAAGTTTTGTGAAGAAGCACCCGTCTGTGCAGTACTTAAAATTGACCGACCTGACTTTAATGTAGAATTCAACCGGCGAAAGAAGGAGTAGACCGCCTCACGGAAATGGTCGGGAGAGAGTGAACCGGCCAAGCTACAAAACAGCCTAGCCGAATACCATGTGCCTAGTCAAACAAGACCGGCGTATGAAAAGGAGCTCCGTGCATGGATTGACGCTGGCTGGCTGATTCCCTACCCCCATAAGAAACTTGGACCTCCGAAAGGCCTGATTCCCCTAATGGCGGTTGTACAGCAGAACAAGTCAAAAGTGAGGCCAGTAATAGACTATCGGGAACTCAACCAATACGTCGACACATTTACGGCTGATGCCAATGTTTGTGCCAGCAAACAGCGGGAGTGGCACCAGCATGGGTCTAATGTGTCTTTGCTTGACTTGAGAAGGGCCTGCTTGCAGGTCCGGGTCAGCGAATCCTTGTGGCCATTTCAAATAGTGATGTTTGCCGGCAAGAGATTCTGTCTCACTAGACTTGGCTTTGGTCTAAACGTGGCACCGCAAATAATGAAAGAAATTATAAATGCAGTGCTGTCTCAAGAAGAGAAAGTGAAAGAGGGGGCATATGCGTACCTTGACGATATCTATGTGAACGAAGATATCGTGTCATCACTACATGTCAAAGCGAAACTGGCCCAGTTTGGTTTGATTTGTAAGGACCCAGAACGACTGGAAGATGGAGCCCGTGTATTGGGTTAAGACGTCCATGGAAAGCAAGGGAGCTTACGATGGAGGCGCACAGCTGCACTCCCAGAAGTACCTGATCCCCTAACGAGACGTGGTGTCTTTTCATATGTGGTATACTCATGGGACAACTACCAGTACTCGGATGGCTTCGTGTAGTGACTGGCATTATGAAATGCAGAGCTAGTATGGTCACTAAAGGATGGGATGACGAGACTGCTGATGCCCTGCTATGGTGGCGGAAACCGTAACCAGGGTGAAGAAAAACGATCCTGCTAGAGGGGATTGATGCGTGCAGGGAAAAGAAAATTGTCTGGGTTGACACTGAAAGGCATTAACCTGGCACTCCAGTGGGGTGTCAAAATATTGCATGTACGGACCGACTCCTTATGCGTGTACTACTGGGTGTCAGACACTTCGTCAGGCAAAGCTAGAGTACCAACTAAAGCAGCCAGCGAGATGCTCATAAGAAGAAGGCTGAGCACAATCAAGAAATTGCCTGTGCATGGGAGTGACCCTGGTGACATCGAATTGTAACCTTGCCGATGGGTTGACTCGGGTACCACAAAAATGGTACCAATCTATGAAAAAGGGTGATGAGGTTGCACAGCCGGTATGCGCAACCTCCTTGGAAGAACCAGATGAAATAGGGAAGATACACTATCTCAGCGGGCTCTCTGGTGTACGAAGAACATGCTATTTCATGCGGTTGACCAATCCACCAGTGTCCACAAGTGCCGTGAGGGACGTAGTCAAGAGATGTCAGACGTGCCAATCAATAGATCCCGCATCAGTCAAATAACGAAAAGGAAAACTAGGAGTAGGTAGTACTTGGAGAAGACTGGCTATGAATATAACCCATTATGGCAGCCAACATTTCCTCATGCTCATCGATTGTGGACTCTCCAGATTCGTAGTCTGGCGACCATTGTTATGCCAAGACTCTACAAGTATCATCCGCCAACTAGAGTCAGTGTTCTACGAACGAGGGCTGCCAGAAGAAATACTCACAGATAACGATACAGCTTTCCGCTGTAAACAATTCGAGTGTTTCCTGGACGAATGGGGAATCCAGCTCAGATTGCGATGAGCGCATGTACCAAGTGGCAACGGCATAGTGGGGAGGTGTCACCGAAGAATCAAGAGAATCGCCGCCAGAAAGCAGTGTACAGTCGCCGAGGCCGTATATAGGTATAATACAACACCAAAGGATGATGTATCCATTGCAAGTGCGCCAGCCAACGCGATCCACCGCTACAGAGTTTGAATAAAAGGAATTGACGGCATGTGCCCGTCCAGTCGAAGAGAAGTCCGCGGCTCTCCAAATTCAAATGATGTCATCAGTGAGCAGTCCGTATCAGTCAATGGAACCCCGCGTCATGTGAAGGATCTACGCCCTGCATTAGAAACAACCCCTTCGGCGAGTGATAGCGAGCAAGAATCATCTGAAAGTGAGTTATTGGTTAAGCTTGCAACTCCTGATACGGGCGGCTCACTTTAAAATCCACCAACGGATCATTTCGAGAGCTCTTCGGAGCAAGAAGTTCAGCCAATTCCCCTTCGGAGAAGCACCCGAAGCAAAAGACTACGTCTGCATAGTTACCTTTTTGATCATGAGACCAGGAGGGGGTCTGACAGTGAACGCGAGTCAGAAAGATTCCAGCAGAAAGAGGGCAAGACTTTGTTTGGCTTGTAGAGCAGAGAAATAAGAAGACTTACCTTAAATTCGATGTCGGCGAAAACCGAGAAAATGTAAGTGTGCGGAATATGTAGACACAAGGCCTACATCGTATGCAAATTTTTGTTGCATGAAAGTAGGCTCGGAGACAAACACGACGAAGTCAGAGAGTAAGCGATTAATTGGAGAGAAGAGAGAAAGAACGGCCCGGACGAACGAGAAGCAAAGTTGGAAGTTAAGATACTCTGCCCGTAATACGGCGAACTAGTATTAGCGACCCGAGACGAACATTTTCTTTTGAAATACACATACACATACACTTGTATGTAAGTACAAGCCTATCTTCTTTTAATTCGGACATACTCACACATATACACACATTCAATTTGACAGAGAACATTCGTGTTTTACACACACGCACATATGAACACCTTTTGTATAATTATTGCCATTGTCGAATTGATAGAAAATATAAAGTTGTTTTTTTTAAGGTTCTTGTTTTTTGTCAAATTTCTCGTACCTACGTTGCTAGTGCAAATTTGTGTTCTATTATTGTGGAATTAATACCCAAAGTTTTACTTTTCGCGGAACCTCGTGAAATCCTATTCCTCCACAGCCTTTTGGGCAAAAAAGGCTATTTTGTTCATTAATACCTTCTTGATCTTCTAGACTAGCAATCAGAGTAAAAAAAAATTCTTTTTCTTCTTGGGTGGGTTTCTTCTGACAAGGTATCAATTAGATTTTTTTCTTTTTTCTTTTGATTTTCGCGTCACCAACTCAACTCATTCTGCCACACTGTACCTTTGTGTTAAATGTATGCTACATTTAGTAACTATTGAAGTTTAAAATTGACAGCTTTAATGAGTTTCAGAGAACAGTATTCTTTCAAGTGTTCTTGTAAGCTGTGTATCTTATAGGCTGCCAAATACGGTAAATAATGGTTTTTGTTTTATGTTCTTTATGACAGATGACCACCGATTACATTTGATAACAACACACATACATTCATTATCTACGCCATGTTTTATTATTGTTAAACAACAGGCTGAGCTATTGAAAAGCATTCACCGTAAAACGGTGAAAACCTTGACTTAGTTCTTCATGTAACATATTCCCACTTCTGAAAGAAAAAAAGGGATTTTCTAACAAAGGCTAACTCGGAGACAAATGTAAAGTTCAAGGTTTCTTGTTTGAAAACAAACAGTATCTAAAATAATGGTAGACAACTTTGTAATAATGACCTAGGAATAGAATACACATTTTTTAGCCTTAAAATAATCAACAAAAACATACATAAGAAGATTCTAAAAATTTTGGATCAAAACCGCTTTACCATTAGCATTTTTATATTTTCAACCAATCAGCTAAAAACATAGAATAAGAACATTCTTGAAAAACCGGATTAGAAACTAATTAACAAAAAGATTTTAGGCTCTAAAACAAATAAGTAAATATACGAATCTGATTGGTCAAGAAAGGTCTACGCGCTTAAATTTTAGGACCTGCAATAAAATTATTTTTTGATGCACTACTAAAGTATAAATAACGAAGAATTTAATCAACCAGGCCAGTTGTCGGTCATTCAATTCATTTCTTCCACGGCCAAAAAGTCATTTTGTCTACTACCCAAAAAGACCTACCACTAGAGGTCATGAAACGGGCAACAGGAAAGGCTTAAGATTTTCTTTCATCAATGCGATACGTGGTCGCCAAAATCTTAAGTGCGGACTTAATGAAAGCAAAGACCCGTACGTACGATCCATCACTTATATACACACACACATACCCACATATGTAAGTAAAGACAATTATTTTCATCCTATTTACTTCGGCCAACCATGGAACCATTTATTTGATAGACTTTATTAACATTTAAACACACACACACACACACACACACACACGTGTGAACACATTTTCATTTAACTGGCCATTACTGTATTTCTACAAAAGGCCGCTCGCACATTATGTTTCTCATTTATTTTTATTCCTGTTTTGTCATGAATATTAAGTTGTTTGTTTCTTAATGTTCGTTGTTGTCATATTCCATTTGTTTTACGTGGTTGTAAACATTTGAGTTATATTAGTGGTGGAACTAATCGTGAAGTAATACCCGTAAAATACGGACAAGAACTCACTCTCACTCGCTACATGCACCCGCTACATAGGCATTCATCGGGCCGACTACTCTCTTGCCTAACGGTGATTATTCTGCCATTTCACGCACGGGAGTCTTGATTATTCCCCTCGACCGTATTTTCCTCCCTGGATCCTCATTTCGAGGCGTCTTTGAAAACCTCACTGTCTTTGGATTTGATCTTGTTAGGGTTGATACCGGACTCATCCTTTCCCTCACTACATTCTCATGCCGAGAGTCTTGTGTTTGCTGATGCCTCGCTATTCGCTTGGTATAACTGGTAGCTCAATGATGGTACTGGGGTCACTTTTACTGATTTTTTCAAGTTCACTCTATTTCGTCGGCGCAGCTCCCAAGCGACCTTGATGTGGAATGATCCCACATTCAGTCTCTGCTACACAATCACCTTTTTCCACTTTTTCCGTCTTTTCCCATGCGGTTTGACGCACACCACATCTCCGGGAAGTAAAGGTTGAAGAGATTTCACCTTTTGATTGAAGAACAGCTCTTGTTTTCTTTTTTCCGTTTAACTTTTTTCTGATTCGTTGCGGAGGCCGATAAATATACCGGTCCCTGCAAACTTTTGAAAAATAAGTGATTAACAACGAACTAGGCAAGAATGACAAAGCAAGGGTGATGCTTCGAAAGGCCAAACTTTATTATGGCGAATCGTAAATCAGAATAGCGTACGGCGAACAGTCGCCGCAACCGGATGGTGATCATTAGAGCAGGAACTAGTCACTGGTGCAGGTCTGGATAGCTGGTACACACTGGTAGTCGTTGGATAGGTGGTCGCTGGTTCAGGATTGGTATCTGCTGATGCAGGAAGATTGTCAATGGTTCAGGACTGGTAGCTGCTGGTAGTTGCTGGTGCAGGAAGGTGATCACTGCTGCAGGAAGGTGGTCGCAGGCGCTGTACTGGTAGCTGCTGGTGCAGAACTGGTAGTTGCTGGTGCAGGAAGGTGATCGCTGCTGCAGGAACGTGGTCACTGGAGCATGGCTGGTAACTGCTTCTGCAGGGAAGTGGTTGCCGGTGCAAGAAGGTAGCTGCTGATGCCGTCTCAGGGGGTATTAGGTTAGACTTTCAGAATTAGTCCTGTAAAGTGGTGTTAAATTGAGAGGCTGGTTGTCGTGTCTGCTGCATTGTGCCGTCTCAGGAGGTGTTTGGATAAACTTTCTGAGTTGCCCTGAAAAGGGCTTTTAAGCTGAGAGGCTGGCAATGTTCCTGCGTCGTCTGTGGCTGGTCGTATTCTTGCATCGTCTGCTGACTGGAATCAAGACGCCGGCTTTAGGAGAAGCCTTGAGCAGTGCCTCATTGTCAGCCGCTTCTGATTAGGCTTCGGTCGTAGAGTGACCAGGGGAGAATCGGATTAAACCCATACCCTTGGCTGACGTCCAGCCAAATTGATTTATTTCTCCAAACATATATGAAAGGAATACATGCTTTAAGTGGACACAAGGTCCAAAAAGTTTGAGAGGAGGGGGCGAAAACAGTATTATTCTATGGAGCCCTAGCTAGTCACACTCATCGCCCACAATTATCATCCAACCGTTTTATACAATGAATTCATTCTTACATCACCAAACGCGCAAGAATTACCAAAATACAACATTCGCTCAATGAAAACCCTACTTAAAAGCCTGATGAAGTGAAATGACATATACACAATTTGGAAGAGACATGGTGAGGGATTGGAGAAAAAGCCCTGAGTGAACAAAAAATAAACCCCGTTTGGTTTCCTCCCATCCCCCCTTCTATGATGTGGAGAGTCGACTGTTTTTCGGTATTCAGAGTAGACCGAAAACAAAGCTGAACTGTCCCTAAAGGGGAAGAGACCTAAAAACTAATCGGGATAAAAGAATAAACGAGAAAGGGTGCGGCCAGTAAAGGAGACAACATGAAATACAGTAGTGTGCGATCAAGATTCTCAAAAGAACTGCGGTCTGACAAATGGTAAAAGGAGAAAAGAGAATAGGGGATGGGGAGGATCTTGAAAAACTAACATCTAACCGATAGGGACAATGACACACCTCACACAACTAACTAGGGGGTCCAGAGTTCTAAGAAGTACTTAAGTTCCTACTTACGCGAGGTGGGGTCACAAGGGACCCGGACCGTCGTTGTCATGCGCAGGAAGAGGTGGGAAGTATGACTCCAGCGTTGCCCTCTTGCATACGAGCAGACTTGCTGCATGCACCCACCTTTTGTTGAATGCTATGCAATTCAAGCGTTTTCTATCGCATCTAATCTTGACCTTAAGCTAATGCCTAAAGAACAAGATCAGATCGCGATGAGAAAAGTTTGCACCCTCATACAATCCCTTGTTTTGCGTCTGCCAAATCACCATTCTAGCCACAGCTAGGATCTCGAGAAACACCACACGCTTCTCAACCTGAAACGGAGGAAGAACGTTGTCTACGACGTAACCAATGTCGAGCAGCACAAGCTGTCTAGGACTGATGCAAGCCGTCTACTCCTCAACGTGATTCCAGAACGGGCGAACCCGCTCGCAGTAGTAGAAGACGTGCAAAGCCGTTTTCTCTAAACCACTGCCGCAGCGGGGGCAATCGGGCATGTCTACCAAGCTCAGTCATTGAGGGCCAACGCATTCCGAGCAAGCCGCCAGGTGAGCGAGAACTCGGAGTTGTTCAAAAAGCTCGAGCCTGGCGCCCAATTCCACTGAGAGCGAATCCCCTCCAGTGACCAGCCGAGCCGCTTTACCAAAGGATTCGGAACCCGCCACTAACCCTCGATACAGCTCCTTCCGAGACAGAGAAAGGTCACTGGACCGAGGTAGGTTTCACATGGCCCTGCGGCACTCGCGGAAAAACGGTGCTTCATCCCTCGGCCTACGACGGCCTTCAACCTCGGGATTCGACCTCAGGCGAGGAAAAGCGCTCCACAACTTAAGGCCCCATACCACGTCCGTCGTTAACGATCGGCCTAGGTAAGCTAGTCTCTTGGCGAGCCAGTGGCTCTCGAGATCCGGCATCCCCTGACCCCCATCGCAAGGACGTTGGCAACAGACCTGTCTACGGACCAACGGGCTTCGGTCTTTCCAAAGGAGTTTGAAAAGGGATTGTTCCAGCGCCACCCAATGATCCTTAGGAAGAGGGAATACGGACAAACGGTAAAGAATCAAGGGGAAGATGTACACGACGCACATCTCCCCCTGCCCTTCAAGGACAACTGCCTTCGAAGCTAGGTAGCCATCTGCGCTTCTACCTTAGTCAGTACTTCTAACCAGTTACGCTCCAGCTGGAGAACGAGCCCAAACCACGCCCCAAGGATGCAGATGGGTCCGTCACTCCAGCGGAAGGGCCCTGGCGCACCAAATACAAGTTGTCTTGAATCGATCTTCCCTTCACAGCGTAGTTCTGCTCAGGACCGATCAGATCACCAGTGAGAAGCTGTAAACGGTTCGCTAAGACCCGGGCCAAAATCTTTAACTCTGTATTAAGCAGAGTTATGGGCCTGTAATCGTCTAGCTCCCCCTGAACATGCCTGCCTCCTTTCTTCAGCAATGTGATCATACCCTTGGTAATGCTACCAGGAATGGCTCCCTGGGCAAACTAATGGTTGAACATATACGTCAGAATAGGGACAAACGTGTGCAACATCCTCAAGTACACTTCGTAGGGTAAACCTTCTAGTCCCGGCGACTTGTTAAGGCCGGCCTGCTTCAACGCATTACGGACTTTACATTCAGTTACAATGCCCTCGCAACCAGCCGCTTCCGCCTCCCCAAGTTGAGGGAAATCGGCTAAATACTTATGAAACTGGAGGTCAGGACAGCAGGCAAAGCGATCGCGAAAGTGCACCCGGAAAGCCTCACGTATCTCACGGCTGGATCTCAGCACACGCCCATCCGGGGAGTTAACGCATTCGATATACCGACAAGGGAACCTCTGCAACTCTTCCCCACGCATAAATTCGTTGCATTTTACGGCTTCGTTGGAAACTCTTTTTACCCTATTTCTAACAACGAAACCCTCGTAACGCTCGCTAACCTCGCGCTCAAGGTCCCACCTTTCACCGCCCGGGAGAGTCTATCTTCTAAGGATTTCGCCTTCCTAGCCCTATCTAGTTGGAGCTGTTGGCTGTATTTGATGGGGGAATCCCTAAGGGATCCCACCACCTATTCCCAATAACCGCCCCAACTAACGCCCGCTGAATTTGGTTTTCCAGCTGCACCCGGAAGTCCCATATCTCCAGTAAGGAGGTATTGAACTTCCAGTAACCGGCCTATTAGCTAACCGCGGACTAGGCCTATTAGCTAACCGCAGACTGACTTTAACAAGTTTATGGTCAGTCTGCCCTGTCAATCAAATCGAACTCGGCCAAAAAATTGACCAGGTTGCTGTCAGACCTTTCCGACCCTATTATATTGGGATCCAGGATCGCATTCTAATCACCCACTAGAACTGTCCGCTTCGAAGCATCCAGGAACAACCCCCAACCGCTGCATCAGTACTAGGTGCATGAACCACAGCTATCCGAAACTCGAAGGTTTTGACGGCAACATCAGCCATCACCAGCCGGCCCCCGTCGCCTGCAAAGACAAGATTGACAGTCGCATCAAAGCGGTGACCAACTAGCAGAGAGACCCTTGCGCCACAGCGGCTGCCGAATGCTGAAAAGATCACAAAGTCGCTATCCACACCCGACAGTCTGCCTTGCAAATGAAGTGCGTCTCTTGCACAGCAGCAACGTTCACACAGAGGTTCGAGAGTTCAGCAAGCAGGCACGTACACTTGCTTGCATCCCTCAGTCCCCTCGCATTCAAACTGGCAATGTTTAGAGCCATACTGACCCACTTACCTACTCAGTGTCGACGATGGACCGGAAATCCTCGGTGGTGAGGATGCCGATGGCCGGTCTCAAGGAGCTGGTGCCGAGTTCAGTGGTTACTCGGCCATCCCTGGACAATCCGCCAACATCAAGCGAAAACCGCACCTTTAAAGATCTGTAAAGAGCGGGATGAACGTAAATAGGGACCCTCCCTGAACAGTTTAACATTTGGTTTAATGAGGGGTGCTGCAACTCCGCCAACCCTACGCCCGCATCAGCCCGGCAGGCTGTCTCCAGGAACCTCCACACACCCCGGGTACGGTCACCAGCTGAACGGACGAAGGCGGTCACCATGGGTGCACCTCCAAAGTTAACTGAATTACTTTTTCTTGTGTATTTTTTCGAGATCCAGCAGCGGCTTCAGTGCCTTTCGAAGCTGTAAGTACCCAATTGCTTCCGGCTCTACTGTGCACAGAGCCGTTGCTCTCTTGATTTGTTCGTTGCAGATGTCTGGTGAGCTGGATTTGGCCCTTCGCCGGCTTGTTTTATGCGTGGTACTTTGGGAGAGGAGTCTCACCTCGGAATTAATCGGAGAGCGATCCTTAAACAGTTCCGGAGAGGAGAAGGAGGAGAGGTTGGGTGAGGGGAGAGATGTGAGGGGGACCCATTTGTGGGTCACGCTCAAGGTATTGTTCTCGAATCTTTGCTGGGGAGGTTGATGAGAAGGTTGATATTGAGGAGGTTGTTTGGGAGGTTACTGGGGGGTTATTGGGGAAGTTCATGTTGGGGAGGAGGATATTGAGGAGGTTGTTGTTGGGGAGGTTGTTAGGGAGTTTGTTGGGGAGGTCCATGCTGGAGAGGATGATATTGGGGAGGTTGTTGTTGGGCAGGTTGTTGTGGAGGTTGTTGGGGAGGTCCATGTTGGGGAGGTTGATATTGAGGAGTTTGATGTTGGTCAGGTTGTTGGGCAGGTTGAAGAGATGCATTGGATGGGCCTTCAAAAAGGGTGTTGATGGGGAGGTGCGCTAGAGAACATCTTTTTGGCGGCCCCCTCTCCGCTGTCCCTTCTTTTCAAATTGACTGTGGTATCTATAAGTGTCTCCTGTGCTGATGTCTCCAGTGTTGATTTTGGCTTGCTCTTCTTTTTGGTCGCTGATGACACTGGTGTCGCTGGTGGTGGTTCTGATGATTTTGAAGCCTAAACTGGTTCTGGTATTGGTGTTACTGGGGCTGGTTCTGCTGCTGGTTCTGGGTCCTTTGAAGGAGAGGCTGTGGCTGAACTGGTTTCCCCTGCTTTTGGGATTTTTCTTTTTTTCCGGGTCACTCCGGTTCAGCCTTCATCAGTTTTGGGATGATCGTTGGTTTTGAACTGGACCTGACCCGGATCTTTTCCTTTAGTCTCCTTGGTTGGCTGCTCACTGATGATAGTGGCTGTGGTGGCTGTGGTGGTTGTAGCGTTCTGCTGGTCTTTTTGGGGGCAGAATTTGGCAAAGTGACTAAGCCGTTTGCAGCCCCAACAGCGCGGCCGTCTGCACTCTACCATCATTTGCCTTTCTCTACTGATGATTGTCTCAGGGATGGCCTGGAAACCCTTCCTTGTTAAACATAGCCGGAATGTGTAGTCCTTGTAGGCCGTCCCGGCGGTAGATCTGAGAAGTATTATTTCCTCAACGCAGCCATATGCGCTGAGGAAAGAGGCCAAAACCTCCCCAGGGATGAATGCCGGGACGTTACACACTGTCACACGAATCCTACGGGTCCCCATATATTCCACCTGCAGCCGGAAAAACTTGGTAGTAATATTACTCGCTGCAGCTTTGGCAAAACTCCTGCGACAGAAGTACTGGCAAGGGAAGCCTGCTTTTCGAAGTAGCTCCTCAAAACCTTCTTTCTTAAGTCCAACCAGCCGTCTCGTCTTGATATCCGTCACAACCTGAGAATCGGGGGCTCAATTTTCTGGACGATCTCAGGGATAGGCAAGATTTCATTGCCTTTGAAGTATTCGGCATATTTGCCCACCCTGTCCTTTTCGTAATCTTCAGGATCCTTCTGCTGGACCTTCCACGGCGATTTGGTTGGACTTGGGCAATTAGACTTTTGCCCTGGCTGGATTGGACTTGCTGACTCGGAGAGGACCGATAGTAACGGCCAATTGGACCCAATCAGACTGGTTAGCGGGGTATTTTGCGATTGGGTCCCCCGTTCCCCTCGTTCTTTCGACTGCCTTGGGAGGGCTTCATTTGTGCTGACAAGGGGTAAGGCTTTGGAAACTTCTCCAGAAGGGGAAGAATCCTCCGTGATTACAAGTTAGCAATCAGGAGGGTAGACGTAACTTCTAGGTAAGGACCCTAACTAAATGCAAAAAAAAAAAAAAGAAAAAAAAAAAGAAATACCAACTATGAAAAGAAAAAGGGGGTTGGGTCTACTAGCTACTTCTACTAGTCGCGAGGTTACTTATATTTTTATGCTGCATATAGAGTAGACTTTCGCGACCAGGAAACCAGGGACGGTACTGTCATCCAGCGACTGGAACTTTGGTAGGGAAGTGGGGAGCAATTAGCGTCCAGTTGCCAAACAAAAATAATGTGGCAGTAACTCAATACCGATCCACAACATGCAAGACATATAAACAATCAAGACAAAATATCAAGACAAAAATCAAGATCCAGACAAAATATTAAGACAAAATCAAGACAAAATATTAAGACAAAATCAAGATCAAGACAAAATCAAAATCAATTCAAAAATATGCAAAGAAACATTCAACAAACAACAAAAGCATCCAAATAAACAACAAAGGCGTTCAAAGTATAAGAGTTTGCATTAGAGTAGAAAAAAACCCTCTTAGGACAGGAAAACTGACCTTGCCCCGGTTGATACCGCTGCTTTTATATCTACTGTGCGCTATTACTCTATGTGGTCTAAGTAGAATGAGTTTGATTATTATTACTAAATAATTGTGAGAAACTTCATTCTACTTCGACCATGTTTTTTTTTTTTTATTACTACCTATTTTGTCCATTAGTTGAGGACTGTCTTTAGAAAGACAGGCTGAATTTAATATTTTAAAAAGACGTCCTGTGCGGAGCGATTTAGTTCCTTAACGACTCGTTCCTAAATACTATTGGCTGACGACATCAGTGACTCATCGATTCTTGGAAATGGGCTTTGTTTGTTTTGTTTGGTTTGGTTTATGAGTAGCCGGTTGACTACGATAGATTCCTTGATATTTTCGGCCTATGCCGATCTTCACTGGTTGATAGAAGTGTATTCGTTCTCCTTGACATCAGCTTCTGTGCTGGTAACAGGAGACATTTGGCTGGTGTATTCCTGTGATCTAGCATAGCTAGGTATGGATCAGCCTCATCTTCTATGGCCTTCTGTAAAGGTTCTTTGCTATCTTTACCGCTGATTCCACTTTGCTATTTGCTTTGCTGTTGTAAGAACTAGCGGGTGTATGTGTAAAACATCACTTTCTCGCAAAAGTGAATTTCTGACCACTAAATTGAGGTCCGTTTTCAATGACAACTTGATCTGGTATCCCATGTCTTGCAAAATGTTGTTACTGATCACTGTCTTTTCTTGTGTACTTGGAAGATGATCAATCTCTCGGAAATTGCTCTTGTCGTCTACATAGATAATCCCTATCTGGAACTTCCACAGCACACGTCTATAGCACATCGGTCTTTGTTAGGTTGCTGATAGGAGTTATCACGTCTGAGATGTATGGTAGAATTTTTGCCAGATAGTTCACAAACTCACCTAAGCGTTGTACTCCTTTTACATCTTTTGGACATGGCATCTCTTTTATGAATTTTACCTTCTCTGGACCAGGACGTAAGCCTTCATTGGTTACTTTATGCTCCATCAAAAATAAAGAGGTTTATATAAGTCCATTTTCTCAGCGTTCAACCGCATTCTACGTTCGTGACATCTCTGTAACAGCTTCCTGAATTTCCTGTCATGATCAGCCATAGCTTATTCCATGGTTTTACTCTTTCTGACCACCAGAAGATCATCTGATTTGTTGACCACACCTTCCAAGTCAGCGATATTGTTATACATAGCGTAACGGTTATAGGCGTTGATTCCCTAAGCTTCTAAGGAGACAATCATCTGGAGGTTGCAGGTTCAATCGTGACTGCAGGCGAATAACAATACAGGAATACTTAACACTTGTACCCGGTTATGGCTAACGGAATTAGAACAGGCGACCCACGTGGATTCAATAAAGGACGTATTTCGAAGTTCCGTGAAGGTTCCCGTGTTCGACAAACACCTGAAGAAGGCTGGAGGACATATCGGCGAAAACGTTGTGAAAATAACGATAAAAAGATGAAGACAATTGTCCGAAAACCCTTAATGATAAAAATACTCAGCTGGTGTATGAGAGTTGTGTATCCCTGTTTTGGCCAACATCCGAAGCGCCGTAATAAACACTTCAACAGTTTCCGATTTTCCCTGTTTCCTTGTATGGAAAACGAATCGCTCGTATGTTTCATTTATTTCTCCTATAACGTATTCATCAGACGCCCAAATTATTTCGTTGGGGGTTCTCTCATCTTCAGGTGTTAAAAATTGAAATCCATGATACACTTGTAATGCTTCCTCTCCAAGCATGTGAAGCAATAGAGCCGTTTGGTATTGTAACGGCTGTCTTGTTAGATACGAAATAATGGCATAGTCATGCCATTTCAGCTTAAAAAAACTTTCAGTTTGCCGATAAATTGCCCTTCATACACAAGGGTTGCTGTGGTCTAATGCCAGCCACGGGTCTGTTCGTGTCTTCCGTATTAAACTCTGACATTCATTTCTTACACACGTGCTTAAAAATTAAAACAAGAACGATAACAATAAATCTTTACTTACCTGCATATTTCTGAAATACTTTTGTTTTATATTGACCTTATACAGAGTCGTCAATTAGGGATTTCTAAACAGGATATTCCAGCTGTGTAAACAAGAGAACAGTAGACGTAGGTTAGGTGGGTTGACAGCCGGAAAAAGGCGTAGGCGTTATGAAAGTATATATACACATGTACCCACAGACAGAAAGGTCATTTGGTCAGTCGTCAATCAAGTCAGAGCTGAAGCCGCCCTGGGCGCCATCCGTGGAAAGGCAGTAGCCTTCGGCGGAGTATCAAAAGCCTCGTTGGGCTTTGAACATAATCAATATAGAAGTCTTCCGTCAGTCTGTGTCCGAGTACTTCGTCTCTGTCACTGTCTCACACTTACATCCAATTTCGACCCTTTCGAGTAATAAAGAAGAGAGAGTTATATTTTTATAAGCGTTACGGTCCTTTATTCCTTCATTATGCTATGCATATTGTGATTCGTTGCGCTGTAACCAGCTATTTTTGGTGGGGGTGGAGATACTTGGGTTGTTTTCGAACCAAGGGTTTTAATATTGGACAATCAAAGATAGCAGCTGAAGAAATAAAGGAAAGGAAAAAAGGAGAGTGAGAGAGAGGGAAAGAACAAGATATGAAAAGAACGAACGAAACACGAAAAGAAAAGAAAGAAAAGGGAGACGGAAAAAAAAAGAAAAAACGAACATGAAAGAGAAAAAAAAAACAGAAAACACCACAAACTTAGATAAGCACATCGCAGAAAAGAAGGAAAATCAAGAAAAAATGGAAGAATTCAACGCATCAAGAAAATCGAAAACAAAAAAGCTAGAAAGAAACTGAAAAAAAAACCCAAACAAAGACAACGAATATGGGAAAGAAAAAGGAATTAAAGAAAAAGAGAAGAAAAGAAGGCGAGACAAGGTATATTGCTCATTCACAAAACCTTGTATTTTTTTGTTTTTTGTCTTATCTGTCATTCAAAGTTTGATACTGACTACTACTTTATGTTAATTTTTTAACAGGCGTTTGAAAGAGAAAGAGGGTGAAGAAAGAAAAAGGGAGAGACATACGGGCTGACAGTTTGTCGTGTGGACAATAGAAAAACAGTGTTTTTTTTTGTGTTTTTTTTTACATATATATATAAAAAAGATAGTTGAGATATAAATAAATCTTCGAGTAAGTGAGACATGACAATTTTTAACTTTTTATGAATGAACTTTGATAGTAAATAGGAAATATGCGTTTTCGCAGAGAAAGTTGAAATTTTTATGAACGAAATTCTGTTGTAAGTCGTGACATAATAATTTGATATTAAAATTTCTTTTTCTGGATGTATTCCATTCCAGGCGTCCGGGAGATTTTGGTGCGACTATGGTATATGGTTAGAGGGAGGCTCATGTACTTGTTTTGGTCGATATAGGAAAAAGGGGAAGAAATGATGCTTATTTTGTGGATACACTTACTAGTTAATGGATAAAATTTTCTTTTTTTTTTTTGTAAACTTTTAGTTGGACATTTTGTCTTGACTTTTTACATTTTTAAATTTTTTCTCACACCCGCTGAAAGATTTAGAAGGAAAAAAAATTGTTTGAATTTAAGTTGACATTTCTAATTTTTCTCCCGGTGAAATGTATTGCTAGATTGCTCAATCAATCATTTTATTTTCAAACGTTTGTGGAGTCGACGCATTTATCGACCCCGCAAAGGAACACTGAAAATGATTGCAATTAAACATTTACAAATCAAATTTTGATCTTAAATAAATCATAAAAGATTTATATAGAATTAACTAAACCAAACCAAAACCTTCAAGCCTCTAAAAACAACTTCTGTCATATAATTTTGCTCATTGACCTATCATAAATCTACTCACCACCAAGGACCCTGTTAGGAAATACTTCTAAATAAATAAAAGTAAATAAAAGAGGTTATTAATAATAATCGTGAGAACATAGATTAAGAATGGAGTAAGAGATATATTTAAAGGTTTAATTTGAGCTTTTGCTTGCCAATTGCCTTTCATGACTGAGTTGGTAGAGCAGCTGGTGTGTTTAACTCAGTTTTCTTGAGGAAAAGAGGAAGTAAGCTAGAATTTCACTGAGAGCCTATACTTAATTCATTTCTGATATTTGCTGTTAACCTCACTGTCGTAGGTTGATATCTTGAATTAGTTTTGATAAAAACATCTAAAAAAAAGATGAATGAAAACACTATTCAACATTGATAATGAGAATTCTTCATCTAAAAATTTAAATAAATAAGAGATGTGTTCACCGTTTTTTTTTTGTTTTTTGGGGGGAAATTGACATATGCTTGATGTAACGCGACAGTGCAACAGCCAAAGAATTGTTATAAAAACCTCAAAAATAGAGAGTGGTCTGAAAAAACAAGCAAGTGATTAGGAGGAATTTCTGTCATAGCTATTCATATATGACTAGCATAGTTCCTTTTGTAAATGATTAGATTATTTATATATGGGTTGTCAATGGTTTTGATATGGTAGCATCAGTGGTGTTTGAAAATTGAGAGTATAGAAGAATCAGTTCACTGAGATCCTTTCAAATCACTTGATTAAACAAAAGAAAGAAAGAACGAAAGAATGGAACAAAGAAAGCAAAGAGGGAATGAGTTGAAGTGAAATCAAAACTGAAAAAGAGAGAAGGAACTGACATAGAAAATGGAAAAGACTGAAGTATAAGATGTAATAGTGAGAGAGGAAAAAAGAAGCAAGGAAGTGAAAGGTCAAATGAGAGATTTTAGTAATGTAGTTTATCTGGCTTCTCTTCCCCCCACACACACTCTCTCTCTCTCTCTCTCTCTCTCTCTCTCTCTCTTACACACACACATTATATTTCATATATAAGTAGATTATTGTAACCCTTTTTTGAGCCATTTGCAATTATTGTTGAATCTGCCATGTTCAACGATTATTACATTTCTAATACTGTGAATTACATACATATGTTGATTATAAAAATAGATAGAAAAAAGAAAAATAAGGTCAGAAATTTATGGAAACCTCCTGCCTGTAACGTTACTGTTATGACCCTGGAAGGGGTCACAAAGAGAACAGAACACCACGGTTATAGTATAGGTATGTATTTACAAGAACAAAGGATGCTCACAAGAACATAGGACGGAAAGCTAGTTCGCATAACCGCTCGGGGGCGAGGTTAGCTTCGGAATCTAGACTGACTTTATTTCCATTTAGTATAATGGAAAGCATGAAGCCTTAATGTTTTGTTGGGAAGGGGAAGGGAGCGGCCATGCATTTACTATATATTCTAGGGGCACCTTGCTAGCCACATTCGCCGACCCATTTAACGGTACAATATATAACCAGTCATCCATCACTAAGCGCGCTGCAGCCACCAAAATACCACATTTGCTCTGTGAAAAGACCTATTTAAAACCCCGGATTTAATGGGTGATTTTATTTACAAATTATGATTTATTTACAATGAGTTTTATATGATGGGAATGGGATAAAAACCCCGAAATGCAATAAAACAAAAAATGCGAAAACCAAGGAAAAATTCCCCGTTGGTTGCCCTCCCATCCCCACGTCTACAAAATTTGAGGCTGACTGTTTTCCGGCGTCCAAAAAAACCGAAAACAAGCCGGACCTACCATAGATGAGACATGGATCCTAGCCTAATGGGGCAAAAATACAGGGTTCTGCGCGGTATGGGCAGTTAATGACAGATGATATGAATTATATACAAGTGAAATTCCAAGATCTTCAACAAAGACGGGCTGGAGTGAGGGTTTAGTTACAAAATTAATGGGGATGGGGAGGATCTTGGAGACTAACTACTAGATGACGGGGACGATGACTCACAACATACTGCTAACTAGGCTTCAAGGGAGAAAAAGGCTTTTCCTACTTAACCGAGGTGGGGTTCCGAAGGACCCGTACCGTAGACGCCATGGGCCGGCAGAGGAGGGAAGGATGACTCCAGCATTGCCCCCTTTCTTACGACCAGGCTCGCTGCATTCACCCACCATTTTTCGAATGTTATGCGATCCAAGCGTTTTCTATCACATCTGATTTTGACCCTAAGCTGATACCTAAAGAACAAAACCAGATCACGATGAGAAAAGTTTGCATCATCATACAATCCCTTCTTTCGCGTCGTCCAAATCACCATTCAAGCTACAGCTAGGATCGCGAGAAACACCACACGCTTCTCACCCGAAACGGAGGAAGAACGTTGTCTACAACGTAACGAACGTCGAGCAGAACGAGCTGCTTGGGTTCGATGCGAGCCGTCCACTCCCTGACGTCAACCCAGAACGGGCGGATTCGCTCTCAGTAGTAGAAGGCGTGCTCAGCGGTTTCTTCTAAACCACTGCCGCATCGAGGACAATTGGGCATGTCTGCCAGGCCCGCTCTGAAGTTCAAGCCGAGAAGGGGTAACGCATTCCGTGCAAGAGCGAGAACTCGGAGTTGTTCAAGAAGCTCGATTCTGGCGCTCAATTCCAGTGGGAGTGGATTTCTTCCACCGTCCGGCCGCGCCGCTCTCTAAGAGGGCCCGAGTCGGAACCCACCACTAGCTCCCGATGTAATTCCTTCCGAGGCCGTGAAAGGTCACCGGACCCAAGAAAATTACGAAGGGCCGTTCGACACTCGCGGACAAACAGTGCTTCGCCCATCGGCCTACGTCGACCTTCAGCCTTTGGGTCTGACTGAAGGCGAGGAAAAGTCCGACTCGCCTTTCGTCTCCACACTGCGTCCCCCGTCAAGGATCGGCCCAAGTATGCAAGTCTTTCAGCAAGTCAGTATCTCTCCTGATCAGGCATACCCAGGCCCCCGTTGCGCGTATGTTGGATGTAGACCTGTCTACGGACCATCGGCCTTCTGCCTGCCCAGAGCAATCTGGAGAGGGATTGTTGAAGCGCCAGCCGATGTGCCTTAGGCAGAGGAAGTACAGCCAATCGGTAAAGGATCAAAGGGAAGACGTACACGGCGCACGCCTCCGCCCTGCCCTTTGAGGACAACCTCCTTGAAAGCCAGATTCCCACCTGAGCATCCACCTTAGCATGTAGTTCCGACCAATTTCGCTCCAGCTGGAGGTCGGGCCCGAACCACACCCGAGGATGCAGATGGGTCTGCCACTTCAGCGGAAGGGCCCTGGAAGGGTATCGCTACCCCTCCAAGCACCGAGCCGCAAACCTTCGCTTTTGTCAAAATTTACCTTGGCTCCTGCAATCCGCTAGTACTCGCAAAACCGCTCTCTTTACAGCCTTTATATCCAGGCGGCGGGATACAATCATAGTGATATCATCGGCGAATGCGGAAACCCTTGCCGTAAGAGGGCCAGCAAAAGGGACACCGCGCAGGGTCGGATTCGTCCCCTTATCCCTAAGCCTATGGAGCAGGGGCTCCAAAGCGAGGACATAGAGAAAAGAAGACAGTGGGTAGCCCTGCCGGACCGAACGCTCGATCGCGAACGCCGTCGAACGCCTTCCGTTCACCTGCACCCCTGCCCGAGGGTTGTTGTACATCATACTAATCCAACTGCGGAACTCCGGTTGGAACCGGCAGTCTCCAAAACAGTCGGCAAAAACTGATGGTCAACCCTGTCGAAGGCCTTGGACTGATCTAAACTGATCAGCGCGGCTTCTGTGCCGTCTTTTATCACCTCGTGAATCAAGTGCAGATTGTCTTGGATCGATCTTCGCTTCACAGCGAACGTCTGCTCGGGGCCGATCAGATCGCTAATGACAAGCTGTAAACGATTCACTCAGACCCGGGCCAAATCTTTAACTCTGTGTTAAGCAGAGTTATGGGCCTGTAATAATCTAAACCCTCCCAAACATGCCTGCCACCTTTCTTTAGCAACGTGATTACGCCCTTGGTAACGCTACCAGGGATGGCTCCCTGGGCGAACCAATATATTGAAAATATCCGTCAGAATAGGTACAAACACGTGTGGCAGCCTCAAGTACACTTCGTAGGGTAAACCATCTAGTCCTAGCGTTTTGTTGAGGCCGGCCTGCTTCGACGCATCACGGACTTCGCATTCAGTAATCATACCCTCGCAACTAGCCGCTTCAGCCGCCCCGAGGCGGGGGAAGTCGGCAAGTTAGCTGCGAAACTCCTGAAGCGGGAGATTAGGACAGCGGGCAAAGCGATAACGAAAGTGCGCCCGAAAGGCATTACGTATCTCACGATTCACTCACAACACGCGCCCATCCGCGGACTTGACGGAATCGCACTTCTTCCTCACACGCAGTTGCGTTCGATTTCACAGGTTCGTTGGGAACACTTTTTAACCTAGATCTAACTACGAATCCCTTGTAGCGCTCGCTAGTCTTACGATCAAGGTCCTTCCTAGCTAGCTCTACGGTTAGGGAGTCCCACCAGCCACCGCTCGGGAAAGTCTATCTTCTATAGATTTCGCCTCCCTGGTCCTATCTAGCTTGAGCTGACGACCGTACTTGGTGGCGAAATCTCTATTCCTATGTTTAAGAGAAACCCACCACCTATTCCCGGTAACCACCCCCACTAACGTCCGCTTAATTAGGGGTTCCAGCCGATCCCGGAAGTTCCGTATCTCCAGTAAGAAGATATTGAACTTCCAGTAGACGGCCAGACTAGGCCTATTAGCTAACCGCAGACTGACCCTAACAAGTTTATGGTCAGTCCACGCTGTCAAGTGGAACGTTGGACAACTAACGAAATCGCTATCAGCTCTTCTCACTAACATTCTGTCCAAGTAGGAACCTCTTGGTATTTAGATCTGTGACTACAAAGGACAGGGTCTTTGGTTCCACGGCTTGGAACAACTCAGGTA
This sequence comes from Sepioteuthis lessoniana, assembly GCA_963585895.1. NCBI lineage: Eukaryota > Metazoa > Mollusca > Cephalopoda > Myopsida > Loliginidae > Sepioteuthis > Sepioteuthis lessoniana. The sequence continues at coordinate 37,086,619 of OY757932.1, forward strand.
TGGATAATATTTCCCCATCTTTAAAATAAGTAGCATATTTTTCGACCCTGTCCCTTTCGTAGTCACTTGCTGATTTTTTATTCTCACAATGTGACGACCAATAGACAGTTGTCACTGGAGATGTTTGGGCCAGCAGCCGGCCAGACTAGGCCTATTAGCTAACTGCAGACTGACCCTAACAGGTTTATGGTCAGTCCATGCTATCAAGTGGAATGTGGGACACCTAACGAAATCGCTATCAGCTCTTCTCACTAACACTCTGTCTAAGTAGGAACCTACTTTGGCAGAGGGTGAGCTATCTAGTTACGTCCACATCTCCCGCCCTGGGTGATCCAGACGAAACCTGTCGACCAAGTCATGACGAGTCATAAGGCCAACAAGGCCGCTTTCACACCTTCCAAACCTACTAGCTCCCCGCCCGAACTTATCTATCTTGGGATCAAGGATCGCATTCCAATCACCCATTAAGATTAGCCTCTTCGAATCGTCCAGGAACGGTGTCAACTGACGAGAAATGGAAGCCCTCCCCGCAGAGAAATTCGGCGCATAAACCACAAGCAGCCGGAACTTGAAACTTTTAACAGCAACATCGGCCACAACCAGCCGGCCCCCATCACCTACAAAAACAACGTCAACATCAGCATCAAGGCTGCGTCAAACTAGCAAAGAGACCCCAACGCTGGTGTGGCTGCTGTATTCTGAGACAACGTTAAAATCGCTTTCCAGCACACGGCAGCCCACATCGCAAATGAAGAGGGTCTCTTGCACTGCATTGACATCTACGCTAAGGTTGTTGAGTTCACCAAGCAAGCGCGCACACTTGCTTCGATCCCTCAGTCCCCTCACATTTAACGTTGCAGGGTTTAAAGCCATCAGACCCACTGACCTAACTCACTGTCGACTACGGGCCGGAAATCCTCCGGGGTGAGGATGCCGACGGCCTGACGCAGGGAGCCGGTACCGAGTTCAGTCGTAACTCGGCCGTCCTTCGAAATTCCTCCGATATCCATGGGGTAATTCAGTTTTAGGACCCTACAAAAAGATGGGTGAACATAAATCGGGACCCTGGCCGAACAAAAAGAAGATATTTTTCGAGCGAGTGGTGCTCCAACGAGAAAACAACATGGGAGTGGCGAGCTGAGAGAGAGAGGGAAAGGTTGGTGGGAGGTTTTTTTTTGCATATGTTGGGCTGGGGAATGTTTTAGATGTGTCAATTGAGGTTGCATGAGTTGTGCTGGGCGTTGGAGTTGAGGTTGCATGTTTTGTACTGGTCGCTGGGGTTGAAGAGGCATAGGTTGCTGTTTTTTTATGTTTTTCCGGTTATGGCTGTTTTTTCAGGTTTTGGAGTGGATGAAATATTTTTCCACTTTTTTTCTCCCCCTCTTTATCTGAATCACCACTGTCCCTTCTCCTTTTCAAGTTGGTCGATGTTTCCATCTCCTCAGGTTGTTCTTGTTGATTTTTCTTTTTCTTTTTTGGAAGGTGTCTGGATTATTGCTGCTGCTGCTATTGTCGTATTAAGTGCTATTGTCGTATTGAGTGCTATTGTTGTGACTTCTGCTGTTGATGATGTTTGTTTAGTTGGGGATGATTTTTTCTTTTTCCCTTTTACCTGAGTCCACCCTTCTTTTTCGGGTTGGTCCCCAGTTTTTGGGTTTGAAACTGTTTTTGTCTTTGTTGTAGCTGTTGTAGTAGTCGTTGTTGTCGTCGTCATGGCGTTTGTAGTATTCCTCGATATTCGGCCTGACGCCGGAAGTACTTCGTTGTGATATTGTTGGTAGCTAGCTTTTTAGCTAATTCTTCGTTGGGTAGCACGACATCGCAGGTTGCAAAACTTCTTCTGCGGATGTATTTCCCTGGGATGCCTGCGCTCTAAAGTTTTTTCGAATGTTTCTTTTTTTAAATGAGCCAGTCTCCTGTGTTGGGAATTTGTTGACTTAAACCCTTAAAATTAAAGGAGATATACCTTTTCTTTCTGGCAAGCGCAGTTAATTTAGACATGAGATAACTTCCAGTCAAATAACGAAGCAACACATCAGGACATCTATCAACACACGAGGTGTTTCATCTATTTCATAACAACAACTAAAAAAAAACAAAAGTCTAAGGGCTGGTAACTCACCCCTACAAAAAATGGTTTCGGGCAGATAACCTCTGGCCCGACTGTTATTTCTGACTAAAGTGAATTTCATCACTCCTCCTCACCTGCAGTCAAACTTGTTCAATAATTTTTCTAACACCTAACATTTCTCTGAGCTTCATAAATTGTGAGCTCAGAAGTGCTTTTGTCAACATATCAGCAACCATGTTCTTGCTTTCACAATATTCAAGTTGAATAGCTTTCTTTTCAACTAGTTCACGGATATAATGGAACTTAATATCAATGTGTTTTGCTTGTCCATGATATTGTGGATTTTTCGCCATGCATATTGTGGATTGGTTATCCTCATATATGAGTGTTGATTTAACTGAGGCTTCATTGAGATCATTTTGAAGACGTTGCATCCATACAGCTTCTTGTACTGCACTTGCCAATGCCATGTATTCTGCTTCAGCTGTAGATAATGCCACTCATGATTGTTTTTTGCTTCTCCAACTGACAGCAACTCCACTCAATTTAAATACGTAGCCTGAAGTTGACCTGATCATCCAAATTACCAGCCCAGTCTGCATCAGAATATCCAATGAAATCCGTCACCTTCTCCTTGTCATACAGCAACGCATAGTTCCGTGTACCATTTAGATAACGCATGATGTGTTTAATGGACTTCCAGTGCTCCATAGTAGGTTTGGAACAAAATCTGGGTACATTACTGACAGCATAGGCAATATCGGGTCTTGTTCTTGTTGAAAGATATAATCGACTTCCGATTGCTGACTGATACAATTCTTGATTGAATAAGTGGCTTTGGTTAGCTTTGCACCATTATCAATTGGTATTGCGGTTGGTTTGGAATTTTCCATTTGAAATCTTTTCAAGACTTCTGCTGTACATGCTGGTTGTCCGATCCAGATCTTTCCTGACCCTGGATAAGCAATTTTGACACCCAAGAAGTAATGGAGTTTTCCTATATCCTTGATGTCAAAACTTTCTGAGATGCTTTTAATGAATTATTGGATACGTGTCGAAGACTAGCTTGCCAGAATAATATCATCAACATAAACAGCTGCTATGAAGATCTCTCCTCCTTAAGTTAGTGTGTAGATACAAGGATCATTTTCTAACTGTTTGAAATGCATCTTCTTCAGCTGACTGTTAAGGGCTTCATTCCAACATCTTGGCGACTGTTTCAAACCATATAGGCTTCGATTCAGTTTACAGACAAGATGCTCTTTGCCTTTGACTTCAAATCCTTCCGGCTGCTTCATATAGATGTCTTCATTTAACTCACTATTCAAAAATGCCGTGGTTATGTCCAACTGGTGTAGTTTGAGATCATGTTTAGCTGCCAATGCTATAACAGTTCAAACTGATTCGAACCTTACAACTGGACAAAAGGTCTCATCGTAGTCAACTCCATGTTTTTGAAGAAAACCTTGAGCTACGAGTCGAGTTTTGTGCTGTTTCATGTTTCCATCACTATCATATTTTCTTTTGAACGCCCACTTACTTCCAATAGCTTTTCGTCCACAGGGTAATTCAGCAAGACCCCATACTTTATTAGTATTTAGTAAATTTATTTCACTTTCCATTGCTTTCATCTATTCCCTTTTCTCATGACTGGAAAGTGCTTCTTTTACTGTTAATGGGTCATCCAACCTGTGAGCAATGTATACCCATTCACCATACTGATCTAGAGCTTTTCTAATCCTTGGTGATCTTCGGGGTTCTGTGGCCTCTCGTGAATTCACATCATCATCACAGCAGATGTTTTCACATTCAACCTCTACTAGAGGTCGATTTTTATCTTCTTCTGTCCCTTGATCACTTATGGATACTGTTTCATTAAATATGACATCTCTGCTATGGAAGACTTTCGATGTGTCTGTATCAAAGGGTCTATACCCTTTAACACCAATGCCATATCCAAAGAAGATGCTCTTCTTTGCTTTAGGATCCATTTTAGATCTTTCATCCTTTGGTATATGAGCATAAGCACTACATCCAAAAATGCGTAAATGATAAACATTTGGTTTGTAGCCTTTCCACACTTCATATGGTGTTATTGCTTTTACGGTAGTCGTTGGGCTTCGGTTTCGAACATATGAAGCTGTCGATAGGGTTTCAGCCCAAAATTTCTTAGGCAGCTTCGAATTTGACAACATTGCTCGCACAGTTTCCACCAACGTCCGATTCATTCTCTCAGCTACTCCATTTTGCTCAGGTGTTTAAGGAACTGTGCGCTCATGGCGAATACCATTCTTTTTTTAAGTAATCTTCAAACTCTTTTGAAGTGTATTCACCGCCATTATCAGAGCGTAGTGTCTTGATTTTTTCACCACCGGATTTCTCCACCATGGATTTCCACTCCAGGATTTTTTTAAAAACTTCGCTTTGGTTTTTAAGAATGTATATCCATACATATCTTGATTTATTGTCAATAAATGTGACAAAATATTCTGCTCCACTGAGAGATTTTGCCTCTAATCTTCCACAAACATCACTGTGCACAATTTCGAGCAGTTTTGTGGCTAGCCTACCGCCAGATTTTGGAAATGAAGAACGGTGATGTTTTCCATACACATGGCTCACAAAATTTTATGTCCTTTGTAACATCATAGTCAAGTCCTTTTACTAGTTGATCTGTTGCTAGCTTTTGTAAATTCTTCATTCCAAAATGACCAAAACGTCGATGCTAAATCTCCTCCTTTGTGTCAACACTCGAGCATATAGTTGCTGCATGGGTTGTTCCCTGTTCATCAATACAGTTCAAGATGTTACCAACTTTTGTACCTGTAGCTACTACATTCCGTTTTTCATCCAGAAGATGACAACATGACTCTGTGAATGTAAACGATTTTCCTGGTCTGGTAGCCTTAGACACACTAAGCAAGTTGTAAGATAACTTGGGAACATATAGTGTCTCAAATAATCTACATCTTTGTTGTTTTTCGTTAGACATTCTCACATTTAAATCAACAGTCCCTATCCCAAATGCTTTAACTGAGTGTCCATCACCGAGGGTTATATCCTCTGCTTTATCTAATTTTTTCATATTGATAAACTTATCAACATCATGGCACATATGACATGTCGCTCCAGTGTCCACGATCTATGAGCTCTTTTCATTATTATTGGTTGTTAATGCATGGTGAGCAAACAATCCAACAACATGTTCGTTTTTAGAACAACTAGGCTCCACTTTCGTTTTCTTCGTTAAGAAATCTTTCTTCTTTGGATAGTCCCTTTTTACACTTTCTTTAGAGTCTTCTCCGAGTAGACGACAGTTACGTTTCAGATGTCCAAATTTACCACAGTGAAAACATTTTGGTCCCTTTTTGTTGATATGGTGTTTTGATGTCATGGCTTTTGACCCAGCACCACCAGTTTGTTTTCCTCTCATTTTATTTTCCTCGTATAGCAGTCGTTCTGTGACTAAAGCCCATCTTGACTTGCTTCAAGTGCTGTCACTAACATATCATAAGATTCGGGAAGGCTAGCCCGGAGATGTACTACTCTATCTTCCTCATTAAGGGAATCGCCGATAATAGATAACTCATCGAATGTTTCTGTCATCAATTTTATGTGATTACGAACAGAATCACCTTCCTTCAATTTAAGAGAATATAATCTCCTCCTTAATGCTAGTTTGTTAGCCCACGTCTTCTTCTGAAACTGGTCAGCTAATTTTTTCCATACTACTCCAGGATCGTCTGGATCCCCAGTTAGGTACAAAAGTGACGGTTCTAGAGAGAGTACAATCGTCGCCAATGCGCGATCTTTGCGCGATAAATACTTCGCATGTAATCCCATTTCTATTCTAGAATCGGGAACAATTTCTGTTCCATTAACGATGTTCCAAACACCATCTCTTATTAATGCCATTTTGCATTGTACCTTCCAAGTAGCATAATTTGTTCCATTCAGCGGTACAAGATTAACAAGTTTTGTCTCCATCGCTATGTTCAAAAATATTTCAATTATAAATAATATAAAAGGTATTTAAATCATAAACGACACAAAAACTTCTTCCGAGAACAAATTAAAGATGGCGGAAAAAATATGCTCAATGTGACTTGCATTTCTGGGCTCACGCTTTCTGTCGGGAATTTGTTGACTTAAACCCTTAAAATTAAAGGAGATATACATTTTTCTTTCTGGCAAGCGCAGTTAATTTAGACATGAGATAACTTCCAGTCAAATAACGAAGCAACACATCAGGACATCTATCAACACACGAGGTGTTTCATTAAAACCAACTTAAAAAAAACAAAAGTCTAAGGGCAGGTAACTCACCCCTACAAAAATGGTTTCGGGCAGATAACCTCTGGCCCGACTGTTATTTCAAACTAAAGTGAATTTCAACATCCTGGTCTTAATGTCAGTTACCACAAACGACAGTCTTGGGCTCGACAGCCTGTACCAATTCGGGGATTGGCAAGATTTCATTATTTTTAAAATACTTAGCGTACTTATTGACTCTGTCGCTTTCATAGTCCATGGGTTTCTTTTTTTTTGTTTTTGAATTTGTGTAGACCAGGAGACTGGATTTGTCGGTGGAATTTGTGCGGGTGGAATACTCGATGAAGACAATGATAAGTCTTCCGACTTAGGGGAGGATTCCGTGTCTTGAAATAAGTCCCGTTGTGATGGAGTCGACTCCTCCATAGTTGCTTTTTTAATGCAACCAGGAGGAGAATTATCCGAATGTTGTTTTTAAAACCCATATGAGTGCCAAGAAAACGTGACTTTCGAATGATAAATACGACCAATGTTAAAATAAGTACGATGTAAGAACGATAAAATGGAGTCGAGGTTTGACCCTCCTCAAAAACAAACAACTGTAACAATTGTTTCAGGGGGAGGGGGTCATGGAGCAATATCAATAGAAATAGATTCAACAATAAGTAATAAAAATATTTTCAACAAAATTCACTTACTTTTCTCTGGTAAAAAGTACACACATCTAAAAAATAAGGAGCGAGACTGACTTCGTATTGCTGCGTCTTCCGGTATTATGGAGAGTGGTTAAGTCCATTAGTAGGTGATTCTGCCACAACACCCCCCTCCCAAGCTGATTACTCCGACAGGTGAAATCAGTATCTCTTTTTCTTTGGGCAGACCAAAAGAGGGCCCGTAAATTTCCGTTTCCTACCAGAGTATCGTAGTTCTGGTATGGTTTGGGGAGGTTCGATATCAAATGTGTCGTAGACGGTGTCAATTGCCTATACTTCCTCCTGTTGCAGATCCACTAGGTCCTCGATGGTTTATTTCCTGATTTGGTTGAGGTATCTCTTATGCTCGAATTTTGGGCCCTGGATAATGTATGTGACATTACCGATTCTTTGGGTTATCGTTCTCAGTTCCCAAAAGGAAACGTTGTTTCTGAAGTGTTTGAAATAGACTTATTTACCAAGGTTGAATCGTTTGAGTGGTACAGTGGAGGTTCTGTTTTGTAAGGTCTGTTTTGGTAGTAGTTTTTCGAACGCTGATCTAATTTTTCGATCAAACATGTCTTCTGCTGGGGATCCGGCTTCTAGTATGTTAGGGTTTGCCATGATCCTGTAGACCTGGAGAAATTGTTGGATGGAATTTTCCGTAGGCGAGCCATAAACTTTCTTTAATGCCCTTATAGCGTGTCCACGAAGCTTTCGGCTTGTCCGTTGCTTCTGGGGTGGTACTGTGGGGTCGTAATGTGTTTAATTTGGTTGGTTTCGCAGAATTCCTTGAACTCTGACGAAGTGAACTGGGTGGCATTGTCATTAACCAGACAATCCACAACACAAAAACAGACAAACAACTCATGTAGGAAATTAATGGTTGTTGCTGTGGTAGGTTTCCTACGTCTTAGGATCTCAGGCCGTTTAGAATAGCTGTCTACCACTATTAAATAATAAAAATCCTCTAATAGTCAAGCGTAATATATGTGAATCCTGGACCACGGTTGTTCGAATTTAGGCCAGGGTTTGTGAGTAATGGGCGGTGCCTTAGCAGCCAAGGCACAACTTTTACATGTTTTAACCATATTGGTGATATCTTGATCCATGGACGGCCAATAGATGAAACTTCGCATTAGGCTTTTCATCCTGTTGGTGCCTGGATGGCCCATGTGTAAATCCTTTAATATTCTTTTTTGAAGAGTTCTGGGGATAGTAACTCTTTCACTATAAAGCAGCACGTTGTCGCAAACAGAATAAATATCTGAAGTGACATCATCTCGTGATAATTTCTGCTTTGTAGTTTTAATGAATTCGTAATTCACGGCTTCTGTCTTTATCTCTAGATGAGTTACCGGTAGTTCGCGGATTGTGTTGTTGATCATTGTTTTAATTTCGCTATCTATGCGTTGCACAGCGATTACCGAGTCCTCGAGGAGTTCCTATTAGGTAGGAATTAATCTCGACAGACCGTCCGCGTGTGCGATTTGTTTTGAGGACAGAAATTCTAATTTGAAGTTATAATTCAATAGAATAGTTCCCCATCTTAACAACCGGTTTGCAGTGAATGTAGGAAGTCCTTTTTTTGCCCCCAAAATGGTTATCAACGGCTTATGGTCTGTTTGTAGTGTAAAATGCCTACCGTATATAGGTAACGGTGAAATTTTGAAACAGCATAGATAATGCTAAGTCCTTCTTTCTCTATCTGAGAATAGTGTTTTTCAGCCGGAAGCAGTGTTCTGGATGCGAAAGCGATTGACTGTTTCGAACCATCTGGCATTATGTGTAGTAGGCATGCGCCTATGTCGTACTGACTAGCGTCGCTAGCAACTATTATGTCTAGTTCCGGGTTAAAGTGTGAGAGGAAAAGGTTTGAGGTTTGGATTTTTTAATTTCCTTAAATGCTGCCAGGCATTCAGTCGTCCACTCCCAACGTTTATCCTTTTTTTAGTAGCTGGTTTAGTGGTGCCCGCGCTCGTGCATTTTAGAGATAAAGTTTTGGTAATAGTTTGCGAGACCTAAAAAACTTCGTAATTGTGTTGTATTTTCCGGTATCTGGGTCTGGGCGTCTGCCGTCTTTGTCTATGATGTACCCTAAATATTTTATTCTTTATAGGAAGAATTCGCATTTATTTCCCTTGACTTTGAAACCATAGTCTTGTGATCGTTTGAATACTTGGTAGATATGGTCTGTATGCTGTTCCATATTTCTGCTAGCTATAATAATGTCGTCCAGATATGCGATGGCAAAGTCAAGGCCGCCCAGCATGGTGTCCATGACCTGCTGAAAATAGCGGGTGTGAACTTGACCCCAAACGCAAGTCTTTCGTATCAGTAAAGACCTCGATGGGTGTTGATACGGAGAATATTAGCGCTGTCATTGTTGACTGGGATTTGCAGGTAAGCGTCGCTTAAATCGATTTTCGAAAAAAATGCTGCCGCCATTCATTTTAGTGAATACTTTTTCGGGACTGGGTAGCAGGTAATGAAAGTCCTCTAAGGCCGCATTCAAACCAGTCGAGAAGTCAGCACAAACACGGATTTCCCCTGATTTCTTTTTAACATAGACATAGAATACTGGCAGTATTCTGTTTTTGATAGGATCCCGACATTTTCTAGTCTATCCAACTCCTGGTTTATTTTGTCTAGGGACACAAATGGAACGTTACGTTTTCTTCTGAAAACTGGTTGCATGTTTTGCTTTAATTTTAGTTCTGCGGCCATTTTCGTACATTTCCCAAGGCCAGGAGTGAATACTTCTGCGAAATCTTTTTTTAGTTTACAGATTAGATTTTCTGTTGCCGAGGAACACGATTCTGCTTTTCTGCAGAACGTAGATATAGGCATGTCCCATAAATTGAATTCGTGCATCAAGTCTGAACCGAATAGGTTTTCGGTGTTTTTGAGCACGTACGTTTTTAATTTCTTTGTTTTACCCAGCAAAATAACATTGGTAATCACTTCTCCCTCAAAATTGATTTGTGTGCCATTAATGGCCTTTGCTATTTTATGGGATCTTAACATTGGGGGCTTTTGTAATTTCTTCCAAGTGTTGAAATTCAGAATTGTTAGATCGGATCCTGAATCCAATTGGAATTTGATATCCTTGCCAAGAATTTTAACTGTTTCATATTTCCGTAAGCTTTCTTCTTGGATAATACGGTTTTTGTTAGGCGCACTCGGCTTTTAGTTTGATTTTTGTTCCTACAATGGGAACTTTTGTATCCTATTTTTTTACATATTAAGCATTTTTTGCTTAGTATGGGCAACCCTTTACCCAATGCATGCCTCCGCATATGTAGTAATGACTAGGAATTTGTCTTTTTTCGAATTTGTCGTCAGATTTGCGAGGGTATGTGTGATAGTTTTTTCTATCCTGTATTTTATTTGTTTTGTGAGTCTTGGTTTGTTTGACTACTCTTTTTATGTGAGAAATTCCAGATTCGATATCTTTAGGGTTTTTTTTTAATAATTTCAATTTTTTTGACAATCTTCTGTTAGTTTTTGGAGAGTTAGACTTGGTTCATTTTCTTAGTTAGAACGCGCCGTCTAATTTCTGCATCTCTACCAGAAGTAAGTCCCTATGCAAACACTAGGCACTTGAAGTTGTCTGCCGTTAACTCCGATAATTTAAATTCGTCTCAGTGTTTATTCACTACAGCTGCGTACGTTGCAAAATCATCTTCGTTATTTTTTGTCAGGTTCGTGCATTTCCACCTCTTGTGAAAGAGAGAAGTTTTCGGGCTGAACAATTCAGTTAGGAGTTTTACCGTCTTGTCAAACGATAGCTCCGAGGTTTTCCGTGGCATAATGAAATCCACGAATTTATTATGTTCAGTTGTCTCGAGCTCACGTAATAGTGGACGGGTCTTCTTCTGATCAGACCAGTTCTTGCAGTCAATACTAAAGAAGTCTTCGTACCTCCTATAGTATGCCGCGAACAACTTATCTTTTTCCTATTCGTAGTGAAAATTGTCAATGGCGTTCCATATTGAATCTTGAGAAAAATGCGGTATCGTTATCCGTATGCACATTGTTCTTTAATTCCTCCGTACGCTGTTGACCCTCGGATAATTGTTTTTGGTGTTCGAACTGTGATTCCTTAGCGCATTGCTGTCGATCTAATAGTAGTTCTTGTTTTTCCTCCCATTTTTTTATGTCGTTCCTCTGTTCATTGCTGTCGTTCTTGCTGTTTAATCTGTAGTTTTACCAACTTTGTCATAACCGCCTGTAGTTCTTCCATTTTGCTTGGTTAGTCCAAAATATAAAAAATGCACAGTTTTTTTCTCTATTTCTTCCAATAAAAAGAAATGTAGAGATTATTTTTTCTCTAAGGTTTTTTTTTAGTTTTAAAGATTTAGCCGTGGTCGGTTTGGAAGATTTTAAAAAGTTTTTCGGTTTGGCCGATTTTTTTCTTTTTGAAAAGTACAACAGAGGGGGGAATAGTAATTTATTTCCCGATATTTATGTTGGAACAATTTTAAGCGGTGGGGAAGAAACGGTAATTCGTTTCACCATCCAAAAGAACAAATAAACGTTATAATTACAATTTGTTCAGTTGTAGTCCCGTGAGGATAGTACTTTGTAAGTGGTACCGGTCTTTTCTTTAAAATAAGAAAATTTTGTTCGTGACCCGAAATTGTTCTGAATATTAACTGTTTGCAGTAGACAAACAGAGAAAGAAGAAAAAAATTCTTTCTTTTTTTTTTTTTGACACTGGGTGGGGTTTTTTTAGAAGAAAAAACATTCAGAGTTATAGTTGAAAACAAAGGCTGTGCTTAGTTTTCCCGTTGGGTTCGCAATTAGTTCCCATATATTAGGTGACGCTCGTTCTTAGTTAGCGAGAATAACTGGGCTTGTTGAGACGTAATACCCCTGTAATGTTTGAATCCACGTTCGTCGGTGTTATGGCGAATTTTTCGTGGGTATGTAGTTTCGAATTTTTGAAGTGTCCGTGTTAAGGTTTGACTTGTGGTTCCTGTGTGACACCGTATTTTCGATCTTCTAGTATTATGGGTTCGAATGCCTCGTCGCCAGTGTTATGGCCCTGGAAGGGGTCACAAAGAGAACAGAACACCACGGTTATAGTATAGGTATATATTTATAAGAACAAAAGATGGCTACAAGAACATAGAACGGTAAGCCAGTTGGCATAACCGCGCGGGGACGAGGTTAGCTTCCGGATCTAGACTGACTTCGTATTGCTGCGTCTTCCGGTATTATGGAGAGTGGTTGAGTCCATTAGTAGGTGATTCCGCCACAATAGTTACAATATAAACATAGTTCTTGATGCAGGATTTTTAAATAATTTGATAAGAAAAGACAACTACAAATAGCACTACACCCACAACGCATACAACTATCGCCATTTTAGATCTTTCCTACACCAAACACCTCATAGAAAGCCAACCTTACAAACTGTTAAATTAAAACAATAAAAAAAGGGCTACAATTATTTAATTGAAAATCAAATAAACAAAACCATCACTACCCGTCACTTTTGTTTAAAGAAGTAAAAGTATAATTTATTAACAAGATTGCATATGCTACCTAAAGCAATATATTAGAAAGTCAAAAGAGTAATTTTATTTTCGATTAAACAATTACAGACATAGAATTATATTCATAGATTATAATGAACTACACATTCCATGAAAAACATTTCCAGAGAAGCAAAATTTCCATTATAGAAAGAATTGGAAACAAAAACACATTGAACAATAATAGCATGATGATAATAGAAACACATGAAGATAAATGGATTAAACATCTCCAAACACTGACAGAAAATGGCTTTAGCATCAAATTCAATCTTTCTCAAAACACAGCTTTGTGATAGAATAGACAGATAGGTAGCCACATAAATATCTAAATAAAGAAATGCCTAAGTTAAATATCTAATTAAAACAGTGACAGCTAATTTGAAACCAACCATTTCTCTGCACCTGCAGAGATTGCCCTCCTGAGTATCATGTATGTTAAATCATTATAATTCAATGTTTCACTTCACACTAATGCCCTTGGAAAAAACACGAAGCCATCTATTCTATCCAACTCAGTAAATAGTTGAGCAGACTGGGTTCCTTAGCAACCTGTTTAGGGAAAGAAAAACTGAATTCAAACCAACATTTCCTTACTTAAAAATTAACCTTGTGTTACATTCTGCCCATGGGAAGAGGTTGGGTCAATATACCGTACCGTTTAATACCCTCTCTCATTATAAGAATAAAAGCCGGTCTTTGGCGAACATTCTTTCTCTTTCGTGTTTGTCATATATTTGAGCACCGAAACCTAACAAGGTCGTAGTTAGGACAACTTACAGCTCTGAAAACAAATATTTACAGTGAGAATTGTTGAAGATAACAGACTAGGAAGTCAACAACAGTTGTTGTTACAAAAAAAATGCCGAGCTACCTGGACACCAAGATAAATCTTATAGATGGATGGAAAATATGGAAACAAATGTACTTGAATTATAGAATTAGACTAGGAGAGAAAAACAGGGAGTACCATATGGCGTTATTTCTTCACGCGATAGGCCCAGACGCAGTTATAGTCAAATTTGACAAAGGAGACCAACAAAAAAGTGAGTCTTTTGATTCTTATGTGACAACACTCTTATAACATTTGTGAGTATCTACTTGACTCTCTTTTATCTAATCGCTCAGTACTTGGTGTTAAGGATAGCCAGGTTTGGAAGTGAATATTGAAATAGTCAAAACTAACACAGCAACAATATATAGACATATGCCCAATTTATTAAGCCACGAGCACACAATTGAAAATCATCGGAGATTATGACAAAATGGAAGCAGAAATAAATAAGGTACAGCAACACAATAGGAGCACAAAGAGAAAATCCACAAACACAAACAAATAATCCGTAATTTCTGCGGCAAAAGACACGAAAAAAGAAATGAGACACAGAGACAAACATGTAAACTGTGTAGCAAGGAAAATCCTCACGGGTCAAACCCAGGTATAAAGTCGATTGTGCTTTGTCTGATTCTTCCAGTAACACCGAACATATATGTGTGAGTTCTGAAAGAGAAAAGTCATGTAAAATAATGTATGATAACATAACAGTGAACGAGAGTGAAGTGTCAAGTGGACTGTGATGTCTGTACAGAATGTCAATATACGTACAATTGACCGAAAAACTACTGATGTAGAACAGGACTGAAGTCGCAGCCATTGGCTATGTCGATATGAAACCTGAAGAACGGAAAAGAACTCAGTTGAATTCACTGTGGTGAATGAATACCTGATCTCATTGCAACGGAAACAAGCAAGTGAGCAAATGAACATAATATCAAAGGCACCTTCAAGTTGATATCGCTGTCACACCGCATACGGCTGCGCCTGAGCGCTTCTGTTAATGACCATCCGACTGTTCCAGTTGGATGGTCATTGCCATCAAGTTTGGTGACATATGGATCTGCAACGTCTCAAACACTTGAACAAAGCACTAAAAAGTTATCGATATCAAAACCAACATGGTTTTTTTACGATTGACTGCTGAAAATGACTTTAAAACAAATCCACTAAGATTGGATATCCGATGTTTCTTCATTTCACGCATGGATTTGTTGACTTATATTTAATAAAAAAGAAAAAAAAACTTCAAACATTATCATTTTTGGTTTGCGCCTTTTTTTTTTCGGTTTTTGTATTTTTTTTTGCTGGTGCGTGTTTTTATTCATATCTAATATATATATATATATATATATATATATATATCTGTGTGTGTATGTGTGTGTGTGAGAGAGAGAGGGGGGGAAATTATACAGTACACATACAGAATAACTGAGGAGGTTAAAAAAATAATATAAAAAATAAATTCAAAAAGTGTAGTGGTCCCCAGAAGCCTCTGACTGGAAACGAAATCTGTACATGCCAGAAAGACAGACTTACTAACACCAAAAAGAAATCGGTGTTCACTTCAGCTTTCACCGTTTTACTGAAATTACCTCTTTTACTCAGCTACTAGCAGGTAGTGCATGTGTTCACCTAGTCTCTGATTTGGGGGCAGGTTGTGTCTTCTGCCTCTATCAAAAAACCTCCACTGGACATGACCACTGACATTGAATTCACCACCACCGAAAATGATAAATACATTTCAACACCTTATTTGGGAGATGTGACGGTTTTCTACTTGTCCAGGAAAGCATTTCCACGCAACAGAATGGCCGTTTTAAACCCTAAAATAAAGTTTGGGTTGAAAGGTATCTTCGCTTCCTTCGTTCCTTCGGTCCTTAAATTCTCTTACAGCTTTCTACAGACAAAGAGACCGACAAGTTAAATGGGATAAGAAGAACAAAGGAGTCAGATACTTAAACCCAAAACCAATGACCATAGACCGACCACGACGACAACACTACGACCAACCAAACGAAATAAATAACCAATCAACCCTTCTTCTAAGCCCAATATAACCACAACATATTTTTTAAATAATTTTCTGAGATTAATACAGATTGTAACTAGTTGGTATTTTTTTATTCAAAATCTGTTAAATTGATAAAAATATAGGCATAACAAAAATAAATTAAATATAACATTATGATATCAAAACAAAACACAAAGCAAAAACTTGAATGGATAAATTAAAGACATGCTTTTGTAAAGATTAAATTTGTTGGTAAATATATTTTGAGAAAAAATTAAAATCACACGGTATTTTAGCAACATAAACACTTAGTATATATATATATATATATATATATATATATATATATATATATATATATTTGAAACAAGGATGCAAAACTTACTGTTAACAACACAGAATATTTGAATCTTTTTTAAAAATCCTTAAAGGAAATTTTTATTGACTATGGCAAATACGCTTGTCTGTGTTTGTTGTTATGGTGAGAAGTATGAATTTGACACTCTGAAGATTTGTTAATGTTAAAAGATTTCTAGGAATATTTTCCCAGTAACATTGCTGCGTTAAAAATAAACAGGAAGTCAGAACTGCTTAATTTTTATTTCATTTGAATCTTGCACTTGTCTATTTGAGATTTATTTTAGTATGTTTCTTTATAATATATTTTATTATCATATATTTATTTATAGAGGTTCCTTTCGAGGTCTTTCATTAATTCAAAGTATTAATCTATCTTTCTATAAATCTCATATTTATCTCTTCAAGGCAAACTAGTAAATACGGCCTTGATAACCAGGCTAGGGGAAGGAAAACTCTGAATTCAAACCAATTTTACTCCTTTTCAAAGCTGATCTTGTTTTGTGTCCTACCTTGTATTTCGCAAAGTAGATTTAATTTGTAGCAGAAAGAAAGAATTTCAAATTATTATTTAGTGCGGGAATTATTTGACCGTTGAAGTTTTCGATTTTATATTTTCGTTCAACGAGGATGATTGAAGCTATTCTACTCGGATGACTTTCCCTGGTAGTATAAAAGGTCGCGCAAACGCTTCCTCAGTCTCTTCCTCACATATTATTTCGAGCAGGATAGACCGACTCTCTTCCTCACTCATTCTAGAGCAGAACAGACCAACATTCAACACGAGGAGAGCGTCAATCAACCATGGGCCATTGTTCCTTTTGGAGACTAGTCCTTTGTCATCTATTCATTCCTCCTTGACCAACTGGACCTCGAAACTTCAGGTTAAATGCTTAATTCCTGCACTAAATTCGCAACTGTTTTTCTTCTATTTGTACAAGGGTTATCTTTCTGGCTGTTATTAAAGCTGTTGAAACTCATCAATATTCTCGTCCATATTCCTGTATTTTCCTTTCTTCTTAATGTAACCGGGCAGACTATTATATGCCTTGTTGCCAAAAATTCAATAAAAGTTTCAGCCATTAAAGTTTTACTGATTAGACCGATCCCAAAAAACATGACTGAAGAATCCGAGGTTGGTGTGGATCTACAGTACATAAAAATGTTAAGACATTATGAAAGATTTTAATGATCATTTCTATGTACCCTTATACTCTTAGTTACCAAGAGTATAAAATCTTTTGAAAAGGTATAATTTTCAAAACTTTCTCGTACAATAAAACCGGTTTAATACCCCACTATTTTCAGTGCTTTTTGAATATTTTCATTATAGATTTAGTAATGTCAAACTCTCAAAGGTATCAATAACAAATTGAGATACTTGGCAATCAAAAAGAGGAAACAAAATGCTTTAATAAAACTATTCTGCCATATGGGTTTGCAAGATTCAGGAGTGGTTGTATCATTTAGGTTGCATCTATGAGCTAAATAGAGGTTCGAAAATTATTAGCATCGGACAGGAATACTTGAAGTCATATAACTGTGTACAATTATTAGTATTGGATAAAAATGCTTGAAACTATGTAAGTAAGCAAATTACTTTTTTATTAAGAATGATTACCCGAAGCTTTAATTGTTTACAAAAGATTATTATTATTATTATTATTATTATTATTATAAACTGTATAATTGCTTACAAATTATTGGTGTTACATAATAATATTCGGTACTGTATAACTGTGTGCAAACAAATATTTTGCTTAAATAGAAATAGTTACTTGAAACCATATAATTGTGTATGAATAATTAGTATTAGATAAGAATACTTGAAACGAGACAACAGAGTGCAAATTATTTGCATTAGATAGGAATACGTGATATCATATACAGGGTGCAGAAGCAAAATATGGAGTAATTTTTAAAACGTTTTTTAATCTGATTAGTCCAAAAAACGTGATAAATCTAAATTTTCATGATTACCTCTATTCCATTAAAATTCAGCCCAATATGAGTGAGCAAAAAAAAAAAAAAGTAAGCATGCTAATGAATTGAAAGTCCACGAGAAAAATGTGAGGACAGCAATTAAACAAGATTTAAAAATAAAATCGTTTGCCAGGACTCCCCGAGATTTTTTGAGTACAAAGATGATGCATGAGATACAAAAAAATAAAACTTTTGTCAGGAAAATTTTTCTCTATTTTGGCCTTCAGATTTATGGCCTCCATCAAGCTTAGACCCTAATCCCTTAATTACGGTATATGGGGCATTTTAGAAAATAAAACAAATGCAACATCTCATCCAAATATTGGATTGCTTAACGCCGCTTTTGAGGAGGAATGGAATAAAATGTCTGAAGAATGTTTTGAAAGCATGATATTTGTTTTGAAGGTACATTGATACAATAATTGAAAAAAACGCTGGCCATATTGAGTAAATTTACTATCTTCTTATTTTGTGTCTATCTTCTTATTTAGTTGTTTATTTTTTAAACCAAAATTAATCTTGTTTTATAACTGAGTCGTTATTATTATATCAGAATATTCCTGATTTTGCTTCCGCACCCCATAACTGTACAAATTATGATTATTAGAAAGGAATACTGAAACTGTATAACTGCGCAGATTATTTGTTTTAGGAAAAGTTACTTGAAGGTATAATTGCTTACAAATCATTATTATCACCAGTGATGAAACCAAATAATCAACGCCCTGTCGGCTGGGGCAGTAAGAATACGCTGACTGCACCTCTGTAGAGGGGTAAGACCCCCCCCCCCCAACGAGGCTACCTGTTGGCCGTGGGTGGCGACCCGTAATGCTTAAGGACGGGATCCTGATGGTTGAGCAGTACTTACCCTGAAAACTGAAAGGTCAAGTTACTTGCAACACACCACTTTGGGCTTGACGGGTGGTCGGAGTGGCCCGATCCGATCAATCGGCTGGTCATGACAGTCCTCTTTCAGATTTTGCATAAATCTGAATGAGGACAATGGCTATAGGGTCAGTCATGCTGTGGTAAGACTTATAGTCCTTCCTGTCTCTGGGCAAGTTGTTATCTTGGGAACAAAAACCCAGGGACAAAATAAAATAAAATAGTCAAACATCTCCATGAGTATACCGAACATGTAGCCCTGATGTTGCCTAGGCACATCCCCACACGGGGCTCCGATTGGGTGGGGAGCATGTTCGGTGAAACTCATTATTATTCATATGGCTAATACAAATAAACCCCAAGCTAATAAAAAAAAAGATCATGGTAAAGTTCTGACGGTGAGACAGAAGAAAAACCAAACAACTTCCCATCTTTCATAGAGATGGAATTAACAGAAGAAATTCCTCCATTCAAAATTGAAAAAATACTATCCAAATTCGAAGAATTCAAATTAAAAAATACGGAGACACAATAAATACAAATACATATATACTGACTTTCAACATTCACAAAATTCCCCAAAAAAATCAAAATTGGATACCAGAAAATAAATGTAGAACCCTACATTCCGAATCCATCTAGATGCTACAAATGTCAGAGTTTTGGACACCATCAAGACCAGTGTACACGATCACCAGTATGCAGAAGATGTGGGGAATATAACATACATAAAGACTGCCAAAGAGTCTACAAATGTGCCAACTGCCAAGGAAACCACAGTGCCGCGTCTAAAGATTGTGGAATATGGAAGAAAGAAAAAGAAATTACCAGATTAAAACATACAAAAAAAATAACATGTCCAGAAGCAAGAAGAATGATAGAAACAAAAAAATATGCAAAAGTGACAAAAAAGAATATCCCTATCACCAACAAAGAAAATTATCATATGTGCGAAATGGAAACAACCACAAAACCTGAAGTAGTTGCCCAACTTGTAAACGAAATGAAGGCACTGATACAAGAAATAAAAACTATTATAAGAGCAGTCACCGAAAATAAACCACCAGCCAAAAAAGACACAAACATCGAAATTGCAACAAACAAAGAGAAACAAACAAAAAACAAGGAGAACCCAAAGGCCCCCATTACTGAAATAGACTCAATTTCTAGGCTACCACAGACATCACCCAAAAGGGATACTACAAAGAACTTCCCACGTGACAAACAGAGACATTGTCCTAAACTAGGAAAAAACAGATCTAGATCAAGATCCAGAACTACCCAAACCAAAAACAGTTTTGAGGCCTCGGGAACAATGGAAATAGAGTATGAAACCCCACACCAAGATAAAATACAATAAAAAAAACCTACTCACGAAATAAACCTCCCAAAAATTAAATTACGGCTCTCCAAGAGAAAATCATATACAATTCATATAAGATACTACAATGGAATTGCCGTGGAGTGAAAACAAATAAAAATGAACTACTCCAGTTGATTACAGACATGAATCCAGCAGTTATCTGTCTTCAGGAGACCTTCCTCAAGGATAACAACAAAATAAATATTAGAGAATATCAATAATTCAATTATATAAAAGACACTGGTCTTCAGGCATTAGGAGGAATATCTATCTTAGTTAGGAATGATATACCACAAAGTCAGATACACTTAAAAACAGACCTACAAACAATAGCTGTAAAGGCAACCTTACACAGACCTATTAACATATTCTTAGTGTACCTCCCACCAAATGAAGAGATAAATGAAAATAAATTACAAGAAATCATCAAACAACTCCCTGCTCCCTTTATAATACTAGGGGATTTTAACTGTCACAGCACCTTATGGGACTGTAAAAATACAAATCAGAACGGAAAGAATTTGGAAACTTTTATAAACAACAATAATCTCTGTATCTATAACAATAAGTCCCTGACCTACTTATGCCCTATCTCTGACAGTTATTCTGCAATAGACTTATCCCTGAGTGATCCATCTATCTTAATAGACTTCTCTTGGCAAGTAATGAAGGACACATATGGCAGTGACCATTTCCCAATTTGTTTGCAAAATTCGGAGTTAAGTGACGAAAATCCCAAACGATGGAACTTGAATAAAGCAAATTGGGAGAAATTTCAAAAACTATACTCAGAGGAATTAAAAGACGGCCCAAACATTAAGAACTTAATACAATTCACAAAAAAACTGGTTCCCATCGCACAAAGATGCATTCCAAAGAACAAAATCAGATGAAACGAAATGGACCTTGGTTTAATGATAAATGTAAAGAGGCTATCAGGCTTAGAAGAAAAGCATTAAGGGAATTTGAAAAAGAACCAACAACAGAAAACTTACAAAAATTTAAACAACTCTAAGCAAAAGCTCGGAAAACAATAAAAGAAAATAAACAAGAAAGCTGGAAAAATTATATTAACAAACTTAGTTCAGCAACAAAAACAAAATCCGTATGGGACATGATAAAAAAGATAGCTGGTAAATTCCATACCCATGCAATAAATCACCTTTGTAAAAACAACAAAATAACAAATAAAAAAGATATAGTGGACGAATTAGCTATAACCTTCTCAAAAAAACTCATCAGCAAAGAATGGAAATGAAAAATTTGCCAAATTTAAACAAAAAGCTGAAAAGCTAAAATTGAACTTTAAATCAAATAACACAATCTTCCTTTTACAATAGAAGAACTTAAAGACGCAATTCAAACATCTCACAAAACAGCAATTGGTCCAGATGAAATTCATAATGAATTTCAAAAGCACTTACCAAAAAAGTCACTCGACTATCTCCTTACAATATTTAATATCGGGATGAATGGGACATTTCCTGAATCATGGAAAATAGCAACTACCATCCCTATATCGAAACCTGGAAAAGACAACACAGACCCATCTCACAAACGCCCAATAGCCCTAACTAGTTGCCTCTGTAAGACAATGGAGCGCATGGTAAACAAAAGACTGGTTTGGTATTTTGAATCCAATAAACTCATCACAAACACTCAATGTGGTTTCCGAAAACGGCGATCAACAATTGATCATGTAGTCAAATTAGAAACCTCCACGAGAGAGGCCAACATAAACAACACCTTATAGCAGTATTCTTTGATCTGGAGAAGGCTTATGAGACCACGTGGAGGTTCGGAATAGTGAAAGACCTCCATAACCTTGGACTACGAGGAAATTTACCGAACTTCATAAAGAGCTTTCTCTCGGACAGACAGTTCAGGGTCCGAATAGGATCAATATTTTCCAATCTGTACAAACATGAAGAGTGAGTCCCGCAAGAGATTATTCTATCCAGGACACTTTTCAGTATAAAAATCAACAGCATTACAAAGTGTCTTACTCCTGAAATTGATGGATACCTCAATGTAGATGACTTCAGTATCACTGCCAGATCAAAATATATGGACTGCAGAACGCCAGCTACAATGTATCCATAAAATCATACATTGGGCAAATACCAACGGATTCAAGATATCCAAAAACAAAACAAGATGTGTTCATTTTTGTCAATTGAGGAAAATGCACAACGACCCTCTCATAAAACTCGAACACACTGATATACCTGTCGTTGATGAATTCAAGTTTATGGGTATTATGTTCGACGGGAAATTATCATATATCCCCCATATAAAATACCTGAAAACTAAAACCACACGAGATCAAGAACCCCTACAAGTAGTGGCACACACAAAATGGGGAGCTGACCGCCAAACGCTACTTAAGTTATACAGAGCATTAGTACGTTCACAATTAGATTATGGCAGTTTTATTTATAGATCTGCCAGGAAGTCCTACATCAAAAAGCTTGACCCAATTCACCATGAAGGCCTAAGACTGGTCTTAGGAGCCTTCTAAACCTCCCCAGTAGACAGTCTATATACCGAAGCACATGAAGCACCCCTACAACTCAGGAGCGAAAAATTGGCTCTCCAGTACTGCATTAAACTGAAATCATGCCCATCCAACCCAGCATATGACTGCATCTTCCAAAGTAAATATAAACAACAATTTAAACAAAAGGAAAGAACAATCAAACCATTTGGCCTTCGGATGGAACTTATCCTCAAAGAATCAACAATCTCCCTTGCAAATATACATAAAAGCATCATCACACAAATTCCACCCTGGATGATTAAAAAACCAAAAGTAATCCTCCAATTATCCGAACTCCCCAAAACAAAAACACATCCTAACACTTATATAGAAAAATTTCACACTATCCTCCTGCATCATCCTGACCACCAATATGTATTCACAGATGGTTTGAAGGATAACAATAAAACAGCGTGTGCAGCTGTTCTCAATAAAACAATTCTCAAAAAAGACCTTCCTTAGGAAAGCTCTATTTTTACGGCAGAAATTTGTGCCATTGACCTTGCTCTCGATATAATATCAAAGAATAAATATAGCAAATATATCATATTCTCTGACTCACTCTCCGTATTAACATCATTAAAAAATAAAATACTTGAGAACACGTTAATTATTAAACTACTGAACAGACTAAACTCGATGTCCAGCCATAAAGAAATAATCATGTGCTGGATTCCAGGCTACATTGGAGTGAATGGCAATGAAAGAGCTGACTCAGCAGCAAAATCAGCCTTAGATCTGAGCTCTGACAATACCAGCATCCCATATACTGACTTGAAACCACAAATAAATAGATTCTTTGTTACAAAATGGCAACAATGTTGGAATGATAGCATTAATAATAAGCTCTTCCAAATCAAGCCCACTTTGGGAGAATGGAGACCAGCATTTCGAAAATCAAGAATGGAACAAGTCATTATATCCAGACTGCGTATAGGTCATACAAGACTCACCCACTCTTTCATCCTCGAGCAGGAACAACCACCACAGTGTTTGACATGCCAGACGCCTTACACCATTAAACATATCCTAATGGAATGTGGTGTACTAGCTACCGCCAGAGAGTGACATTTTAAAGTAGATAACATGAGAGATCTGTTTGAGAACATCAACATGGATGATGTCCTCTCTTTCTTAAGAGAGGCAGAGTTGTACCTAAAAATATAATAGATCATTACAATCCGAAATATTCAATGGATCAACCTACCAATAATCAAATATAAAAATGTTTTGTCAAATAACCCGACGCAAAACCATAAATCTCAACAATTACAACTTGTAGTGGGTCCACTCTGACCCGGAGTGAAGGTGCCTGTTGGGGTCCTACTTGTGGGTCAAATGGATCAAAACATGAATTTAAAAGAAAAGTGAGTTTATGAAGAAAAAGTGAGTTCATATAAAAAATGGTTACAAATCATATATAATTCATATATGTAAACCGGATTTGGCATTGAATGACCCATAGTGGTTGATGTGCCGTGAAACTCAAACAACCAACCAACCAAATAATCAATTGCCAAAAAAACAAAACAACTGACTTTGTTATAAAATAAAGGTTGATCTGCAGTTAAACCAATTAACCATCTTCTGTACTTTATATCAAAGTCTTTAGTGTCATTCTGTTTGATCAGAAATGACATATTTTGCCATCTCATCATCTCCAGTGATTTCATATGACTTTGAGGGTCGATCTTGCATAATCTTTGTTGGTCAATATTTATGCAAAAAATCGAATACATTGATTTTCTATTTGACTGTGATCCTGGAACAGAAAAAACAGAAAAGCATAAACTTTACCATAGTGGAATAGATAGATGGTAGATCGCTGAAGGTAAACAGCAATGAACCATTTCACTTCTAAGATGGACAATTAACACTTCAGAACAGCAAATGCCATTGGCTACGTGTTAAACTAAGCAAAGCTTACTAAATAGCTGTACACAGTATATTTTGATTAACATTTAGTTGGTTGGTTTCACACTATATCAACACTTTTTGGGTTATTTCATGCCAAAGTCAGCTTGACAATTATGCTTCCAGTTATATACAGTACAAAAATGTACCTTCACAATCATTTTAAGCAGGACCCTTTAATATCTTAAACAGATTTATTTGATCTAAAGTGACTCCACACTCCTCAAATCTCTAAAACTGGAGCTTCACTACCAGATGCAGTTTAGAGCCATACTCAGAGCATTCTATTTAGCCGAGGTTTTATTACTTTGCAGGTGATACAAGGTAGTTTGGTTAATGTGCCAAGTATATGAAAACCCAGCTATAGGTTTTAACCTATAGCTGGGTTATCTCTGCTTTTCTCTGACTACGATGGTTTCAGCATTAAATAACCAACTAAGTTTGATATACCATTAAACAAAGTAACCAAAGTAGGCATATGAAAATAAATACATACACATTAATTTATCATATATCTATGTACAGCATCACCTATTCATATTTTAAAGCAATACAAAGTAGTTATCAGATGAAATAAACTGCACTAATCTATTCCATTTTTTGAGGTTTGCTAACATCATATATATTTAAACGATAGCTACTATAATCTTTTTAATATAACACTATATTATGTTAATAATTATATGCCCACATGTACGAAACTATGATTCACACTCATACAAACTACAATATACACCCAAATCTTTTGCAAAATTCTTTTGGCTGGTTGGCTGGTTGTTTGGGTTTTATGGCATTCAACTTTTGCAGGTTATTTTACGCCAAATCTATTTTTATGCAAATAGTTCTATTTCAAACAATTCAGTTTAGCATGAGTAAACAGTTTAATTGTCAAAAACATTTCTATCTAAAGCTATTCAGCTTATTCAAACAGAGCTAATTCAGTTTAGTATAAGTACAGATTTTGTTTACACACAGTTAAATGTCAAAACAGTTCTATATCAAACAATTCAGTTTAGTGTTAGTAGAGTTTCAATGTCAAAAACAGTTCCATTTCAAACAATTCAGTTTAACATAAGCTGGCAGTTTAAATGTAAATACAGTTTAATTGTCAAAAACGTTTCTATTTCTAACTATTCAGTTTAGTCAAACAGTTCTAATTCAAACAATTCAGTTTAGCATAAGTATACAGTTAGTTCCATTTAACCCATAGATAGGGCCATATCAGGTACTACCATTCCAGGCCAGAGCAATAGCAATGAAGGGGCGCTCCGCATTCCCCAAAACGCCAGCATCACTGGAACCTTACCATCAGATTGTTTAGTGTCGTATTCAGGACACTCGTTGGGGCTGGGGTTCTTACCCCTCTGCAGAGGTGCATTCGGTGTATTCTACTGCTCCAGCCGACTGGGCAATACACAGAGTTAATGTCAAAACAGTTTTATTTCAGATAATTCAATTTAGTATAAGTACACAGTCAAAACAGTTTTATTTCAAGCAATTCAGTTTAGCATAAGTACGCAGTTTAAATGTCAAAGCTGTTCTATTTTAAACAATTCAGTTTAGCATAAATATGCATTTTAAATGCAAAAAACAGTAAAGTCAAGAAACCACGGTTAGTTCTATTTAACCCTTATAAGATGCTACCACTCCGGGCCAGAGTGGACCTGGGAGTGATAGCAATGAAGAGGTACTCTTCACTCCCCAAAGCTCCAGCATTACTGGAACCTCACCATCATATTGTTTAGTGTCATATCCAGGACACTCGTTAGGCGGGGTCTTACCCCTCTGCAGAGAAGCAGTCGGATTGGGCAATTTACCCTAGTTTGTATCACTGTTAAAAGTTGACTGTTAAGCTCATATTTATGTAATATTTTGACTCTATAGACCTGTTCCATTTAGTACTATATTTTGTTAGGAAAGTATGTAGAATACCAAACTACATATTACTGTAGTACTGCAGATAGGCTTACCAAGAAATTTATCAGTGAAAGTTAGACGTTTTTGTTGATTAAAGTAAACTTATTATTGATATTTGCATTATATCAAATATTAGAAATAACTTGCATATATTTTGTCAAGTTAACAGAAAATATGTTGTTTATATTTTGATCCTTTGCTTTTATTAGATATACTCAATTCTTTGTGTCATTGTTTTGTATATTTTCCAAGATTTACCAGAATGATTCAGGGGAAAATTTGAAACTTTGATTATTAGTATGGGTGTCTTTTAAAAACAATGTGAGCAAAGTTTGTCAATGATACATAAGAAGCCCTTTTATCCACAGCTCCTATGCAGTTATTATTTACATTTTTTGGACAATTGTCCTCATTTTCATCGCCATGTTTATCATAACGTTTCCGCTGTTGTATGCTATGGCCTTCTGCAGGTGGTTGGAATGTTGAACTTAACCCTTTATTTCGCTTACCAAAGTAGACTGTTCTAGTTCCATGAACCATGTTTAATATCAGCTATCGCCTGTTAATTTCCCCTCTGAAAGTTCTCCACTGCCTTCACCAGGTATTAACTCACACTCTTTGGGTATGTCACTGGATTTAACCAACACCTTTATCCACTGTACCATGTGTCCTTGAGTACAACTGTGTATGAATTTCTGGGTATTACAAACCTAATGTCTTCAGCAACCATTTTTACCAGAGGTCATACTGCAACTTTTTTGTTATCATTGCTTTTTTCTGGCACTCCTTATTACTGTATTGTATTAATTTCTATGCTTGGTCAGCTCAGGAGATTTTTGTGGCCTTAGCATATGTGCTGATTCTTTATGTTTACGAATTTTCCAATTGTGTTCCTTGTCTATGATCTCAACCTGGTCCCACAGAGGACGGTGATCTCCCTTCTCTCTCCATATGTGGTCAGCCATGCCTAATTTTTCCACTTCCCCATGTGTTACAGCCTTCTGGTGTTCTTGAAGCCTCACCTTAAGGGGGTGGCCTGTTTTTCCTTTATGTTTCTTTCCGCAGCTGCATGGGATAGCGTACACACAGTCTTTAGTCATGTTCTCCACTATGGGGGGGTCTTACTCAGAAGAGATATCTGCGAAACGTCGACAAGCTTTTGAAGGTTGTCCTGATGTTATATGGACCGCAGATCCTTTGTATTTTCTCTGATAACCCCTTCACAGGCAGACTGTTTTCTGAGTGTTGTTCACCTCCTCTTTCTCTTGTATCCGCCTATGCAGTCAGTTTATGTCTCAATTTCTACAATATCTTTACCAAATAAATGTGGAATACCAAGACATATACAGCAAAAAATGAATAAAATTGACCGATATGGTTTTAATAAAGAATAAAGAAAAATTAAATTAGAAAAATTGAATTAATCATACCACAGACTGCCACATGACTGTGCATGGATGTATAATGCACACCACCAGTTTCAGATTAAATTTTAAGGGAAAAAAACAGTTTCCTTGTACACCACACAGTACTTTCCATCTGAGATGAATGGTCATCAGGTATGACAAAAACTGTTACATAATTGTTGATGATTGCTATGTTGATGATGGTGATCATGTGGTGGGTAAGGAGAAACGCAAAAACACTTGCCTCACATATATGCCTTCTGTTGTTTTATTCCTTTTGTTCAGTTACTGAGGCTGTGGAAATATGTAGAAACAGATACTAAACACAATGTGCGGGGTAGATTCTTTGCTTATATCTTAAGATGGATCTTTTGCCATCCACACTACAGCTGGTCTTGCTGGGCTCCTCAATCACATAAGAGGCCAAATTGAAAATTTCAGTGTCTTTTATTATGAACCTGCATAGATATCTGATGGAGTCTGGTGGTTTGAGCAACATTTTGTTAAATGCTCTTTTCACTCTAGGATACAGATAAAGGATATATTATTACATTTAGCCAATGAGATGAGATTTTGAATTTTATCAACATATCTCTTGCCCAGTTTTTGGGGGTTTTTTTTATAACTTATCTATTGTGATAAAGATAAATTTGACTATCTTTAGCCTCAACTTTTTGATTTCTCTAATAGCTCTTTTGTCACTTTCACAAATACCTATAAATTTTTCAAAAGTTGTATATTCTGTGCTACTGATACAACTTTTTGTCTGTTGTGTTGCCAGTCCACATTCTTGGACTAACCAGCTACACATAACATGTTCTTTTGCTAGTTCAACAACTACACTGCATACCATATACTTCCTACCATTTCTCAGGCATTATCCTATTATCAATAAAGCTGTATGAACATGGATCATTTATAACCTACTGATATTTTGATCAATATATTGCTCCTAATTAATTCAGTTAATATTATATAACACAGTATCCATTAAATGAAATTTTCTTTATAAAATATATAACTATGTGGGCCAATTCCTAAATACTTAGTGTTTTGGGTAAGGAACTGTTGTATATCTAGATTGTATTGACATACTAATATATCCGAATTAGTTGTAGTAGCAGAATGCTTTGACAGTTAACACTCAGTCTCCAAAATGTACGACTGTCTCCATTGTCTAGGTATCACTGTTGTATTACTATTACTCGAATGTCTAACTGTTCTAATGATTGTCATAGAAAAATAGTCATGGACCAGTTTACCTACTTGTGAAGAAAGGTATAAAAGGCTACTCCACAACAGGAGCTAAACTGCATTCATTAGTGAGGCGCCGGGTCTAGAACTCTGGGGGAGTGTAGAGTAACACTACATTCACTATCTACTGGAATGGTAGTACCTGCTAATGTGCCATCTATAGGTCAAGTAGCTCTATTTGAAAATTATTTGTACTAGAGAGAAATACTTAAAACCTTATAACTGCATGCCAGTAAATGATTATCATTATTAAATGAGAATAGTTACCTGAAACCATATAATTCCTGGCAAATTATTAGTATAAAATAAGAATACTTGAGAACATATAATTGTGTACAAATTATTAGTCTTTTTAATTACTTGAAACATATTATTAGGTTTTATTTATAACTTAACACATTACCATTGTAATATATTTACTAGATTGCATACGCTACCTAAAGCAATAAATAAGAAATTCAAAACAGTAATTTTATTTTCGATTAAACAATTACAGACATAGAATTATATTCATAGATTATAATGAACTACACATTCCATGAAAAACATTTCCAGAGAAGCAAAATTTCCATTATAGAAAGAATTGGAAACAAAAATACATTGAACAATAATAGCATGATGATAATAGAAACACATGAAGATAAATGGATTAAACATCTCCAAACACTGACTGAAAATGGCTTTAGCATCAAATGGCTTTCTCAAAACACAGCTTTGTAATAGAATAGACAGATAGGTAGCCACATAAATATCTAAATAAAGAAATGCCTAAGTTAAATATCTAATTAAAACAGTGACAGCTAATTTGAAACCAACCATTTCTCTGCACCTGTGGAGATTGTTTCTAAGTGTAATTCTGAGTATCACATGTTCATAAAATGATCAACTCAAAAAATTACAAAATATTTATCCATTTTTACTGGTTTATTTTTCGTCTCTTCTTTTGTGGAATATCAACTCTTTGAAAAACTCCTTAATAATTCTTTTATTTGTTTGCATTTAGTTATATGTTTTAAAAGATTCCTATCAAACACTGAAAATGTATAAGCAATTATATAATTTTAGTAACTAATAATAATAATTCTTAGTAAACAATTCTTGCTCCAAGTAACTATTATCAATACAAATAATTTGCACAGTTATATAGTATCAAGTACTCTTAACTAACACTAATAATTTTCAAACAGATCTATTTAACTTAGAGATGGAATTTTTTTTTACACAGCACTTTTTCGACCGGTGATCTAGTTTATCTGCCATGTTAGTCTGTGAGGTGAATGGCCCTATATTTACGTTTTTATTATTTTAAATTTGTACACATATCTAGTGTATTCATTTGTCTTTTTTTAGTTGGGGATTTTTGTCAATAAAAATAAAATTTTTGATCATCCCCGTCTCCCTCACATTCATGCAAATATAGGACTAGGTTGGATATTAATAGAGTGACTAACTTGTTTTGGTGGTTATATTGCGAAAGATTTTCCGAATAATTGTGTCATTGAGGTGAACGGAATGCAATAGTATGTTTTGGGTCGGTAAATGGAACGAGTTAAGTTAAAAATGGAGTAGTTATGATTAGCCTCACTCCCTATGTTGTTGCGGCCTTGTACCAAGTTTATGTATAATGAATAGTAATTTTTTACTGGCCTAAACTTAAGGATAGAATTAGATCTTTTGCTGACTACAATAGCAGAAAACTCAAGCAAGGTAGGCTAGCAGTGCAAAGAGTTTTAGAATCTAGGATAGGGCAGTAAAAGTGGGAGTAGTAAAGAAACTAAAATAGCAAAGGTTGACCTAGCTTTTGCACATAAAAAAAAGAACAAGGCTTGGTTAAAAAGATTGTCTTGTGAAGCAACGAATATAGCTCACGAATTACGAAATGAGGAACTTAAAAATGCCTCAAAGTAACATATCGCGAGTGTTACATCGTCGGACAGACAACGTTAAACTACAAACGAAGGGATTTGCAGGCAGTTTCGTGATTACTTTGAGAAACTTTTCACCAAGGAGCCCAGACTGAGTTCTACTCAGTTCGATGGCTAACTTGTTAACTTGCCTCGCCTCTAGGCAACGGAAGCGGCTGGGTGTAAGGGGTGCATTACAGATGAAGTTCGGCAAGCGTTAAAACGGTTGGTACTGACAAGACTTCTACAATCGATGGTCTTCCTTACAAATTATACTTGAGGCTGTCGCACATATTTGTCCCTATGCTGGTGAATGTCTATAACAACTGGATGAAACAGGGGTCGATTCCCCAACGCTTTACCAGGAATATAGTAAAGTTTGTTCGTAAGAACAAACATAATAAGAACGGGATTAGTAATTTTTGCTGTTTAACGATGCTGAACACTGACTTAAGCATTTTGGCGAAGATCTAAAAGTGAGGGAAACGGGAAAAATTAAGAATTTTATTTTTATTTACAAAAATCCCCAACTAAAAAAGACAAACGCATACAAATTTAAAATAATATAAACGTTAATATAGGGCTATTCACCTCACAGGCTAACATGGCAGAAAAACTAGATCATCGGTCAAAAAAAATCTATCTCTGAGTCAAATAGATCTGTTTGAAAATTATTAGTGTTAGATAAGAGTACTTGATACTATATAACTGTGCAAACTGCTTTGCCTAAACTAATTGGTCCAGAGCAATCTTGTTCTGTTGAAGGCAGAACTATACAAGACAGTCTTCATTTGGTTCGCACGATCATAGAAAATGTCAATGGTAATTCTGTGCTGATCAATTTAGGTCAGTCCAAGACCTTTGATAGAGTTGACCTCAGTTTTTCTGTGGTTGTATTCAGAGTGAAATTTCTCAGGTAGATTCACCTTCAGCATACGTTACCCGGAGTCATGGTGGAGGTGAACGGGGTTATATCGAAATCCTTCCCTTTGTCTCATCAATTCGTCAAGGTTGTCTGCTTTTGCCCGTGCTGTACGTTCTTGCATTGGAACCTTATACTACCTGGTGATACCATCACAACAAGGTATTCCTTTTATGCTAACGATGTTAGTGTGCTTGTAACGAGCAATACCGAAGGGAAGGAGGTTAGCAAAAAATAGAAAGGTATGCGAGCGTATCAGATGCCAAAATTAGTCGTGAAAAGTCGATGGCTTTGCAGTTGGGTTCGTGGGAAAGTTGTGCCCTAAGCGGTCCGTGCAAAATACGCGGTCTCGATCTCCAACTGAAGAAAAATTGATTGGAGGTACTGGAAGAGGTTGTGGCCGCTACCGGCATTTTGTCACGTAGGAGGCTCTCCTTAAAGATCAGCGCTGAAGTGTATGCATATCTACCCCTCGTCCTATACAGACTTAAAACGCTTCCGCTTTCATGTACCGTTCTAGTTAACCTAGAAAGAATTCTGTTCCAGTTCAATTGGAGCAAACAGACTCCTTCGGTGCGTTGCAAGATCTGTTAGTTTCACCCCTCCGAAGATAACCTAAGAGTACCGAATGTAGAGACACGACATCGTACGCGTCTCAGTTCCCTAGGTCGGATATGTGCATGTAGCGGGACCGAGTGACGTCCATACCGCAAACGTTCGCAAATAAAAGGTGATTGACAATGGACTAGATAAATGACAAGGACAGGAAGATATAACTAAATATCAGGCCTTTATTGAGTAAGTCGTAAATGAAATGTTCGTATGATGTAGGGTCGCGTTTGCAACATCTCAGCGGTGTTGGAAGTTTGGACCGGCTCATTGTAAGTCATTGATTTAGCTGGAGATGGTCGAAGATGTGGAGTCATATGTAGGTTGGAAGTGTAGCTGGAGTCAGTCAAAAATGTGGACTCGTATGTATGTAGGCGTTGGATTGATCAAAGTCCCAGGTTTATGCAATCCTTGGTTAACCGCGTACCTCGAAGTGCTGATAGTTCAGGCAGTGTTGTCGCTCATGGACTGGCGTTGTTGGTCGCTGGCTAGACGACGTTGGTCGGCTGGTTGCCGTCGATCACTGGTAGTCCAGAACAATGCTCTTGGGTAGACGTAGCTGGAGATGATCGAATCGGTGGACGTGTCGGTTGCAAAAGCAGGATGATTGACGTCCCGGTTTATACATTCCTTGGACAACCTGAGGCATGTTGATGTTGCGTCGAAGTCCTGCTCATCGGGTAGATTGGTCGCTGTCGGATATTGGGTTGGCAGAAGTAACTTCAGTGGTCATGCAGGAAACAGCTGCGGGCTGGAGTACCGTCAGTAGTCAGCAGGGACTGCAGCGTTGTTGGCGGAGGTCGAGTTTTGGCAACAGATTTGAACGGAGTCCGATGAGGACAGGTTCAGCTGCAAGCTTAGCACATGTTCACAACAAGCAAGATTACCGTGAAGAAACGGAATTGCTGCAATCTAGCACGTGGGCGCCTCGGGCCGTGAGCTGGTGCATGGTTAACTTCCAGGTAGGACCTTCTGCAAAGAAACAGGATCATTACGAACTAACACAAGCGCACTCTGACTATTGACTCTGAACGCGTTAAGCCACCTAGCGGGGCCCATTGTGAATAAACGGAATCACGAGCGGGCTCGAACATTCTGCCTTAACAGGTCTATCGCAGTTAAATGGGATCGCAGAAACTAGAAGTTCAGTCGAAAGACTGCATGAGATAGGAGTCAAGTGAGTAAACCGGGTCGTGCAAAGGTCCTAGGCCCCGTGGCTTGCCCAGTCGGCCAGGGCTGTAGAATACACTGACTGCTTCTCTACAGAGGGGTGAGACCCCAACGAGTGTCCTGATATGACACTAAACAATCTGATGGTGAGGTTCCAGTAATGCTGGAGCTTTGGGGAATGCAGAGTACCTCTTCATTGACTTCGCGCCCGGGTCCACTCTAGCCTGGAGTGGTAGCACCTGATAGGGTCCTATCTATGAGTCAAATAGAAATAAACGGTGTGCTGGGTTGCTTGAAATGGAACTGTTTTTGACATTGAAACTGTACTTACGCTAAAAATAATTGTTTGAATTAAAAGCAAGTAAAGTTAGCGACCTTAGTCGAGGGTGATCCGAAAGCTCCCTTTTCGATAGCTACACTGGGAGTGTAGGGGAAGGCGCTACTCCATTCTCTGGATTGATCCACTTTACCCTTGATCCTCACTTCATAGTGCTGAATGCTAAGCAAGGTGACATCAAGTACCATTTTTGAGTCTTTGGTATGACTCGACCTGAGATTGAACCCCGGTCTCCCAGACCATTGGTGAACACTGTACTCATTAGGCCAATGGCCTGAGCTGTTTAACTAAACTGAATACCTTGAAATAGAAATGTTTTTGACAATTAAACTGTGTCCTTATACTAAACTGAATTGTTTGATATAGAACTGTTTATTTGTATTGAAATGTATTTGTCATTAAATAACCTACAAAACCCTAACAAACCAAACCAAAACCTAGGCCCCGTGGCCATGAAAAGGCAAATTTTTCTGGGTCAATGGCTGCCAGAGGGAGAGACAGCGTATTAAATGGTTTCGATAGTGGAAATTCTTGAGTTGCCAGACAGGAAGTCTCTCTTTAAAATATAACCAACAGTGAAATACTTCATTGTACTTCGAAGAGGACCTTTTAAATACGATGTATTTTATTCTCGTGATTAACAACTGTCTCCGAAACGGCCGGTAGAATTAATTTATCTAAAAAATTATTGACAACAGAAATTCGTAGGGGTTACGTTCCGTTACCTGGCGTTATGGTTGACTAAGTGGTTTTCTTTCACCGAAGATTTTTTGGTTTGAGTAACCAGGCCGGTTACGTTATGCATAACATGATGAGAACGGCAAATTCTGGGAAGAAGACGCTAAGAATGCCTTCCCAACTTTAAAAAGTGTACACTCGGATGATTGATAGGCTCGCCGATTGCTCAGAAACGAGTGTTCCTTCTATGAAGAATGCCGACGTGTTCCGAGAATTTTCTTTCAGCTGTTGTCGAGTGAGGCATTGTATCGAATTTACTGAGGTTGGTGGAGGGGCGTTTGAGATGACTTAATGGAGGAGCTTGGCGTGATTAAGGAGGAAGTATAAAAACTTATTTCTAAGAAAAAAATCAAGGTGACCACGTACGGCACTTGATTTGGTTGTGTGGAAAAGGGAGAAGTAATCCCAGACAATACGGCACCAAAAAGATACCTTCTTTTTGTCGATAACTACCATTCAAACCCTTAGTACGAATTCGAGGACCGAATTGTAAAGGCACGAAAAACTTCGTCACTTGCTTCTTAAATGGAGCTTCCCAAGAAATAAAGTAAAATTAAACGAAAGTCAACTACTGAAATTCTACCAAGTTAAACGACTGAAAGAAAATTCAACCGAGAATTCAGCTGAAAAGAACTTTAAAGAAGACTCGCAATTTTATGAACTCTGAAACATTTCTACAAAACAAAAAAGAAAAGAAAAATACTCAAATTCAAAGAACCTTGTTTACCGGATACTCTCTCAGATAAGTTCCAGCAAATTGTACTAAAAATTTACAACACTTTATCTTTTCCATCCCTTTTTTTCTCGTTTTTTAGGTATAAAATTCCCCTTTAAAAACTTTATTGTCTGTGTTATCTTTTCGAATCAGTATCCGAACTAAAAAGCTGCGGAACTTACCGTTTGAAATTACCGTTTAATGGCACACTAAAGCCCCCTAAAAACATTACCCAGTTAATTACTAAACTTAGCTCTAGGGTCACTCACATTCCTACAAATTTTATTTCCCTTATATTGTATTCTATCCTTTCAAAATTTCTTTAGAAAGTTGCCTCAATAACTATTAGGCAAGTGATTCGAAGCGCCCTCTGGGTCGGAAAGAGGCTTTTCTCTGTGCGTCTGACAATTATACCTGAGTGTAGTGATATTGTATTTGTGTTTCGTTGGGCTTGTAAATAAAAATAATCTTTTTAATAATGCCACCTTCCTTACATGTAAATATTGAAACTAGATTAGACACCCATGGTGTGACTGGTCTGTTTTAGTGGTTCTAGTGCGAAATATTTTCAGAATAATTGTGCTGTTACGGTGAATGGGTTATTATAGTAAGTAAGTAAAGTTGGCGATCGTAGTCGAGGGCGACCAGAAGGCTCCCTTTTCAATAGCTACTACACCAAGATGTAGGGGAGAGTGCTACTCCTTTCCCTGGCTTGCTCCACTTTTCTCTTGATCCGTACCTTATAATGCTGAGTGTTAAGCAAGGAGGCATCAAGTACCATTTTTGAGTTTTTGGTATGACACGACCTGGGATTGAACCCAGGTCTCCCGGGCCATTGGGGAAAATTGCACTCTTTTAGATATTTAACACAATTTTTTAAAAAGTAAGGGGCTAATTATCTCCCTTGGACCTTGAACTTTTTTGTCAAGTTGTTGAGGGCGCATGGACCTTTTGGTAATCTTTTTTTTTTTTACTTAAGTTCCTGTAAGTCAGCCATGCTGAATAAATATTTTTGTTACCGTGTTCTTTAAACCATCATAATGCCCCGTTTTGTTTATGCTTGTTGGGGTAGTCTTGTTTTTGTCAGCATGTATGCTTCTGAGTACATATTGGAAAGTGGCGAACGAAAACTTTTAAGTAAAACGAAATGTTAACAAAAGTAAACAAAACAGCAAAAGCAACAACCAAGAAGTTTAAGTGCAACAAAATTGTCTTTCATAAATATTATTATTATCGTACAATTTATATAGGCTATAAAGATGTGATAGCCTTATTAGAACTGTATACCTTTCGACCATGTGTTCCTAACGGCTGCTTCACTGTTACTACTAACTTTTTCTCCCTGGCCGTTATCCAGCGTCCTTTTCAAAATCTCAAAAGAAGTCGGTAGGTTAGAAGAGATACAAATGTTCTCTTTGTCCACCAGATAAGGATCAGAAGATGAGTGGCTGTATGTTGTTTTAGCAAGCTGGTTTTGCGTGTCACGTGGGTCATTAGGCACCAACGGTCTTTGATTTGTCCAACATGTCGACTCTACAAGGTTTTTAAATTGGGAGTCAGCATGGGTCAAATTCGTCTTTGATAAAAATTTATATATATGTATCTTTCCTTTGAATCATTACATTCTTCTTGTATGAATGATGTTTGGTTTTGGTTAGGATGTTTTTGTTCTTTTATTCTACATGTGGTGGTTCTACTGAGTATTTTATTCAACATTTTTGAGTCAGTAAATGGAACAAGTTAACTTACGGTAGTGAAAACCAGCTTTACTCCCTCGCGTGTTTCTGCATTGTGCCATATTTACATACTAAAATTTTATTTGCACATGATAAATATCGATCTTTTTTATGTTGCCAGGAAAACCAATAAACCAATATCTACTCAACATTGGTAGCAGAGTGTAGTTAATCATGAGCCAAAAATAAAAGTGCATTGCACTATTACGTCAGAACATCAGGAGAGCGATTTTTGCTGGTAGGAGATCGTGTTTTACAAGAGAGATGACAGCAACCGCGTTATCCCGGCAAAGTTATTGGCCAGGATAGGAAAGTTGTTTTCATCAGGCCTGGAAATCAGTTAGTTTGAATTGCAACATGTTGGGCGATAAAAGCAGATAATAAGACAGAATTAAAGACTGACAAATGATGGAACTCAAGGTGAATATAAAGATATCAATCATCCTAAAGAAAAGCAAGATGATGAACTAATAGGTTTTAAAAAATACATCAATGATATACCAGAGTTACGTGGGAATAAGTTAAATCCATGGGAAGAAACAAATATTATGTCAATGTAATGAATGAAAAAGATAGAGAAATGATTAGAGTACATTTGAATAAATTGGATTCTGAAATATTGAAAGATGATACAAGTGAGGATAATAAAGAAGAAATTGAACAAATGTTGAGTAAATCTTGGTTTATTTCGACATAAGTTCTCCAGGCCAGTAGAATGTCGGTATGTAACTGACTTCCCACCAAGACAGAACGTGGCACTCAGCCATTCTATAGTGGGGAGCGAATCAAGAGTCATGCACGGCTGATCAAAAAAAAAATGTCGCATTCCCCTTTTAAGGTGCCTCAGACACCGAGCAATAAATCCAACTCTGCAAAGTAGGTTATGTCTGGGGTGATAGCCCCCCTGAGACCAAGCGTTCAATACACATCTAACTACCTGGTATGAATGCCAGGTGACCGGCCCGAAAGCAAGTGGAATGTCGGTATATGACTTCCCACCAAGCAAGAATGCGACACAAGACCATTTTATAGTGTGGAACTATGCATGAGTTGGTATATATCCGACTTTCCACCAAGCTAGAATGCGGCAGAAGGCCTTTTTATAGTGGGGAGCCACGCATAAATTGAGACATGCGTGGCTAGTCCAAAAGATGCTCGGCCCCGTCGGCATTCCCTAAATGAGGCACCTCAGACGCCGATCAATAAAAGCTCAACCTTGCAAAGCAGGTAAAGCCTGAGGTCACAGCCCCCAAGACCAAGTTTTCAATGGACATCTAACCACTCGGTTCACCCGAAGGTAAGTGAAATGTCAGTATTTATGCGACTTCCCACCAACCAAGAATGCGGCACAAGGTCATTCTATAGTGAGGAGTCATATACGAGTTGGTATCTATCAGACTTTCCACCAAGCCAGGAACCTACCAAGTCGTGAGGGGAGAACTAAAGTCAACAAGTTATAACAATACCTACATACATTTATATACATATCTACAGTGCATATAATTTGTTGTACCCAAACGTTTAGGGAATTTCAACTGATTAACTATCCCGTTAATGCCAAATTACTCAGTGTTTCCTATGTCTCACGAGAGGTTTCACATAACGCTTGAAATCCCTCCACCAGGAATTAAAAAAGAATCCCTTATTTTCTATCAACCTTTCCTTTTTTGGGAGGTCTTTTGAGCTTTATCTTTCGGGAATTTGGGGTAGCAGTACCTACATATTTTCTGTAAAACTTGCTAAATAATTATTATAAAATTTTAAAAAATTTGTTTTCTTTTGAAAGAAGTAAAATAAATGAAGACAGGAAAATTGTAAAGTAACTAAGAGTTATAAGACAACAAACATTGGTAAATGATATTGCTATCTGTTTAAAAAAAATAAGGCTTTATTCTAATCTAAAAACCAGTGTAATAATTTTCCTCATTAGTACTGTTTGCTTGGTTGGTTGGTTTTAAAGCATGTCAATCCCTGTTGGATTATTTATTGTCAAAATCAATGGGTGTTTTTTACATGTTTCAAGTAATTAATGTTAATCCTCAGCAATTATAGCTTCAAATAATTATTCTTAATACCAATAATTTGCACAGTTATATGATTTCTAGAATTCTAATCTAATGCTAATAATTTTTTAAACATATCAATTTCACCATAGATGGGACCATTCTACTAGTCCTGTTCAGAGTGGACCTGGAAGTAATGGTAATGAAGAAGTTATTCCACACTGCTCAAAACAACAGTATTAAAGCGTGAGTAAGGCTTGTATGACCAATGCGCAGTCGGGATATAACGACTTGTTCTCTTCTCGATGCTCTAAAAGCTGGTCTCCATTCCTCCAAGGTGGGTTGAATTTGGAAGAATTTATTATTGATGTTCATGTCCTATCGTTGTTGCCATTTTTTGTGAAGGAATTTACTGATTATCGGTTTCAAATTGGTATATGGAATGGAGATAGCTTTAGGGCTTAGATCTAAGGCCGATTTGGCTGCCGAGTTTTCTCTTTCGTTTCCTCTCACTCCGATGTGGCTTAGAATCCAACGCAAAATCCTGCATACTGAAACAGGAACCACAACCACAGTGTTTGACGTATCAGACAACTTGCACGGTTAAACACATTCTTATAGAATGCAGAGCTTTCGCTGTCATCAGAAAGCGATTTTTCAAAGTGACTAGTCTAACCGAATTGTTAGAAAACATCAAAATAGATGACGTTCGGTCCTTCTTGCGAGAAACAGGGTTGTACGAAAAAATATGACGAATTAAAACTGATTAATCATGTGCAAACAAGTGAAATCCTGCTTATAGAAAATTTTACCTACTAAGTATTTATTGGTTAAATGTATATACATATAGACAGAATTTGGCGTTAAATAACCGACAAAGGTTGATACGCCATAAAATCCAAACAACCAACCAACCAACAGTCAAAACAACAGATTTGATTTTGACCGTATAGGAATTTACTAAGCTTATTTAATCTGGTACAAAGCTACAGTGAGTATTAAACTCACAACCATAACGAACTGGGTACATGGCTAGCTAAGCAACCATTCAACTATGTAGGTACTTTGACAATCTATATTAATGATTGGGTCAAGTTTGTTTGTTTCTCAATGGTCCAGTAGTCTGATTCAGAGCTACCACTTTTAGTATGCATGCTTATTGGACTCTGAGAAGATAAAAAAAATTGGTTCCTCATCAGAAAGAGGGCGCAATCATTGGGGCCAACAATAAAAAAAACAATCAACAGGAAGCCATATAGCTGTAAGAAGTAACTAATGATATATAATTTAAACTTACAAACTTCAAAAGGAAAAACAAACAAATCATTTGTGTAAAAAAAAAATAACAATTCCCATTCAATTATATATTACTAATTAGGTCTGTGGAGCAATCCAGGGAAAGGAGTAGCACCTTTTCCAACACTTCAGTGTAGTAGCTAACGAAAAAGGAGCCTTCAGGTCACCCTTGACTATGGTCACCAACTTTACTTATTGCTTAGTTTAGACTAACAATTTGGAAATGTAAAATAATTTCATACAATTATTACTTATTTTGGGCTAACAATCTGAAAACGTAAAATAATTACATAGCATAGGAGTAACAATCGGGAAATGTAAAATAATTATATTGCATTACTCTTTAATTAGGACTAACAATCTAGAAATGTGAAATAATTACATTGAATTATTGCTAATTTAAGACTAACAATGTAAAATTATTACATAGGATTATTGCTTAGGAGTAACTATCAGGAAATGTAAGATAATTATATTGTATTATTCTTTAATTAGGACTAACAATTTAGAAATGTAAAATAATTACATAAGATTATTGCTTAATTAGGTCTAACAATCTGGATATATAAAATAATTATAAAGAATTATAGCTAAGGACTAACAATCTGAAAATGTAAAATAATTACATAGTCTCAGTGCTTAATTAAGACTAACAATTCAGAAATGTAAAATAATTACATAGCATTATTGCTCAGTTAGGAATAACAATCTGAAAATGTAGACTATTTAGATAGCATTATAGCTTAGTGTTGAGGTGTCTCCCATACAGATGGACTCGCCCTCATGTGACACATACCGGCTAAGCTCTCTTCTGAACAGTCTCAGCAAGCTGTCACCAAGAACGGATGTAAAGTTCATGATTGTGTTAAGCTGAGGAGAGTTTTCTCCCAGCTATCGTTTACGTATGTTCTATTTTCCCTCAATATATTTTTTATCACTCATTTCCGAGTCGTGTTATCATTTCAACCTCCTCTTGACCATAAAAACTGGCGGACGACGGATTCGAAGAAATAAGAACTTACGCGAACCCCATTTAACAATTGACAAACAGAAATTCGGAAAATTTCAACTACACGTGTCTCAATTTGGCATTGGTAAAATAAAAGAAAAAGAACTGTACGCTAAAAACACGAAAGGCAAAAAAACCGAGTTCACAAACCAAAGAAAAAAACTCGACGCAGATATATTGAAAAGGAAGTTAAAACTTTAAGAAAAAATCAATTTCACTTACTGAAACTGTAAGACTTTTTTTCTCCTCATCTTGTAAAAAAAAGAAAAAAGAAAGAATCAAGCATTTTGTAAAATTGTGAAATGTCGTTTTCAATTCCTTCATTGCAAAAATAAGGCAAGTTTTTTTTCTGTCGTAAAAAAAACCCCAAAAAACTTCTGGTTCACTAAAGAGTTGACCAAATTTTTTTTTGTTCTTTTGCAAATTATCTGTGGTTCTCTGTCATTAAAAAAAAAAAACAGAAAAAAAAAGAAAAAAAACTAAAATTAGAACATTTTTCTGTTGATACAAGTTACCACAGTGTTGTAGTGTATTTATTTTTCGTTCCCATCTGTACATAAAAGGGGGGGGGACGAAAAAATTCTAAACTACTGATAGAAAGAAAAGACTTTGTTTTCTTGAAAGAGAAAAAAACTGTAAAGGATTATTATTTGCTTTATTTTTTATTCTCCTCATTTTCCCCTCAAGTTAAAAGTAAAAACTGCTTATAATTTTCCCCCCTGTCTTGGAAAGAGAAAAGTAATTTTTTCTCTACGGGATAAACGTGGTCTGTGGCCGTTTATGCAAATTTTGTTGGGAGAGAAGCCATTTTGTTTCACAACGAAAAAAGAAAATTTTGCCTCTGAAAATACATATCCCAAAACAGTATGGCGGACTTTAAGGCAATAATATTACAGCTAATGAACGCTCAAAACGAATATCAACAGAAGGCGGAGGGCCGTATTCAACAACAACTATAATAACAACAATTTTTCTTGCAGTTTCATAATGCGTAGGGAAAAAAAACAACAACGGCGGCAACAAATGTGGAAGAAAAATTGCTCCCCCAACAGAAAGAACAAGAGGAGAAATTACTTCAACAGAAGGAACAACGAAAACAACAAGAAGAATTATTCCTTAAAGTATTAAATAAAACGGAACCCAGCGAAAATAACACAGCCTTTTCCCACAATACAATCTTAAATTCCATGCAGACATTCATTTATCTTCCGGGGGAAGCGTTCTACAGAAGATACGAAGATCTTTTTACGGTGGATTGTGAAGATTGGACCAACATTAAGAATGTTCGCTTACTTTTAAGGAAGTTAGGAACCACTGAATATAGTAGGTTTGTCAACTACATTTTACCGAAGAAGACAAGCGAATTGGAATTCTCTGAAGCAGTTAAACTCCTGTCTGAGTTATTTAGCCCGAACATGACACTATTCCACAAAAGATGGAAGTGTTTTAACTTGTCGAAGCGGGACGACGAAAACTACCTCACATTCGTGTCCATAATAAATAAGCATTGTGATAATTTTCGTTTGGTGGAATTACACTGGTTTACAAAGAAATTGAGGCAAGCACAAAAATACCCGTTTTTACCAAATTTGAGGGTACTGAATTCAAATTTGAAATCCGTTTTTACTCATCACCTCCAGTTTTTTAGATATGCATAGTATGCATTTTGTGCATATACGGTACATAAAGCGTATATGAATTCAGGGTTAATTCTAATATTGTGAGACTTATGGCTTATTTTTTTAGTTATTATGCACTAAATGCAAGTGATAGCATTACATTATATATATATATATATATATATAGTTATATATCAAGACGGATTTTGGCAGTTAAGGCAGCAGGTCTCATTCCACACTCTGACAGTCATTGGAAGAGGTTGTCTCGCAGGCGGAGCAGGAGGTTGGTGTCCTTCAACTATCGTGTTACACATCTTTTGGGTTACTAAATATTAGTATTACATTTTCAAATGCACATTTAGTTTTACTTTGTTATATTTTCAGATTCTCCAATGGCTTCAAGCACGTCCAAATGTCGAGGATACCTCAACAAGGCCAATCTCTCTGCTACGTGTGTGGGGGCTTCACAACAGTTGCACAGCGTCGAACCCTCCTCAGAACCGCCTACTTTCACTATTTTGACTGTAAAATTGGTGATCAGGACAAGTCTTGGGCTCCACACATCTGTTGTAAACCCTGC
Source organism: Sepioteuthis lessoniana (assembly GCA_963585895.1). Classification (NCBI taxonomy): domain Eukaryota; kingdom Metazoa; phylum Mollusca; class Cephalopoda; order Myopsida; family Loliginidae; genus Sepioteuthis; species Sepioteuthis lessoniana. Next base: position 37,130,302 of record OY757932.1, read on the forward strand.
TACAATGGACTAACTGCATGGTTTAATGGCAAGAAAGCGGCTTGCAACTTTGCAGTCCCGATGGGTTGGAAAGAGCTGCGAAACCACGCAGATGATTGTTATTTTTGTTTAACTAATATAACTGGTTTCAATGCATCTTCTAGGAAAAAGATCAAATATCCCAACCTTCGATCTGCTATGAGACCCGTTCTCCATTCAGATTATCTTCCTGTACCCACACCTCCAGTAAATAAGGACCTTCTTTCCTCATTAGATGAAGAAATGCCTTCAAGGGAGGATTCTGCCAAGTCAATATCTTTGGAAGATATTGAGTCTACATATTCAGGAACAAGTGGCAATGAGCCACACTGGATCATGCAAGAAGACCTGAATGATCTTGCTCGTGATTTGTATCTGTCAAAACAGCAGTCAGAGCTCTTGGCTTCTCGACTTAAACAGTGGAACCTAGTCCAGGAAGATGTAAGGATCACCAGTTTCAGGAATCGGAACAAATAAGGTCATTGGTCTTCTTATGGGTATGCAAGCGGGCTTCACAAAGTACTGTTGTTTTCTCTGTCTCTGGGATAGTCGAGCTGTATCCCAGAATTACAAGCAGAAAGACTGGGGGTCTAGAAGCACTTTTGTTCCTGGCGAATCCTCTGGTGGACATGAATAAGGTGCTTCTTCCTCCTCTTCACATCAAGCTTGGTTTGATGAAGAATTTCGTGAAGGCGTTACACAAAAATGGTGCTGCCTTCCAACACTTGTCTACTGTGTTCCCAGGTCTTAGTCCTGCGAAGCTCAAAGAGGGCATCTTTGTCGGACCTCAGATCCGAGAAGTGCTGAAGGATACTGATTTTGAGGAGCTTCTTAACTTAAAGGAACTGAGAGCATGGGAAGCATTCAAGTCAGTCTGTAGTGGCTTCCTTGGTAACACACGCCTACCAGATTACCAAGCCTGTATTGAGAAGTTGCTGAAGTCTTAGGAGGATATGGGGTGCCGAATGTCACTCAAGATTCATTTTCTCCATTCCCTCATCAACTTCTTCCCACCAAACCTTGGAGCAGTGGGTGATGAGCATGGAGAAAGATTCCACCAAGACATTACGAAGATGGAGAGCAACTATCAAGGCAAATGGAACCCGGGCATGGTGGGAAACTTCTGCTGGATGCTCTTGCGTGATATCCCGGAGGCAAAATACACCAGATCTTCTAAGAAAACACACTTTTGACTGTCTGTGGTACTATGAATTGTGTAATTGTGTCATCCAAGTATATTGATTCAATCAGTGTTCTTTATCTATCCTGTTTTATCTGTTATAAGCTGCTGCAACTCTTGAAATATGCACATATATTCTGTTTCTACAAAAATGAGACTATTTAAAAGCCAGAAAACTAGAGGTGATAGAGCAAAACTATTTATAAATTTGAATTCAGCACACCCAAATAACAAAAACACCTATCCCCATTCTTGCCTCAGACCAAAAATTTATTTTTGTAAACCAGTGTTATCAGCCGACCACTTTAAATGCTTGATATTTGCACAAGGTCTTGTCTCTTGGAGATAAGACGGAGAGTCCTGTCAAAGTTAGAAAGTAAACCACTACAGAAACTGGCCGAAGACTGTCAACGCGTAGTTAGCGTCAAAAACGACTCCAGAAACATCGAGGAATCGGGAGTGGCGTATGTCAGAAGGACAAACTACAAGCTGAAAAATTACGCCCCGGGGAAAAGCAGTGAAAACAAAAGAGTACGTCAAGACACAATCGTCGACCCATCCAAAAACCGAAATTACCCACAAGTCCATGCAATCGTTGCAGTGGACAACATTGGTCAACAAATTGTTTCTACAAGAACAAAACTGATAACTAGTGTGGTAAAAATGGCCACAAAGCAACACGCTGTTGGAACAAAGGAAATAAAAAAACAGTCAGACAAGCAAGATCTAATATTAAAATAGAAAAGAATCGACGAAAGTACGTAACAGTCAACATCCTAGATAAAAAAAAGAGTGGACCTACAACTAGATTCCTGTTCGGACCTATCAATCATTAATCTGCACACATGGAAAAAATTGAAAAAAAAAAAAAAAAAAAACAACGACGAGAAAAACAAATAAAACAGCCCGTGCAATAACAGCTAGCAAAATGAAGTTCGAGGGTGAATTAACACTACCCGTAAACCTGAATGATACCACTAAAAAAGTAAAAGTTTTCGTTCACAAAAAGTCCGAGAATCTATTTGGAACGGATTGGATAGAACGGTTAAAACTATGGGACCAACCAATTAACAATTTCTGCCACAAGATAGAAAACTCAACTACAAAGGCGCAAGAATTAAAAGACGAACTAAAAGAAAGATTTCCTGAAGTTTTTTCGGTAGGACTCGGGAAATGCACCAAGGCAATAGCCAGATTCGAACTAAAAGAAAATGCTCTGTCCGTCTTCAAAAAGAAAAGAAATGTGCCATTCGCGGCAGTCGAAAAATTTGACGAAGAGCTGGATCGACTGGAAAAGGCCAGCATACTGTCCGAAGTAATTGTTGCGGAGCCGATAAGTAAGTCGACTCCGCAAATGTTTTAAGTTTAATGCATGCGAGTAATGACAGCCAAAGACAATGACGGGAACAAAGGCGAGGTAACAGATACAACAAAAGTGACGATTTCTTGTCGGAATTACAAACTTGTGTGTAAAGTCCGTGGCGGTTGTATTTGGTCTTCAGCTAGATGGGTGATGGTCGAGTCGTAGTTGTGCGCAGCTGGATGTTCGGTGCGGGTAGCTGGCGTAGGTTGAGTCGTGGTGATACAGCTAGATGTTTGATGCGGGTAAGCTGAGATCGGTCGGGTCATTGAATGCAGCTGGACGATCGTTGTGGGAAGGTGAGGTCGGCCGAGTCGTTGAATGCAGCTGGACGATCGTTGCGGGAAGCTGAGGTCGGTCGAGTCGTTGAATGGTAAATCGATGTCCCAGTTTTGACAATACGTTGGGTTAACCGGGGGGTCGATTTAGTTGCTAGCCCGTACAGCGAGTCGTACGTGGGCCAGATGTTGCAATGCTGGGGCAGTCCGTAACAGCGAGTCGTTACGTGGACTGCATGCTACATTGCGGGAGCGTCGAGGTCGAAATCGGTGTTGGCAGCTTGGTCCTGTAGAGTCGAGCGAGTTGGTGATCAAGACTGAGCCGTGTCTAAGTACTACGGACCAAGTGAACGGACGGGGAAACCGTGGCTAAGGTTTGCCAGGCCTTAACACATGCGAAGTCGAGCGAGCGGATCGGTGAAGCTAGGGCTTTGTCGTGCCTCTAGCTGTGCGGGCGTATCGTTTACAGTAGCTATGGCTTTGCCGTGCCAAAGCCGTGCGGACAAGTGAGGACGGCAGCTATGGCTGTGTCGCGCCAAAGCTGTGTGGACGTATCGTTGACGGTAGCTATGGCTTTTGCGCGCCAAAGCTGTGCGAGCGTATCGGACAGTAGCTAAGACTGTGTCGCGCCAAAGCTGTGCGGACGTATAGCTATGGCTTTTGCGCGGTAGCTATGGCTTTTGCGCGCCAAAGCTGTGCGGACGGTCGAATGGTAGCTAAGGCTTTGCGCGTCAAAGCTCTGCACTGTTGAGCGAACAGGCCAAAAGGCCGAGACTAAGATTGACGTTATCTTAGCGCTGCGCAGATAACGAAGCGGTAGCTAAAGGTTAATCCGTGCCTTTAGCGCTGCGCAGCCAAACGAACGAGCGGAACTGATGGAATGGTTAAGACCAGGTGGTCTTAGTGAGTCCTCTTCCTGTTTGCCTCCGGGCCGTCTATTTTCGACTGGTCGTTAAGGACCGTCAGAGATACTCCAACCCTCAGAAGTAGACCTCTTATGGTCCTTAAAAGGACCTTTAGTGCATATGAATGCGATGGAAAAAAAGGGGTGAATCTGTCACTAGAAGTGGCGGTGAAGTGAATGCAACCACGATAACATAGGATTCGACCTCGTGGAGCCGAGTGGCCCCTGAGAGCGTGCGCGAAGACCTCTGGATTTTTCGCCGCCGAAGCCTTTTTCATATGAAAGAAAGGCAACACCACTTCTACCGCGCCACGTAAATAGAAAGTTCTTCAATAAAAAATGGACGTAGAAAATAAGTTCTTCTTTAGCCTGGTATAGGCTAGCGAAGATAATTAATTCCATTTTTATAGAATTATTTCTGGCAGAAGTGTTTTGCAAATGTTGATAAATGTTAATTTATCCCTTTCTTAGCTGTAACGGCCGGTTAGAGTCGAAAAAGGGCTTTGTTATTTCCGGCCGTACCCGGATGTAATTTCTCAAGGGTGAACGAGTAATCTGATCTGTTTATGTTTGTAAGCAGGTCGCGGCATAATCTCCAGTGATGAGCTGCACCAACAGTATACGTCAGAAAGAAGTCCAATCAAATTCGCATTTGTACGGATTTTTCTACTGGCCCCAACGCAGTCTTGAAAGACTACCACTATCCCCCTCGGGAGGAGGTATTTTCCAAAGTGAACTTGACCGATGCCTATCTTCAGATCCCTGTCGAGGAGGAGTGTTCAAAACTCCTGTGTATCAATACCCACATGGGCTTTTATAAGTTTATACCCTTTGGGGTCAAGGTCGTACCTGCGATTTTTCAGCGGGTCATGGATACCATGCTGGGCGGTCTTGATTTTGCGTGTACCTACCTGGATGACATTGTGATTGCAAGGAAATCTACCGAAGAACATTGCAGACAAATACACGTGGTCTTCGAAAGAATACATAATTTCGGATTCAGAATAAAAGAAACGAAATGTGAATTCCTTATGAATGAGATAAGATACCTCGGACATATAATCGACAAAAATGGAAGACGTCCGGGTCTAGAGAGAGCAGAAGCTATAAAAAACCATACCTTCCCCAAGAAATGTCGCCGAACTTCAAAGTTTTCTCGGATTAGCAAATTTTTATCAAGTGTTCATTAAGAATATCCACGAATTGCACTCGCAACCAAAATGACTTATTGAAGAAAGACAAAAAGTGGAAATGGACAACTGAGTGCCAGGCAGCATTTGAGAAGATAAAAACCACTTTAACTTAGAAACTATTCCGGATGTGATGATACCCCCTCGGCCCCGCGAATACGTCAACTTCTTCAAGCCATTTCGATCTTGACCGGTGATCAACTAGTGGTTCCAATAGGGTTATCGCACATTTCTTCATAGCTATAAGAAATACAATCAAGGAAGTGGGAGAAAACGAACAATATGCTTCGGTTAATTCAAGCGCAAGAAGGGGGGTTATGTAACACTCTGCATTTCCTGTGTGCATATGTAGACTAACGCTAGCGTGGATTTCTAGCGAAATTTCTACAAAGCTACTAGGAATGTCAACCCATCTTGATCGGTCTTCCCTCACTGCTCTGGACCCTATCTCATGCCAACTGGTCTCTCTGCTGTCCGGTGTCGACTGGCCACTCGCGTCACCCTTCGCCAACTCACTTCTGTGCGTTCCTTTGTCCAACTCCCCTCGTGTTCCCTTACCAACTTCCGGTCACTTCGAGATCACGGGCCCAGGCTTTTGTTTGGTTTCGCGCCAAAACAGACAAAGGGATCGTCTGCTTGGTGGACCACCTACATAGTGTTACACGGACTCACTTTGACCCTAGATTGAATATTATTGTTGCTTCCGATGCTAGTTCGTATGGCATCGGCGCACGCGTTCTGCATCTGATGCCTGATGGATCGAAAAAAAACCATTGCATACACATCTAGAACTTTACTGCTAGCTGAAAAAGCGTACAGCCAGATCGAAAAAGAAGCTCTCAGCATAATCTTTGCAGTAACAAAATTTCACAGGTATTTGTATGGAAGGTTTTTCAACCTACAGACTGACTTGCTAACGATATTTGGCTCGAAAAAATGGACTTCTAGTTCATACTGCTAATAGACTTTTGAGATGGGGTACTAACCTCCTCAACTAAAACTTCAAACTGGAATATTTACCAACCAACACAATTGGTCATACCGATGGTCTTTCTAGACTAATCCCTAATCAATGCCAACCACTTGAAAATTCAGTCATAGCAGCACTTCGGTCGGACTGTGAAAGTAAATCCATCATTGAAAATACTGTTCGGGATCTACCGGTAACGCTGTCGAGATAAAGAGCGAAGCGATCGAAGATGACTTTATCAACGAAATAAAACAAAAAATCGCATCAAAGGACAACGGCGTTTCAGATGTGTACTCATTATGCGACAGCATCTTATTGTACAGTGATAGAGTTGTTATTCCGAAGAAATTACAAAAAACGAATTCTGAAGGATTTCCATACAGGACACCCCGGAAAAAAATCGCATGAAAAGCCTCATGCGGAGTTATGTCTACTGGCTGGCTATGGACAAAGACATACTTGACATGATAAATGCATGTAGAGGATGCGCCTTGGTGGCCAAAGCACCCGCTACCACCTTCAAACCCTGGCCAAAAACAGACCAGCCATGGTCACGCATTCATAATGACTTTGCTGGCCCACTAGAGGATCACTACTATCTTATTGTGGAAGACAGCTACTCCAAGTGACCGGATGTTTTAAGATGCATATTTCTCCGGAAGCCATTTTTGTTCTTCCTAAGTATATTGTCAATTTTGGATTCTATGCGGTTGCGTAGTAGGGCATTGTATATTTTGGCTGCAATGGATGTAAGTGTTATACCTCGGTAGTTCTTGGCTAATCTGAGGTCGCCCTTTTTAGAGAAAGAGTGGATGCATCCCTTCATCCATCTGTCTATTAGATTTTGATTATATACTGCATTACAGTGTTGGAGCAGTATGTCGTCAAATTGTCTGGTCTTCCGTCTTCCATACCACTGGGGGAATTTCATCAAGCCCTGCTGCTTTTCTATTTCTAATTTTTCTAAGTACTGAGTCGAGTTCTTCAAGAGTAAACAGTCCTAGTTTGATGTTTAATTGATTACTAATAATTCTTGTGATTAGTTCATGTGTAACTTTCGGTGGGTTTCCGAGTAGATTCTCGAAATGCTGTTTCCACAGTTTTATTCGTTCTTGTTGGTTGGTAGCTTTCAGTTTAGCTTTGGCAGTGCTATTCCTTCTGCTCTCTTCGTTTATCGTTTGCCATGCTATCCTAGATTGCCTATCTTCCACCGAGTCTCTAATCTTATAAATCTGATTTTGTATGTATACTGTCTGTTCTCTTAGGTATATGTTTGCTAATTAATTTTGTCCCTTTTTTACTTTCACGGCATTTGTGTTAGTTGGATTCTTCCTATTGCATTTGGAGGCAGTTTTCAGGTCTGCACGCTTTTCTCAAACCACTAATGTCTTCCATGGGACTCTAGATTTAGCTCTATGTTTTGTTGGTATGTATTTCGCTGCCGCTTCTAAGTGGATGTTGACGAAATTCTCATATTCATCATTCAGAGTATGTGTGTTGCGGAGCCGATAAGCGAGTCGACCCCGCAAATGAATTTTAGTTTAATGCGTGCGAGTAGTGACAACCAAAGACAATGAAGAGGACAAAGAGGGAAGGTAACAAATCAACAATAATGGCAATTTATTGTCAGAAATTACAGACGTGGTCGTAGTGTTCCGGTCTCCAGCTAGACGGACGATGTTAGTAGCTGGTATGTTCGAGTCGTAGGTGCGGTTGGATGATCATTGCTGGGAGCTGAGATCAGTCGAGTCGTAGAATACAGGAGCGTCTGTAACAGCATCGTGGTCGAAGAGCGAGCGTGGTTTGCTAAGACTTAATCGCGTCTTAGTACTGCGGACCGAGTGAACGAACGACGAGATGGTGGTTAAGGTTTGTCGTGCCCCTAGCTGTGCAAGCGTATCGTTTACGGTGGCTATGGCTTTATCGTGTCAGATAGCTGTGCGGGCGTAACGTTGACGGTAGTTATGGCTTTGTCGTACCAGATAACTGTGCGGGCGTATCGTTTACGGTGGCCATGGCTTTATCGTGCCAGATAGCTATGTAGGCGTATCGTTTACGGTAGCTATGGCTTTGTCGTGCCAGACAGCCGGGCGGGCGTATCGTCGGGTAGCTATGGCTTTGACGTGCCAGATAGTCGTGCGGGCGTATCGTTGGCAGTAGCTAAGGCTTTTGGCGCCAAAGCTGTGCGAGCGTATCGTTGGCGGTAGCTACGGCTGTGTCGCGCCAAAGCTGTGAGAGCGGATCGAGACGATAGCTAAGGCTTTTCGCGCCAAAGCTGTGCGGTAGTTGAATCTACCACTAGAAGGGTGTTGAATCTACCACTAGAAGTGGCGGTGAGGCGAATGCGACCACGAATAACGTAGGATTCTTTTCCTCGTATGAGCTCCGCAAAGAACGTGCTGTTATTTATCCTACACCCCACCTGCATACGAATGTGGCACAAGGCCGTTTTTAAGGTGGGTCCTGTCGCAGGGCCGAAGCCCAACGCGACAGGCAGTTCCAAAAATGCCTCGGACCCCGTCGGCATTCCCCTTTTCAGGGCGCCTCAGGCGTCGGGCGATAAACCCAACCCCTCCGAAGAGGGTTAAAGCCTGGTGGGACGGCCCCCTGATGTATCCAGTGGTGGAACACACCCGAACGAACAGTGCGGCACACAACCACAGCCGGTCGAGAGCGCCCCACCACAGGACACAAAGCAACGCCGCAAAGAACGTGCCGAATATTTGTCGCTGCCTCCCACCAGACACGACTTGACACAAGGTCAAAAGCCCGAAGGCCGATTAAAGTGGGAATAAAGGGAGGGAGAGGTCGGGAACGTGCCGAGACTCGAACCCTGCTTGTCTATGCTGCTGATCGGCTCACTTAGTGCAATGTGAGCCTGATGAGGCAAGCAGTTTCACGAACCCAAATGTGGGTCCGGGCACGTATGCCATTTTACTGCTTAAACTAGACGCTAGGTCTAGTGCTATACATGGGTTACAAAGGAGACAAAACTGCCGCTCGCCCACCCGAGGGTAGCCTAGTCGAAACTAGTTGCCTAAAAGGCCCCAAGTCTGCCATTGTTCCTTTTGCAGAGCCCCGCTCCGGACCGAAGTCCAGAACAGGCCCCGGGGTGTTCTCCGAAAGAACGAGCCGCCGGAAAAGCGCGCCTGTCGCAAAGAACGTGCCGACGAGCGTTGAAAAAGGCTTGTTGATATTACGAAGGTGCTATGACACACAGCACCAGCCGCGCGAATAGGAAATTCTTTTATAAAAAATGGGTGTAGCAATTAAGTACTTTTTTAACCTGCTATAAGCTGGCGACGACTATTAATTCTATTTTTATCAAGTTATTTTTGGCCGAAGTGTTTTGTAAATATTGTTACTTTTAATTTACCCCCTTTTTTTTTTTAGCTGTAACGAGATGTCAAGGTCATAAGAAAGAAAAGAGCTTAGTCATTTCCGGCCGTACCCGGATATAATTGTCCTAAGGCGAGCGTGTAATCTGATCTGTTTACGTTTATCGGCAGGTCGCGGCATGTGTTTCTGTCTTTTCCTGTAGTGCATCGAATTTGTTTCTTAGTACTATCGCATATTTATCTCTAATATCCCTGTTATTAAGCAGGGCCAAGTCATAGTGTATGGTGGTCGTTGTTCGGGTGGCATTCTTTCGTAGGCTCAGTCGTATTTTTGCCGTGACAATTCGGTGATCAGAGGACACACCTTTGAATCTGGAGTAAACCTCGCAATTCACTGCGCTATTATTCCATTTCCTGTTTATAAAGACGTTGTCTATCTGTGATTTAGTATTGTTTGCGTATGTGTAGGTCCATAATTTTTCCTCCCTTTTTTGAAAGTTTGTATTGAGGCATGTTAATCTATTTTCTATCGTAAAATCTGTTAAACGTTGTCCATTTCTGTTTGACGGGTTGTGTCGGCTGAATTTGTGGTTTTCGTTTTTCTCGATTTTGGGATTCATGTCTCCGCCAATGACGAGAACGTTGTGTTTCGGATGCTACGTACAAGGCGATGAGTTCAGTTTCTTCAGTAACATTGGTAGGTCTGAAGTAGGAGATGATTGTTGCACTGGGGTTGCCATTAAAAGTAGCTACCATCATCCTAGGGTGTATTTTCTCTATGCTATTTAGTGATTTGGGGGCTTGTGGTCCTATAAGCATACCTACTTCTCCTATCGTGGCATTGACAGAGTTTTTCCATGCTGATGCAGTGGCTAGCGTTCATCCATTGCCAGAATCGTGATATCTAATATCCTCGTATTCTTGAATACATATTATGTCTATGTTATGATCTATGGCAGATACACTTAGCTCTAATAGTTGTCCTATTCTATTTAAGGTTCTAACGTTAAATGTTGCTATTTGTATTGTGTGTTTGCATTTTAGTAATTTTTGTTTGGGCTCTGTAGCTGATTTTTTGGAACATTGAGGCCTGGGCTCCAACCTCAGCAGGACGCGCCCTTTTTTACTCGCGCGAAGAGCAATGCAGTTTGGACATGTGGTTTGAGTGTGGGTCATAGTTTTCTTTCAATGGCTGTTTTTATTTTCATCTACAGAAGCCATCCTTATAGATGAGCAGCTGTAGTTCCCCGATCGAACTAATCGATCCTGACCGATGAACCGTAGGGTTCATATGCCCAGGACCATGTTAGGCATTGCGTTGAGCCGTCAGAGGGTGTATCCGCTTACCTTTACGCCCACCACACTGCTTCCCATGGATTTCATGAAATTTTGATGGGGAGGGAAGGAGGTTAGAGGCATTTGAAGGGGTTGATTTTCATTATTAAGTGTTGACTTAGTTAAAGCCCACGTCTATTTTTTTAATTCATTAAAGTACTTTATTTTTTATGTTTCTTAGCATCCTTATAGGCATTCTATTTTATGTTTGCTTAGGTTCTTGGATTCTAATAGTGTTAGTTTCTTAGGCCAGGTTCAATATTAATTTGGATTTACGGTAAAATTGCCTTTTCATTTAAGGCACAAATGATAGCATAGTAAACAATATGTTACAGACCAGTTTTGTACTCTTGTCTTTGGGTGGAACATGCTTCTTCTTTCCTACCTTGGTTAATCATGTTCTGTCTCGTGTCATTTTATCGACTTAAATAGAAGTTCGTAGGACTACGACTGGAAATGGGGAGGGGAGGAAGAGGGTCATTTAGGAAATCGTTGCTACCCTATCTTTTGGGATTAAAAAACAAAAAACAATTACAAAAAACTACATAGAATTTATTGCTTGATTAGGACTAACCATCTAGACATATAAAATAATTATAGAGAATTATAACTGAGGACTAACAATCTTAAAATCTAATATAATTACATGACATTATTACTTAGTTTGGACAAACAGTCTGAAAATATAAAATATTTATATATTATTGTTGCTTAGTTAAGACTAAAAATCTGGTAATATGAAATAACTAATCCTAACTAAGCATTATTGCTTAGTTAGGATTAACAATCTGGAAATGTAAAATCATTGCTTCGCCAATGATCCAGGTCGAGTCATACCAAATACTCAAAAATGGTACTTGATGCCGTCTTGCTTAGCACTATCAGGTAAGGATCAAGGATAAAGTGGAGCAATCCAGGGAATGGAGTAGCGTCCTCCTCATACACTTCGGTGTAGTAGCTATTGAAAAGGGAGCCTTCGAGTCACCCTCGACAAAGATCGTCAACTTTTTTTTACTTATTTTTTAATTATTTGTTACCTCAAGATTTTTGCACATATATCGTCAAAATATCCGTCGAATTCTACACGGTGTACGTGCAAAAATCCGTCAGGCAACAATATTATTCGTCGACTTCTCCAAGGCATTTGACTCTATACACAGAGGTAATATGGCGCAAATACTTCTCGCCAACGGACTCCCCAAAGAAACGGTCGCAGCCATAATGATGCTATATAAAAACACGAAAGTAAAAGTTCGTGTAGAATAACAATAACACATACCACCGTAAAGCATCCAGCTGGTAGACAAAAATAAAGCAGGTCGTAGCTCAGTGCAGTCCTTTTATTTCTTGTAATAAATACAAGAAGGCACAAGGCCTTATGGTTTTGGGGGAGGGGAAGGGAGCGGTCTTGCTTTAACTATATTTTCTATGGGGAACCTAGCTAGCCACATTCGCCGACCCATTCAACAATACAATATATAATCACTCGTCCATCGCCATGCACGCAGCAACCACCAAAATACCACATTTGCTCTATGAAAAAGTCCTACTTAAAACCCGAAAGTGGTGTATGATTTTATTTACAATGTATGGTTTTTTACAATGGATATGATGGGAATGGGAGAAAAAAACCCGAAAAAATATATGTACATGAAAAACAAGGAAAAATTCCCCGTTTGGTTTCCCTCCCATCCCCCCGTCTATAAAATTGGAGGCCGACTGTTTTCCGGGTCGAAAAAAAAACGGAAACAAGCCGGACCTACCCTAGGTGGGATGGGAATACTAATCTATAGGGGGAAAAGAAATAAAGGGTCGGGCTCGGTATGGGTCGATAGAAGTGGGTAATATGATTTTTACATATGAATGTTCAAGACCTTCAATAAAAGCGGACTGGGATAATGGTTGAGGTACAAAAATAATGGGGATAGGGAAGATCTTGAGTGCTAACGACTAAATGACGGGGACAATGACTCACAACATACTGCTAACTAGGTTACAAGGGAAAGAAAAAAATCCTACTTACCATGGGTGGGGTCCCTAAGGACCCGTACCGTAGACGCCATGGGCCGGCAGAGGAGGGAAGGATGACTCCAGCATTGCCCCCTTTCTTACGACCAGGCTCGCTGCATTCACCCACCTTTTGCTGAATGTTATGCGATCCAAGCGTTTTCTATCGCATCTGATTTTGACCCTCAGCTGATGCCGAAAATACAAAACCAGATCACGATGAGAAAAGTTTGCATCGTCATACAATCCCTTGTTTCGCGTCGTCCAAATCACCATTCGGGCTACAGCTAGGATCACGAGAAAAACCACACGCTTCTCACCATGAAACGGAGGAAGAACGTTGTCTACGACGTAACCAACGTCGAGCAGCACGAGCTGTTTGGGCTCGATGCGAGCCGTCCACTCCCCGACGTGATCCCAAAACGGGCGGACTCGCTCGCAGTAGTAGAAGGCGTGCTCAGCCGTTTCTTCCAAGCCACTGCCGCAGCGAGGGCAATCAGGCATGTCTGCCAGGCCCGCCTTGAAGTTCAAGCCGCGAAGGGATAACGCGTTCCGAACAAGTCGCCAGGTGAGCGAGAACTCGGAGTTGTTCAAGAAGCTCGATCCTGGCGCCCAATTCCAGTGAGAGCGGATCTCCTCCGCCGTCCAGCCGTGCCGCTCGCTGAGAGGATCAGAAGCGGAACCCACCACTAATTCCCGATACAGTTCCTTCCGAGGCCATGAAAGGTCACTGGACCCAAGAAGGTTACGAAGGGCCTTTCGGCACTCGCGGACAAACAGTGCTTCGCCCCAAGGCCTACGTCGACCTTCAGCATTTGGGTCTGAGTTGAGGCGAGGAAAAGTCCGACTCGCCTTTCGTCTCCACACTGAGTCCCCCGTCAAGACACGGCCCAGATATGCAAGTCTTTCAGCAAGCCAGTGGCTCTCCAGATCAGGCATACCTAGACCCCCGTTGCGTGTACGTTGGATACAGACCTGCCTACGGACCATCGGCCTTGCACCTCCCCAGAGCAATCTGGAGAGGGATCGTTGCAGTGCCAACCGATGTGCCTTAGGCAGAGGAAGTACAGCCAATCGGTAAAGGATCAAGGGGAAGACGTACGCGGCGCACGCCTCCGCCCTGCCCTTTAAGGACAACCTCCTTGAAAGCCAGATTCCCACCTGAGCATTCACCTTAGCATGTACTTCCGACCAATTTCGCTCCAGTTGGAGGTCGGGCCCAAACCACACCCCAAGGATGCGGATGGGTCCGTCACTCCAGCGGAAGGGCCCTGGAAGAGTATTGCTACCCCTCCAAGCACCAAGCCGCAAACCTTCGCTTTTGTCAAAATTGACCTTGGCCCCTGCAATCTGCTCATACTCGACAACCGTCTCTTTCACAGCCTCTATATCCTGGCGGCGGGATACAAAGACTGTGACGTCATCAGCGAACGCGGAAACCCTAGCCGCAAGGCGGCCAACGAATGGGATACCGCGCAGTGCCGGACTTGTCCCCTCATCCCTAAGCCTGCGCAGGAGGGGCTCCAACGCGAGGACATAGAGAAGAGGAGACAGGGGGCAGCCCTGCCGGACCGATCGCTCGATCGCGATCACCCCCGAACGCCTTCCGTTCACCTGCACCACTGCCTGAGGGTTGTCGTACATCATGCTAATCCATCTGCGGAACTCCGGTTTGAATCCGGCAGTCTCCAAAACAGACGCCAAGAACCGATGGTCAACCCTATCGAAGGCCTTGGACTGATCTAAACTGATCAGCGCGGATTCGGTGTCGTCTTTTATCCCCTCTAGGACCTCGCGAATCAAGTGCAGGTTGTCCTGGATCGATCTTCCCTTCACAGCAAAGGTCTGTTCGGGGCCGATCAGATCGCTAATGACAAGCTGTAAACGATTCGCGAAGACCCGGGCCAAAATCTTTAACTCTGTGTTAAGCAGAGTTATGGGCCTGTAATCATCTAAACCCTCCCAAACATGCCTGCCGCCTTTCTTCAGCAATGTGATCACGCCCTTGGTCACGCTGCCAGAGATGGCTCCCTGGGCGAACCAATGGTTGAACATATCCGTCAGAATAGGCACAAACATGTGCGACATCCTCAAGTACACTTCGTAGGGCAAACCATCTAGTCCCGGCGACTTGTTCAGGCCGACCTGCTTCAACGCATCACGGACTTCGCATTCAGTAACCACACCCTCGCAACTAGCCGCTTCAGCCGCCCCAAGGCGGGGGAAGTCAGCGAGATAGCTACGAAACTATCCGGATCGGGAGATCAGTGCAGTGTGCAAAGCGATCCCGAAAGTGCGCCCGAAAGGCGCCACGTATCTCACGACCCGATCGCAGCAGACGCCCGTCCGGGGTCTTGACAGATGCGATGTACCGATCGGGGAACCTTCGCACTTCTTCTTCACGCGCAGTTGCGTTCGATTTCACAGCTTCGTTGAGAACTCTCTCTAACCTAGATCTAACTACTGCTCCCTTGTAGCGCTCGCTACTCTCACGCTCAAGGTCCCTCCTAGCTAGCTCTACACCTAGGGAGTCCCCGCCAGCCACCGCCCGGGAAAGTCTATCTTCTATAGATTTCGCCTCCGCGGTCCTATCTAGATTGAGCTGTCGACCGTACTTGGTGGCGAAATCTCTAATCCTATGTTTAAGAGAAGCCCACCACCTATTCCCGGTAACCGCCCCCACTAACGCTCGCCTAATTAGGGATTCCAGCCGGTCCCGGAAGTCCCGTATCTCCAGTAAGGAGGTATTGAACTTCCAGTAGCCGGCTAGACTAGGTCTATTAGCTAACCGCAGACTGACTCTAATAAGTTTATGGTCAGTCCACGCTATCAAGTGGAACGTGGGACAACTAACGAAATCAATGTCAGCTCGTCTAACACTCTGTCCAAGTAGGAGCCTACTTTGGCAGAGGGCGAGCTATCTAGCCACGTCCACATCTCCCGCCCCGGGTGATCCAGACGAAACCTGTCGACCAAACCATGACGAGCCATGAAGCCGACAAGGCTGCTTTCACACCTTCCCAATCTGCTAGCTCCCCGCCCGACCTTATCTATCTTGGGATCAAGGATCGCATTCCAGTCACCCATTAAGACTAGCCGCTTCGTATCGTCCAGGAACGGCGCCAACCGACGAAAAAAGGAAACCCTCTCCACAGCGATATTGGACGCATAAACCGCAACCAGACGAAACTTGAAACTTTTCACGGCAACATCGGCCACAACCAACCGGCCCCGTCACCTGCAAAAACAACGTCAACATCAGCATCAAGGCTGCGTCCAACTAGCAAGGAGACCCCAGCGCTGGTGCCGCTGCCGTATGCTGAGAAAACATTAAAGTTGCTTTCCAGCACCCGACAGTCAGCACCGCAAGTGAAGTGGGTCTCTTGCACTGCAGCAACATCTACCCCGAGGTTCCTGAGTTCAGCAAGCAAGCGCGCACACTTGCTTGAATCCCTCAGTCCCCTCACATTCAAACTGGCAAGGTTTAAAGCCATCAATCCAACTTACCTTACTCATCGTCGACTACGGGCCGGAAATCCTTCGGGGTGAGGATGCCGACAGCCTGACGCAGGGAACCGGTGCCGAGTTCAGTGCTAACTCGGTTATCCCTGGTGATTCCACCGACATCTATGGGGAACCGCAACTTTAGGGACCTATAAAGAGAAGGGTGAACCAAGATAGGGACCCTCCCCGAACAAAAGGTAATACATTTCTTTAGGGAGGAGTGCTCCAATTCCGCCAACTTCATGCCCGTATCAGTCTGACAGACCGTACTCAAGAACTTCCACACGCCCTTGGTACGGTCGCCAGCTGACCGGACAAAAGTGGTCACCATGGCTGCACTCCGGAAATTTGCGGGGTTAGAAACATTCAATTCTTTTATCTTGTCCAGACTCAGCAGCGGCTTTAGTGCCTTTCGTAGCTGGAAGTCGCCGACTGCTTCCAGCTCTACTGAGCACAAAGCCGCTGCCTGCTGGATCTGTTGGATTGTTAATTGTTCTCCCTCCTGCCGATTTGTTTTTTTGCCAGCAGGAGGGTCATGTTTCTGTTTATGTGTAGCGGGAAAAAGTTCCTGAGACGATATTGCAGAGGGGCTAAGTGAGGGAAGGGATGATGTTCTTGTCAAGTTTAATGGTTGGGATCGATCTGCTGATTGTGATCTTGGGAGGGGGATTTGGTATGGGCGGCGGTATTTTTTCAGGTAATGTTCTTGCTGGGGGGAGAGAGTGTCTATTTGATGGAGGGGTTGTGAAGGTTGTATGATTTGAGGGGGAAAAGGTGGTGGAGGCAGAGGTGAAGGTGGAGGAGGTGGCTGTTGTTGTGTTTGAGAGGAGGGGCCTGCCTTAGGTTGTTCGGGGCATAATTTTTTGGCGGCCCCTTCCCCGCTGTCCCTTCTCCTTTTCAAATTGGTGCTGGTTTCCATGGGCGTTTGCTCTGCTTTTTTCTTTTTGGTTTTCTTAGGTGATGCCGAAGATGCTATTGTTGTTGGTGTTGCTGGTGATGGTGTTGATGTCGCTGGAGATTCTGGTACTGCTGGTTTTCTGGGTTTTGGTTCTGGTGTTGATACTGGTTTCTTTCCAGGTGGTGGAGCTGGCGTTGTTTGTTTTGGAGGGGGTGAGGTTGTGCCTGTTTCCCCCTGTTTCGGGGACCCCCTCCTCTTTCTGGTCACTTCTGTCCAGCCCTCTTGGTTGTTTGTTTTGGGCTGGACCTGACCCGGGCCTTGCACCTCTGCTTTCTTGCTGATG
>OY757932.1:37147826-37380326 GCA_963585895.1 Sepioteuthis lessoniana
CATTTGATATTTAACCAACAAATAAAAAAATTAGCAATTTCATTATCATTTTATGTTATGACTTACAGCCATAATAATGGAAATCATCAATTTCTTACTTTTTGATCATACTAGCTGAAGTTATTTCACAATCCTTGTCAATTTAAAATTTACAATATTAATTAAACATAAAGTATAAATCCACATAACCAAAAAGACACTTACAAATTATGTAAATTAAATACTCTTATGAAGTTTGAGACACTGAAAAGATTTATTAGTTAAAACATTTCTGTTTTTATCCTGGACTGTTGACATGAACTAAGTAACAATGCTATGTAATTATTTTATATCTTCAGCTTAAAGATCTATCTATAAATCTTATCAATAATGTTCAATCAAATGTAAAAGATTTTGTTAATTAGACAAATAATTTATTCTTTTGAATTTCAGAAATTAACCTCTGCAACGTGAATTCCTGGTGATTATTGTTTATTATCCTTTCCAAATGCAATCTTTTTTCCCATGTGGAACGAAAAATATTCAATCTTAAAACCTTTTCCTGGATCCAATAAGTTGACATACCAAATTTTACATCAAACTGTTTGACAATTAACAAATTCTATCAAATTATTTACATAGAACTTGACCATCAAAAGTAGATGAATTCTACCCAATTATCACCTTGTTGACATGGCTTAGAATACACTGACTGCACCCTCTGCAGAAGAATAAAAAGGAGTGTCTTTGGTATGACAGTAAACTGCATCCAGTGGTGATATTCCAGTTCTGGAGCTTTAAGGAGTGTAGAGTCACCTCTTTGTTGCTAACCTGGATGTTGGTTGGTTGTTTGGGTTTTATGGCATATCAAACTTTGTAGTTTATTAAATACCAAATCTATTTTTATACATATTAACAGTTCTATTTCAAACAATTCAGTTTAGCATGAATACACATTTTAATTGTCAAAAACCTTTCTATTTCAAGCTATTCAGTTTTGTCAAACAGTTGTAATTCAAACAATTCAGTTTAGTATATGTATAGATTTTGTTTACACACAGTTAAATACCAAAATGGTTCTATTTTAAACAATTCAGTTTAGAGTAAGTATAGTTTCAATGTCAAAAACAGTTCCATTTCAAATAATTCAGTTTAGCAAAAGTATGCAGTTTAGTTATATTTGACCCATAGATAGGACCCTATCAGGTGCTACCACTTCAGGCCAGAGTTGACCTGGGAGCAATAGCAAAAAAGGAGTGCTTCACATTCCCCAAAGCTCCAGCATTACTGGAACCTCACCATCAGATTGTTTACTGTTATACCTAGGGCACTCATTGGGGGTGGGAGGGTCTTACTCCTCTACAGAGGTACAATCGGTATATTTATATGCCTTTCTCATAATGCATTAGACTGTCTTGTTGATAGTCTAACACTAAATAGTTCAGCAAGGAAAGACTACATGAGTCGAAAAGTTAAACTGCAAACACTTGATATATGGTACACAATAATAATTGTCCTAAACCATACTAAATAAAAGTGCAATTGTTGCTCCAAGAACAAGGTGATGAATGGCAGAAGTTACTCTTACGTAGGTCTGGTGTAGTGCGAGTTCTTGTAAGATGATTTGTACACATATGCTTCTCACATAGCAGAGGCTGAAGTAGACATCCTATCAGTAGGACCTTCTTGGTCAAAAAGAGTGAGAACTTGCTTCTCAAACTGTCACATGACCTACGGTTATGTGATTGTCAGAAGCTCTGCCCATGAATCAGAAGGAAGGGAGACAATTACGTTTTGTTCTCAACATGTTCTTTAAGAAAATGTCCATAATTGAAATTTTATGTTCTTTTCTGAAATAAAGTTCATGTAATTTAAATTATTTTGGGATAGTTGTTTAGTAAAAGAAAAAGAATTAATCAAAACTATTTCCAGCTATCTTTAGTTTTATATTTGTTGGGTTATGTGTACCTTTCACACATAAAGTTCACTTAGGTCTCAACCCCTTTACATAGTTGTCCCATTCTATTGCCAGCTTTAAAAAAATATGTTAATTTACATTGCTTCTCTCTTAAAGACAGTATGCAACACAAGGTCATTTTTTAAACAGAGGTCCTACAACATACAAATGCATGGTTGAAGAAGAGAGAGAGTAGAAATTCTTTTTCATCATGTCTTTTACAAATTCACATTTTTGTTAGGAAAGCTCCACTGGTGCATATACAATATATATATATATATATATATATATATATATATATATATATATATATATATATATATTTATATATATATATATATATAATGATATTTATGATGTAGTTTGTTATATATTTAACTAAAGAGTGCTCAATATCATTGATAGAGTATATACATTAAAGTTAGGATAGCATAGACACAAAATGAATGGTGCTTGGTAACAGTCAGTTTTTCACCTATGATTTCATCCTGTTTGTAACTAGATTATTGAGAAAAAGAGAACATTTTCAGCAAGATATACTGAAATGAAAGTGAAATTGGATTTGAGATAATTTGGCTTAGTTATTGGTAATTAAAGGGTATCCCAATTTTGAAAATTTTCACATCTTATACACACCACTACTAACGTCTTTTGAAATCAAATCAAGACTGTAATATGTAAGTAATATTCTAATATTACTAAAAGGCAAAAGAGAACAAAAAATTAAGTAACATTCTCTTATTTTTTAATAAACAAATATGACAAAATTCAATTTCAATATAGATTTATTAAGATCTACTTCTAAGTAAAAATAAACAAATAAACTTGACAAATAAATGTATCAATTAATTTAGAAGTATATTATAGAACAAATTTTTAATACATTGTTTAATATGATATTATTCCATTCAACTAGGTCAGAAACTTTTTCCATGTGAAAGCAAATAGCATGAAAACATCAAATGCTATAGGTTTGTCACAAACTTTAAAGAAGAAAAACCTTGGATGAAAGATCAACATTCTTAAAAAGATGTCACCTGAGAAAATGATTGCAAAATAGTTTTATAAATGCTAACCACATCCCACCTTATTCCTATTTTTATTTTTATTTTTATTATTTTTTTATTGTTTTTTTTTTTTTTTTTAATCTTTATTTTCTGATTTTTTAATTTTATCTTTTAATTACCTTATTTTATTTTCTGAATATGGACTGTAACTTCACATTCGCTATTCTGCAACAGGAGAGAGCATGTAAAAGAGTCATCTGACGAGACAGAGAATATACCAATAATATTCTCCGCCGAAATAAATTTATTATGATGACTTAACCGAGTTTGAGTCTCCATTTAATTGTACTATATGTATATATATATATATATATATATATATATATATATATATATATATATATATATAATGAAAATAATTCCAACATGACCAAGAGCGAGTCTACCTAGGTTTCAACAAACGGCTCTTCAGGATCGCATTGACAAAGTGGGTTAGGATAAAATACATTTTATTGATTAAAAAGACTCCTCACCTAAACAAAAACTAGCATATAAAAAAACATTTGCATAGTGTTTTTGGCTTTTCTTTTTTTTACTGAATTTTTCCCCCAGATATCAGTTTGTAGAATTTGTAAATTGTACAATCTGGGTTTTTTTTCATACCAACAGAATTATAGATTAGATATAAAGATTAAAATATATATATATATATATATATATATATATATATATATATATATATATATAAACATGGGGAGGGATCAATCAACACTTTTGGTTCCTATTTGTAACCTTTCAGAATTATGGCTTAGTACAGAGACTCTAGACACCCCAAAGTTGCTGTAGTTTGGTATTGAGGAAAGCTGCAAGACAGAGTCATGATTAAAGCAGAAGACTCTTCTGGGATGGTGATGGTCAAGCAATCAGCCCTAGATTACTTTCTGAAATGCAAGATCAGCAAGGCCAAAGGAAGGGATTGACAGAAACCCCTTTAGGAAGAAATGTGTGCAGGCATTGTTGAGGTATTGGTCAGCGGGATGACAAGACTCAGTGAACCCTAAACTTGGACAAAGTAACAGTATGCACTATAGTGGAAGATCACTTGGTTAGTTTTTTGTTGGTCAGACTTCTATAGCATAGCGATTTTGGTCCAAGCTGTATATGATTACTGAATCAAGCAAACCTTAACACATGAGGCAGAAGTTAAACATCTTCTTGCTGTCAGTGTACTGGAAAAGAATCCCTTCAGTATCTCTTTTAATAGCTGCTTTAAGGCTTTGAATGATGAATGCTATTGTTGGTGCTGCAATCAGGTACTTGGGGAAGTTGCAGGAATTATTGCTGCAGCTATAGAATCTCGTAAATACCATCTCTAGGAAGAAAACTATACATTTTCTCAAAACTGAGAAGAAGACCCAGTCAATATTACAGGGAAGAACATGTCTGCTTTCCTCAGCTCAAGAGAATGGATCTGAGAATGGACCTTGGAAAACAGTTCAAATTCTCTGATCATATCTTACAAACAATATTCTGCTTAGATATAGGTATCTTTTCAGATGCAACCAAGGTGATCATGTGGGAATTAACAATGATCAGGGAGGAACATCTAGAGGAAACTCTTGAGAGGAAGCTTGCCAAATACTAGGAGTTAGTAGAACAATGCAGAAGCCAGGGCCAGTGAACCCTATGAGAGCCAATAGAAGTACTTGCCGGCTACTCCCTCTTGACTAGAATAGGTATAACAGGAACTGCTAAAAGCTAGGACCATTAGAACCATCACAGAGATGTAGAAAAGGCCATGAAGTGGTTTTCAATAAAAAGATGAAGAACAGCTGATGTTGGGAATTAAGCTGGAAAATCTTCAATCTCAACTGAGACACCTGAGCAAGGAGGGGGGGATCTGATGTTGAAAAACCTGAATGATACCTCCCAGAGCATCTGTGTGTTTTTATCTTAGAACAACTACCAAAATACTATGATCTGGTCAAACAATACAGTTACAAGGGCTGGTGAACCCTATTTGATTTGATAGAAGTGGATTGTCAAGGATTTGGAGGGCATTCACTCAGCAGGGCCTTGACTAGAATTGCTATAATAGGAGCTGCAAAAAAGGGATAATTAAAACTATCATAAAGTATGCAGAAAAAGCCACAGGATGGTTTTGGATAAAAAGGGCAAGCCCATTGAGAGTTCTTGTTGGGAAGACACTAATGCTAGCTGGGTTACCTGGGCAAGGGTGTTTCAGAAGTTGGAAGACCTGAAACCTCTGATCCTATTTACCCAACCCCTCCGCTCAGGCAGGATATGACACAAGGTCAATTTTTTAAGCGGAGTTTAGCAGGTTTGAATTCAGAGTTTTCCTTCTCCTAGACTAGTTGCCTCACCAAGGCTGAAGAACCTAGTCTGCCCTACTATTTACCCATAGCTGGAGGGAGAATAATTGGATTCATACCTTTCCCAAGGGTATTAGTGCTATGTGAAATGCTGACAGTCTTGTCCAGGAATTGAACTCGTATCGCCGTGTCCATATCCTGTGACGATAACCATTACACCACGGACACCTCCTGAAACTTCTGATGAACTCAGGAACATCACTGATGATGTATCCCAGTTTATCTATAAAATGTGTCTTTAGGAATATATATATATATATATACATATATTATGTTCAACATGTTGAATACTAGCTCACCTGAAAATGAAACCCAGTCACAAATTTTATCCTGTTTTTATTGCTACTCTATTTTATAGTTGAAATATTGCTCTACATTGTCATAATATTTGCTGGTAATATATCTAGATAATATATGAATGTAATATATGATATATATTATATAATGTATAATGGTGTAATATTTGTAATATTGTAATATTGCTCTGCATTGTTGTGTATAGAACCCTGTAAAGATTTTACTGATTAAAAATGCTCTAAGCATTAAATTTTTTGCTTTCTTCTTTGTTTTCTCCCATTTCTTTTTTTCTTTTTTTTTTTCTTTGTCTTATGTAGTTCTTCTGTTAGAAATTTTTATTCTTTCATTCTCTAACTCTCTCTTTCCCTCTTTTTTACCTTTCTCTCAGTTTGCTTTTTATTTCTTTGTCTCCATTAAAATAAGTTAAGAGCCAGCTGCAGATGAAACAAAACCAAAAAAAGAATTTAAAGTGAATGGATCATGTTTCAAAAAGCAGGTGTAGCTGGTGAGTAAGCCAATATAAGAAGCAGGTAAAATTAGGCAAAATAACAATAAAAATATAATACCAAATATCTTGTCTGACAAAGTGTTTTAAAAAGCCACAGTAAGTACTACTATACTGCATTTAGATCTCGAGGAAATCTCCTGAGGCTCTGGAAATGGTAAAGAATTTTGTCATTTGACAAGACTTCAAGAAAAAGTAATCCAAGTGAAAACGCTTTGTATCTTTTGTACATAATTGTAAAATTATTTGGGAAAAAAATCAGGTGCTGCTGGAGTCCCTAAAGCAGTTTAACTTTGTCTTGTGCCTCATTCAAGCAATTCTGCTGTGATACCATTTTATTGGGCATCATCATGCTGTGAAAAAGATAAATCTGCTCTCATAGGAAACAGCTGGTCTTTCATATAACCTTGCCCAGACCTGTACTGAGATCCATGTGCATACCCATCTTCTCATGCAAAGGTCAGATACACTAATATTTTATTTATATAGATTCTCCTTCTCATGATCACCCTCACCACCCTCACCATTATGAAGCAAAAAATGCCAAAGATATCTGTCCAGGGCCCAAAGAGTTTATGAGGAGCTCATGAATTTCTGACAGCCTCAAACCAAAAATCTCTTTTCATTAAATGTTTGTGATTTGTACAAATTATATTGTTATGCAGTCATTCTGGGATATAAGGAATGATGCATTTATGAAAGTTTAGCAGTTCATGTTCAATTATGCTCTCATAATTATAAACACAAAAGCTGTGTATATGTTGAAAGTACTAATTCTAATCAGATTACCAAAAATAAGCAGCAATGATTCATACCTGAATGGATGACCACTGAGGTAGTGTAAGCAACCTGAGGATTGTGTAAAAGACTAAAATAACCCAACAAGGGTTGACATGCTATAGAGAAAATAAATAATCACCCAACAAAAGCTGTCAACTTTGTTCATATTTTTTTCATGTATATGAGGTCAGATAAAAAATCTTTAAATCTTGTATAATTTCAAGTTTAAAGGAAGTCATCTGGAGAGTTGTCCCACATTTGCATTAAAAAACGATGATATCTATACAACTACAAAACTATATAGATGTCTAAAACTTTAGGACACTCAAATAAATATGATGGTGCAGCTTCATACCTTAACAAAAGAGGAGTTTTAGAGTTGTTTTGATCAATTGATAACTTGCTGAATTGGTACTTACTTGTCTAGACATCTACAAATCATCACTTGCTTAGTTGCATACACATCTTCATTTTGATTTTAAAAGTAAAAGATTTAGACTAATATATATTTTGGATGGCTCAAAACTTATTTTACTGTAATATCCTTTTAATACAACTAAAGTGTACATCAAGTTATATTTTCACTATATCAAATTTACATCAATTAAATAAAAAATCAATTCAAAGGAAATGTTCAAAATGGTCACCTTCTTCCCTTCAACAGTTGGTATTTTATAGACAGATATATATTCTTAAGTGAATGAAATATGACACCACCAAAAACTTCCAATGGAAAATTTTTTCTAAAGCAACTAAAAAAAGCTTAGAAAAGCCAAAATGGATGAAAAGATGCAAGACGATTTAAGAGCCTCTATGATATCAATTACTAAAAGAACTATTCATGATGAATTGTACCGAACCTTTTTAAACACCTGGAACCTATAGAATGCAAGTTTGTTTTAAAAGGCTTGGGCATTCTTGGATGATGTTTAATTGTGAGTCTTTAGCCTAATTATTTTTGAAAGAATGTTCTTTGGTCAACCCTGTTTGCTATGCAGAGAAAATATGGATATGAATATAATTGAAAAAATATGGGATACATCTCAAGTAATTTGAAAGGATTTCAATTGACTAATGACCCTGCATTTTCAACTCCCCAAAATGATTGTGTGTGTGTGTGTGTGTGTGTGTGTGTGTGTGTGTTTATGTATGTATGTATGTACGTATGTATTATTATCAGTATATTACTCCTTGTGAGTTTTCCTACCAGTGTTGGCTGATGGTCTTTCACTGGAGTCTGAGTCTGAGTCTCCTCAAGTCTTCAGGTGTACCATATTCACAATTAAGCTATGTGCGAAATGGACATATAATGTTCATAACGATAGAACATATAAAGAACATAGGAATCTCAGAATTCGAAAACACGTAACGACTTCTTGTTCAGGTACGAAACCTTTTTATTAACTTTGAGTTAAAGGTTTCGACGTAAGGAGGAGAGACATAATCTTCTATGCTGTCTTATTCATTTGGCCCCCAACAAGTGCGGCCCTCATAGGGCGCACGTTCGCTTCGCGTCTGCAAGTTCCAAAAGTCGATCCTTCTCATTTGGCGTCTAGTACCCAACTCTTTCTTTCTTCAAATTCTCACACAAACCTCCGTGCGCTTCCGGTGTGTGACGTCACCCGCACCCTGTCACACCGTTTTGTCTCGGACTATTATGACATCTGAGTGACACCTCCATCCGCCCGTGCGCGTCCGCGTTAACACCTGCCTCAATGTTGCACCTAACTAACCCATGTGCTGAACCAAAAGGTTCTCAGCCAAACTAAACTCAAAGGCATGAACCGAAATCCCTCGGCTATTATATAACACAAGGCTCTTCTTAGTATTCTGGCTGATCATAACAATGCCGTAGTTTGGATGGTCTTAGCTTGTCCTCCAATTTCCAACTCTTTCAGCTTCCCTTCCAAGCCTTTGAGCATTGCTCTAAGGACACTAATTATAGCTGGTATCATCATCACCTTCATGTTCCACAGCTTTTTTAGGTTCGCAGTACTTATCTCTTTTTTTATTTTCTTTGATTTTGTTGTCCACCAGGATGGCAAATTCCACTGTTTGACAGGTTCTCTTTTATTTTGTTGATAATCACTAGGTCTGGTTTTCTGGCTGGGATTTGGTGATCTGTTTGTATTCCAAAATTCCAGAGAATTTTGTGCATCTCATTCTCTAGAACGGATTCTGGGTTGTGCATATACCAATTTTACTTTCTTGCTCCATTCCCAGTTGATCACCTTCCTCTCACAGTTCTTTCTAGTCTTGTATGCTTTTTGCGCTAATATACTACATTTGCTTGTAATGTGATTAATAATTCTGTCTCTATCACCACCTAATCATCACTTGCTATTCTGTTGCATCTTATCTATTTTTGCTTTAACATACAAAGGTGTTGTTTTGTGTTGCTATTATAAGAGATTTAATTTCTCTCTTAAAGTTCCCCTTTGACCAAGTATTCTCATGTAAGATTAAATCAGTTTGTTGCTTGAAATATCCATACATTTGTTTTCCTTCCCACTTCTGTTTCCTAGTTATTATTGTTCTATTCATCAGAGCTGTTTCTGGTTGCTGTAGTTAGTCTTTCTTTGTTCGTTTTTATTTAGTCTTTGAGTCAACATAATCTTCAATATTGGTGACTCTATTTCGTCTTTCTTTTCTTAACACATATAGTCTATTTATGTCATCTCTTGGATGTAAAACCTTGTACATCATCCTTATTGTTTTACTCCTTAAAGAATTTTTCACAACAGCTGATGGTATTTCACTGGAGTTTGAGTGACAGCAAGTTTCCTCAAGTTTCCAGGACTCTTCCCAATATTCTGGCTGATCTTAATAATGCTAAAGTCTGGATGGTCTCCACTTGTCCTCTGATTTTCAAGACTTCCAGTCCCTTTACCAAGCCTTTGGGAATTGTTCTGAGTGCATCAGTTACAATTAGTATCACCATCACCTTTATGTTCCATGGTTTTTTTAGTTCTCTAGCAAAGTCTAGGTACTTATTTCTCTTTTCACTTTCTTTTATTTTTACTCTGTCGTCCACTGGGACAGCAAAGTCTACTATTTGGCAGGTTCTCTTTTTTTGTTGACAATCACTAGGATTGATTGTTTGGCTGAGATTAGGTAATCTGTTTGTAACTCAAAACCCCAGAGAACTTAGTGTGTCTCATTCTCCAGGACAGATTCTAGGTTGTATGGTAAAATTTCAATTTCTTGCACAATTCTCAGTGGATCACCTTCCCCACTCAGCTATGTCTGATCCTATACTCTTTTTGTGCTACTTTGCTGCGTTCATTTATGTGGTTGATTGTTTCATCTCTATTATCACATAACCTACATTTGCTATTTTGTTGTGTCTTATTGATTTTTTATTTAACATGGTTGGTTTTTATAGTGTCGTTTTGTGGTGCTTTTTAAAGAGATTCAGTTTCTCTCTTAATTTTTCCTTCTCTTAGTCATGTCCAAGTCTTCTTATGTGAGATTTCACTCGTTTGTTGCTTGAAATATCCATACAGTTGTTTTTCTTCCCATTTTTGTTTCCTAGTTATATTTGTTTTGTTGATCCTTGTGTATGTTGTTTCTGGTCTCTGTAATTAGTCTTTCTTTGCTTTTTTTAGGTATTCAAGTCATTGTATCAATGTTTCAATGCTATCTTCAATGCTGAGGAGTCCTCTTCCTCCTTTTTTTCTTGACACATATAGTCCGTCGATGTCATCTCTGGGATGCCTTATGCATCATCATTAGTTTTCTTGTTCTCTGGCCCATTTGTTGAAGTTCTTCTCTCATCCCCTTCAAGATTGGTCCTGAGTATCTTATAAGAGGGACAGATCAGGTATTTATTCTTTTGATGAGATTTCTGCAATATACTTTGATTTTGAGTAGTTTTCTTGTTCTTCTGAGATACTCTTTTTAAATTTTTTCTTTCATCTCCACTTGTTTGATGGAGTCTACTTCCAATATTCCCAAGTACTTGTAAGTTTCCTTTTCTCTAAGCATCTTAATTTTTTCTTGATTTGGTAATTCTATTCCTTCCATCATTTGTTTTTTTTTTCTACTTCTTATTAGCATGACACATTTTTCTATGCCAAATTCCATACCTATATCCTGATTGTATATTCTCACTGCCTGTATTAGGGTCTCCAAATTCTTTTTCCTTTTTGGCTAACAGTTTGATGTAGTCCATGTACATTAGGTGGTTAATCTTAGTAGCTTGTTTTGTTTTATGCGTGAAGTACACCCCAACATTTTGTATAAAAAGTTTTTAAATTAAAGATACCCTGATTTCATAATTTGTAGTGGAATATCATTTAATTAAAATGTATATTATTAGGTATTATTTATTGCCAAACTGTATATCATTGAAACTTTGTAAGCAAAAATAAAATCACAGCATCTTTGATCAAAAATCAAATTTCATAAATATAATATCAGAGGTATACTCATTTTTGGTCACAGACTTTCAGCACTGTAGATTTTGGCAATGGAAAATGAAATTTTTATAAAAGATTGGTGGAAGAATACATATTTATAGGCAGCACTATATATATATAGTGTTGTCCATGAATATGTAGAATGAAGAATGTGACACAAAATCAAGTGTATATGTGGGTAAGGACAAAAATTAGTCAGTTCCTTCTGCTTATTCTTTTGTAGTACTTCAAGCATCTGGAAATTGCCCTGGCTCTACCAAATTTAATAAAATGGTTATTTGTAGCTTTGGGATGATTTTTAGTGCAATAACTTGAATAACAACAATTTTAGGGTTGTGTATTTGCTGAATAGGCTTACAGAACTCCTATTCACATTTACATAAATTTATGTTACAATTTTACTAAATGCTAAGAGAAAGATTAATAGTTTTTACTTGATGAAATCTTCAAGGAATCTTTTCATATCTTGAACTTTTTGGAGCCACTGATCAGACAAGGAGTGGAAGGTAGTATTTATACTCCCCACCCACTGATTAGGATGGAACTTTTTGCATATATGTAGGTAGGGACAAAAATTGCTCTATTCCATTAGCATTTTCATTTTGGGAAACCTCAGGCATTAGAAATTGGGACTATCTAGTAATTACAATGAGGAGATGTGACCAGGAAGGACTGCCCTTTGAAGCTAAGGTATATATATATTTATGTCTGAGGCCACAGATGACTGAGTTCTGGGAAGGACCAGGTACTGAGCACAAAGCCAGAAGAATGGGTCTCCTAATAAGGATCACACTCACTGTCAATGGTTTGTTAGTCTAGCTCGATAACCATTATACTATTAGAGGTAACCAGGAGTCAGGTATGTATATACAGTTATATAATGACTGTTATTAGTACATATATATGGATGAATTTAAGAAAAAAAGAAAAACATATGAGAGAGTAAAAAAGAGAAATATATATTTCGTGTTTCTGTTTAACATACTTATACAGTTGTTATTCAAGCACTATGCTGTTAATTACTATCAAACAGTAGATTCTAACTGTTCCTAATTCCTTGACATACATGTGTCATTTCCTTTTCAAACAATATTACTAGGCAGACATTGAAAATGTACAATTTTTGTTGTATAAACAGGATATAAAGAAGACATATCAAGGTGACAGCTGAGCAAAGATAAACAGTTTTAGTGGAACAGATATGGTGACTATTCTTATAAATAAACAAGTACAATACCATAATTGCTAGCAAGTGATGCTAGCCCAATATTACAAGTGAGCTTAATTCTCACTGGGTTCTCCATAAATCTAAGCTTAATAAATAACTGTGGGGATTATGCACATAATTATGGATAGAATTTGCTTGATCCCACTGACCATTGTCAGTATACATTGTTATTAGTGCAATGGGGAGATTCTGGTTGGGCCCAGGATAAGGCTAATTTCAATTTTTGTTGTGTATTGTCCAAAGACAAGAATATAGGTGAGGCAGATGAACAGACACTACACTCTAATGTCTGGGGAGTTGTTTTTTGTATAAAGTTTGGTAATTATAAATATTAAGATATTTAGATGCAATTTAATCCTCTCCACAAGATGCTGAGAAGCATAATGTCCACAATAAACTACAGAAAGTATTGTATATATAGATGTATTTATGTATGTATGAATATACATAATGTGTGTGCATGTGTAAGTATATATATATATAGTATAGGTAATAAGTGATATGTAGAGTTAGCAAATAATTGAAGAAGTCAAATAAGCTTGAAGAAAAGCTTTATTCAACTAGGAACTGGTGTTAAGGGTAGCCACGGCTAGTATGGCGTTTCACCAGTCAACTCAACAAAAGGGGAACAATTCATTCCCAGTAAGTAAGGGAGATTATAGTTCCTTCCTTTATCACCACAGTGGCAGCAAGTTATTGTTTATCCTTTTTTATAATCTTAGGGTTTTTTTCTCTCAATTTCTCACAAGTTTCTTTGTATCAGGATTCAATTGATAGAGAAGTTGTCCTACATTCTGCTCACACATGTTTTTGATCCCATCAATTGTCTTCAGAGTTTTTCTCTTTTTTTTTTTCTCGAGGTATTGTTTTTTTTTAATGGTTTGGGTGTGATATTTATTTTGTGGGAAGGGTTATTATTGATGGGTTATTTTAGTTAGTATGAGGGTTGTCCAAAAAGTTCTAAGCTTCACCAAGAAGAGTCAGAGAAACAAGACAGTTTTCTCACAATTTTTTCCTATTCTCCCCTTTGATACTAATACATTTGATCTAATGATGCACAAGGATTGCAGTCCTATCACAGAAGAAGGTGGCTTCTTGGTCCTCCAAGAACTCTTCCACAGCACGTTTGACCCTATTATTGTTTCCAAAATGGCTACCAGTCAGATGGAATTTGAGTTTAAGAGACAGGAAAAAATTAGATGGAGCCATGTCTGATGAGTCAGGTGTGTGTGTGTGTGGGGGGGTAGCAATTCAAAGCTACAGTTGGCTGCTTCAGCTACTGCAGCCTTAGCAGTGTGAATTGGTGTTATCCTGGAGAAAAAGCACCCCTGTCCTCTAGCTTCCTTCTGTTGTTTTATTTCTGATGTATAGTATTGTCCATAGATAATTTTTTTTCTTTTCTTAGTCTATCATGGTTACACCTTCACAATCCAAAGAATCAGCAGCCATTACCTTGTTAACAGATGCTGCTTGCTTGAACTTCGTCTGGTGTGGTGTGGAGAACCAAAGTACTTCCACTGTTTGCTTTTAATCTTTGGTTCAGGTTCAAAGTGAAGAACCCAGGTTTCATCTTGAGTTTCTAATCTGAGTTAATAATTTCCCTTGGTGCTTACAATTTCAGAATACATATTCCATATTGAAAATATTATATTAAACATTGAAATAACTAAACCTACAATATATATCCATTACATTGATGTATCTTTGTTGCTACTCAATCCCATGATGAAATAAACAAGCTTAAACAAATTCTAGAAGAAAATTCACAACTAGCTTTCGCTGCTGAACTTAACATCAACAAAAAATCCTTTTTCTGAACATACTTACCAACTCCAGTAGCAATAACCAATTTACTACATAGTAAGTAAGTAAAGTTGACAACCTTAGTCGAGGGTGACCTGAAAGCTCCCTTTTCAATAGCTAATACACACAGGTGTAGGGGAGGGCGCAACTCCATTCCCAGGATTGCTCCACTTTACCTTTGGTCCTTACCTTATAGTGTTGAGTGTTAAGCAAGTACCATTTTTTGAGTCTTTCGTATGACTCGGCCTGGGATTGAACCCCAGTCTCCTGGATCTTTGGTGAACACTCTACTTATTAGGCCAATACCAGTACAAAAAAAACCTAAAAAACTTGTCATAACTCCAGTCTACTCAACTATCATAGTAAATGTACCCAAAAATATAAAATAGCCTGAGAAAAAACTTAATCCACAGAGCCTTTTATATCTCCTCATCTAAAACAATATTTTACAAAGAACCTTTATCATCATCAAGTAGTGCTGACAGCACTGAGTCCTTTGACTCTCTCTCACCATCCATCTCAATCATCTATCGTTCCTGGCAGGTCCTCTTGACTGATGAATTTAAATCCTTGCTGGTTGGCCAACTCTGATGCTTCAATGTGTTGGAATTCATGAGAGAACATTGCTTACAAGTTTCTCCTTAATTTCACTGGCTGTGGTCAGCATATCTTGTTTGACTTGGATGCTTTGTGAGATGGGCAGTAAGTGCCCATACAGCTGCTATTTTGTGGAGAGCTGCTTCCAGGATTTGTTCAAAATAACACGTAGCATTATTGAGTAGTGCACATCTAGCTTTTTCTCTATGCTTTTCATTAGAGTCTAGGTAGTGCAAGCAAACAATAGTAATGATATCGCCACGGCTTGGAAGAAATCTGGTTTTATTTTATCATAGAGATTAGGTTTCCATATGAGTGAAAACCTTGTCATGCCTTTACTATATTTATATCGCTTTCTGTAAATGAGATATTGCAACCAAGGAATGTGAATTGGTCTACTAATTTTAAAAGCTTGCTACTACAAGAGGAGATAGCTTCCTCTTGTTTAAAACACATGAGCTGTTTTATTTGCATTCATATAGAGGCCAATGTATCTTGCTGCTTGGTTGAAGCTATGCAGCAGGGATTCAGCAAGAAGTGCAATGCAGTAGGGATTCAGTGAGAAGGACTATACAGCAGGGATATTTGTGAGAAGTGCTAGATCATTTGCGTAGTCGGCGTCTGTCATAGTTTCAGTGGGATATCATCCTTTTTAATGTGAAACAATTTTCTTTTATTAGATCTTTTGATGTTCATAGTACATAATCTTGGCAGATTATAAGTAAATAAGGCCTAAATGTAGCTCCTTGTATGACAATTTAAAAAATATTGGTGGCATCATTGGGCGTGCAAACTATTGCTTTTGTGTTTTTAGAATGTATCATTATAGCAGTGACATTTTATTTGGAGAGACTATATACTAATAGTATGTGCACCATCTTTCCTCTGTGCCTTGGAGAAATTTTCAAACAATAGTGCGCCTCAAGATTTTTCACATATACTCTTTTTATAATTCAATGAATAGTCAGAAGAATGTGATGTTGTAGATCAATTTTTCTCAAAAGTCATTCTAATTTTTCCTAAGAATTTTCTCTAATACAAGTGGGATACAATTAAGAAACAGGACATTATAAACCTTAGCAGCTATAGTAGTAAGAGTTATGCCTCTGTAGTTATTAGCTATTCCAAAGTTGCTTTTCTTGGGGAAGGGGAGAATGCAGCCTTTTGTTCACTTCTCTACTGCATTGCATAATCAAAAAAGTATATCATCTAATTTCCTTGCCTTCTATACTTTAGGAGGTATTTTGTAGTGGCTTTTCTGCTTTTAATTTTTTCCAGTACAGTCTCAAATTCTTTCTTCATAAACTGTCAAAATTTCATGGCAAGTAGGCTGTTAATAATTTTTCAGCAGGTTTAGTAGTGACTTCAGGAGGGTTTCCAAGCAGATTTTTAAAACGTTCTTTCCACTTCAGAAGTTTTTCTTCTTGGCTGGCAGTTTTTATTTTGCTCTTGAGGTGCTTTTACTTCTGCTAACTTCATTTACAGTTTGCCATGTTAATCAGAATAGTCTATCTTCAACCAAATTGCTGAGTGCTAAGCAAGGCAGCATCAAGTACCATTTTTTAAGTCTTTGGTATGACTCAACTTGGGATTGAACCCCGGTCGATTGGCAAAAATTTACCCAATAAACTAGTCAGCCAACAAATAAAACTTTATCTTCATTCTATCCACAGAAATAACAAAAACAAAAACAATATTAATTTTTATTACAAGAATCAAATGCATAAAAGTTATAAATTAGATGAAAAAGCAATAACTAACATTATACATGGACATGTTAAACCCAGCAAACACCTGAAACTAATTAAACTCCTCATCTACTACACCAAATTTAAAACGTGAAATCTCATTATTAAAAATAATACAAACTCCCTTAAATCCTATGATGAGAAAATAAATATAAATCCTATGATGAGAAAATAAATATATGTCTATTTCAGGAGTGACTTCCAAACTACATACGAACCCCTAATACCTACATTGGCCTTACAACCACCAACTTCTCTTGTCATCTTACATACTACATCAAACATATAACTACAGTACTTAATAATAACACCAATAAATTTACATGTGCTGAAATATGAAAAATCCCCACCATTAACTCCAAAATCACATATAAAAATGACAACAAAAATATGTCGAGAAATCATTGAAGTTGTGGGGTTTAAAATTTTTATGAAGGTCAGTGGCTAAGGGCAAGACTGTGTTGCCGTAAGTTATCTGACTCCATATTTTTGGTTATTTTGCTTTACCCCACGTTGACTTGGCCGGTGCAATGCCTTGCCCAAAGAAGGTCCATAAGAAATATAAAAAGGGAAGATAAGAACAGATAAAAGACGAAAACATTTCTTTCATACTTTCCTTTATTTACTTGGTGAATGGACTAACCAACGCTATGTCCCAAGACACAGCGTGGTGCCCAAAACACCAGATAGTAAAATCGGTGTTGTCGGTTCGACGTCACCACCCGAAAAAGAGGTCGGTTCACAGAAAACCTGAGTATTTATCTCTCTTCACCGGCTCCAAATTTGCTACGCCAAAATCCTTCTAATTTTGGTGCGACCGCTTCTCATTGGCTACTTTACATTTTATTATTTTTCTTTTTTCTGATTTTAACCGGATGGATGCGTGGAGCCTTATGCGTGGCGACGCATTTATACATTTCGTATCAGGCAGCCGACGAGTCAACATCCGGTTGGGAGTTCTTTGGTAATTCCTAAATCGCCACAAAGTCCTCGGTATTAAAAATAAACAACCAAACATAAATATAATAGCATTCAATACTTGCACTAACACATTAAATATCCTCAATAACTAACATGCTAACCAAAAAACCTTCACTAATGATAAACCCACCCAACAAAAAAGATATTGCACCTATACAAAAACAAATATTAACTACAAAAATTAAAAATAATCCCCATGAAGATAATCAATCAATATGATCAAAAGCACTTGAGAGCAAAACTCGTCTATCAATTGGATCCTGATACAAATAAACTAGCAAAAAACAGAGAAAAAAGATAAGATCGAAAAACAATAAAGTTCCCCGTGGTTTTAACCAAACAATAACTTGCTACCAAAATATACACAATATATATATATATATATATATATACATGTATATATGTATGTATTTAGAATATCCTAATTGCTGATATCTAAAAGTGTTCAATACACGAAATAGAGCAAAACTAGATCACCTAAAAAGCCAGAACTTATCTACATAGGTTTCTCCTCCTGGATCATCAGGATTGTTCTGACTAAAGAGGGTTGGTCCAAACGACATTTTATTGATAAAATGGTCATCTGAAATGTTATATACAAGCATGTGGTTGCAAGGAAAATAAGACTGATAAGAAGATTTAGTTTATTTCATTTATTGAATAAATAGAATAAACAAGTGGATGAAATATCTGGCCGGCTGATGGGCGTTTATCTAGTTGGTAACAAGCGGTTGCTTTGATCTGGTCTGACGGTGTTGTCGGGCCATGCTCTTAGCGACGGCCGGCGATTCAACTGCCAGTGTGACCTCTGCTTGCCTTATCTATAAGTTCCCAACTTCCCAACACCGGCCCAAGAAAATACTATTTGTGGAAAAAAAATGATTGGTTGAAAAACTGACCTTTTTTTATAGAATTTTCTGGGGAATTTGAATAGACTATTTGCAGAGCCTATGCACAGAAGCCATGATTTTCTCAGTTTGACACTGGCCATTGTTGGGTCAACATCCAGTAGCTGTTATTTTCTTCTGCAGTGTGGATGTCTGTCAGTCTGTGTTTTGTGTATTTTAGTAGTTAGGTATGTGAAGAGTTAAGTGGGTGAATCAGAAGACATTTGATGTATTTTACTATAACAGAAAGAATAAAAAATTAGCAAATCCATGCTAATTTTTATTCTTTCTAATTAGGTATACTTAGTGTATTGAGCACTTTTATGTATCAGCTTAGATAACTCTGTAACCTCTTGTTCTTCCCTGGAAAAAATGCATTGTGGTGACTATGTGGAAATATAATATATCTTGCCAACTTTACATAATAATATGCTAGGTATATCATGATAAATATGGGGAATAACATGTACATTTTTAACTCAAGCTTCTTAATTAGGCTGAGAACTTTTCAGCAAACCATTGTGTGTGTGTGTGTGTGTGTGTGTGTATATATACGTATATATACACACACAAGATAGGTGCATATAAGTGTATTATACATATATATATATATATATATAAGTAAAGTTGGCGACCTTAGTCGAGGGTGACCCAAAGACTCCCTTTTTGATAGCTGCAACACCAAGGTGTAGGGGAGAGTGCTATTCCTTTCCTTGGATTGTTCCACTTTACCCTTGATCCATACCTTATAATGCTGAGTGTTAAGCAAGGATGCATCAAGTACCATTTTTTGAGTCTTTGGTATGACTCAACCTGGGATTGAACCCAGGTCTCCCGGGCCATTGACGAACACTCTAACCATCATGGCAATGTCCGGTTATACTTATATATATATATATATGTTTGTGTAATGTAATGGTTGTTTGGTTAGTAGACCATTATTATTAGTTTCAATTCTCAGTGGGTACCTCATACTTCTGGCCTTAGGGCTAGCTAAGTTAACCTTATTAAATGAATATTTATGTCCTGCAACTGTCATATCACAATAGCAATGTAGTTTCTATCATTTATGATTGGATTATTTACATATTGATCAGTACTTCTACCATTGATAGATTAAAAATGTTTACATCAGTCATCTTGGCCAGTTGAAAATGTAGGAGCATCAGTCAACTGTAATCCTTTGAAATCATTTGAGGAAAGAAAGAAAGAAAGAAAGAAAGAAAGAAAGAACAAATGAAAGCATAGGAAGAAGAAAGCAAAAATGGACGATAAGTTAGAACAAAAAGGGAAACTAAAAAAACAGACAAAGAACTCAAAGTGATGCAGAAAAGGGAGAAGACTGAAAAGAGAAAGAAAGAAAGAAAGAAAAAGAAAAAGAATGTGAAGAGAGAATTAGAGAGAAATAAATTGTGGGCATAGTTTTTTAAAATATTGTAAAAATTTACATTTTTGTTTTTTGATTCTAGCATGAAAGCTGAAAGAAAATAAACAATATTTTGGTATATTTTGCTTTCTTACTTTAAGAAAGATAAAAGTGCAACTTAAATTAAAAAAAAAAAGTGCTGTGAATGAGCAAATAACTCAGAAAAGAGTTGGTTGGTTGTTTTTATGGCGTATCAATTTTTGTTAGGTTATTTAATGCTGAAGTATTTCTTGTAAGCAATTATATCATCATCATCATGGTACGCCACTGGCACGGATTTCCCTGACCCTCTCCCATCACTCATCCCTATCATCCGTCATTTTTGGTGGTCTTCCATGCTACATCCTGTATCAGTGCAGAGCTGTGGTAGATAGATTCTAACTGGTTGCTCTACCCTTGCTTGTCTGTGTACGGGGGTCCACTGGAGTACATCACTTATGAGCTCGCCCTTACTTCTCCAGCAGTGTCCTGAATGTCTTGCCTGCCTAATTTGGATGGTTTTTGAGATGGGTGGTAGGTGTCCATACAGCTGCTGCTTTGTTGGATGCTTGCAGTATCCTTATGCAATTGATGTCAAACTTTCTCTCCATACACTTGGTCAGCATCCATATGGTGCATCCATACAGTAATATTGATATAACCTCTGCTTGGAAAAAACTGAGCTTTATTTTATCTGATAGGTCTGACTTCCATATGACCCATAGTCTATTGATGGCTGTCCATTGCTATCTAATAATAATCATTTGTAAATAATTATAGCTTCAAATAACTATTCTATTAATATTTTAAGAGCCAATGTTCACATTCATTTAAACCTGGTAATCCCTTCATACTTCATTGCAAGGTTAATGTTTTAAGAGCCATTGTATTAATGTAGTTGAAAATAATTTAAAACATTATCTCTGATCTATTTGACTCATACATGGGACCCTAACTGGTACAATCACTTCAGGTGAGAGTAAATCTGGGAGTAATGGTAATGAAGAAGTGACTTCATACTTCTTAGAGCTCCAGAATTGAAGCCCCACAACTGAATGTAGAAGGGATTTGAAATGTTACTTGTTGAATAAAGCTTCATGTCTGTGTTGACTAGTTGAGGTGGATATTTATTGAATGAAGACATTACTTGAGAATAATCAACATTGTGCAATGCAAGAGATAGTCAACACGTGCAAAATATCCTAATAAAGTGTTGAACATTATTTACACCAGCTTTGTTAGAGCAGCAAATCTGCACTGATAGATTTACTAAATGTACAGACATTTTTTAGTCTCGTATATGCAAGATGAAATAAAGCTGTTTGGGAAAATGTCAAGTGTATATAAGTTTTGGTGAGTACTTGACACTATTTTTAGTTTTATCAAACATTCTTATTTTCACTAAAATGTACCAGCTGACTTGAATAAAAAAAAACATTTTGAAAACAAGTTGCATGACATATATAAACAATCATATAAAAAAAGCTTTGAAGTCTTCGGCTAAGGTTGTTGAAATAATCAAGATGGAGCAAAATCAAAGATGAATTTTTGAAAATGTTGAATTTGTTAAAAAAGAGAGAAAAATACAGTGATGCAGAAAAAAAGAAAGAAACAAACAAACAAAGCATGGAAAAAAGAAAGCAAAGAAGTTAGAAATGGAAAAACAGAAAGAACACAAAATGATATTGAGAAAGAAGCAAGAAGAAGACTAAAGAAAGAAAAAAAAGAAAGCATGGGAAGAAAAATGTTTAGTTCTTTATTGAAAAAATCATGCTGGAGCAAAATCATTTTAAATGGTGAGCTCCTATTTATTTCTGTAGAAACTATAATACAAAGTACAATATTGTTTTTGGATAGAGCAAGTTTTTAGCTATGATATATTTCTTTTCTACATAGTCACCACAACGCATTTTTTCCAGGGAAGAACAAGAGCTTACAATGCACACAGCAGAGATGACATTGTCAGAAAAATATTGTTAGCATGGACAATCTTTCATTGGCCTGACTGTGCAGTTGAACTGATTGAGAAACTCTTCATTAGTGGGTTAACAATTGCATTGTCATTTACATCACCATCATCACTACTTAAACACATCACCAACCATCTAACTGTATGGTCCTCATTCATAAACATAAACATTCAGCAAGTATCAGTGAATGTCTGGAGGTGAAATTTTTCTGCATGAAGGAAATCAATGACACATTTGCTTTCATGTTAGACATCATTTTGCTAGACTACCACACAGCTGATACCTATAACAAGGCATAGTCTTTACTATAATACCTCTCAACATCTGCCTCAGATGTCATGTTCCTATATAATAGAAAATTTTTAAAAGATAGAATAAAATATCAGTCTCATATCTTTCTAGACACATTATCTTTGAACAAGTATTTCCTAAAAATAAAAAGCCAACTTTGTGGTTGCCCTTAAGGAACTGTTGAGGACATGCAACCATGTTAAACTAATTGAAATTGTCAGCTAAAGATTTTCAGCACTGTTTCCAGTTGTGGAAACAGTGTATTTGTTAGTGTGTAGTTTCCTGAGAGAAATATTTTGAAGGAGATAAAGTTGATTTGTAATTAAGTTGATAATGAAACAAAATTTACACAATCAGTCTCTACTTAATAGACAGACCTTTTATGTGTTGACCACAATAAGTCTATAGCCACATTGAGAAAGATATTTATTTTTTCAACAATCTGAGACCAAACTGCATCTGATGGTGAAACTTCAGTTCTGAAGGTCTGAGGAGTGTGGAGTTCATTGCCATTATTTTCTGGTCCACTCAGACCTTAAGTAGTAGTACTTGTTATGGTCTCATTGATGGGTCAAATAGGTCTGTTTAAAAATATTAGTATTAGATAGATAAGTGCTTGAAACAATCATGTTGGAGCAAAATCATTTGCAAATTATTTGTATTAAAAGTTATTACTTGAAGCTATAATTGTTTACCAAGGATCAATATGTTTCTTCCAGAAAAAGGAGACTAACTAAAGGACCCAACAAGGATTGATATACCAATAAATCATATGAAGTAATTATGATACAGTGAAAATTGAAGATATCATTCTAACTAATTCAGTACATATCAATTTTTAATAATTTTTGAGTTTAAATGTCACTAAACCTTGTATCTCACTAAATCCTTTTAATCATTTAAAAGAAATATAAACTGACTTTTCTAAGATTTTAGAAGTACCTGTCAATTACTAAAAATAAACTTTTAAATGCATTTAAAGTTATTTTTCTATTTTTTCTTTAAATAATAGATGAAAATTTTTCATAACATATAAACATAAAACTTCATAAGATCAAAAATAGAATATGTCTTTGAAATTTGGAATCCATATAATATATAAAAAATATATATAAGAGAAAATGATAGAATTGAACAAGTTCATTAACATTTCATGAATTGAATACCTAAGATGTCAAATCTTTTGTACTCCAAGCAATTTATTAAACCATAATGTCTTGAAGAAAGATGTGTTGTCAGCAACTAGGTGTTTGAGTATGAAATGCTGAATTAGATGGTATCACTTTCCTTTTCTAATCTTTTTACTCTTATCTAATAGAGCCAATCTATATAGCTATATACATATTTTACCTCTTTTTTCAGAGATGCAATAAAAATATTTATCCACATTTCTTTTCAATTATAGTAATTCCTAAATGAAAATCTCTTCCCTCCTCAATTTTTAAATCGCATTCAATTTCTGTCTTTAAGGAAAGAATAGTCTCTGTAGTCTGATCCAGAAACCGTGCCTAGCATCAAATTTTATAATAAAAATAATATTTTTCTTTCTTCACTTAAAAATAATTGCATTATTGATATATGATAACAATATAATTGTATTCTTCAGAGTTATAGTAATAATCTAAATATTCTTTATGTACTTTTTTTTCTCCAGAAAGAGGTATCTGTTCCTCTCCCAGCAGTGTGGGGTCAGCATCCTCACAAACAAACCAAGCTGCTGAATGTGGGGTCTGTGTCCTTACCACCAGCTAAAGCAGATGACAAGGAATCCAACCAACCACAGTTGCAGATCCAGCACAGCCAACAAACCAATCACTGCTGCTCTCAAACAGCTCTTTTTCAGGGCTAGCTTCAGAAAGTCTTTTATTCAATCAGCTCTTCTAAGAGCTAACTTCAGAAAGTCTTCCGAGATCACTATTGGTCTCCTCATCACACCTTTCTGGCAGATATCATGAGAAGACGACACAGCAGCCTGCACCAACTGCAGACTTGCTTCAGCTTAATTGTGACTACTGAAATATCAAGGTCTGTTCGATTGTAACATTATGTCAGGTGACGTCATCATATTGAGTCCAACTTTTAAGAGGCTGTGTATTAGATTTTTACGGCAGTGTTTTTAAATTATTTATTAATATATTCTTTTAAATATTGAAATTATTTATAAACAAAAACAATGCCTTATGTGTTGTACTGTGGGGTTTTAGGCTTGAAGGTCAGGGGCTAAGGGCAAGGCTGTGTTGCTGTAAGATATCTAACTCCATATTTTGGTTATATTATTTTACCCCACGTTGACTGGCTGGCGCAATGCCTTGCCCAAAGAAAGTCCAAAAAATATACAAAAAGAAATGATAGAAACAGATATTAGAGATGAAGACGTTTCTTTTATATTTTCCTTTATTTACTGGGTTCAACAACCATTCTGTGGATGAAGAAGTTTTTCCTGAATACATTGAAATGGTTGAATCCCCCAGTTAAGGTGTCAAAAAATACGTTAATTCGTTTCATGTATGTAGGTGTCCGCATTTGGTATTTCGGGCTTCCATAAGGGTTAGTTTTCTTTTGGAAGTTCTGTCAAAGTCCGGTGTTAGTTTATAGTTCAGTAGTGGGTCTTGTATATTTCAGCATAATGTTGACCGATAGAGAAAGGGCTGCTACTGGGTGAAGGGACTAACCGACGCTACGTCCAAAGACGTATGTGTGGTGCCCAAAACACCAGCACGAGGTTATCAATCCGCTGGTCACTGCCTAAAAGAGAAAGATAATATTGTCCCCTTTGTCAAGAGGATGACTTTTCTCTTTTACGTATGCGTCATCCCCTTTTCCTGTCAGGGACTTTTGGGAGTTTCTGCAAATTTAATAGTTTTCTTTTTATTTATTTATCTATATATTTATTTTTAAAAAATTAATTTTAAATTATTTATTTATTTATTCGTCCCCTACAGTACCAAATTGCAAATGGAATTATAAAAACTGCCCTAAAGCTCATGTATTTTCTTTTCCTAAAGATAAAGAGTTATCTGACGTTTGGATTTGTACAATCAAAAGAGAAAATTTTTCACCCACAAAATTCTGCTGAGTGGGTATTTTTTTGTATTAGAAAATGAGTAAATTAATTGAAACTTTAATGATTGAATTAATTTCACGTCTTTGTAATTCACAACACAAAGTTGAATCTAGAGAGAAAGTTAAGATACATTCATCACTCGCATGGTTTTTTTTAAAACTAAAACCTCATAAAAAAATAAACTTAATAATTTTGATAAAAATTCATTCAGGATTATTTTTTATAGGTGTAGAAATAATTCTAATAATTCTAAGATTTTTTAGAATTGTTTCATTCGTGAATAAAATTATAATTGAATTAATTTCATATCTTTGTAATTCACAACATTAAAATAAAGTTTTATAAAAAAAGCTTTCAAATTTAATTGAAACTTTTAGGGTTAATTCAATTTCATGTGTGGACAATTGACAACATATAAAAAAAGAAAGTTGCGAAAGTTTTTAAAAACGAAAACGTCATTTAAAAAAAAATAAGCTTTAAAGAAATTTTCGATTTCAATTCATTCATGAATTCATAAAGAAATATTTTTAAAGGCATAAAAAACAATTCTAATCATTCTAACAATTTTAAGAATTGTTTCATTCGCGAATAATACTTTAAGTGAATTAATTTCATGTCTTTGTAATTTACAACACATTAAAACGTTTTCTTATAAAAAGCTATTAAATTTAATTGAAACTTTAAGGATTAAGTTAATTTCATGTCTTTGTAATTCACAACACATTAAAAAAAAAGTTGGGAAAGTTTTTACTAGCTGAAAACCTTACTTTTTTTAAAAAAAAAAACTTTAAAGAAATTTTCAATATAAATTCAAAAAAGAATATTAAAATCAATAATGTCATTTCTACTTTTGGTGCAACAAGAATCAAACAAACATTTTAATTTAAAAAAATTTATATATGAGCAACTAAACTTAATGACAGAATAAGTTTGATTATTCAACAGAAATAATATTTTCTTCATTGTTATATAACTGCTCCTCTAATTGTTAAGAGAGAGCAAAAATATAATTTTACCGAGCTATTCAATCATTAAAAGACTAACCTTATCAACATATGTGAATCCTTTGATTGAGCAACATGATAACAATTTTCTTATATATATTAAAAATAACTCAAGTTACTAGTGCAGCGGGACACTAAAGTATCTTTACTTGTTGATGAAATTCACCTAAAACCTTATATTGATTATAAGGGTGGTAATATTTTTGGCTTATCTAACAGCAATGAAAGTGCAACAAGTGATTTTGCTTTTTTGCTTAGTAGTGTATGCTCACAATATGTTGTGCATGTTATGCCAACTAAATGTCTTAAAGTTGAGAATTTATTTGACATAATTAAACATATAATGATTGGTTTAGAGGAGATAAACTTTCAAGTATTATCAATCATAACAGATAATAATGCTATAAATAAAAAAGCCATATCTTTCTTTTGCAGTCTCCCAAAACTTTCCATTGTATATCCACACCCAGTTATAAAGTCTCAACCTCTCTTTTTCGTCTTCAACTCATTCTATATATCAAAATGCATCAGAAACAATTGGATTGGTCAAAAAGATGCAATTAAATGCATGCTATTCCCAAATCATGAATTAGATAGTATCCAAAGTGCCCAATTTTGTACCTTACAGAAACTTCATGCTCTGGAATCTCACTCAATT
Organism: Sepioteuthis lessoniana; assembly: GCA_963585895.1. Lineage (NCBI taxonomy): Eukaryota > Metazoa > Mollusca > Cephalopoda > Myopsida > Loliginidae > Sepioteuthis > Sepioteuthis lessoniana. Next base: position 37,174,802 of record OY757932.1, read on the forward strand.
TTGAAATATTGTTATAAATTGACCTCAAAGGCACTTTCTCCTACTAATCTTGAAAGGCAAAATGTTAATTTAATTCAGCAAATTTTTAATGAATACACTATTTAGGTATTATTGACCTTAGGAAAACAAATATTTGCAGGAGTTGCAGAATATATAAACATATTTTATATTTGGTGGACAATAATGAATGTATATATATATATATATATATATATATATATATATATATATATATATATATATAGAATTAACTTAAATCGCGAGTCGAAAATCTTCTACTAAAGTTTCACATCAGGAAGCCTACATCAGATGTAGGCTTCCTGATGATCCGTTTAGGTGAAACTTTAGTAGAAGATTTTCGACTCGCGATTTAAGTTAATTCTATAATTGGCTCCATTGTATTGTGTTGAGCACTTTAGTAATTATAGCATTGCAGCATTCGCGGAGGGTTTTTTGGTTTTCTTTTGACCACTGACTGCGTACCCATTGATTTTTTTTCAAGGAGTCGTACGAGGTTGGCCTTTTCTTTCTTTTTTACCTAAAAAACTTTTTTCTTTTTCCTCTGGGCGGTGATTCGAGGTACTTTTATCTCTTGTTCCTGACCAGGGTTTTTTTTGTTTTTTCCGATACCGTGAATACTGGTAGATATTAGATTAGTATATATATATATATATATATATATAAAGGTTGTCAGCTTAGAAATAAATACTGTAATCAACTTGGGGTGAATGAAGAAAACCTTAGATTTCTCTCTGTATTCTGTAATTGGTTAGAATCTTGGAATAGCATTTCTGGAAGAAATAGCAAATTAACAAAGGAAATTTTCACTGCTTTGCATAATACAACCTATGCATTCCTAGAACTGACCAAGTATTGCATAGAAGAATTGAAAATGCAATACATATTACCTTGTAAATTTCAAACTGATCACCTTGAGGCCAGGTTTGGTCAATACTGGCAACTTAGTGGGGATCAGTATAATATCTCAATACAGCAAGTGTTTGAGTGTGAAAAAATATTAGCATGCTATCAGTTTTAACATTAAGCTTACCATTTAATCAGAAATGCATTAAAATTGATTTTTTAAAATTTATAAGAATCAAACTGGGATGAAGTAACAGGAACAAAAGTTAGATATGTGCCAATTTAGAATTGATGTTAAAGTTAATATTAATAAATATAGAGGAGTTCTTCCTGTAATACTATACTTAGCAGGTTATTGCTGTTATGTAGTTTTTAAGAAAATTAAATGCAATAGTTGCAAAGATTTAATATCTGGAAGAAATAGTGGAAAAAATACCTGAAATAAACTGCTTTTTATGGGGGATTAATAGAGGTTCCTCTTATATCCTAATGATACAACTACAAATTTTGTGATATATAATAATGTTGTCATTGATAAGCTGATAAAACATCATTCTTTTCTTCATTCAGTAAATCAAAGGAAATTAGCTGTGCATATAACATTGAATTTTTTGGCAGATTATGAGCTTCTTTTTAATGATGACACTTTTGATGAGGGTCACAGTATAGAAAAAATACAAAGAATGTCTGGAGCTCAACAAATGCTCTTTTAAATAATTTTGTTCTAATGAAAATAATAATATTAAAAATAACAAGTTAACCAAAAAAAAACTTTAAACATTCAGCTGTAACCTCTTTTTCTTTAAGTACTATTTGATTTTTAAATCTCTTTATTATTTTGTATCTAATTTATTTGCTTGTTTGTATTTAATTTATTTGTTTCTTATTTATATTTAATTGTTTTATTTATTCATCATTTACTTGTAATTTGTTTGTTTATTTAATCATTGTTTGTTTCCTAATTTCTAATTCAGTTATTGCTGTATTTGAGTAATAATCACTTAATGATTACAAAATTGTAACTTTACATTAAATCTTATGCAATCTTAAGGTCATCCTCTTTTTAAACAGAATGAATATCAATACAGAATTATTACTCTTATAAAAGTAAATTACATTTTCTATTAAATTATAATATTAAAATCTTTCAAAACATTTTCATTCATTTATTTATTTATTTTTTAATTTGATTTTCGCATTTGAGGTATTATTTTCTTCCAATGATTCCTAATTTGAAATTTTTTTCTTTATTTCATGCTTTTTAGACTTTTGTCTTTTTATGATATAAAGAAAGTATCTGTAGCTTATGTATCTCTACTGATTGAATAACACCACTCACATAGTGGAGAGTAACATCAAGTAATCTGAAAAAATCAGCAAGTTTTTTTAGAAAATAACTGATATATTATAAATTTCATTCCATCAATAAAGGAACACTGAAAATTTCATTGAAATCAGATAATTCCCAGATTTTTGAGTTTGGGTTTAGGTTTGGTTTGGTTTTATGGCATATCAACCATTGTAGGTTATTTAATACCAAATCCATTTTTATACATATAAACAGTTCTATTTCAAACAATTCAGTTTACTTTGAGTAGAGTTTTTTGTTTACTCTCAGTTAAATGTCAAAACAGTTCTATTTCAAACAATTCACTTTAGCATAAGTACACAGTTTAGTTCTATTTGACCCATATCAGGTGCTACCACTCTGAGCCAGAGTGGACCTGGAAGCAAAGGCAATGGAGAGGTACTCTGCATTCCCCAAATGTTCAGCATTACTGGAATCCCATTATCAGATTGTTTAGTGTCATATCTAGGACATTCATTGGTGGGGGGGTCTTATCCCTCTGCAGAGATGCAGTTGGTGTATTCTAGTATTCTACAGCCCCAGCCGACTGGGCAATTTGATTTTTGGTGATTTTTTTTATCAGGGCTAGTGATTTGTTACCTAGGTAATGACATTTTCAAATTTACTAATTTTTTAGAACATTCTTGGTAGATTCAGTGCTGAATAGCTGATAGAAAATTTTGTTTATGGCATATCAATCCTTAGGGGTTATTTAATGCTAAACATGCTCCAGTTAATGAATGCTTATATATATATATATATATATATATATATATATATATATATATATATATATATATCAGCAGTTATTAACTGGAGCATGTTTTTAGCATATTAATTTGTTTAATCTTAATCATTTGTTTGCACGTATTCAAATGGTTTCAAGTATTGCGAACACTAATAATTCTAAATCATTTTAAACATTGCTATCTAATACCAATAATTCTATTTGATATTAATCATTTGTTTGCACACAGTTAAATGATTTCAAGTATTGCTATCTCAGAACAACTGACCCTAGCCACTGCCTAAAATAGGGTTAGGTACTTGTTTTCTACAAGAGCAATTTGAAGAATACAATTGGGACAATTGGGTATTAAGGCTTGACATGAACAATCAAATGATCAGATTGCTTTTCTAGATCAGTAATTCAACAGAATGTTGGAAGTCATGTGACAACTTTGGTTGCTGGGTCATAGAGTGCTCAGCCACCAGGATCCCTTCCTCAAACATTACAAGTCATCATCCATGGCTAACAAGTAGCCTTTGGTGGTGGTTTTACTCTTCTGCAGACCTACAGACCCAAGCAATATATTTGATGACAGCCAATAAATAAGCTGAAGATTATCAAATGACCTACACAGATGATTTGTTTATAGTGGTGAAAAGGGTTTGTATGAGATTTGCTATGCTTTTTGAATGAACTGATAATAAAAGAATTGGTGACCCAATGTGCTACAGATTCTCTGAACAACATTCTACAGATTTTGAATTCAGAGTTTTTCCTTCTCCTAGACTGGTTGCCTTTCCAAGACTATTGACCCATAGCTCGGGTAGAAGAGATAGATTCATGCTTTCCTAAGAGCATTAGTGGGAAGTAAAATGCAAACAGCCTTATCTAGGATTTAGATTCAGCTTATCAGGACCATTCCCTTTGACTTTGTATAAACAGTTGATTAAAGTTGTCTGAATTTCTGAGATGAAGCTTGATGATTTTTATCTTTCAAGATTTTCAGACTATTGACTTCATCTTTATTGTTATATTCATGTTTCAGCCAATATGTCCTCCGGCTTTCTTCAGGCATTTCTCCTTGAACTTTGGAGCCGACATGGAACTTCAAACCACGTCCTTTATTTACTCCACAGGGGTCACTTGCTCTTATTTTGTTAACCATAACTGGGTACAAGTGATAAATATTCCTGTATTGTCACTCACCTGCAGTCAGGATTGAACCTGCAACCTCCAGATTATTGTCACTTAGAAGCTTAGGAAACCAATGCTTATAAGTGTTACACCATGTGTCCAGCAGTGATTAAAGAATTGATGGTACTATTATAGTAGTTGAGGTCTACTAAATTTTTGTAACAATGTGGTAGATTGCATACTACAATAGCACCAAATTTATTCTAAAAATTATCCATGAAAACTTAATTTAATGTAGAGAAACTTTGAAACTAGTTTTTTCAATTTAATTCATATATTAGTTTCTAAACTATGAATATAAAGCAAAGATTTTTTTAATTAAAAAAAGAACAAAACAGAACTTGGATGTAAGAATTTTTGAAGTAATCAAGGTAACTTAAGACAAGAAAAAAGTAAATAAAAATCACAATAAATATAGATAATAAATAATTAAAGATCAAAGTGCAAAATCCAATAGTGGCAGCAGAGAAATTGTATAATTGGGTTTGAATGAGAGAATGATAGATGATTTATAGTATAACCTTAAAATTCAAATACTTTTAAAATACTTATACTATATATATTGTGAATATCAGGACAAAGAAGATGTTGTTTTGTTCATGACTTTATTGAGACTGACATTGTACATGTATGTGTGGAAAATCAGATATATGAGAGAATAATAGTAATTTACAAAGCTCTTTGCTTCAATGTGGCACAAGGCCGAATGAATGGGGCACCCAATGAGACTTGAACTCACTCGTGTAAGTTTGCTAGTCAAGCTTGCTAACCGTTATACCACCAAAGGTGCCCATATATGAGAGAATATGGTGGTGAAGAGAATTATTTTTGTTTCTTGATGTCATGTTACTGAAGAGTTCTAGTACAAGGGAGATAACTTGTTTCTAACTATAACATCTACACCTTTAAGTTTTTTTAGAATATATTTTTATTTTATTTTATATCTATATAATTTAAGCAAAGTAACAGAGTTATGTTTTGTTTTTATAAGTTCATTTTCTCTGATGGGTGTATTCTCCAAGTAGATTGTCGCAATTGCCAAGCTGTGACTTGCTGCCTCTCTGTATTCTGCTTTCTATTAGTCCGTGCTAATCCTGCTTCTGACTCACTATCTGATGGTAGAATCCGCTCTTCCTCTCTTTCCAATTGTGGGGTAACCTATGGGGTTTCTTTGGGTACAATACAATTGTGTGTCTTTAGTAAGTTCCTACAATTTTGTTGTAGTATGGTATTAGCTTGTCAAGACTGTATATGAACTCAGTGCTACCTCAGCTCTTACTGTTCCTGTCTCATTCCTTGATAGGGTCTCGTATTCAAACATGATCCTCTGGTTTTAGCAGTTCCAGTTCCCTTGTGCCCTGTCAATCAAAATAGAGTTTTTGTTTTGCCTTCTGTCTGTTCCTTCCACTGAGGTTTACACTTATCTTGATAATTTTTATTAGCTCTAGGAGATTATTTTTTAATTTTCTCCTCATCAGCATTTCTGCAGGGTTCACCTCAAGTGGTTCAATGGATTAGTAATCCTAACGACAGGTCTTTGCATTTCCTTTATAGGTCTTTTTATTGTTTTTATTGTTTTTTCCACTAGTCCATTTGGTTGTGGGTATAACGGTGATGTTGTTTTTTGAAGTCCCATGCTGCTGTGAATTGTATGTACTTTGCTGATGTAAAATATGGGCCATTATCTGAGAACATTTCTTCAGCTACTCCAAACCAGCTGAAGCTATGTTGCATTGCTTTAACAATCATTTCACTTGTTTGATTTAGTATCTGGTGTAGTTTGAGTGGCTATCCACTATTATTAGATAAGTTTTGTTATTATGTCTACACAGATCTACAGCAACTTTTTGCCATGGTTGTGTTGGTATTTAGTGGTTGATCAGAGGTTGTTTTGGTCATGCATCACTGTAGTTCATTCACAAGTTACAATCTTGTACTACTCTTTCAATATCTTTGTTTATAACTGGCCAAAATGGATACTCTGGCTCAGTGTTTACATTTTTCTTGACCCTGAGGGCCTGCATGTATCTTCTCCAGGATGTTTGTTCAAAATTTTGTAGGGACTATGATGCATTCTCCTTTTAATATTAAGTAATGAAAAAATATCAGGTCAGTTCAGTGATTGAAATACAGTTGTGCCTCCTTTTTGCACTGTTTTATTGTATCTGGCCAACCATGCATTATATAGCTTGTGAGTATTTGCATCATTGGGTCTGATGCCGTCTATTTTTTCAATATCTATTTTTTTTGTCTGTGATCAGTGTATACTTTATCACCGCTGCTACCTGTGATTCTAATTCTTACTCTGTTTTATCAGTCTTTTACATTTTTTCTGTCATTGCATCTGCTGCATACATGGATTTATGGAATGTAACTGACTTGTAGATCATATTTTTGCATTTTGAGCTGAATTCTTTATAGCGATGCTGTTCAATCATTCAGTGCTTTTTTAAATATGGATACAAGTGGTTTGTGGTCCATTTCCAGTTGCACTGGTCTTTCATATATGTACTGATGAAAGCGTTCACAAGCATACTATCACCAGGGTTTCTCGTTCTATCGGTGTGTATCTGCTTTGTGTCTCTGTTATTGCTCTGGATGCATATGCCATTAATCTTCACGTTGCTGCTCAAGTATGGCTCCCAATTTTGTCTTGCTTGTGTTGCAGGAAATTTTTGTGGGTAATATTGGATTGTAAAATTGAATTAGTGGTTGGGATGATAGCATTCTTTTTAATTCATTAAATTCTTTCTCATGTTCTGGTCCCTATGTGAAGACTACATTAGATTTCAGTAGACTTCTTGTGAGAAATGTCCGTTGAGAAAGATTTTCTATGTATTTGGTAAGGTATTAAACCATGCTTAGAAACCTTGCTACATCATGTTCCTTTGGTGTTTTGACTGTGTCTTGTTTCAACCTGTTTGCAGTGGGTCGGTCGCCCAAAAATATTAATTCTTCTATGGCAATCTGGCATTTTTCTCTGTTCAGAGTTACATTGTTTGACTTGCAGATGTCAAGGACATTCTTCACTGTAAGTAGGTGGGATTTTGCGTCCCTTTTCTAAATCACAATATCATTCATTGAGGTTTCCATGTTCTAGATGCCCTTGAACATTTGCTGTATAGTTCTGAGTTATATTTCAGGCACTGACTATATTCCAAATGGTAATCTTTGGTAGCTCTTTCTACCTTCTGGTGTGATGAATGTGCATAACTTGGAGCTTTCTTTGTACAATTGAAGCTGCCAGAATACTTTTGGAACAGTCCAACTTTGAAAATATTTTTGCTCCTAACATTTTTGCCATTACCTCCTCACATGTTAGGAGTTTGAAATGCTCTCAGAGGATTTCTTTGTTCAGGTTTTGTGGATTCATACAGATCCTTAGCTTTCTGTTTGGTTTGTGAAAGATATGCATTGTACTTACCCATTCTGTCAGTTGAGTAACTTTTTTAATAATTCCTCATTTGTCCATTCAGTCAAGTTCCATTTTGACTTTGTTGTACATGGTGAATAGAATTTCCCTGCATGCTTCAATAATGGATGCTGTGTCTTGTGCAAGTTTGATGTGTATCCATCCCGGCAAACATCTTATTCTTTTAAACAACTCTCCATAGACAGATAAAATGTTGTTTTTCTCTATGTTTTGGATAATGTTCACACGTCTAATTAGGTTTAGTTTATCACGAGTCTTTCCCTAGTATAGGTTGGATGATTCTGGGAGCTTGTGTAACAGAGCTTGTGTAACAAACCTTTTCTTTCAACAGTAATGTCCTCTTTTCTCATAATTGGTACTTTGTTGCCAGTGTATGATGTTAGCCATATTTTGTTGGTTTTATCATTTTTTTGTTATATGGCATTGGTAAAATGTTTACATTCCTACCCATGTCAAGTTTCAATGGGACTGTTAGACCTCATAATTGTCCACTGTGTGTTATTAGTAGCAGCAGTTGCTTGTACTTCCTCCACTCTGTCGATCACAATGTTAGTGAAGCAGTTGTCTTCTTCATAGCAGTTTCTTTGTGCTAGTTTTATCTCGCTGATATAGTGGATTTTCTTCTTCTCTCGGCACATTTTTTTGAAAAGTCTGATGTTTTTCTGATTTCTGCATGTCTGTCCCTTAGCAGGGTATGTTCTATGAACGTGTTGATAGCCGTATCTGCTGCATTCTTTTTTCCCTCAACACATGTGCTCCTTTATCTCTTGGTCTTCTCTGTAGTTGTTCTTGTACACATTCTTTTTTTGTGGGTATCCTTGTCTATGCTTTACTTAGTTTACTACTAGGTCTTCTCCGTCCTGTGTTCCAGTTTTTGTGGTTTCATCATTTTTACAAAGTCTTATTACTATGTTCAAGTTTGGGTCTGCTTGGTCTCTCAATTTCACCTTCATTCATTCACCCAATATTCCTGGTATTATACAGTTGTGTATCATGTTGTCTTTTTGATGTTTGTTAAGAAAGAGAGTGTTGCAGAAAGAACTTCGCGTTAATTAATTTGACCATTATGGTCAACGCATATTTTCACCCAATGAGGATGACTTATCCTATTCAGCCCAGACCATTTTTCCAGGCAGCACTAAATTGGGGAAGGCCTGCCAAACACTCTCTTCCTCAGAACTTTTCAAAAAGGACAGATGTACTTACTGTCTGCTCTCTTAATTAGCAGCAGCATCATGACACCATGAGGAAAGCCATCTAATTTATGGACCTCTTGAGTCTATTCTCTTAGACCAAGGGTTCCCAGTTGAATATTAATTAGATGAATTCAATCCGCCTCACACAGGAACAACTTTACATCCTCCAAGTTTGGCTATGTCAACTGCAACGCAAAATTCCTCTCAGACATCCAGCTATTTCATCCCTTGGCAACATTATCTGGAGACATTCACACTTCTCTCCCAAACAACCAGGACCACACATTCATGGGTGACAACATCATTCCTGTCCTTAGCCAGCAAACACGACTTTTGCTATACCTATGGCGACCATATCTTACTCAAACATTCAACAATGTCTTAACCTAACGATGCACATTTCGCTTAGGCATTAAGTTGCTAAAATTTCTTCTCAACTCCATAACTATTTCCTTCCTTCCTTCCTACGAGACTTGCAGCATAAATATAAACCCTTTATTCCATGCTGCCATTAAAACCTTCATGTAAAAACCTTACGGCATCTTCGTTCTTCTCTCTCCTTTATTTTCCAACAATATTTAGCGAGGAAATAACAACGTAACAACATGTAACAATATTTCCTTGCTAAAAAAGGAATGTTTCTCCTTTCTGATCTCTATTATTGAAGAAATAATGTACGTGGGCTAAGTCTTTTTTTGCCTTCAACAAATTTTGTGAACTTGTTATTACCGTTTTCTACTTCTGTGATCATAAGTGCATTGTATATTTTAACTTTTTTTTTCTCTAGCTACATGTAGAAATAGTGCACATTTTCTGTGATCGAGTTTAGTTGTTTTTTTCTGATGCCACGAGGTACAGTTCAAATTTCTGGAACCAGGTTGTAAAGTTTCATTTTACATTGCCAGTCCAGGTCATTTGTGTTGGTATTTGTAAAAGGTCCATATTGGTGTTCTTCAGTTCTGACACCATGTAATACATTGGGTGAATATCACGACAAAGAAGATGCTGTTTGGTTCATGACTTTACTGAAATCAATATTGTATACGTGTGCAGAAAGTCAGATATATGAGAGAATATGGTGGTGTAGAGAATTATTTTTGTTTCTGGATGTCATGTTACTGAAGAGTTCTAGTACAAGTGAGATAACTTATTTCTAACTATGACAACATAAAACTAAAGTTAATGGAAAGTGCTGTCTTGGATGGAGAAGTCTTTCATTAACCTGAAACTAATTTTATTTTAAAACAAGAATGTACTGAAACTATTTGAACTTGAAAAATTGAATTGTTTTAATTTTAAAAAAAAGGGATTTTAATTTTTTTTTAAAGTTTCTTTAATAATGTCATAATAAAATAATGTATTTTTCAAAAAATGAAATTATAAATGAAATTATAACAGTTAACCTGAGTTGATGGAATGTAAAGTAAGAATATGATCAATAAGATTTATGGACATTTTACTAGAGTAAAATTAAAATTTATTATAAACTTTTATTTTATTTTCATTTTTTTAATTAGAATAACTTTATTTATTTCAGATAAAAATAGTTTCAGGTTAATTCCAAAAACGGTAGTAGATAATAGCTTCTCTTGATAACACTATATTAACTCAATCCTCTTTAAGCAACTCTTTAAAAGTACAAAATATCTATATCTAGCAAGATAAAGAATATTATCTTTGAGTAAATTTTTGCCAGATTGCTTGAACTTAACAAACGTAGAGATAAATATTAGTCAGTCATCTAAGATTTATCAAATTCTTTTAAATCTATTTCATTTTTTGAGGAGATTAATTTAGGTAAAGTTTTTTAAATTGCTATCTTCATTAAGAAATGATTAAAAACTGGTATAATGTATGAAACTCTCCTAGTAGGAAATATGATATTTCATAAGATCTATAAAAAATGAGTGTACTTTTTTTTTTAGACAAATTTGAAATGAACACTAATTTTACACAAGAAAATGTAGCCAATCAAATTAAACTTTTTGAATTTATATTATTTATATAAATCATCATCTCTTCATTAAACAGCACTTGAATTGAATTTTGAAAAATTTTTTCGTCATAAAGAAATGAAATGAAATAAAACTAAATTATTCTTTTGTTTGTTTTGATTTTACTTTTTTTGGGTGAAAAAATTGGACAGAAATTTATGTAACAAAATAAAATAAAATAAAAAGACAAAAAAAAACTTCTGAAAGAAAGTATAAAACTTCTTATTCTTTGAATTAAATTAGTCCACTTTATGAAAAAGCTTCCTTTTTCATTCCTTTTTATAAATTTATCTTATTAATAGTAACAGGAAGTCTTAGTTCAGCCATATTGATGACTTTGAATTAATGGTCCGTAAAAAATACTTTTTATTCATTTAGTTTAGCTTAGATTAGGATAGGACCAAATGAAAGAAAATAGGTGTAGGTGAGGGCTATAAAGATTGTCTAGCGCCTATCATTCAAGGATGAGTGCTTACACAGTGCTAAAAAAAAAGGGACCCCCCCAAAAAAAACAAAAAACAAACAAAGAACGAAACAAAACGAAAAGAAAAAGGGCATTCCCTTCTTTTCTTCGTAGGTTCAAAAAACAAAATTGACCTGTTGAAAATACAAGCTTGACGATCAGACTGATCAGGATGAAAAGATATGTCCATGTCTTTTTTTATTACTCTTTTATACTTGGATTGTCTTGGCGAACACGTGCGTATAAACGCTGGCAATGTTTTGAAAGCGGTAGCTACATAGTTTCTTCAAGATAAAAATTAAATAATCAACTGTCAATATTTGTGATTGTTGTTGTTGATGATGATGGTGATTGTCGTGTTGCTATTTTTTTTTAAAATATGTATATTTAAAAAAACTCCACTCTGAGTTTAAAGTTTTTTTTTAGTTCAAAGTAAAATGTCAAATTAAATTTCTTATTGTAGCAACAACTTAGACAAATTAGGGCAGTGTTTTCTTTATTTCCCTTAATGCCTAACCTAATCTGATTTTTTGTAAATTAAATCTTATTTATATTCTGTTATTTCACTAATGTTTTGGAAGAAAAGTATCTAATTAAATGCGTGTTTTATCATCATCATCATCATCATTATCATCATCGTGGTGGTAGTAAAAGAGCAGCAGTAGTAGTAATAGTAGTAGTAGTGGTGATGATGATGATAATAATAAAAATAATAATAATAATAATAATAATTATTATTATTATTATTATTAATGATACTAATAATAGATTGATTAATGATAATAATGATAATGATGATAATAATAATAATAATAATAATAGATAGATAGATAGATAGATAGATAGATGGTCTATTTAAAATAGAGACCCGGTTTTCGTGTTATACTAGGCAATTCCTAGGGCCCAATAGATAGTGTAATGGTTAGCAAGCTAGATTAGTAAACCTTCACGAGTGAGTTCGATTCTCCTTGCGTGCTCCATTCATATGGCCTTGTGCCCTATCCAAGCAAAATGTTTAGAGAAATTACTGCTCAGTAGTACTTATTTTTAAGACTTGACACGAAAGGTTAACAATGAGTGATTTGATACATTTCTCATCCTCCTAATCAATTTTGTTGAAAAAGTATATCTTTTTTTAACACTCACAGCTAGTTCAACTGACCTAGATCATAATAACCTCTTTTTGTTGGTCTCTTAAGAAGCCTCTCTTTAAAATCTATTCGCCATTATAGAAGTTATTCTCATTTTTCAAATTCTGAAATCAGATTCTAAAACCTTGTACCCCCAAGATACTTCTATTTTGATTAGTAGAAAGTAAGATGTTTAGTTAGAAAAAAAAACCTATACGCTGAAACAATGATTATAATTTTTTTAAAAATTACCCTCCCCCAACAAAACAAACAAAAAACCCAACAAAAGACAATACATGTGCACATTGTAATTTGGGGAAATTAATAATTTTTCTCAGCGGATTTATGGGAAATTGAACGACACCCTCACATGGGTCTTAAGAAAAAATAAGCAACGCGGTAAGACGTTTAAATACGTTTATATAAGTACGAAAGAGTTCCTAAAGCATATTCCCTTCGCGGTCAATAGTCTTTAAGAGAATAAAGCTAAAATTATAATACCCTTATTTGTGGTTGGTGAATGTCCTGTTGTCTTTCCGTGTATTTTCTGGTTGTGTTTAAGACTGTTTTAAGAGGGTTGTGGATGTTTGGTTTCGTAGGGCTCAAATTGTTTTCTGGGTTTTGTTTGTAGAGGTGGGGGGTCTGTTAACACCTTCAGTTACCAGGCTCTCTTTAGGTACGTCTTGGCTCGTGGAGACCCTAATCGCTTCACCCTCTCTCCGTGCCCAAGTCACATGCTCAAGTCCTTCCGTCCTGCATTCTCCCTATGTCCTCGGCCTCTCTACATTCGGGTACACAACCGTCTAGAGGATAACTCGTAATTTTCTTATATTCTCTCAACACACAGAAAAACATGCAATGCTGTCCTCATTGCATGTTCCTTACATTAGTACCTGACATAAATCAATTCTTTTATTAACAATTATTACAATAAGTTAAGTGATTACTGTAAAAAAGGAAACCTTGTTACCCTCAATATATTAGTGTAACCATGACAATTAGTGGTTACTTGACTATTAACTCTTTTAGATTTGGTTAAGTAGTTGTGTTAAGTAAAATTCTTCAGTGGGTCGGGTTTTCCAATGGATTGTTTGTAAACAGTTTTAGGGACAACCCTAACAGGCACTACCGCTCCGTGTCAGAGTGGACCTGAGAGTAATGATTATTAAGGGGTAACTCCACACTCCCCAAGTCCTACAAACGAGACCTCATCACTGGATTCAATTTGAAGTTTTTACCAGGACTGGTGGCCTAAAGTTTGACTTGTAGTGGATGTAGTTTAAAGTCATACCCACGACTAAATTGCCTTAAGTTTGGCTAATAGTGGATGTAGTTTAAAGTCGTACCCAGGACTAAAGTAGCCTTAATACACAAAGTCCTTGCTACATTTCTTCTTAATCTTCCTCTTAGTTCTTCGGGATGTCTGAATACTAGTCTTCTGCGATTTAATAGGGCTTTCTGGCATGGGACACCTTTTAACATTATGTGTCAAAGAAAGTTTCATAGGAAACAGGTGCTGTGTTATGCTTCTCATAAGACGAATCTCCTCTGGTTATCCGCGCAGAACGTATATTACCATCGTTTCTTGGAAAAGTTCGGTTAACAGCCAAACTTCTAGAATGGTCTAGATTTTGCTGGATTCTTCATCAACACCACACCGTTTAGTTGTATTTTATTATTGAAATCCATATTATCTAGGTCCTTACAACTTTCTCTTCGACTCAAGAGATATTCTTCGTTCCATAATTCTTTGAAATTATTTAACAATTTTTCTCTTTCGAAGAGATCATCTAATAATTGAGACCTGGAAGTAGGTTCCATGTTAGGACATCCACCAGAATCCGTTTTCACGGAAATGTCCCCATTAACATTTGGATTGAAAAGGCATTTGGTATCAACGGTAATACCTCAGTAACGGACGTACTTCGATATGTTAGAGGCCTGGAATTTATGGCCCTATGAATGTCAGAGATCATGGTTAGAAGTTGGAAGTAATCGGATTAAGCTCTGCCCAAGGTCTTAAAGAGACAGGTCTTTGTGGTTTTTATCATTTTTTCCCATACGCTTCCCATCCATGGGGAGTACAAGGGTATTTTTATGTGATTAATAGTGTGGCTTATAAAATTGTTTCTGAATTCATTACTGTCCAAATGATGTTCTATTACGTCTTTGCCCAGTGAGTTGTCAAAGGATCTCGCATTATCACTGTAAATGTAGGCAGGTATTCCGTATGAGTTACAAAACCTGATAAATGCTTGTATGAATACTTTGGTGCTCATGTCTTGTACAGTCTATATGTGTATGCTTCTCATTGGCTGACAAGTGAATATTAATAGATACATTTTCTCATCCTTTCCATTTCTGTTTACCCATAGGTGCCCAGTATAATCAATTCCTGTGTTTTCACCGGGATTGACTAGGTTCACACGGTGTTTAGGTAGATTAGTCAGACTAGGATACTTAAAGGCCAAACTGTTGTATCTTTTACAAATGGTGCATTTGCTCAACACTGTCTTTACTGCTTGCCTAGCTTGAGGGATCCAGAAACTAGCCACCCTGATTTTAGCTATTGTGGTGCTAATCCCTAGATGTTTGGATTGTTGATGGAATTCATTGATCAATAATTCTGTATAAGAATGGTGTTTCCCAAGTAAGATAGGGTATTTAACCTCATATCCATACCTTTTGGAATTTGTAATTCTTCCATCCATCCTTAATATACCTTCCTGGTCCAGGAAGACATTGAGGTTCTTCACCAAGAAAGAGGTTTTACTCTTTGTTGAGTCCTTTAAAAAGGAGCTATTTCCCTCCAGAGCAGTTTGATCCCTTCTCTTGCATTTGTAAAAGAATTTGTATACAAGAGATGTGACTTTATCTAATTTCTTCTAGCCGGAACATTTGGAAAAGGATACTACTTGGCTCCACGTATGATTCTATGCTATTGTAGTAAATTTTTGAGGAAACAGTATTTTTTTATTCTGTAGATAGGCGTTCAAGTCTGCTCTTAGGCCATTCTTTTTCGTCTTTAGTCAGCAAATGTGATCCATGGGATCAAAATTCGTACATATTTCCAAATTTTGCTATGGTGATTCCTCTAGATATCAAATCTACCGGGTTATCAGTTGTGTGTACATATTAGTATTTAATCCTAATATCAGAGTTTTTCTCAATTTGGTTCTTTATGTCATTTATGTCCTTGATTCAGTTTCCTGTGAATACATTTTTTATTTTTATATTGTCCTTTAATAGTCAAGGTAACACTACTTGGGCATCTACAAATATATAAATGTCTGTTATTACTGCATCAGAATAACCTCTTACTACAAAATGTAAAGCTTTAAAGGAAATGAAGACTGCTAACAATTCCAGTGTTGCTTACGATTTGGATTTTACGGATGCCACTTTCGTTTTTGCAAAAATACTTTGAGAAATTCCATCTTGCACTCCATATATTACAAACCCATATGCCTGGGGTGAGGCATCACAGAACACACAAAGCTTAGTAAGGACGTGTTCTACAGAAGCTTCTCCGAGTAAAGTTAAATTTATTAAATCCGGTTAACTCCTCAGCCATCGAAGCCCACTTGTATTGCATATGTTGAGGAATATCTGTATCCCATTCCAAATTGAGTCTCCATAACGACCTTAAAATTAGTTTCTATTTGACCGTGATGGGGGCTTAAAGAAACAAAGGATGGAGCTAGTTATTATGTTTAATAGATCTTTATGGGGATCATAGTTGTATCCAAGGACTCTTTCAAATTTAGAATTGTGTTGGGTTAAAGAATTATCCTTTTCCATCAGAGTTTTTAATTCTTTAGAATTGGAGTTGCAGGATCTTAACAAGAAATCTCTTCCTGCAATCTGGTGACAGCCATTTTGTAGATGTACATAAGTTTACTGTTATCGTCATCTGAGACAATCAAATTGTCTACGTAAAAATTTTTTTTTTCATCCTCATGCATTCATCATCAGGATATCGATTGATATGATACTGTAGAATGAAATTCAAACCCGAATAGTAGAGTCTTGTAACTATAGCAGATAAGTTCGTTATTCTTCTTGATGAAAAAACAAAATCGATTCTGATCTCTTTCTGTTTTCAACCTTATGAGAAATGCCCTTTTATATCCCCCAGCATCACAAATTTGTTCGTCCTGAATTTCAACAATATTTCGATTGAATTAGATTGATTCCAGGATAGGCGGCTTCATTTAAGGAATAGTTACAGTGCGTTTTCAATGAACAATTAAATACAAGTCTGATTTTAGTTGTCACCTGTTCAGTATTTGTGATGACCGGCCTATGAGGAATCCAAATAAACTCTCCAAATTCTTCAGGCTGTATCTTCAGTCTCTCAATGATTCCATCCTTTTTCTGTTGGAAGAAGACCTCATTGTACGTTTCATTAAGTTTATTTTTATCAGGGATGTCATGGTTCTATCAAGAACTTTAAGTGCCACATGAACATTTGATTTTATTTTGCTTTCAATCCAAGGAAGATCTATATAGTAGCAACCGTCTTTGAACTCTATGGAGCTCTCGAATTCTTTTTTTTTCTTATCGTAACCACTAATATCCAATTCAGAGCCCTCTGCCGCTGCAGCATCAGTAGCAAATATGTTTTGCAGATTAGTATTCATTTGTGACGCGTTAAAGGCTTCTTTGCTGTCAAGCAGTTCCTTCCTAGCATCCAATACCTGCCTGACGTAATTCTCTGGACAATGTGAATGTTCAGAGAGCACTATATAATAATTTAACAGTGTATTTGGAGGTGGTCTTTTGGCGATGGATTTTTGGTTGTTGAAAAAAAAATTATTGCAGTTTCCAAAGGGAGTAATTCCTGTTGGTGTTAGCCATGCTTTGCCCCTCATGCAATCAATAATTTTTAAGCTGTCCATACGTTCAATTAAGTATACACCAATCAAACCTGATATTTTTATTTTATTGTGATGTCTACTAAATTTAAATGTAAAATTTTTGAATTACGATATCTATCTTTTCGATAGATCTTAAATGTGGGAATTGGCAGGGAATATTGAATTCTTTATCAACTAGTACGGGGCGGGTTGCTTCCTTTCCTTCATCGAAACCGGTTTTTAATTCCAATAATTGGAACTTTTTAGTGGAACAGCTAGTATATATGTTCAATGGTAATATTACATCCTTTTTTGTCCTTTGCTTGGAAGCAAATAGTAGGTGATATTGCTCGAGAAGTAAGAGCGTTGGCTCTCCGTGTTAAGTATGCAATTTATAGCCATTCTTCTAGCCTCGTTGGAATAAGCCAGAATAACGATGAAACCATCATTATTCTGGTTTATTCCCAAACTAGTATAAAGTGGAGTGGTTTTAGGTTTGTCACACAGTGCTGAAATGTGACATTTAGAATTACACTTTAAACAGGCCAAGCGTCATCCGTTCTTTATTCCTGGGTAATCTTCATTTTTATGTTTCCTATTGGTACATTTACTGCATAAATTTAATCTTTCACATCATTTTTTTCTTTCTTCAAAGAAAAAACATTTTTTGCAGGAGCTCAATTTATGTGAATTCATGTCACATAAGACGCAAAATGGCTTCTGAAAATAAGTTGTGAAATTTTGTAATACTTGTTTCTCAGTATCTTCTTTACCTTTATATGAATTCTTGTATTTATTATCTCTTCTATTATTCTTGAGAAAATCTTGACAGCAATAGTGTTCTGATTGTAGTTTTCGTCTGCTATCATTCAAAGTGGGGTAATTTCGTTCCGTTTTATGTATGATATCTCTTTTAAGTTGAGAAGGCAATTTTTCGAATATTAGATGGCTCATCAATTTATTTCCTGCACTGGGTTCTTCAAAATAATCAAAGTTCTGCAAGGTCAGCTCTAATTTCTGCTAAAAATTGACTTATGTTGAAGTATCCAGGATTGTATTTTGGTTTATACGAGAGAATTTGGTTGAATATTGCATTTATAATAAGATTCTCGTTCAAGAATTCTCTTATGAGATGATCTATAGCTACGCTATAGTTACAGCTTTCCGATATCAAATGTGATATTAGTTGTAAGGTATAATCGGAAAGATAGCTTTTTAATAATGTTAACTTTACTTCATTCGACTCCAAATGCATTACAAACTTTTGGAATTGTGCTAGAAAGTTTTTAAATTCAAACCTCGAGGATTTCACCCCGCTAAACTTGATACATTCTAATTTAGGTAACATTAATAATATTTCTTCCTTTGATAGATTACGTCTGCTGTTACTTGAGGGTGCATTTTCGTTTGTAGAAAGGGGTTGACTCAGAACTGATAATCTTTTTGTGATTTCTTGACGAAACTTAATGCTTTCATACTTCTGTTGGTCAAAACCACATTCTTCAGCCCCTTATACAAATTTCCCTTATCTTCTCATTAATTTCTTCAATCCTTGAAAGATGTTCTTTTATTAATTCCTTTTCTTCAGAAAGGCATCATCGTCCTCCTCCAACATTTTGATCTCGTTATAATATCCTTTTCGATTCTGGACTTAGATTCCTTAAAGGATTTTACCCCTTTTAAATTTTCATACTTGACTGACATGTTGAATATATATATATATATATATATATATAGAGAGAGAGAGAGAGAGAGAGAGAGAACGCTTTTGATATTCAATTTGACAAGGGAGAATCTTTTTTCTTTTTCAAACTTGCTGACGAGGATAATTTTTACCCAGTAAGGTTATTTTCTTTCTTTTGAACAGAAGACGAAGTTTTTCTTCCAAAACTTAAATTTGACATAAGAGATTTTTTTTCAAACCTGAAGACATGTAAAATTTTCCAATATATAATTTTTAAACCGGTAAGGTTCTTTCTTTCTTTTTTTTTTTTTTATAGAACACGTGGTTTTAATTTTAATATTCAATTTGACAAGAGAAAAAAAAACTTAAACCATCGGACGTGAAGAATTTTCCAATATATTATTTTTAAACCGTTAAGGTTATTATTTTTTTAAATAGAACACGTGGTTTTACTTTTGATATTCAATTTGATAAGGGAATTTTTTAAAACCAGCAGACGTGAAGAATTTTTTAACCAGTATTTAAACCGAACTAGCATAAAGAAATATGTTGTCTTCGCACGAGGGACTGAGAAAAATTTCTTTATATTCTTTCTCTTAGAGCTTGCTTTATTTTGTCAGAATCGCTTTGTGTTTAGTATCTTGCCGCAAACGTTGTAACAAATCCCAAATATGTAATAGCAAATTTTGGGACAGATGCTTCAGCAAAATACCACAACTGAGGTTTTGCAAATTTTGGGATTATACTTTAGCAAAATTCAACCTGAAAATTTGGGATACTACGCTTTAGCAAAATATGGGAAATTTAACGACACCCTCATATGGGTCGTAAGAAAGAATAAGCAACGCAGTAAGACGTTTAAATATGTTTATATAAGAAGTGCGAAAGAGTTGCTAAAGCATATTCCTTTAGCGATCAATAGTCTTTAAGAGAACAAAGCTAAAATCATAATACACTAACCTGTGGTTGGTGAATGTTGTCTTTATGTATATTTTCTGGTTGTGTTTTAAGAGGGTTGTGGACGTTTGGTTTCGTAATTGTTTTCTGGGTTTTGTTTGTAGAGGTGGGTGGTCTGCTAACAACTTAAGTTACCAGGCTCTCTTTAGGCACGTCTTGCCTCGTGGAGACCCTAATCGCTTCTCCCTCTCTCTGTGTCTAAGTCACATGCTCAAGTCCTTCCGTCCTGCCTTCTCCCTATATCCTCGGCCTCTCTACCCGGGTACACAGCCGTCTAGAGGATAACTCGTCATTTTCTTATAGATTATAATAGTGACGAGGATTGAAGAAAGTAACGAGATAGGGATGTACAAAACTAGGCACCTGCTAAAGCACTGTTTTTGTTTTTTTAACCCCCGCCCAAATCGTCCAAGTATCGGATTTTGACAAAACCCCCCAAAACTTCTGTATTCAAAGCAATAAAAGATGAGGTTTCTTTTAAAAGATATTTTCCTCAAAATTCAGTAGACGTTTTTTTTATTGTTTTGTTTTCATGTACCAATCCTTTTGTTAATTTGACTCCTTTTTTGAAGCTGGAGATAAATGATTTTTACATGTTTTAAAGATAATGAAGAAGTAGAATTTGCTTACATTTCTTTATAATGGCTTGTCTATTTTGTTCGTACAGATATCTGACTACAAAACAGATTAATGAAATTTAGCATTGATATATAGTGTAACATTCAAATTTATTCTTAAGCCACTAAATGTATGGAAAAACACAGCGTCTCAATCAGTCTAAGTGACAGCTATTGAACTCGAATTCAATCTGAGACCACGGCTCTCATTGGATGGTTTCAATCTGGTAACCAAAACAGTTCTAGAGTTAAAAATAAGTCAATGAGAAACTCTCGATCTGAACAATTGAAAGCGCCATCTTGCTCACTGATTCCCTGTTTAGTAGGACGTTGTGGTCACCAAGAAAAACTAGTAATGTCTCTACATTAAAATGTCGTCACGTTGTTATTCATCATCACAGCTGAGAAGAACTTGACACAACGGGAAATGAAAACAGAAGACAACAAACAAAGACAAAGATGGCGACACGAAAGAGACACAGACAGAGCATCACTAGGTGACCAACAGACAGGAAGACAAAGAGCAAAGTGAAGTGAAAGTAAATAAGATGGATGTTTGCTGATCGTAAACTAAAGAGCCATATAACTTCTGAGCAGAGATATATAAAATATATCCTGAATAAGAGTATAACGGCCTTATTTTTTAAGTTCAAAAACGGTAAAACCCGTCACAATATTGTTCTTCAAGGCATAGTAGGAGTGTATGTTGGTACTAGTGAAAGGAGCTTTGTTTACTCCCTTTGCTTCCGAGCGAGAGTCCGCCGAGAACTGTTGTTTGTCGTCAGTGACTGCTCTAATATAGCAGAGAAGGCTGGCTTATCTGACGGTCTCCCACATGTTTTTAGCGAGGACAAAAAGCCTCTCTTTAATTGTGAGTAATTATGAAATAAATTATTATACTGTTAAGAAAACCTTACAAATACAATCCACTCTGCTCAAAAATTAGAAAGAACTTTGGAGACAGTCAACAGAATTAATTTATTTTGAAAATAGACTCTGTGTTGGTTCAGGAAAATTTTACTCGCTGTCGATTCTGGTAATGTTATTATTGTCGATACTGGAGTTCGTTTCCGGTAGCGGTGCAAAATTCCGTTGATTGACATAGATTTGAATTGTCGTTAGGGCTACGATAAGGCTGTGATGGACAAGTGTATAGTTGCAAGAGACAACAGACGGGAGGGTAAGATTTAATTTAATTTAATTTATTTTAAATAACTAGAAGTCGATAGATGAGAAAACCTTCGGGCTTTCTTCTTTCACCAGGTAAGGGTCAGGAGGTGAGTTAACCCACACACACATATATATATCTATATATATACGCATGAATGCACATATTATTATGTCACAAAATAATTGGTCTAAAGAATCTGAAAAGAAAAGACTGTGACTGTGCAGATATTTTAGTAAAAACCACATGTTTAGAAAGAAGAAGGAAGCATTCAGAAGAAAATTAAACTACTACTACAAGAAAAAATACTTTGTGATTTGCAGCAAATTCTACAACGAAGATAGACAAAGCCCTAGAGAAATTTGAAAAAATTAATACGCATGCGATAGTTTGGAGGATGACAGCTCCATTCTGAGTTTTGCGAGGCGATTGATTATACACAAATTGATGAGAACAAAAAGGATTGGACAGAAGTGAGAGGAACATCAGCATTAACTAACAGGGTGCTGGAAAAATTCAAAGACCTGAAGATACGAAGCAATAAAGGCCAAACTGAAGATAGAAGTGTGTGTAGTCCCAGTTGCACAAAAGCCAAGACACTTCCAATACTATTTGGAGGAACCTCTTAAACAGAGGTTGGAAGAAGGGGGAAAAGGCATATTCGGTGAGTGACGTTGGTTTTCATGAAGGGAAGAAAGTAACTGATGCTGATATTGGCGAGGTATGTATGAGAGATGCTTGTTTTGATGAAGAAAGAAAAGAGACTGATACTGATATGATCGATATATATATGAGTAATGCTTGTTTTTATGAAGAAAGGAAAGTGATTGATGCTGATATTGTTAAGTTATGCACGAGTGACGTTGATTTTGATGAAGAAAGGAAACAAATTGATGCTGATGTGGTCGAGATATTTATAAGTGATGCCTGCTTTGATGAAGAAAGGAAACTGACTGATGCTGATATGGTAAAATATATAAATGAAATTGATTTCGGTGAAGAAATGAAAGTGTCTGATGCTGATATGGTCGAGATATGTCTGAATGATGCTTGTTTAGATGAAGAAAAGAAAGAGACTGATAGTGATATGGTTGAAATATATATACATGACGTTGGCTTTGATGAGGAGAGAAAGTGACTGATGCTGATATGGCTTAGGTATGTATGAGAGATGATGTTAAAAGGAAAGAGACTGATGTTTATACTGTCGAGATACATGTAAGTGACGTTGGTTTTGTTAAAGAAAGGGAAGTAATTGATGCTGATATAGTTTAGAAATTTATATTGATATGGTCGTGATATGTATGAAGCACGCTGGTATAGATGTGGAAGGGAAACTAACTGATGCATATATGGTCAAGACATATATAAGTGAGGTTGGCTATCTTGACGCTGTTATGATCAAGGACATACGAGTGATGTTTCTTTTGACAAGAAAAGAAAAGTGACTGATGTTGATATGGTCGAGATATGTATAAGTGATGGTTCTCTTGATGTAGAAAGGAAAGTGACATGTTGATATAGTCGAGATATAATTGAGTGACTTTGGTTTTGATGAGGAAAAAAGAGACTGATTTTGATATAGTCGACATATGTATGAGTGATGTTGGTTTTTATCAGGAAAAGAAAGTAACTTACGCTGATATAATCGCGATACCAAGGAGTGATGCTTGTTTTGATGAAAAAGGAAAGTGATCGATTCTGATATGGCCAAGATAAGTATGAGTGACGTTGCTTTTTATAAGGAAAGAAAAGTGACTGATGCTGATATAGTCAAGAGATATGCTTGTTTTAATGAGAAAGAAAGTGACTGATTCTGATATGGCCTAGGTAAGTATGAGTGGCTTTGCTTTTTATAAGGTAGCGAAAACACTGAAAACACCCGACTATATACTCATGTGTGTGCCAACACCAGTAGTAAAAATAATGATTTACAAATCATAGTAAGATTACCTATTAGATGGGAAGATAGAACGGTGATTAACTACTTGTTAACAACCGGTAGTTAAGGTTCTTATTTTTCGAATAGAATAATTCATCATCTTGTCGTGCCACCAGCACGGATATCACTGACCCTCTGTCGCCACTCATCCCTATCGTTCATCGCTTCTGGTCGGTCCTCGGGGCTACATCTCGTATCCTCACAGAGCTGCTGTATGTAGGTTCTTGCTGGTCGCCCTAATTTTGCTCGTTCATGTGAGGGGGTCCATAGGAGAGCATCACTTATGTGCTCGTTCCTGTTTCTCCAGCAGTCTCCTGCATGTCTGGTACCGACAATGTTTTAACAAAGGTAAATTATCAAGTTAAAACCTCTTTCGATTTAGCTGAAAGACAATTTTCACAAGTTATCAAGACGGAAAAGGGCAGGCGACATCCTTTGCCTGTATCATTAGATAGTGAATTTGATATCAAACTGAGAGTTGATGACTTAGATTCAATTAAGGAAATATAAACGAATTAAATAAAAAGTTGTCCCAGGCTAAAGTAGACATCTTAGGATTAGTAGGCGTTGATATATTCCAGTTCATGCATTCTGCAAAACTAGTCAAGTGGATGACGGATCAGCATGGGAGTTATATAGCGCCATGTGGGAACGTTAATTATTTTTATATGATCACCAGAGGAAACCTATGAATTTTAAGACTTTAGTCTCAACAGTTACCATACCATCGTAAAATTTGGCTAAATGTCCAGAGCGACAAGTATCTCTTGTATTAAAACCAAGAGAAACTTACCCCGGTAATATACCAGACTCGGTTGATATGTCTCTTGTTGGAAGAAATATAGAACGTATGCGAGAAGTGGATACTGCAGTTACAGAATTAGATATAAGTCAGTATGACAAAAAGAAAATTGAAGAATTCAGAAATTCTAAAGCGTTCAGAATCAATGAATATTTACTAAGATAAGATTATCCTCGTACCACGGTAGATCTACCGTGGTACGAGGATAAGATTAATTCTGTTCCTTCTAATTACAAAGGGGGCGCTTTCTATGTTGCATAGAACGATGCAATCACTATATCACTATATCACTGTATCTGATTAATAATACGATAGAAATATCATTGACATTTAAAAGCAACAAGTATGTCATGCTAAGAGACATTAGAAAAGGTTTCCTAATGATCAGGCACAAGAAACAGGAAGACAAGAATAGGTTCTATTTCTTTGTGAAAGATGGAGATTAACTTTTATGTTACAGGTATAGCATCTTGATTTTTGGGTTTACTACCAGCCCATTTATTCTTAATTATATTTTCAAATACCATACAGAGAAGTACCAGCCTAAAGAATATACTGGAATCCTCAAAAATAACTTTTAGGAATATACGTGAAGCATTCAATAAGTTTCCAGACTTTTTGTAGAGGCATTTAAAATTGTTGTAGGCTCTTGAAAATTCACTATGTTATTGCTATACATCATATGAGATGACTAACCAATTTTTATGATTTCAGCTTCAAATGAACAGCTACAACAGGAATTGGAATACACTTTACTAAAGCCTGATTGTCACAGCTGGTGAATTTCAAAAATGCAATCTGGACGTGAGGACACTATAGAAGAACGATATGCAATAAAATTCTGTTTTAAACTTGGAAAAAATGCCACAGAAACGTATGGAATGCTTCAGGCTGCTTTTGGACCATCTTGCATGAATCGAGCATCAGTTTTTGAGTGGCATAAGAGATTCAAGGAAGGCAGAGAGTCTGTGAGGGATGATGAGAGGTGTGGGAGGAGTAAGGAAGTCAATACACCAGAATTGATTGGCCAAAGGGTTAGGGTTAGGGTTACTATGTTGAGGTTTTAAGGTAGTTCAGCAAGAGATTCCATCGGAAGAGGCCAACATTCTTCAAATCGGGTCAGTGGTATTTCCACCAGGACAATGCACCAGTCTATAACTTCATTTGACCAAGATGGGAATCAAGACAGTTCCTCAACCTCCCTATAGTCAGACCTTGCTCCCTGTGACTTTTGGTTATTCCCTAAGCTCAGAGACTGTCGTTATGAGACAATTGAGGAGATGAAAGAGGCTGTGACGAAAGTCACTGATACGCTCACACAAGAGGACTTCCATGGGGCCTTCCAAAAGTTGTTAGAACGGTACAACAAGCGCATTGCAGCCGGAGGAGATTACTTCGAAGGGGACTAGAGTTTCATGTGTTTACTATCAATAAGTGCCCAAACGGAAAAAAAGTCTGGAAACTTATTTAATGATCCTCGTAATCCTCATAAACCCAACAATAATCCCAAGGAATTGATTAAATTTTACAAAATTGCCATTGACAGACTCTTTGAACGTACGCTCTTGCAACACTAACAGTAAGGAGTCAATTATGTTTAACGAAAATACCATCTCTCAACATGATGAAGATTGTGAAAGGATGTTAGGATATAATTATTGTCCTAACAACGATATAATGGCAATGACGAAGTAAATAAGAATGTAAAGACAAAGAGGCAGATATTAGCACAGTCAGCTGGTTTTTTTGATCCATTGTCATTATACGTACCTGTTATCATAAGGTCGAAGTTAATTTTAAGGAAGCTTGGAGCTAACCCAAGTCCGTGTTTGTTTATTCTCTTTTCTTTTACCCTCTCAGTTGTGGATGTGTTTTGTGTATCCGTAAAGAAATGTGAAATACCCCTGGCCGGAGATAAGAGAAACCACTAGACGATCTGATGGTCATGAGTAGTTTAGGAGGTTGAGATAGTGGGGACCGGCCAGCAGGTGTATTGTCGCATCCGGCGCCGCGACCAGGATAAACAGAAAACTTGAGGAAAAAGAAAAAGTATCACAACGGCCGAAAATGATCCCAGAAAGGGAAAAGAAAATAAGAAGAATCAGGGGGTGGAGGAGTCCGAGAACGAACGGACAGAAAAAAGCCTCAAAAACCTTGTGAGCAGTAGAAAAAAGAAGAAAATGGACGTGTTAGAGAGACAGGAAAAACAAAAAAAAAATCCCTCCACACGAAAAGACTTTTTTTTAAAGAAAGAGGGAACGATAAAAAAAAAAAAAAAACAGAAAGAAAAAGAAAAGAAAAAATGAAAAAAGAAAACGATGTAAATGAAAATGTGTGTGGAGAGATATGTCAAACAAACAAACAAAAAATTCCTCACGCACGAAGAGACTTTTTTTGTGTTAACAAAAAAATAAATAAATAAATAAATGAAAGAACGAGCAACAGGTTGAAAAAAAAGGAAAGAAAATGTTCGACCCAAGGCTCCAGAACGAAAAAAGAAAAATTAGAACAAGAAAATCGAGAAGAAGGCATGAAGAAAAAAATAAGGTACATTGTTCATTGTATAAATTTTATGTCTTTGTCGTTTTTAAGTTGCGTGGTTCGTATCAGATAGAATTTATTTTACGAATAAAAAAAAATGGAAAGCTATGATAAGGCCCGTACAGATTACTGCTATGTTAGGGACGGTGAATCATGAGGGGAAAGAAAGGAGAAAGGAAAAACAGAGAGAAAAGAAGGGAGATACAAGCGTATCAATTTGTCATAACAACCCCGTATTTTCGGGTAACATACATATAAATGTTTTTTATAATGAAACCTTGAGTAATTCAAACATGCTCACTGTAAAGCTAAGTAATTATATATTGGGATATTTTCTTCCGTTTGTCTTTCAATTCCGAGCTCCGGAAGGATCCGGGCAGCTAGGATATGTTGTCGAGAGAATGCTCATATACCTTTGGATCCGTCGTTAGGTCTGTGGGACGGATTCGATGTTAGGAAAAGTTGTGGAAATTGGAAGCGTTCTGTGAAGTCTCCCTAGAATGGGATTGATATTT
The DNA here is from genome assembly GCA_963585895.1 of Sepioteuthis lessoniana. Lineage (NCBI taxonomy): Eukaryota > Metazoa > Mollusca > Cephalopoda > Myopsida > Loliginidae > Sepioteuthis > Sepioteuthis lessoniana. The sequence continues at coordinate 37,202,239 of OY757932.1, forward strand.
TGAGGTATTGATTAGTGGCCAGGCCAGCGTTTTGTGAATTCCCCGTAGAATGGGTTTGAGATTTTATTTGAAGTACTGGTGGGTGGCCAGACTGGGTTGTTAAAGTCCCCTTAGAATGGGGTTGAGAATCTCTGGGGTTCGATAAGAGACCGGACCATTGTGTTGAAGAGGATATTTTGGAAAAGGGGATGGGAAATTAGGGAGATTGTGTGTAAAATCACGTATCACGTTGTATGCACCGGAGAATTTTAGAACTTGGTTTTGAATTATGCTTGAGGGAGGATTATAGTTGACCAAATAGATAAATAAATAAAGTACACTCGTTAGCTATTGAAGAGATAGGAGATAGGCCGATTGACGGTAGTTAAAAGTTGAAAAAAAGGGACGAAAACGTGAACGGTTTGTATTGGGAAAAAATGAGGCTCCCGGGAAATTTTGCCACATTTACCTTTGTTTGATCACGAGTTATGCTTAGTTGTAAAGGACGCTTATTAGGAAATGCACAGGGAGGCAATGATAGTGTGCGTTATTAAAATAATATATATGAATTAATGACAGAGATTACGAGAGAAAAAGGTTAGAAGTAACGAATATAAAAAGAAAGCAAAAAGAGTAAAAGACAGATAATGAGATCAGTGAAAAAGTAAAAAAAAAAAAATTACGCCGCAAGGAGAGAAGGAAAAACAGGTAAAGAAAGAAAAGGTAAGAGAAAATGGAAGAAGGAAAAAAGAAATGAAAAAAACAAACAAAACAACAAAGAAATGAAAAAGGACTGAGATAAAAAAAAGGAAGAAGTAAAAAAAGGTGGTAAGAAAGTAAAAAAAGTAAAAAAAAAAAAAAAAAATTTAAAAAATGAATGAAAAAGAATGAAAGGAGAAAGAAAGAGAGATTGCCAAGTTAAGGAATTTTAGTTATTTCATTCATACCTGTCTCAGTTAAAAAATAGAATAAATTTAGATTTAGAAAGAAAAAGAACAGAAAAGAAGAAATTTTTTTTTGGCGGTTCCCTGTCCATTGTGGAATTTGAAAAAAAACGGTTCTTTGATTGAACGGTTGGCGGCAAAAGCTGTTACCTCCACCAAACCCCGACTACCCCTGATAGAAGAAAGAGGGCAAAGTGGACAGGAGAGAGGGAAAGAGAGAAGCAAAGAGAAAGGACAGAGGGTCAGTGGATGAGGGTAGAGATCCCAAGAAAAAGAGAGAAATAAAGGTTAGAAAGGAGAGGCGAGACAAGTAGTGGAGTATGTGGCAAAGGCTCCTTGAAAATTATTTTTTTTGTTGTATCATTGTTTCTTTTTTATTTATTAACTGTTTAATTAATTTTTTTTTTTGTTGGTGTCTGGATTATTTTTTCAGTTGTTTTTGTTAGATTGTGGATTATTATTTTTTGTTATGCCTTGCTTTGTTTTTGTTGATTTGGGGGGCTTGAGTTTGCCTTGTCATTTGCTTTGTTTGTTTGTTTTTTACCTTCATGAATTTTCTTTTTTTTGTAAGTTTAATTGCGGTTGACGTTCTGTTTTCTTCGTTCGTCTAGTTATGTCGGGCATCGAGGGATTAGTGAATCATGCAATTGATATGTTAGAAGGCAGGAAGACCGTGAAACGAGATGGTTAAAGGAAAATAAATGTTGTGCTTTGAAGAAACGGTTAACGACAGGTTTGGGAGAACGATGCCTGGGCGCGTGGCGGTGTCCGGTTGCACCCCGACTGGTTGTGGCGGGCCGATCTGGGAGACGGCGTCACTTGTTTTTTAAAATACATATGTATTCTTTTTAAAATCCATGGAGATTACTGTCAAGATGCTGGAATGGCGAAAGGTGTTACTAGATCAACTGTTACCGGGTTGGAATAAAGGGGCCACATATGACGTGACCCCCAAAGAGGTGTTCTCCCGATGCAACACATAGACAACTGCTGAGATTGATGATGCTCATAATTGCAAGGAGTTAGTAGAGGAAACAGTTAAGTCCTCTTGATTGATTGTTAAATGAAAAGTGGAGGTGATTTAAAAATCCTCCTAGGTTTTTGGATATGGGGGTGAGTTGAAAAGTTCCCCCGAAATTGAGTATTTTTTCGGGATGGGCGAAATAGAGGTGCTTAAGAGCCAACTGAGGTGAGATGTAGCGACAAGGTGGTGAGGGTCAGATATGCCGAGGCTCCTGAGGCTGTTTAAGTCCTGATGTAGCATTTGGCTAACCGCAGTGACAATAATGCTCTTGACCCGTAAAGAGAGACGCAGAAGGCAGGTTAACAGTCCCTCTTGATCAATTGATTGGGAATAGTCAAAAGCTCTCCTTGAGAGTAATTTCAGGGAGTGAAGGAGCACAGCATCCCTGCACATTGTTGTTGTTTTGTTATAATTTTGTGGAGCAACCTCTCTGGCATGTGTTTTTGTGGAAGAAGCAATGAGGGCTCCATTTGAATAATGTGACACCTTGCATGGTGACAGTTATGTCTGTGTTGAATATTTTTTATTTTAATGTTGTGTAATTTATTGTGTGAATAAATGACAAGAGTAAGGAGGGGAGGAGTGTGAGACGATGTTGGGTATTTTTTGTGTGGGTGTGGGTGTGGTTGAGTGCCAGTCAGAGGATTCCTTTGTCTGTTTTGGCGCGAAACCTTGCTGATTTTTCCCAACTACTACAATGTTGTCTACATAGGCATACACGCCTGTTAAATTATTTTCCTTAATAATTTTATCAATTATCCTTTGGAAACATGCAACACCATTAGTCACTCCAAAAGTAATTCTACAAAATTGGTAAAGTTTACCATTAGCTTCAAATGCCGTTTAGGGCTTATCTTCTTTTATTCTGACGTTGGGATCCAACCCTGGCCAATACGTCTAGCTAAGCCTGGGAATTTTCACTGACATCAAATCCTTCGGTTTTCCTTGATAATCTGAGATAACTGCCACCATTCGCCACGTTGGGAATTTTTTATCCGAATAGCAGTGTTTTAGCTATCTCAGATCGTTTCCACTGGGGGAGTCGATCTAATTTTGTCTGGAATACACGCCGAAGAAAAATCGCCGTTCCTGGAGAAAATAGTTCCTGCTGCAGTTCACAGAAAACACACACACACACACACACACACACACAAAAAAGAAAAACAACGCTTTCGATTTTTGGTATAATACAATTTTCTCAAAGCTATTGTCTTTATCTAGCTATAGAAGTATTTACAGAAATGTGTAGAATACAAAAAGATGGAAAAGGTCACACGAAACTTATCCATTCGTTTGGGAATGTGACAAAGAGATCAAACAGAAGATTCAAGGGAAACAATTATCGTTTCTTGGTTATTAAAGAAAATTGTTTATCTCGGGTTTTGTTGACACAGCGATCGGGAATTCGCAACGTTCCGTGTTTAACTATTGGTTATAATCGGTACAATTCACAGATTCACCCGGTCTTATCGAACTTTTGCTTCGAACTCTCAGTTCTGGACTAATCTTGATTTCGCCCGCAATTCTGGGACTAACCCTCAATTCTCAAATGGGTTCTGCACTGACCCCTGATTCCACCTTCTCTGTCTCTCATCCTTCTTCCTCTCTTCTCTCCTTTGGTTCCTGTTCTGGTAAATGGGTGCTGCGCACTGCTTATATAAATTGGGGGCGGGGTCTCGAAAATTTTTGGGTACGCCCATGAATAATGACATGTAAATTGCCCGGTTGACCGAAATTTTAAATTCCACAGATGGCCGTCGTTTTTAAGAGGCATCTTGGTCGCCCCGTTGATTTTTTTCTGACAAGAGACCCTTGAAACGGAAGAAATCCACTTATGCTGACTAAGTCCGTGGCTTGAACTTTTCCCATCTAAACCACATAGATTTCATTACCCCTTTTATCAGAAGATTCATTCAATGAGTCTATCTTTCCACTCCCCGAACCATCACCTTACTCACTAAAGACTCAATTCCATGACGTCGGTCAAAGAAAAAAAAAAAAGAAATAAAATAAGATAGAAAATAAAATGATAGATAAAAAATATAGTAATTTTCTCTACTTATTCCCTATATTAAAAAACAACTTATTTCCAAATCCATCCTTTCTTCCATTTAATTAACGTTCCTTAGAATCGTTAATTAATTAATCCACCTGGGTTGGAGGAGTTCTCTCTGTCTCATTATTGGGATCTGGTGATATGCACTCTTCAGATCCAATGAGCTATAAATTTTATATTTTGCTATTTCTTGAGCTAAATCATCCATTCTTGGTAATGGATAAGCATCTAATCTGGTAAATCTATTAATTGTTCTACTGTAATCGACTACTAGTCTCTTACATTGACGTTCATTCGTTGCTATTAAGACCTGAGCCCTCCAAGGGGAAGTACTTTCCTCAATTACACCGTCCTTGATCATTTTCTCAATCTCAGTCTGTATGAAAAGCCTGTCACCCTCTCCACATCTTTTAGATTTAGTTGTAATAGGTTTACAGGCTGGATCAATATTGGAGAATAAAGATGGTGTGTCCACTAATGCAGAGGGTACACTACAGGAGATAGGATGAGAGATTACAAGATCTTTCTTAGAGCCCCAGAATACAAAAGATATGGTGGAATGTTGTGACATGAAATCTTGGCCAAGAATAATATCAGAGCAGAGGTGAGGTAGAACTGAAAGTTTTACATCTGAATACCACTCACCTAGAAGGTTTAAGTCCAATGTACACTGTCCTTTGATAGAGGCTTTAAGTGATGATGACGCCATGGATACGTTACCAGCAGCAGGTTTCATCTGTAGTCTGTGTTTCCTCACATAACTGTGAGAGATAAAGGATCCTGCGTTTCCCGTATCCATTAGCGCTGTACCGGCGCCATTTTTCCCGACTAACACGTATAATGCAACCTGTTTTAGGGATCCTAAGGAAGCTGATATCAACATTGTCGCAAGCCTTTGAGAGTATGTTGCAGCAGATGTTATTTTGGGGTTCGAACGACACATTTTTGAGAAATGGCCTTCTTTTTTACACTTGAAACAAGTAACATTTCTGGCTGCACACACACACTTCTATTATGACGAGATCCTCCATAGAAGAAACACGTATACTTGGTATTAGCCGAAGCTGCACTACATGCATTAATAGGATTCGTTGACTGGACACTGGTACTGGTATTTTCCTGAGAAACTACACCAACAATTGGTGTTTGAGTGTATGTGTATGCTTCTGAATTTTTCTGAGCTGCATGAAGCGCTCTAGCTTGGTCAATAACTATATTTAAATGCAGTGTCTTGTTTTCGAGTTGACGTTGTTGAATAATGTTCGAACGTAAACCTGTGATAAATGCATCTTTGACACAGTCGTCGTGGTTTTGAACCGCATCAACAGATTTAAAGTTACATTCTTTCGCTAGTAACTGCAGTCTTTGTATCTATTCGTCAATATTTTCCTCTTCTTTTTGGCCGCAAGTAGCAAGTAAATGCTGGTCAAAGACTTCAGGGGTTTTATGTACAGTTCTTTTAGACGGTTAACAGCAGTATTAAAAGTATTACGCTCAGCAATGTATTCATATAGATAAGAAGAAATACAATTTATCAGGGTATCAAGTTTATCTAAGTCAGTATGGATGTTGGGGTCAATAATTTTGCGTACGAATGACGAGAAGCTTCGAAACCAGTGATTAAAATTCTAACTTGACAATGGTGTATTAGGAGGGGTGTCCAAACGTTCTAGTTTGAAGTATTTCTCCATACTGTTGCATTTGTCAACTTGCCGCGACCTGCCTACAAACATAAACAGATCGATTTACTCGTTCGCCCTTGAAAAATTACATCCGGGTACGGCCGGAAATGACGAAGACCTTTTCGACTTTAACCGGCCGTTGCGGCTTAAAAAGGGATAAATAAACATTTATCAACATTTACAAAACACTTCTGCCAGAAATAATTCTATAGAAATGGAATATTATCTTCGCTAGCCTATACCAGGCTAAAGAAGGACTTATTTTCTACGTCCATTTTTTGTTGCAGAACTTTCTATTTACGTGGCGCGGCAGAAGTGGTGTTGCCTTTCCTTCATATAAACAAGGCTTCGGCGGCGAAAAATTCAGAGAGGTCTCGCAGACGCTCTCAGGGGCCACTCGGCTCCACGTGGTCGAATCCTACGTATCGTGATTGCATTCACCTCACCGCCACTTCTAGTGGCAGATTCACCCTTTTTTTCATCACATTGATATGCACTAAAGGTCCTTTTAAGGACCACAAGAGGTCTACTTCTGCGGGTTGGAGTATCTCTGACGGCCCTTAACGACCAGTCGAAGTAGACGGCCCGGAGGCAAACACGAAGAGGATTCTAAGACCAGCCGGTCTTAACCATTCTATCGATTCCGCTCGTCCGTTTGGCTGCGCAGCGCTAAAACCACAAATTAATCTTTAGCTACCGCTTCACTATCTGCGCAGTGCTAAGATAACGCCAATCTTAGCCTCGGCCTCCTGGCCTGTTCGGTCGACAGTGCAGAGCTTTGGCTATTGTCTCTCTATGTCTACACAGCTTTGGCGCGACACAGCGTTAGCTACCGTCCGACCGTTCGCACAGCTTTGGCGCGCAAAGCCATAGCTACCGTCAACGATACGCCCGCACAGCTTTGGCCCGACAAATCCTTAGCTACCGTCCGATACGTCCGTACAGCCTTGGCGCGACACAGCCATAGCTACCGTCCCGACTCGTCCGCACGGCTTTGGCACGGCAAAGCCATAGCTACCGTAAACGATACGCCCGTACAACTAGGGGCACGCCAAATCCCTGGCTTCACCAATCCGCTCGCTCGACTTCGTATGTGTTAAGGCCGGCAAACCTTAGCCACGGTTTCCCCGTCAATTCACTTGGTCCATAGTACTAAGACACGGCTCAGTCTTAGTAACCAACTCGCTCGACTCGATACGACCAAGCTGCCAACACCGATCTCAACCTCGATGCTCCCGCAATGTAGCATGCAGTCCACCTAACGACTCGCTGTTACGGACTGCCTTAACATTGTAACATCTGGCCCACGTACGACTCGCTGTACGGGCTAGCAACCAGATCGATACCCCCCCCGGTTAACCCAACGTACTGTCAAAACCGGGATATCGATCTACCAACCACGACGCTCCAGCAATGCAGCATCCAGTCCACGTACGACTCGCTGTACGGGCTAGCAACCAGATCGACACCCCCCGGTTAAAATAACGTACTATCAAAACCAGGACATCGATTTACCAAATACGACCGACCTCAACTTCCCGCAACGATCGTCCAACTGCTTCCTACGACTCGACCGATCTCAGCTTCCCGCAACGATCGTCCAGTTGCATTCAAACCGACCTCAGCTTCCCGCAAAAATCGTCCAGCTGCATTCAAACCGACCTCAGCTTCGTGCAACGATCATCCAGCTGCATCTACGACTCGACCATACCAGCTATCGACATCACCCATCTAGCTGAAGACCAAATACTACAATCACGAACTTTACACACGCGTTTGTAAATGTGGGAAGAAATCGTCACTTTTGTTGTATCTGTAACCTCGCCTTTGTTCCCTTCATTTTCTTTGGCTGTTACGCATTAAACTTAAAACATTTGCAGGGTCAACATGCTTTTCGGCTCCGCAACAAACTGATATATGCTAGTAAGTGAGGTAACTACAATAACAAAATGCCAAGGGCGAATAAGTATAGTACAGTTACTGATGCTGATATGGCCAAGATAACTACGAGTGACGTTTCTTTTTATAAGGAAAAAAGTGACTAATGCTGATATAGTCAGGATTCATGAGTTTTGCTTGTTTTAATGAGAAAGGAAAGTTACTGATGCTGATATCGCCAAAATAAGTATGAGTAACGTTGCTTTTTAAAAGGAATGGAAGTTAACGGTGCTGATATCATCGAGATTCATGGGTTATGCTTGTTTTAATGTGAAAGGAATGTGACAGATGCTGATATGGCCAAGATAAGTATGAGTGACGTTGCTTTTTATGAGGAAAGAAAAGTAACAGATGATATGGCCAAGATAAGTATGAGTGACGAAAAGGAAAAGAAAGTTACTGATGCTGATATGGCCAAAATAAGTATTATTGACATTGCTTTGTGCAAGGAAAGGAAAGTTACTGATGTTGATATGGTCTTGATACATTAGTGATGTTTGTTTTGATAAATAATGTAAGTGACTAATGCTGAGATGGCAAAGAAAGTAATAGTTACGTTGATTATTATGTTGAAAGGAAAGTGACTGTTGCTGATATAGTTGGGAATTATGCTCGTTTTAATGAGAAAGAAAGGTGACTGATGCTAATATAGCCACGATAAGTAAGAGAGACGTTGCTTCTTATAAGGAATGGAAAGTTAGTGATGCTGATATAGTCGGGATTCATGAGTTATGCTTGTTTTAATGAGAAAGGAAAGTTAATGATGCTAATATAGCCAAGATAGGTATGAGTGACATTGCTTATTATAAGGTAAGAAAATTTACTGATGCTGATATGGCCAAAATAAGTATTAGTGACATTGCTTTCTACACGAAAAAGAAAGTTACTGATGTTGATATGGTCTTGATACATTAGTGAAGCTTGTTTTGATGAAAAAGGAAAGTGACTAATGCTGAGACGGCCAAGACAAGTAATAGTTATTTAGTATCATAGGCAAATTGGTTGACTTGCCCTGCTTTGTTAAGAAAAGGAGTAAACAAATGAGTGGATTAGAATATTGGTGTGTTCCAAAATCTTTAATGTCAGCTTGAGTCGTAATGTGAGTCGTACAAAGGGAAGAAAGCAGTTGCGAATGTTAGAGCAGGAATAAAGCATCCAACATGAAGCTTCGAGGACCAGTTGGTCTAGAATGAATGGCTAAATGATAAAGGAAATGTTTTCTAGAGAAAACAATGATCCAAAAATTGAATGCGCTCTCCTATTTAAAGTTGGTCAGTTCTACTGCTAGAATGAATGTGTGTGTGTGTGTGTGTGTGTCTGAGAGAGAGAGAGAGAGAGAGAGAGAGAGAGAGAGAGAGAGAGAGAGAGAGAGAGCGTTTACACAGCCTTTTATATTGCCCGGGAAAGTCACCCGAGCAGAATGGCATAAATCATTCTCATTGGTCGAAAATATAAATCGAAACTTCAACGACCAAAATAATTCCCGCACTATACAGTAAATTTGAAATTATTTCTTTCTGCTACAGTTTCATTGCTTATTATGATGAAAGGGAAGTGACTGTTGCTGATATAGTCGGGATACATAAATTATGCTTGTTTTAATGCGAAAGGAAAGTGACTGATGCTGATATAGCCAAGATAAGTATGAGTGACATTGTTTTTTATAGGGAAAGGAAAGCTGCTGCTGATATGGCCAAGATGAGTGTAAGTGTCGTAGCTTTTTATAAGGAAAGGAAAGTTACTGAGGCTGATATGGTCTGGATTCAAAATTTACTGATTCTGATATAGCCGAGATAAGTATGAGTGACGTTTCTTTATATAAGGAAAGTGAAGTTGCTGATATAGTTTTGATACATTAGTGATGCTTGTTTGGATGAAAAAGGAAAGGGACTAATGCTGAGCTGGCCATGACAAGTATTTGTGACATTGCTTATTATGATGAAAGGAAAGTGACTGATGCTGATATAGTCGGGATACATGAATTATGCTTGTTTTAATGCGAAAATGTCCAAGATAAGTATGATGCAAATATGTCCAAGATAAGTATGAGAAACGTTATTTTTTCTAAGGAAAGGAAATTTACTGATGCTGATATGGTAAAGATAAGTATCAGTGACGTTGCTTTTTATTTGAAAATAAATGTTACTGATGCTGATATGGTCGGGATTCAAGAGTTTTGCGTGTTTTAATGAGAAAGAACAGTTAGTGATGCTGGTATGGCCAAGATAAGTATAAGTGACGTTGTTTTTTATGAGGAAAGGAAAGTTACTGATGCTAATATGGGCAAGATAAATATGAGTGACGTTTCTTTTTATAAGGAATGGATAGTTACCTATGCTGATTTACTCGGTATTCATGAGTTATACTTATTTTAATAAAAAAGGAAAGTTACTAATGCTGACACGGCCAAGATAAGTACGAATGACGTTGTCTTTTATAAGGAAAAAAGTTACTAATGCTAATATAGTCGGGATTCATGAGTTTTGCTTGTTTTAATGAGAAAGGAAAGTTACTGATGTTGATATGGTCTTGATACTGTAGCAGAAAGAACCTTGTATTTTTTGTTTGGCGCGTAATTTAATTTGACCGTTAGAGTCGCCGAACATTTTCACCTAATCAGGATGACCTGTCCTATTCAACCCGAACCATATTTCCTAGCTGCAACAAAAATTGAAGAAAGCCCGCGAAACTCTCTCTTCCTCAGAAATCCTCAATGGGAACGGACGTCTTATCGTCTGCTCCTGAATAGCAGTAGCAGCATCATACTCTATGAGGAGAGCCATCTAATTTATGGACCCCTTGGGTCTATTCTTCAAGACCAAGGGATCATAGTTAAAAACAAATTAGATGATACACTCAAACAACTTCCTACTTTCTTTCCTTCCGACGAGACTCGCAGCATACCAGTGTAAACCCCTTTACTTCATGCTGCCATTAAAACCTTCATTTAAAACCTAACGACGTCTTCGTTCTTCTCTACCACCTTTATTTTCCATCAACATTTAGCGAGGGGATAACCAACGTAATACCAACGCTACCAACGTAATACCAACGCAACCAATGTAACACCAACACAACCAACGTAATACCGATGCGACACCAACATAACCTACGTAAAACCAACTTAAACCAAAAACCTCCCTTTACCCAAATACCAATATTCTCCCTTTACCCAAATACCGACATTTTTTTGAACACGTGCATCTACAACAAAAAGACCAAAAAACTTTCCAACGAGGAATTATTTTCTTTTCAGCCCGTCCACGAATTCACACCAACTCAAACACGCTAAATGCTTAAATTTAGACACACGACTCGGACAGGAAAAGAAGTCATGGACCAACAAACATAACATTTTGTTCAACCAAAACGAAGCTTTAAAAAATTTTTTTTCAATAACCACGAAAAAGTAATACATTTTTACTACATTTTTTCTCGTTTAAAAAGCTGTACGGTCTGAGCTAAAACGGCGCCTTCCGCCTACTTAACATTTCTTTTTCCCGCCTAAATGATGATTGGGCGACGCTATCTTGAATTTCATCTTTTGTTTTTGGAGCGGCCTAGTCAACTGACTAGCATCTTTGTTTTCCCGACTTTAAAGCATCTCCTTTAATAAACTTTTTTAAACACGAATATTAGTTCTTATTTCAATTTCTTGTTGCTTTTAAAACGTATTTTCCCCTTTGTTTCTTTCTCGCTGAAACGTGTTTATTTGATTTTATGGTCTGTTGTCACTCAATATATATAAAAGAAATTGACTACTACAGGAGCCATACTCGACGCTTTGGAGCGGCATACCAAAGAAATAAGTAAATTAGCCGTGGGTAGGTCACAACCGCCCAGACGTCGATACAAAAATCGTTTGCCATCCCCACAACACCTCCACCACTCAAACAAGCCAGGACTATGCTTTTATCACAGTTGTTTTGACGCGGAGGCACGGAGGTGCAAAATGCCCTGCTCGTTCATAAACCAGGAAGACTTGAATCTGGAGAGCTGAGCACGGCACACTCTTCACAAGATTTACAGAACAACCGTACCTATTTTATTACAGACTCCAGATCCCAAGCACGTTGTTTGGTTGACACAGGAGCAGCTTGCAGTATTTGGCCACTGAAACTGTGAGGAGTTTCAGTGGCCAAATACTGCAAGTTGCTCCTGTGTGCTTGGGATCTGGAGTCTGTAATAAAATAGGCACGTTTGTTCTGTAAATCTTGTGAAGAGTGTGCCGTGCTCAGCTCTCCCAGCCTCCATGCCAAAGCGACTGTGATAAAAGGACAGTCTTGGCTTGTTTGAGTGGCGGCGGTGGTGGTGTGAGGATGGCGAACGACCTTTGTACCGACGTCTGGGTGGTTGTGACCTACCCACGCCTAATTTTCTTACTTCTTTGGTAAGTCGCTCTATAGTGCACATATATGGCCTCTTGGCTTGTGTTCTCAGCCGCAGCAGAGCACGTAGAGACTTCAGCCTGTGACTGGGGGATAGACGCGGTAATAGGCCCTTCGTGACATCCATCACTTTATCCGCCGACAATGCTATTACGTCAACGGAGCTCTTCTCTACCATGGGTACCAGAATTGCCTTTACTTGAGGCGGGAGCCTTGAAAAGAAAAGCTGCTTTATAAGGGCACTATCGGCAGGGACATCTTTTGCCAGCGGAGCAATTCGCTTGGCATGCGGTCCCCCAAAAGCTCGTTATGAACCAACATTTGAAAACGTTTTTTCCGCTGAGAGCGACGTCTGGAGCAGAACCTCCCGCTTGATGCTGTCATAAGTGGAATTAAAGGGAAAGTCAGTTATCAAATCTTTGACAGGTGGCGTTAATGACGCGGGGAATGTGCTGAATAGTATGTGCAATTGTTGTTGCTCCGTGACGTTGTTTGCAACAAAATACGACTCGAGTTGAGCAAACCAAACTCGAACGTCGCCGGTAAAAGCAGGTAATGTAAAAGCCATTTTTTAGATATTCATATAAACAACAGACCAAAAACCCAAATATCGGAAAATGGAGAAAACATTGTCGAAGGAACACATTTCAGAGAGCAATACACTAAAGGGAAAATATATGTTTTAACAATCACAAAAATAAAAAGTAATAAATATATTCTTAAGGTTCAGGAAAGAGTTAAGAGTGGATGTGTTTTTTTTTGTTTTTTTTTGTGTATAGTGAGTGAAAGGAATACTTTTGTACTTACAGAGTTTTGGCCATAAGAACAAAAAAAAAAAAAACCCAAAAAACAAAAATAATAATAGTTATATTCGTGTTAAAAAAATTGGTGGTGCTTTAAAGTTCCTTAGTCAGAAAAACAAAGATGCTCGTCAGTTGACTAAGCCGCTCCAAAAACAAGAGACGAAATTCAAGATGGCGTCACCCAATCACCATTTAGGCGGGAAAATGAAATGTTAAGCTGGAAGAAGGCGCCCTTTTTAAACGAGAAAAAAATGCAGTAAAAATGTATTACTAACTTTTTTTGTGGGTATTGAAAACTTTTTTTGTGTCACACGTCGTAAGTTGAAAGGAGCAGAGCAGTAAGTTTCTTCTTCCTTCCTTTCTCTTCCCAGCAGGCCTTTGAAACACTATGTAGGTGGTCCGCCAAGCAGATGATCCCTTTGTCTGTTTTGGTGCGAAACCAGACAAAGGGTTTTTGACTCGAGATCTCGGCGTGACCGGAAGTAGGAAGGGAACGCCGGTCAGAGAGTTGGACAAAGGAACTCAAAGAAGGCGGTTGGCGAAGGGTGACGCGAGAGGGCAGTCGACACCGGAGCAGAGAGAACAGTCGGATGAGGTGAGGTCCAGAGCAGTGAGGGAAGACGAGTCAAGATGAGTCGGCATTCCAGTAGCGTTGTAGAATTTTCGCTAGAAATCACACACTAGCGTTAGTCTATAAATGCACACAAGAAATGCAGAGTGTTGCATAACTCCCTGTCTTGCACTTGAGTTAAACCCAGGCATATTGTTCGTTGTTCTTTTTTTTTCTCCCGCTCCCTCGATTGTATTTCTTGTAGCCATAAAAAATGTGCAAATGCCCCTATCGGAACCACTAGTTGATCACCGGCAAAGAAGTGAAATGGTTTCGAAGAGGTTGATGTAACGTGGGGGCCGAGGGGGTATCGTCACACCTTGCTGAAAGTTATATTTTTTAAGGCTTCGTTTCGGTTGAACAAAATGTAATGTTTGTTGGTCCATGTCTTCTTTTCATGTCCGAAGCACGTGTCTAAATTTAAGCAGTTAGCGTGTTTGAGTTGGTGTGAATTCGTGGGCGGGCTGAAAAGAAAATAATTCCTCGTTGGAAAGTTTTTGTGGTCTTTTTCGTTGTAGAGGCGCGTGTTAAAAAATGTCGGTATATATCTTTCGCTGGTGGAAAATATCATGTGGTCGTAGTCTTCCTTGTTGAAATACGGAGATCCTTAAATAAGTTTTCAGACTTTTTTTTCGTATGGCCACTTTTATTGATAGTACACACATGAAACTCTAGTCCCCTTCAAAGTAATCTCCTCCGGCTGCAATGCACTTGTACCGTTCCAACAACTTCTGGAAGGCCTCATGGAAGTCTTCTTGTGTGAGCATATCAATGACCTTCGTCACAGCCTCTTTCATTTCCTCAATTGTCGACAGCCTCTGAGCTTAGGGAATAACCAAAAGTCAAAGGGAGCAAGGTCTGGACTATAGGGAGGGTGAGGAACTGTCTTGATTCCCATCTTGGTCAAATAGTCTGTGATAAGGATGGAGTTGTGGACTGGTGCATTGTCCTGGTGGAAATGCCACTGACCCGATTTGAAGAATGCTGGCCTCTTCCGACGGAATTTCTTGATGAACTCTCTTAAAACCACAACATAGTAACCCTAACCCTTTAGCCAATCAATTCTGGTGTATTGACTTCTTTACTCCTCCCACACCTCTCATCATCCCTCACAGACTCCGTGCCTTCCTTGAATCTCTTATGCCACTCAAAAACTGATTCTCGATTCATGCAAGATGGTCCAAAAGCTGCCTGAAGCATTCCATGTGGCATTTTTCCAAGTTTAAAACAGAATTTTATTGCATATCGTTCTTCTAAAGTGTCAGATTGCATTTTTGAAATTCACCGGCTGTGACAATCAGGCTTTAGTAGGGTGTTCATTTAAAGCTGAAATCATAAAAATTGGTCAGTCATCTCATAAGATGTATAGCAATAACATAGTGAATTTCGAAGAGTCTAGGACAATTTTAGATGCCTGTACAAAAAAAAACGTCTGGAAATTTATTGAAGGCACCACGTACGTCCGTGTTCTGTCTACTGACAAGAGTAAATTCTTGAAGGAATTTGTATTTGGGTAAAGGGGGAATGTTGCGGTAGCCAGTAAGTTTAGGTAGGGGTTTGGTAAAGTAACAAACCGTGTTAAGAGGTTATTTTTTTTCTGGTGGGGGTGAAGTAAAAAATGCCTCCTGTTAATAAATGTTTGCCTCTCCGCGTACGTTGAAATAAATTCTTTTGTTTTGTTTCAGTATATAAAATTTCTTCTGAAAACTTTGTTGTTTTTTTTTTCATCAGAAACTTGCGTATAATTGCTATTGTATAGAAGACCTTGAATATGTTCGAACAGGTTGTTTAATTAGTCGAAGAATTTGTATGTGTTTGCCGCTTTCGTTTCTCAAGTCTACGTGTCGTAACAACAATACTTCTATATTGCCTTCGAAATAAGCGAATATTCATTCATAATTGTTCCGAGTGTTCAGGAAATTTTGCATGTTCATTTCACGTCGTCAGGTCATTATTTTAGTGTATGGTTAGTTCACATACACTATAATTAAATTTGTAGTAATTTATGTAGCGCAGAACAAAGTAACAAAGCTACTTTGAAGAACAACAACGAAAGGTTTATTTTTATGACAGTAAGTAGACTTCTGTCAGAGTGTGAAACGTTATTTGTGTGTCGCAGGTCACAGCAGTGTCGCCGGTAGCAGTAGTTATCTTCGGCGAAGATCGTCAATGCTGGATTATCCTGTAGAAAAGGACGGGAGGTCTTTCTTCTCTGCTGGCCGGGTACTCTCTGCCCTGCTGGCCGACTTGCAAAAAGGGCTTGAAAAATAGTTCTTGAGAGAAAAATGTAATCAATGCCCTCTGCCCTCTGATTGGTGAGTGTGTGGCCGAATGTTATATAATAGCCGAGGGATTTCGGTTCATGCCTTTGAGTTTAGTTAGGCTGAGAACCTTTTGGCTCAGCACATGGGTTAGTTGGGTGCAACATTGAGGCAGGTGTTAACGCGGGCGCGCTGGCGGATTGAGGTGTCACTCAGATGTCATAATAGTCCGAGACGAAACGGTGTGACAGGGTGCGGGTGACGTCACGCACCAGAAGCGCGCGGAGGTTTGTGTGAGAATCTGAAGAAAGTAAGAGTCGAGTACTAGACGCCAAACGAGAAGGATCGATTTTGGATCACTCAGACGCGAGGTGAACGTGCGCCCTATGGGGGTCCGCTGGAGTTGGGGCCAAATGAATAAGACAGCATAGAAGATTGTCTCTCCTCCTTACGTCGAGACCTTTAACTCAAAGTTAATAAAAAGGTTTCGTACCTAAACAAGAAGTCGTTATGTGTTTTCGAATTCCGGGATTCCTATGTTCTATCGTTATGAACATTATATGTCTATTTCGCACATGGCCATGTTCATGTATATGGCGATGTAACACGAATCGCTTGGCGGAGGCATTGATTCACAAGAGAAAATAGATATGTGACTGCTAAAATAGTTAAAGATTCTGGTATGGCCAAGATAAATATGAGTAACGTTGCTTTTTACAAGGAAAAGAAAGTTACTGATGCTGATATGGACAAGATAAGTAAGAGTGACGTTGTTTTTATAAGAAAAGGAATGTTACTTAAGCTGATATAGTCGGGATTCATGAGTTATGCTTATTTTAATGAGAAAGGAATGTTACTGATGCTGATATTGCCAAGATAAGTACGAGTGACTTGGTCTTTATCAGGAAAGGAAAGTTACTGATGCTGATGAGGTCTTGATACTTTAATGATGCTTACTTTGATAAAGGAAAGAAACTAATGCAAAGACAGGCAAGATAAGTATTAGTGACGCTAATTATGATGAAAGGAACGTGACTGATGCTGACATAGACGGAATATATGAGTTATTCTTGTATTAATGGGAAGGAAAAGCGACTGATACTGATATGGCCGAGATAAGTATGTTTGACGTTGAATTAATAAGGAAAGGAAAGTGACTAATGCTGATATGGCCAAGATAAGTATGTGTGATGTTCCTTTTTATAAGGAAAGGAAAGTTACTGATGCTAATTTGGACAAGATAAGTATGAGAGACGTTGCTTTTTATAAGGAAAGGAAAGTTACTGATGCTGATATAGTCGGGATTCATGAGTTATGCCTGTTATAATGTGCAAGGAAAGTTACTGATGCTGATATGGCCAGGAGAAGTATGTGTGACGTTGCCTTTTATAAGGAATGGAAAGTTACTGATACTGATAGGACCAAGATAAGTATGAGTTACGTAGCTTTTTATAAGGAAAGGAAAGTTACAGATTATGGTATGGCCTAAATAAGTATGAGTGACATTGCTTTTTATAAGGAAACGAAAGAATTTGATGCTGATATGACCAAGATAAGTATGAGTGACGGTGAGGAAAGTTACTGATGCTGAAAAGGTCTTGATACTTTAGTGTTTCTTGTTTTAATGAAAGACAAAAGTCACTAATGCTGAGACATTGCTTATAATGATGGAAGGAAAGTGACTGATGTTGCCATAGTAGGGATACATGAATTATGCTTGTTCTAATGCGAAAAGAATGTGACTGATACTGATATGGCCAAGATAAGTATGCGCGAAGTTGCTTTGTGGTCCTATAAGTGCATCTCGCTCGGTAAGCCACATATAGATAAAAGTTTTTGGTGGATCTGCTTGTCCGGATTTCCGTGTCCAAGTTGCGTTGTTCGACCCCCAGGAAAGTTGGGGAAGTGCTGATTCGGACTTCTCTTGGTTCTGGCTGGGTCGAAAGACAGCCAAATATACTGGTGCTGTTAGCTGGTCATCTACTTCAATAACCCAGTAACACTTGTTAACAGTTGTAAATAACAGCATTTATTCATTATAAAATGATTAAAAAAAATCAAAAACAAAACAAAGGGTTACCTAACTACAAGTTGTTAAAGAATCTACAACAAAGTTCCAGCATACAACTAACCGAACGATATTTTCGTTAAACAACTATGAGGCATCAAATTGTACAAACGACTGAGTGTGTCGGATAGCGGATATCTAAAAAAAAATCTGTAAGATTGTCACGTAATCAAAAAGTGATTTTCATATTTTTCTTTCTTCCCACTTCAGAGAGAAAAATTTAATCCGGCGCTTGTACAAAACACACACACACACACATACAGCAATTATTCTTGATTTCTTGGGATATTTACTGAAGAAAAAAAAAACTTCCCTCCTCCAGAAAAAAAAAATGAAAGACCTTAAAGAAATGTTTGCACAAATGATAAAGTTCCAAATGGAGTCTCAACAAAAAATGAGGAAAAAACTCCTTCAACTTCAGAAAGAAAATGAAGAAAGAATCTTAAACATCGAGGGAAAACAACAACGGTTCTTCCTTGAATTACAAAAACAACAAGAAGCACTTTTTAAAAGTCTAAGTAATAACCAGCCTTCAGATAGTACTACTATTTTAACTTAAAATGCAGTGTGGAACCCACTCGAAACATTTTCCTATGCACCAGATGAGGACCTTTGAGGCATATTACAGAAGATATGAAGATATCTATATTACCGACTGTGCCGATTGGACTGATGCAAAAAAAAGTCCGGCTACTTCTTCGAAAGCTAGGAACCATGGAACACAACAAGTTCGTAGATTATATCTTACAAAAAAAACAAAAAAACTTGCGAATTTGGCTTTTTAGAAACAGTTAGATTACTGTCAGAATTATTCAGCTCCAAAACGTATCTATTCCACAAAAGATGGAAATGTCTCAACTTAACAAAAAGGGACAGTGATGATTATTTAGGGTTTGTCTCGGTCGTCAATAAAAACTGCGACGATTTTAAACTAGGCGAATTATCAGTGGATAACTTCAAATGTCTGATATTCACACAAGGCCTAGTGTCGGCGAAAGACGCGGAAATCAGACGCAGAGTTTTGTCGAAATTAGAGAACGAACCCGATCTCACACTTCAAAATCTGGCTGAAGTCTGTCAGAGGATAGTGAGTGTCAGAAAAGACTAAAAATATCGAGGAGTCTGGTGTTGCTTACGTAAGGAAAGTCAAGCATAGATCCCAATCATACTCTCCGGTAAAAGAGAGGAAAAAATATGATTACCCAAAATCTCAATACAGGCAAACTAGCGACAACCAAAAAAAAAACAAAAAAAAACACCTAGCGCTTGCTACCGCTGTGGAAAATTTTATTGGGCCAAGGACTCTCCCTATCGTACAAAAAAATGTCAAAACTGCGATAAATTCGGACATAAGGACTCAGTGTAGAAACAGAAAAATAATTAAAAACAGAGTCAGATATACAAAAAGCGAGGACAAGTCAGACAAAGTCGTTCGTAAATACATATCAGTCAAAGTTCCCCGACGTATCTTCAGCTGGTCTTGGCAAATGTACTAAAATTAAGGCAAAATTTGAACTGAAGGAAAATACATGCCCCATTTTTCAAAAGAAGCGAAACGTACCGTTCGCCGCGACCGAAGAAATAAATAAAGAGCTAGACTGATTAGTGAATACGGGCATATTATCGAAAGTGGAATTCAGTGAATGGGCTGCTCCTATGGTATATATAAGAAAAAAAATCTAAGGAAATCCGGGTATGCGCAGATTTTTCTACAGGATAGAACACTGCACTCAAGGATTACCACTAGCCACTCCCCAGCCCAGAAGAGGTTTTTAATAAATTAAATGGAGGAAAAGTCTTTTCAAAAATTGACTTGAGCGAGGCCTACCTCCAGATTCCAGTAGAAGAAAATAGCTCTAAACTACTCTGAATTAACACACACAGAGGGCTATACAGATTTGACAGACTAGTTTTTGGAATTAAAATCGCACCGGCTATCTTCCAACTGGTGATGGACACCATACTGGGCGGCTTTGACTTCACTTTCGCTTATCTTGATGATATTGTAATTAGTAGAAAAACGAAGGAGCTACACATAGAACATCTAAACAAGGTTTTCGCACAAATGCAGGAATATGGGTTCAAGGTAAAGGAAGCAAAATGCGATTTCTGTATGAACAAAATCAAATATCTGGGACATATCATTGATAAAGACGGGAGACGTCCCGACCCCGAAAGGGCTACAGCTGTCAAGGATATGCCTGCCCCTGATCATGTTACGATATTACAGAGCTTCCTTGGACTTGCAAACTACTACCAAAGTTTCATTAAAAAATTTGCACGATCTCTGCGCCCCGCTAAACGAACCACTAAAAAAAGATAAAAAGTGGAGATGGACGCTCGAATGTTAAACAGCATTTGACCAAATTAAAAAGGCATTAACATCTGATCTTTTTCTCACGCACTATGACCCAAAACTGGAGATTATTGTCGCAAGCGATACCAGCTCATATGGGGTTGGTTCGTGTATCCTACATAAAATGCCCGAAGGGACAAAAAACCCCAATAGACCACGCACCTAAAACCCTTCTTCCGGCCGAAAAGCATTATTCCCAGATTGAAAAGGAAGCCTTGGGAATAATATTTGCAGTGACAAAATTTCACCGATACTTGCATGGCAGATTCTTTACTCTACAAACAGACCACAATCCCCTAATAACCATTTTCGGATCAAGAAAGGGTCTACCAATTTATACTGCCAATAGGCTACTAAGACGGGGAACGATTTTACTGAACTACAATTCTAAAATCTAATACCTCCCGTCAAAACAGATTAGCCACGCAGATGGACTATCAAGGTTGGTACAGAAGTATAGTGAACCATTCGAGGACGCAATAATAGCAGCCTTACGAACAGACTGTGAAATTAAAAACATGATAGCCAACACCATCAAAGAACTGCCTGTGACGCTACTCGAGATAAAAAGCGAAGCAATGAACAACGACTTTATTACCAATATTAAACAGAAAATCACAGCAAAAAACGAAAAAGTACCAGAAGTATTTTCACTATGTGACAACTTTCTCCTATATAGTGAAAGGGTCGTAATACCAAAGAAATTGCAAGACAGAATTTTAAGAGATTTCCACACGAGACACCCAGGAATAAATAGAATGAAGAGTCTCATGAGAAGCTATGTTTATTGGCCAAAGATGGATAACGACATTACGGATATGATCGAAAAATGTAAAGGCTGTGCCTTAGCGGCAAAAGAAAGTAGTGGGAGGCACTACTTTCAAACCTTGGCCAAAAATAGAACAACCTTGATCGAGGATACATGTTGATTTTGCGAGTCCCCTGGAAGATTTCTACAACCTAATTGTAGTGGATAGTTATTCTAAATGGCCTGAGGTTCTCAGATGCAGAAGACCTACTATTGGGTTCCTACATGAACTGTTTGCGCGGTTCGATGTAGTAGATTGTGTGGTCAGCGACAACGTAAGCCAATTCACATCAGTCGAATTCAAGGAGTTCTGCGAAATCTTCCAAATAAAGCACATAACCACACCGCAATATCACCCAAGATCAAACGGCCTGGCCGAACGTTTTGTAGACACATTAAAGCGAGCACTCAAAAAAGCATCAGGTACCCCGACAGACAAGGCAATACAGCAATTTCTGCAGGTATATGGAATCACACCCAATCCCAATACACCACTGGCAGTCTCACCAGCCGAGACGATGTTTGCCAGAAAGATAAGATCCGTCTTCGATAAGCTACTCCTGAAACAAAATAAGCTACGAAAAAGACCACATTAGCGCTTAAAGAAAGGTTCAACCCGGGAGAAAAATTACTTTAAAAATATCAAAATAACTCATCCTGTTGGGAACGTGGAATAATTAAAAAAAAAAAAAGAATTGGTGACATGGTGTACATTGTAGAAGGACCCAAATACAGACCCAAGAACCAGTTACAGAAACGCCTTTTGAACGACTCCAACGACGTACCACAAACAGAAGAGCCAATAGACACCATTTTCGACATGTTCGATTTAGATCCTCCCCAATCAACACCTGAAATACGTCGGTCAGGGAAAAAAGGAAATTCACCGACCCGTTGATGATCGACCCAAAAAGAAAAAAATACTAACAGCACTTTTACGAAGTAAAAGGCTTGGGGGAGGGGTGTTGTGGGAGCCTTACCCATCTTACCATAATGGACTCTTCTCACCGTTATTAGTACTAGAGATTTCGCTGCCAGAGGGCAGATCAATATTGGTGTTATCCGAACAGTACGAGACTTCTTACCTTTTCTATGTAACTCTATCTTTCTTGTGTAATATAATCTGTTATCTAATATCCGTGTTTGTGTTTTCATTAGTGACCCTTTCCAGGGCCACAACAGAAAAGTTACTGATGTCGATATGGTCTTGATACTCGAGTGATGCTTGTTTTGATTAAAAAGCCTAGTGACTAATACTGAAACGGCCAAGATAAGTATTAGTGACGTTGCATATTATGAAGAAAAGAAAGTGACTGATGCTTATATAGTTGGGATACTTGAGTTTTGCTTGTTTTAAAGCGAACGGAAAGTGATTAATGCTAATATGTCCAAGATAAGTCGGAGTGAATTTGTTTTTTTAAAGGGAAAGGACGGTTACTGATGCTGATATAGACAAGATACTAATGAATGACGTTGCTTTTTATGAGGAAAGGAAAGTTACTGATGCTGATATGGCCTTGATACATCAGTGATGCTGGACTTGATGAAAAAGGAAAGTGACTAACGCTGGGACGGCTTTGATTAGTATGAGTGATTTTGCTTTTTATAAGGAAATGAAAGTTACTGATGATGATCTTGTTGTCAAGAGCGGGCGTAAAGAGGCAACAGGAAACTGATTCTTGTATTTATTCAAGAGAGGACACTGTTGTTAATTTCAGGGCGTATTGAGTCTAGCTATTTCTCCCTCTCTCTCAGTAGCTGTTCCTTCTCTCTCGCTTTCTCCCCCTTCCTTCCTTCCTTCCTTCTGGTTTTCCTTCCTTCCTTCCTTCCTTCCTGCTCTCTTTCTGGTTCTCCTTCCTTCCTTCCTTCCTTCCTTGAGATGTAGCACGTTCGTCGGGCAAATGCACTCAGAACAAATCAGCCCATTCAGCCGTTACCGTGCGTATTTGTATTATCGTGAGATCTCGTAAGAATTTGCATACGTGCAAATTACCACTCGCTGGTTCGAGATTTCCCCTCGTCAAATATGCTCGAGGCAGCCATATCGGTTTTCGCTCTACAAGCCAGACACGTTCGTGCGCGCTTCGAATGCCCAGGTACGTTACCTTCACAGATCTAGTCGGGATTCATGGGTTACGCTAGTTTTAATGAAAAAGGAAAGTGACAGATGCTTATATGGCCAAGATAAGTATGAGTGACGTTGCTTTTTGTAAGGAAAGGAAAGTGACTAACGCTGACATGAACAAGATACATGAGTGATGCTTGTTTTGATAAGGATAGTGACTGATGCTAATAAGTTAAGTATGAGTGTCGTTGCTTTTTATAAGGAAAGGAAAGTTACTGATGCTGATATGGCCAAGATAAGTATGAGTGTATCGTAGTCGACCGACTACTCATAACCCAAACAAAAACAAAACAAACAAACCCCATCCCTAAAATATGATGAGTCACTGACGTCGTCAACCAATAGTATTTTGGAACGATACGTTAAGGGACTAAATTGCTCTGCGCAGAACTTTCTTATTAAAAAAAACCGTTAAATTCAGCCTGTCTTTCTAAGGACAGTCCTCAACTAATGGACAAAATAGGTAAGGTTTAAAAACACAGGGTCGAATTAGAATGAAGTTTCTCACTATAATATAGTAATAATATCAAGGTTATCAAACACAGACCACATAGCGTAGTCGCACACGGTAGCTATAAAAGCAGCGGTATCAAACCGGGTCAAGTCAGTTGGGCTGGGGGCCAGCCGAGGGTGTTGGATAATCCAGATTCTCTCCTGGTCGTTCTACGACTGAAGCCTAATCAGCAGCGGCCTATGAGGACTGCTCAAGGCTTCCCCTAAAGCAGGCGTCCTGATTCCAGCCGCAGACGACGCAGGAACATTGCCAGCCTCTCAGTTTAAAAGCCTTCTTCAGGGTTACTCAGAAAGTTTTTCCAAACACCTCATGAGACGGCACGATGCAGCAGACACAACTACCAGCCTCTCAATCTAACAGCCTTTTTCAGGACTAATTCAGAAAATCTAATACTCTTTGAGACGGCACCAGCAGCTATCTTCTTGTACCGGCGACCACTTCATTGCAGCGGCAACTACTACTCCTGCGCCGGCAACCACTTCACTGCAGAAGCAGCTACCAGTCCTGTACCAGCGACCACCTTCCTGCACCAGCGATCACCTTCCTGCACCTGCAGATACCAGCAGATACTAGTTCTGCACCAGCGACCACCTCCCTGCACCAGCGGACACCAGCGTCCACTTTTCTACACTAGCAGACAACAGCAACTACCCGTCCTGGACCAGCGAACACCTTCCTGCACCAGCAACTACCAATCCTAAACCAGCGACCACTTTCCTGCACCAGCAGACACCAGCAACTACCAGTCCTGAACCAGCGACCACCTATCCAACTGATACCAGTCTTGTACCAGCTATCCAGACCTGCTCCAGCGACTAGGTCCTGATCCAACGATCCCCATCCGGCCGCGGCGATTGTTCGCTGTACGCTTTTTTCGATTTACGATTCGCAATAATAAAGTTTGGCCTTTCGAAGCAACACCCTTGTTTGTCATTCTTGCTAGTTCTTTGTCAATCACTTATATTTCAAAAGTTTACGGGGACCGGTATATTTATCTGGCCTCCTCAACAAGTGACGTTGCTTTTTATAAGGAAAGGAAAGTGACTAACGCTGACATGAACAAGATACATGAGTGATGCTTGTTTTAATAAGGATAGTGACTGATGCTCATAAGGTCGAGATACATGAGTGATGCTTGTTTTGATGTGCAAAAGAAAAGTGACTGATGTTTATATGGCCGAGATAAATATGAGTGACGTTGCTTTTTATTAGGAAATGTTACAGTAAAATACATCAAATCTCTTGATTCATCACTTAACTCTTCACACACCTAACTACTAAAACACACAAAACACAGACCCACAGACATCGACACTTTAGAAGAAAATAACAGCTACCGGATGTTGACCCAACAACGGCCAGTGTCAAACTGAGAAAATCATGGCTTCTGCGCATAGGCTCCGCGCATAGTCTATTCACAATCCCCAGAAAATTCTCAGTTATAAAAAAAGGTCTATTTTTCCACCAATCATATTTTTTCCACAAGTTGTATTTTCTGGGGCCGGTGTTTGAAATCGGGAACACATAAATAGGCCAAACAGAGATCACACACGAGTTGAATCGCCGGTCGTCCAGAGAGCGTCACCCGATAACACCGTCCGACCAGATCAAAGCAACCGCTCGTCGCCGAATAGACAACACCCCGCCAGCCGGCCAGATATTTCATCCGCTTGTTTATTTTATTTATTCAATAAACAAAATAAACTAAATCTTCTCGCTAGTCTTATTTTTCTTGCAACCACACGCTTGTATATAACAGAAAGGAAAGTTACTGATGTTGATATGGTCTTGATACATTAGTGATGCTTGATTTGATGAAAAAGGAAAGTGATTAATGCTGAGACGGCCAAGATAAGTATGAGTGATTTTGCTTTTTATCAGGAAAGAAAAGTTACTAATGCTGATATGGACAAGATAAGTACGAGTGTCGTTGCTTTTTATAAGGAAAAGAAAGTTACTGATGCTGATATAGTCAGGATTCATGAGTTATGCTTGTTTTATTGAAAAAGGAAAGTTACTGATGCTGATATGGCCGACTTAAGTGTGGTTGCTTTTTATAAGGAAAGGAAAGTTACTGATGCTTATATGACAAGATCAGTATGAGTGACGTTACTTTTCATAAGGAAATGAAAGTTATCTATGCTGATATAGTCAGGATTTATGAGTTATGCTTGTTTTAATGAGAAAGGAAAGATACTGATGCTGATATGGTCTTGATACTTTAGTTATGCTTGTTTTCATGAGAAAGGAAAGTGGCTAATTCTGAGACGGCCAAGATAAGTATTAGTGATGTGGCTTATTATTATGAAAGGAAAGTGACTGATGCTGATATAGTGGGGATATATGAGTTATGCTTGTTCTAATGCGATAAGAAAGTTACTGATTCTGATATGGCCAAGATAAGTATATGTGACATTGTTTTTTATGATGAAAGGAAAGTTACTGATGCTTACATGGCCAAGATAAGTATGAGTGACATTGCTTTTTATAAGGAAAGGAAAGTAACTGATGGTGATATGGCTAAGATAAGTATGAGTGACCTTGTTTTTTTTTAATAAGGAATGGAAAGTTACAGATGCTGATATTGTTGGGATTCATGAGGAATGCTTTTTATAATGCAAAAGGAAAGTGACTGATGCTGATATGGCCAAGATAAGTATAAGTGATGTTGCTTTTTATAAGGAAAGTAACGTTACTGATGCTGATATGGTCTTGATACATTTGTAATGCTTTGTTTGATGAAAATGGAAAGTGATTGATGCTGATATTGTCGGGATACACGACTTATGTTTATTTTGATGCAGAAGGAAACGGATTGATGTTGATATGGCCGAGATAATTATGAGTGACGTTGCTTTTTCATAAAAGGAAACCTATTGATGCTGATGTGGTCGAGATATATTTGAGTGATGTAAATTTTGTTGTGGAAAGGAAACTAACTGATGCTGATATAATGGAGTTGTGTATGAGATTGTTTATCCTGCTTTTTGTTTTTGTTTTTTTTTTAACTGCAGAAAGTAAAGTGACTGATGTCGCTATGGATAATTTTGATTTTAGATGACGAAAGAAAAGTGACAGATGCCGCTATGGTCGAGATATGTATGAGTGATGCTTGTTTTGATGAAGAAACGAAAAAGACTGACGCGGATTTAGTCAAAACATATATGAGTTATGCTTGCTTTGACGAAGAAAAAAGAGACTGATGCTGATATAGTTGAGATACAAATGTTTGATGTTGGTTTCTATGACTAAGGAAAAGCGACTGATGCCGTCGGAAATTTATCTTCTTGCAGATAAACTTGACCTTAGACAGCGCCTGAAACTAAATGGGGAGGAGAAAGACAGAATAAAAACACAACTTAGTTTTTGGCTACAAGAAAAAGTTTATTCACAGCAAAGTTACATATATTTTCCCATATGTGGGCGTCACAATATTTTCAAAAAAACTTCGGCGCCTTGTAGCAAAATAAAACAATATAAAACTGTTGCTACTGGATGGGTTTCCACAAACAAAATTAGCCCAGGAAAATATTAATACAACAGAGAAAGAAGAAAGGAAATACGCTTACTCAAACAGGGTTTTTACAAACAAAATTATCCCATAGGAATTTGTACAAAGCAAAATAAGCAGTTCACTTGCAGAGTCACTGTAGTTCTTGAAAAGATTTCCAGCCTTTGTCCTGGATTTTTCTCTCCAAATTTTTGATTTCAGTTTGTTTTTTTTGTTTTTCTTTGTTGTTGTTTTTTTTCTTTTCTCAGTAGTCTGCAATGCAGGTGGTAATGTCTTCTTTTCTTTCTTCTCGTTACAATCCAGGCTGGAGAACGAGTGTAAAGAGCTGCTTGCTTGAAAAATTCCCTCCTCTAGACTCCGCTAGAGCTCATCATTTCTCCCAGGCATATGTCGCGTATGCTCGGATTAAGGCAAATACGCGAATTCAACCAAAAGCAGTCAATTTCAGTTCTATCTACATTAGGCATGACCGCTCTCCCCTGCCATGAACAAAAACGGGAATTCAACTTTTTAAAGTTGAATTATAACGTCCAAAGGATATACTCCAGGGCCAGAGCTCGCATAGAAAGCAGCCAATCTCAGTGGCTGTTGAGAAATAAAAGGGAATTCAACTTTTCGAAGTTGAATTGTAATGTCCAAAGCATATAATTTTTGGCCAGAGCTTTCATAGCCAGCAGCCACTCTCAGTGGCTGTTGAGAAGTATAAAAAAAGAACGAATTCAACTTTTCGAAATTAGAATTCAAACTGCTAAAGTGTCAACTTTAGCTAGAGCCATAGTAGGCATGTCCGCTCTCTATCCTGCCGAGAAGCTAAAAGAAAATTCTACTTTTCAAAGTTGAATTGTAATGTCCAAAGCATAAACTTTTTGGCCAGAGCCTTAATAGCAAGCAGCCACTCTTAGTGGCTGTTCAGAAGTAAAAAAAAACAAAAAAAAAAACGAAATTCGACTTTTCGAAGTTGAAATTCAAAGTGCTAAAGTCTGTCAACTCTTGCTAGAGCCATAGTAGGCACGTCCGCTATTTATACTGTCGAGAAACCAAAAAGGAAGCAGAAGGCCTCAGCCCACCTGGTCGACCCGCATACGGAGTCAGCCACCGGACCATTTCCTTCTGCATATTTTCGTACCAAAGTACGAAGCAAGGGCTTTATGTCAGAGATTAAAAAGGCATTCAACCAAAAGAAAGGACGAAAACAAAATAATAATAATAATGATGATAATAATAATAATAATTCCCATTAACCTGGAAATAGTCATTCTGGCCGTCCAATCTAGTTGGTAGACAAAAAACAAAAAGTAGATCAACGGACTTTAACTAAGTTAAAACTTAGGTCCTGATTTTCTTCTAGATTTTCCTTTTTTTTTCCTTTTTTTCATATTTTATTCATTTTGTGTAGCCCGCTGCTTATGAACAGTCTCTGATTGTCCGTGGTCACATCTGTGTTAGGTGCGCAAGATCATAAACAACCCCTGGACCAGGTATAGCCACATTATACCACCCATGATAAAAATGTCAAATCACAATATTACACAACGTGGGACCCAGGCAACAGGCCTGGGTGTCATGATCGGTAGGTGCTCTCCTGATAGCCAACATGGGAGATCCGGTCGTCATCCTACGAATGTTGGCTGCTCTTTTTTCAGATACATAAACGACGACGTAACAAACCACAACGAACGGAGACCTAAACGTAGAACATGGACTAGGGAAGAGAATAAACTTGTGCTTGAATGCTATTTCAGGAGCAACCCCTCACAAAGAGGCTACAGGAAAAGGATGATTGAGATCTCGCAAGAATGTTCGACATTTCAGACAACTAGCCAAAGGTTAGCGGATCAGGTTAGGACAATAACGAAGAAGGGTTGGTTTTCTAACCTAGAATTAATAGAACTCCATCAAAAAACACTGAAACAAAATTATAACACAGTGCCAGACACACTAAGTGGTGTCAAACAAAAACAATCCAAGGAAAAAGTACCGCAAACCTCGGCAAATGAAAACACCACACTCCCAAACGATACACTATCAAACAAACAGGAAGAAACACTTTCGCAAGAACAAAAGGTAAATCTAGAAAATATAAAGAGAATCATGAATAGTGAAAAGGCTATTCTACCTTCATTAAGAAACATAGAATGGAAAACACTAAGAATAGAAACGAATAAAATAAATCGCATACTACCTTACATACCAACGAATAATATAACTGAGTTAAATGAATTAATATATGCAGGAGCGAAATTAGTTTGTGAGAATATTGGGATCCCCTCAAAAAGCACGAAGAAACAGCAAAAACCGGAATGGGAAATTAGACTGGAATCGCAAATAAAAATAACGAATACAAGCCCGAATGATGAAGAGAGGCGCTGAAATAAGCGGGGGGAAGAAGGAACAGGCAACATCGGGGAAAATAACGGTACAACTTGAGGAAATAAACCAGAAAATACTGGCCAAAGAAGGAAGATTAAAGAGATATCGATAAAGGGTAAAACAATACAGACGAAACAGGACATTCCAAAACAACGAAAGGAAATTCTATCAACAATTGGGAGGGAGTGACACGAAAACATACCAACAACCGGATGCAAAAGAAACCGAGCGATTTTGGGCTAAAATATGGGAACCAAAGAAATATAACGAAAATGCTGAATGGATAAACAACATTACAAGAGAGATAGACGGACTTGAAGAAGGCCCCAAAATGGAAATACACGTCGACTTACTCAAAACAACGCTAAAAAGAATATCAAACTGGAAAGCGCCAGGCAATGATGGAATACATGGCTTCTGGTTCAAGAAATTTACCTCTATTCACGGAAGACTAGCACTAGAGATGAACAGATGCTTACAAGACGCGCACGTACCTGAATGGATGACCAAAGGAAAGACTACATTAATCCAAAAGGACCCTAGTAAAGGAACTACCCCAAACAATTACAGACCCATAGCCTGCCTACCAATGATGTGGAAAATACTAACAGCACAAATAAGGGAAAAAATCTACTATTCGCTGACAAGCCACGGATTGTTCCCTGACGAACAGAAAGGATACCGTAAAGGATCCAGAGACACAGCATAATTACTCTTCATAGATCAACACATCCTAAATGAGAGCAAGACAAGACGGAAAAATCTAGCTCTGGCCTGGATTGACTACAAGAAGGCATATGATATGCTCCCACAAAGCTGGATATTACACTGTCTCAAAATGTATATAATATCGCATGAAGTCATAAACTTCATCGAACAGACCATGAAGACCTGGAGAGTGGAGCTGACAGCAGGAAGAAGAAGCATAGCTGAAACGAAGATCCAAAGAGGCATCTTCTAAGGAGATGCACTATCGCCCTTACTATTCATAATAGCCATGATGCCACTGAACCACATACTCAGAAAATGCACTGCCGGATACAAACTCAGCAGATCGCAAGAGAAGATCAACCACTTAATGTACATGGATGACATTAAATTATTTGCAAAAAATGAAAAAGAACTGGAAACTCTCATACACGCAGTTAGAATATACAATCAGGACATAGGAATAGAATTTGGCATAGAAAAATGTGCCATGCTCGTCATGAAAAGTGGCAAACGACATATGACTGACGGAATGGAACTACCAAATCAAGACAGAATTAGAACGCTTGAAGAAAATGAAACCTACAAATACTTAGGCATCTTGGAGGCTGAACAAGTGCAAAGGAAAGACATGATCCGAAAAGAATATCTCAGGAGAACGCGAAAACTACTCGAGACAAAACTCTCCAGCAGAAACCTCATCAAAGGAATAAATACATGGGCTGTGCCACTAGTCAGATATTCGGGACCCTTTCTCAAGTGGACTCGAGAGGAACTTAAACAAATCGACCAAAGGACAAGAAAACTAATGACCATGCATAAGACATTACACCCCAGAGACAGCGTTGACAGACTATATGTATCTAGAAAAAAGGGAGGAAGAGGACTTGTCAGCATCGAAGACACCGTTGACGCATCCATACAACGGCTCGAAGATTACATAGAAAAACACGAACGAGGACTAATTACAATCATCAGAGTCGTATCGACAACACGATAAACGAAAGAATGGCAACTACTAGGAAACAAAAATGGGAAGGAAAACAACTCTATGGCCGCTTTAAGCGTCTAATAAACAACATCTCACACCAGAAAACCTGAACCTGGCTAAGAAAAGGAAACCTTAAGAGAGAAACGGAATCCCTCCTAATAGCAGCACAGGACAATGCCATAAGAACGAATCATATCAAAGCGAGAATAGATAAGACGCAACAAAACAGTAAATGTAGGCTATGCGGTGACAGAGACGAAACGATCAATCACATCATAAGCGAATGCAGCAAATTAGCACAGAAGGAGTTCAAGGCGAGACACGACTGGGTCGGCAAGGTGATCCACTGGGAAATGTGCAGGAAATTTCAATTCGACCATACAAACAAATGGTATATGCACAACCCGGCGTATGTCCTAGAAAATGACTCGCATAAACTCCTATGGGACTTTAACATACAAACGGATCACCTAATCCCGGCCAGAAGACCAGACCTCATAATAATCAACAAAAGAAAGAGAATCTGCAAAATTGTTGATTTTGCTGTCCCGGCGGACCACAGAATAAATCTGAAGGAATGTGAAAAGAAGGATAAGTACCTTGACCTTGCTAGAGAATTGAAAAAACTGTGGAACATGAAAGTAACGATTGTGCTAATACTGATGTGAAAAACTCTAGAGGAGTAAATAATGATAATAATAATAATGATAATTAAAGGGACATGCAATGTACATACTGAAAAGCCATAAATTTCCAATAATGCTGCTATGGTCGCTTTATGAATGAGTGAAGCTTGTTTTGATGATGAAAGGAAAATGACTGATGCTGATATGGTCTGGATACATATGAATGACGTTGGTTTCTATGAGGAAAGAAAAGTGACTGATGCTGATATGGTCGAGATATGTATGAGTGATGCTTGTTTTGATGAAGGCATGGAAGTGACTGATGTTGATATGGTCAAGATAAGTATGAGTGACATTGCTTTTTTAAGGAAATGAAAATTATTGATACTAATATGGTCGAGATATATATGAGTGACGTGGTTTTGTTGTGGAAAGGATACTAACTAATGCTGATATGGTAGAGGTGTGTATGAGATTGTTTATACAGTTTTTGTTTTTTCGATGAGGAAAACAAAATGACTGATGTCGCCATGGATAACTTTGATTAGATGACGAAACAAAAGTGACTGATGCCGTTATGGTCGAGATATGTATGAGTGATGCTTATTTTGATGAAGAAACGAGAGACTGGTGCGAATATAGTCAAGACATATATGAGTTATGCTTGTTTTGATGAAGAAGAAAGAGACTGATGCTGATATAGTCGAGGTACATATGAATGACAAAAGAAAAGTGACTGATGCCGCTGATGTCGAGATAGGAATGAGTGAAGCTTGTCATGATAAAGAAGGGAAAATGACTGATGTTTATATGGTCAAGATACATATGGATGACGTTGGTTTCTCAGAGAAAAGGCGAGTTACTGATGCTGATACGGTCGAAGTAAGTGTGATACCACTATGGATGACAAAAAAAGTGACTGATGCTATTATGATCGAGATATGTATGATTGATGTTTGAAAAGAAAGACCAAAAGAGACTGATGCTGATATTGTAAAGACATATATGAGTTATGTTTGTTTTGATGAAGAAATGAAATAACTGACGCTGATATAGTCGAGATACGTATGATTGATGTTGCTTTCTTTATGGAAAGGAAATTGACTAATGGTGATATAGTCGAGATATGTTTGAATGATGTTTGTTTTGATGAAGAAAGGAAAGTGACTTATGCTGATAGGGTCAAGATATGAATGAGTGATACTTGTTTTAAGAAGACAGGTTAGTAACTAATGCTAATATGCTCGAGATGTATATTAGTGATGCTTGCTTTGATGAAGGAAGGGAAAAGACTGCTCGAGATATGTATGCGTGATATTTGCTTTGATGAAATTGGAAAGTGACTGATGCTATAACACTATCAGTCATTCATGTTTGACAGTTTTATCGGACAGGAAATCGGAAGTTGAATACCATACGTCATTTTTCTTTTACTGTAGGGAATTTGAAATTTTTTACTAATACACCGTTTTTACTCATAAATCGGCTCTTTTTTGAGGCTTTTGATGCTTTCAATACACTCCAGCAGTTTCTTATTACTTGGCTGTTTGTCTAATTATGAATGCGTTTTCTCTCTTTGGATGATGTAGGAGTTAATGGGAATGTTCATAGGATAGAAAATCTAGTTGTTTCTTATTGGTTTATTCATCTTTTGTCAGCATACATTATTGTTTGTTTATCTACTATGGTTAAAAGATATAGGATTTGTGGTGATTGAATAAGAAATTAAAAAAACAACAACAATAACATAAAGAATAAAAATGGAAATAAAATAAACACGAAATAAAGTAAACAAATACAAAATAACAATCTTCTTGTGGCTATCTGCGCATGCCTGAAAAGATGGGCTTCCTGGCACCAAAAAGAAACTCGGCCTCAGAAACCTTTACCACATCGACTGAAACGGATGTCTCCTTTTTCTCTCGACAGTGAGTTGGAGCACACGTGTCTGCTAAATCCTCTGACCGAGCTACGCATGACGTCTACTGCTCGTAATAGCGTTAGCTGAACACACCAACTGACCACAGACACACATAGTGGACCCTCAAACCCTTTATACTTGATACAAACGATGCAAATTTCAGATTCCTGAGATTTCTTTAACGTTTTGATTCAGAATCATGGCTATTTCTACTGGTTCAGGAAAACATTGTCTCCACAAAAAAGTCGTAAACCCCGAAAATAAAAATTGAGTTAAAAAGTATCCCTGTCTCTCTTTCTGTCATTCCTTCTTTTGCAGCTTCAACAAATAAAATGAAGATAACCAGTGAATGGGGATAAAAAGAAAAAGCCATAATTTCCCAACACAGCACCAGAACCATCTTCAAACCCATAGATTTAATTTCTATAGAATTTAATATTCTCATAGTTTTGCCGCGACTGGCCTGCGAACGTAAACAGATCGGATTACACTTTTGCCCTAGAAAAAGAACATCCGGGCACAGCCGGAAATGACTAAGCCCTTTTTCGACTCTAACCGGCCGTTACAGCTAAGAAAGGAATAAATTAACATTTATCAATATTTGCAAAACACTTCTGCCAGAAATAATTCTATGAAAATGGAAGTAATACTCTTCGGTAGCCTATACCGGGCTATAGAAGTACTTATTTTCTACGTCCATTTTTTGTCGAAGAACTTTCTATTCACGTGCCGTGACAGAAGTGGAATCCCCTTTCTTCCATATGAAAAAGGCTTCAGGCGGCGAAAATTCAGAGGTCCCCGCGAACGCTCTAGGGCGTTTGTGTGTGGCCTTTCCTCTCCAGTTCTTGGGTTGCATTCGGTAGGCCGTCTAACCTCTGGGCGGTTCTGCCGGGTGGGCCTCGGCACTGGAGATTTCCTCCAGCCTCAGGGAGCCATCCCACCAGGCTTATACCCCCTTCAGGGGGGTTGGGTTTATTGCCTGGCGCCTGAGGCGCCCAAAAAAGGGAAATACCGACGGGGCCGAAGGTATTTTTGGCCTTGCCGGACGCGTGTGGGCTTCGGACCTGCGACGGGCTCACCTTAAAAACGGCCTTGTGCCATATTCGTGCGTTGGTGGTACGCTTCGATAAATACAGAGGTCCCCGCGGACTTTCTCGAAATCTATGTATGGCACTAGACCTTGGTGTGTAGTTCAAGCCATAACCCGGCATACGTGCCCGGACCCAGATTTGGGTTCGTGAAACTGCTTGCCTCATCAGGCTCACATTGCACCAAGTGGGCCAATGAGCAGCATAGACCAGAAGGGTTCGAGTCTCGGCTCGTTCCCGACCTTCCCCTCCCCTTTATCCCCACTTTAATCGGCCTTCGGGCTTTTGACCTTGTGTCAAGTCCTGTCTGTTGGGAGGCAGCGACAAATAATCCCCGAGGACGCTCTAGGGCGTTTGTGTGTGGCCTTTCCTCTCCAGTTCTTGGGTTGCATTCGGTAGACCGTCTAACCACTGGGCGGTTCTGCCGGGTGTGCCTCGGCACTGGAGATTTCCTCCGGCCTCAGGGGGCCATCCCCCCCAGGCTTATACTCCCTTCGGGGGGTTGGGTTTATTGCCTGGCGCCTGAGGCGCCCCAAAAAGGGGAATGCCGACGGGGCCCGAAGGTATTTTTGGCCTTGCCAGACGCGTGTGGGCTTCGGCCCTGCGACCGGGCCCACCTTAAAAACGGCCTTGTGACATATTCGTGCGTTGGTGGGACGCTTCGATAAATACAGAGGTCTACGCGGACGCTCTCAGGGGCCACTCGGCTCCACGAGGCTCGGGTCTTACGCTATCGTGGTTGCACCCACCTCACCGCCACTTCTAGTGGTAGATTCAAAAACCTTTTTTACGGTCCTTTTTAAGGGCTATGAGAGGTTACCATCTGCGGGTCGGAGCATCTCTGGCGGTCATTAATGACCAGTCGAAATAGACGGCCTGGAGGCAAACACGAAGGGGACTCACTAAGACCAGCCGGTCTTAACCATCGCTCGGTTCCGCTCGTCCGTTTGGCTGCACAGCGCTAAAAGCACAGCGCTAAGATAACACCAATAGCTACTGTAAACGATACGCCCGCACAGCTATCTGGCACGACAAAGCTATAGCTCCCGTAAACGATACGCCCGCACAGCTATCTGGCACGACAAAGCCATAGCTACCGACCACGACGCTCCTGCAATGTAGTCCACGTAACGACTCGCTGTTACGGACTGCCCCAGCAACGCAGCATCTAGTCCACGTAACGACTCGCTGTTACGGACTACACTAGCATTGCAACATCTGGCCCACGTAACGACTCGCTGTTACGGGCTAGCAAACAGATCGACCCCCCCCCCCGATTAACCCAACGTACTGTCAAAACCGGGATATCGATCTACCCACCACGACACTCCTACAATGCAGCATTCAGTCCACGTAACGACTCACTGTTACGGACTGCCATAGCATTGCAACAACTAGCCCCCGTAACGACTCGCTGTTACGGGCTAGCAACCACGACTCGACCATACCAACGAAATGTCAAAACCGGGACATCGATTTACCAACGACTCGACGGATTTCAGCTGCCCGCAACGATCATCCAGCTGCATTCAACGGCCCGACCGATCTCAGCTTACCAGCATCAAACATGTAGCTAGCTGTATCTCCACAACTCGACCTACACCAGCTACCCTCGTCGAACGTCCAGCTGCGCACAACCACGACTCGACCATACCAGCTATCGACGTAATCCATCCTAGCTGAAGACCACATACAACCGCCACGGACATTTACATACACGTTTGTTATTCCGGCAATAAAATCGTCACTTTTGTTGTATCTGTTATCTCGCCTTTTGTCTCCCTTCATTGTCTTTGGCTGTCACTACACTTGCACGTGCACGTATTAAAGTTATTTGCGGGGCCGACGCGCTTATCGGCCCCGCAACAGTTTCTTCTCTTTGTGGAAACCACACCCTCAGGGAATATTATCATTTTTACTAAACAAGAAAAAAAATCATCAACTACTAATTAGAAAGTTGGCAACAGATTTTGAATCTGTCACCTGACTGCTAAGTTCGAGCACAAAAACAAAATAATTCCCCAGTAGTGATTTTTTAAATATTTATATAGCTGCTGATCTTAAATTGGGATAGTCGAAAGCAGGTCACATGGCATCTAAATTGATTAACGAACCATATGAATGTCCGATATTTTTATTTCGTTTAGATGGGTAAAAATAAGGGAAGACAGTGAGTAAAAAACAGGAAGAAGAAGTCGATGCCCAACGCTGCAGCATGGCATTCTTACCGATGGTATCAGGAATAGGGCAAAATAGCTCATGTTCCAGGAGGCATCCCCGACCTCTTATCTAAAAGAGGTAAGAGCTGAGTTTTCGTTACTCAAATCTAAAATCCTCGGTGAAAGAGAAACGCTGAGTCACCTGTAATCCTTAGGTTTACGCGTGAATTTCTGTTGTCAACACACGAACTATTTTTTGAAATAAATCAATTCTACCGGCCGTTTCGGAAACAGTTCTTAACCATAGGATAAAATACATGTATTTAAAAGCTCCTCTTCGAAGTGCAACGTGGTATTTCATTGTTGCTTTTATTTTAAAGAGAGATTTCATGTCTGACAACACCAGAATTTTCGCCATTGAAAAACCTTTTTTATGCTGCTTTTCTATCCTATATAACGACATCCATTGACCCAGAAATTTTGTCTTTCGTGGCCATAGGGCCTAGGATCAAACTGTCGGCTGAACTTTCACGCTCGCTTGCGATCGCGCTCAACTGCAGTCAAACCTAACCTGATAGCTAGAAGTTCTAGCTTCTGCGATCCCGTTTAATCGCAGTCGACCCTGTAAGGCCAAACGTTCGAGCACGTTCATTCTAGCTTAAAATGTTCAAAGTCCATAGACTGGGCACGCTTGTGTTAGTTTTTAGTGATCCCGTTTCTTCGTGGTAATCCTATCTTGGAGCTAACTTTGTACAAAAGCGAACACGTGTTAGGCTCGCCGGCGAATCTGTTCTCCGTGAACTCCGTTCAAATCTGCAGTCAGACTCGACCTCCGTCGACGACACCACAGTCCCTGACGACAGCTGACGACACCCCTATCCCGCAGCTGAACCAATTTCATATGCTAATCCCGTTCCTGCCGACTGCTGACGACGCTCCAGCCTGCAGCCGTACCTGTATGACTGTTGAAGCTGTTATTGCCTACCGCTGGTTGCACGACCATCGTTCCAGTATGAGATGATCCTAGGTTGCCTGTCTACCTGTATGACCAACTCCGCTGAGACTACACAGACGTTATGCACCAGAGCACCAGTCCACGAGTGACGACCCTGCTCTCCGAGGCAACGTCGACATACCCCCGGTTAACCAAGGTTTGAATAAACAGGGACGTTGATCATCTTGCTTTTGCGACTGATGCGTCCTCGTCTCCGACCGTCTCTAGCTGCGTTTACGACCTACCTAACAGGCTAATTCTGAATCACCAGTGCCTGACCGCGACAAGCCATACCGACTCCAGCTACACCTGCCTACGTACGAGTCCACACCTACGACTCACGCCGTGACTATCCGACTTCCAACACTGCTGAAATGCGCCAATCGCGACCCTCCATACGAATATTTCGTGTACGATTCGTCCAATAAAGAACTGTTATTTAAATCTTATCCTCCTTTATGCGTCATTTGTTTAGTCTGTTGTCAATTACTTTTCTTTGCGAACTGTTTGTGGGATTGACGTCCTCACACGTTACCCGATCCCACAAGTTCATTACTCGATGCTTCTCAAAGTAAATACCAACCCAATTGATCATTTTTCACCCATACACGGAGGCTTTAAAAGAATTTCAAACAACATAGAAAAGAATTCAAAGTAAAAATTGCAATAAAAAATAATTTAAAGTAAAATTTGCAATATAAAAGAATTTAAAGAACAAAAATCAATATGGAGAGGACACTAAAAGCCAAATTTATTACTTAAAGGGGTAATACTTTTAGGGAGCTTTAGTGGGTAGTTTTAAACGGTAAGTTTCGCAGCTTTCTAGTTCGGATACTGATTAAAAAAGATAACACAGACAATAAAGTTTTTAAAAAGCAATTTTATACAAAAGAAACAAGAAAGAATGGAATAGAAAAGATAAAGCGTTGCAAATTTTAGTGTAATTTGCGGTATTTATCTGAGAGAGTGTACGAGAAACAAAGTTCTTTGAATTTGATTTTTTTTTTCTTTTTAGTTTCGTTGAAAAATTTCAGTTTTAATATAATTTTGAGTCTCCTGAAAGTTTTTTTCAGCAGAATTCTCGGACTGAATTTTCATCCTTTTTTTTAACTTCGTAGAATTTCGGTTATCGATTTTCGTTCGACTTTAGTTTTATTTCTCTGGAAGTTTCTCGCCTATTAGAGTACTTATCAGCTTTCCAAGAAGCGAATGACGAATGTCTGCTGGTTAAATTTTTCCTACTTTGACCGTCTGGTACCCAAGTTCGTACTAAAGATTTAGTAGTAATTGTCGACAAATAGCGGGAAGAGGCTTTTCGGTGCCGTATTATCTGGGATTACTTCTCCACTCTGGCCAAAATCAAGGGCTGCAAGTGGTCAGTTAGAAATAATTTTTTTTAGCTTCTTTACGGTGGGTCACAGCATACTAAACTGACTTAATCATATTCTAGCTTCAAGGGGACCTAGGTAAATCCAATGGAAGGGTAAACGAGCAAGAACAGTAAACAACACTATCTTTCTTATCCACTCACCTTTGTGCTGAAGTCATAGGCAGACAATAATGCAAACTTTATACATAGACTTATTTACAATTACTACAATATTTACTGCTATGGGTAAAAATGCATTCAAAGTGTGTATGCTGAGTCATTCGTTAACCATAAAAAATTAAGAGGAACAATTTCAACGAGCAAATGATTTTTTAGGAAAAAATATACATAAACAAAACTCTTCTATTCTTTGAAAAACCTGCAAAATTCTAAAAATTAGTTCTTCTTTCTATTTCCTTAACTTTTTTCTTCTTTCTTATCAGCAGTCGACGGCTGACACAAAATTTGAATCATCAGGAATTTAACTAAATGCAACTTACATCAAAACGAAAGGAATGCCTTTTACTTCTACAAAATATATCGAAGCAACAAATTCATAAACATTTATTTCAGAAAAATTTTGACAAAATTGCTTTCGTAAAAAGAGACAAACAATCGGTGAGAGCAGTAAAAAAAAAATAAGGGACCAAAATAATTGGATTCATACCTTTCCCCAGGGTATTAGAGCTATGTGAAATGCAATCAGTCTCGTCCAGGATTTGAACTCGTGTCGCCGTGTCCATTTCCTACGACGATAACCATTACACCACGGATAGATAGGACCAAGGTGGCAAAATCTTTAGAAAATAAGCTTTCCCGGGCGATGGAAGGGGGGATTCCCTAAGCGTAGATCTAGCAAGAGGGGACCTTGAGTGTGAGGCTAGCGAGCGTTAAAAGAGATACGTTGTTAGATCTAGGTTAAAAAGAGTTCCCAACGAAACCATGAAATGCAACGCGTCCGTGCGTGAGGAAGAAGTCCGAAAGTTCCACTTTCGGTATATCGAATCGGTAAAGTCCCCGGGTGGGCACGTGCTCCGATCAAATCGTAAGATGCACGAGGCCTTTCGGGTGCACTTCTGTGATCGCTTTGCTCGGTGTCCTGACCTTCCGATTCAGGAGTTTCGTAGCTACTTTGCCGACTTCTCCCGCCTTCAGGAAGCTGAAGCGGTTAGTTGCGAGTGTTAGGTTACTGAATATGAAGTCTGTGATTCGTTGAAGCTGGTCACTCTCGACAAATCGCCATGACTAGATGGTTTACCCAACGAAGTGTACTTGAGGCTACCGCACATGTTTGTACCTATTCTGACGGATATATTCAACCATTGGTTCGCCCAGTGAGCCATGCCTGGTAGCATTACCAAGGTTCTGATCTCATTGCTGAAGAAAGGTGGCAGGCATGTTTGGGAGGACTTAGATGACTATAGGCCCAAAGCTTTGCTTAACACAGAGTTAAAGATTTTGGCCGCGCTGATCAAATAGGATCAGTCTAAGGCCTTCAATAGGATTGACCATCGGTTCTTGGCGATTGTTTTGGAAATCCCCGGATTTCAACCGGAGTTCCGCAAATGGATTAGCATGATGCACCACAACCCGCAGGCAATAGTGCAGGTGAACGGAAAGCGCTCGAAGGCTTTCGCGATCACGCGTTCAGTCCGGCAGAGTTGCTCCTGTCTCCTATTCTCTATGTTCTCACTTTAGAGGCCCTGTTCCGTAGGCTTGGGGATGGAGAGGCAAGTCCACCCCCGCACGTTATCCCTTTTTGCTGAACCTTTTTCGGTAAAACTATCCGCATACGCTAATGATATCACCATCTTTGTATCCTGCCGTCTGGACGTAAAGACTGTGAAAAAAGACGGTTGTGAGGTACGAGCAGATAGCATGGGCTGAGATCAACTAACAACAAACAATAGGCCCCTTTCGAGAATAAAATGAGAGATATATTTTTAT
Source organism: Sepioteuthis lessoniana (assembly GCA_963585895.1). Classification (NCBI taxonomy): domain Eukaryota; kingdom Metazoa; phylum Mollusca; class Cephalopoda; order Myopsida; family Loliginidae; genus Sepioteuthis; species Sepioteuthis lessoniana. The sequence continues at coordinate 37,243,479 of OY757932.1, forward strand.
AACGAAAAGTGTTTAGTTTGTTCATTGAATTTCGTAAATCATGTATAAGAGTATACAACATACACGATTTGGTGTTGAAGGCCAGTTTATGCCCACATGGTATGATTTCGAACCTCGACGATCAAGGAAGCGGCCGATAAAGATGTTGACCAATAGAGGAAAAGACAGGAAGAAAACGAAAATGAAGGAGAAGAAACAATTTGAAAATGCAACAAACCTTGGAGAAAAGAAGGGAAACCAAGAGAAAATCGGAAACAGAAAGAAGAATTCAATACATCAAGAAAATGAGAAATGAAAAGCTGGAATGAATCGGAAAAAAGAAAAAGAAAAAGCAAGGACGAAACAGAACGAACGAGACACGAAAAATGGAGAGGCAGAGAAAAAGAGGCAACAGATCAACAGCGAAAAACAGAAAAAAAAGAAAGAAGAAACATTGACCTTATTGAAAAAAAAGAAAATGAAAGATGAAAAAAAAAAAAAAAAAGAAAAAAGAAAGAAAAACACTTCAAAGACTTTAAGTAAATTGCCCATTCTAAGAATACAGTAATTTGTTTTCCCTGTCGTTCATATTAAGGGTTCGTGCTGAGAAAATTTGAAATGATTGTAAAAAAAATGACAATTGGAAAGTAAAATGAGTCTAGTAGGCTTATATATTAATGTTTAATTGGCCTTTCTAAAAGATAGAATAGAAATGATTTTAGAAAAATAAATTGAGTTCTACATATAAAGCATAGAAAAATGAAAACTACTATATGTAATTTTGAAGAAGTTTGGTGAGAGGAAGAAGGAGAAAGAAAAAAGAGGGAAAACATACAAGCAGGTTGCTGTGAAAAGAAAAGAAAGAAAGATGGCTCCTGTGAACAGATATACTGTCCCAATGTTAAAATGATTGACGGGTCTTAATGTAAATTTCCACTTGGGTTGTGAATTCTAATTTTTATGAATGAATTTGATAGTAAACAAAATTTTTGTAAATTAAATTTTGAAGTAACTTGTGGATGCTATCGTGAAGCATAGTAATTTTATAGTGGGATATTTTTTCTGTATGTCTTTCAATTCCGAGCTCTAGAAGGATCCGGGGCATCAATGATATATTTGTTGGGAGAATGCTCATATACCTTTGGATCTGTAGTTAGGACTGTGGGACGGATTCGATGTTGGAAAAGTTGTGAAAATTGGAAGTGTTCTGTGAAGTCTCCCTAGAATGGGATCGATATTTTGGTTGGTTGGTTGGGTTTTATGACATATCAACCTTTGCAGGTTATTTAACGCCAAATCCATTTTTATGTGAATAATCAATTCTAATTCAAACAATTCCGTTTAGTCAAGCAGTTCTAAATCAGTTAATTCAATAAAGTATAAGTACAGATTTTGTTTACACACAGTTAAATGTCAAAACAGTTCTATGTTAAACAATTCAGTTTAGTGTAAATACAGTTTCGATGTCAAAAACAGTTCTATTTCAAATAATTCAGTTTAGCATAAGCATGCAATTTAAATTTAAGTACGGTTTAATTTTCAAAAACATTTCTATTTCAAGCTATTCAGTTTAGTCAAACAATTCAGTTTAGCATAAGTATATTTAACCCATAGATTGGACCCTTATCAAGTGCTATCACTCTGGGCCAGAGTGGACCTGGGAGCAATGGCAATAAAGAGGTACTCTGCATTCACCAAAGCCCTAGCATTACTGGAACCTCACCATCAAAGTTGCAGTCGGTGTATTCTACAGCCCCAACGAATTGGGTAACGATATTTTGGGTACTAGTAGAAGCCATACCAGGTTTTGTGAAGGTCTCCCCCTAGAGAGGGGTCGAGAAAATTTGAGGTACTGGTCAGTAGCCAGGCCAGCGTTTTGTGAATTCCCTTTGGAATGGATTTGAGATTGTATTATTAACTCATCTATGGAAGTAAGCAAGAAACTAGTATTGTGTTGTCGTGATCGGAATAAATAAAAACGAAGAAATTATGGTTGGATACGGGCCATACTTTTGTAGAGATACTAGCGGAAAGAAAAAATAAAAAAAGATTGAATGGTTATTTTGCATTGGAAATATGGCTAATTTTGTTGGAGAATGGAGCAAGTGAATTTGACGGTGTTGGTATTTTGAGTTTCCATGTGTTGGAAAAATATGTGCACTTGATTCCAGACTGGGGGTTCAGGTCGAATTAAGACAAGAAGGAAGAATATTATTGGAAAAGTTTGATTAACGAACCACGCTTGTTTTGTGGAAATACTTGTGAGAAAATTGAATAAACGGGGGTGCACGAACCCATAGATACTATATTAAGGTAAAGACAGAGAGAAGCAGAGATAAGGTTTTAAAAATAATGAATGAGCGATTATAAAAAAAAGGAAAAGAAGAAAAGAAACTTGAACACTATTGAACACAGCATTAAAAAAAACGAACATTTTAGGAAAAATAGGAAGTGCATAGATTGAACAAGAAAAAGCTGAACATTTATTTGAATTTTGTGAACTTTAATTGTAGACATATTGTTAATATTGTTTTGATTTGTTGAGAATAGTTGAAAAATTAGTAAAAAAAAAGAGTTTGTTTGAGTTTAAAGGCGACACATTTTACGTAAACCATTGACAAGGTATTTGATATTAAGTTTATGTAGATTTTAAAATTATGTTGATTCTAAAAATTTTTTTAAAGATTAGGTTTTCGTGGAATTGGAAATACTTTTTTTTAGTTTCTGTTTTCGAGCGAATCACGGGCTGACTCGAGATTAGGACAGAGATTCATCCAAGTCGTGTTACGGATTGTTTTGGGGCGTACGGTAAAAAGTAATTCTATAGAGGAATTCACCGTCCCGTGGATTTGTTTGAAGGCTTATGGTGGCCAGAATTTTCAGATTGAAGTTCCAAATTGGTGTAATAAAGGAAAGGCGTGGCCTGCTCCAATATTTTGTGGATGATGTCTGGATCTTTCAGCCCCGATGATGTTTTGGATTCGTGCATGATTCGGCGAAGTGAAACGGATCTGGAAAAGGCGAGGTATCTATATTTTAGTAGCCACGAGGGTTCCTGATTAAATTGAAAAGCAACCCGGCGAGGATGTGATCAAGTAAACCATGTTCCTCAAGGGTTTACAGACCAATAGGCACGGTAACAGAAAATTAATAATGAAAAAATGAGTAACACATTGCTAATAAATATTTTTGTGTGGTCTATTTTAGGTGGTTTACTGCATGCGTGTCAGTTTGTGATACATTTTGATGTATTGTTATTTTATGGAATTGTGATGAATTGTTTTGGGCCGTGATATTTATGGATTTATGAGGAATGTAGATATTGAATGAAGATATTGTTTTTTAGTTTGTGGAATTCTCCAGTTACTCAAGGTAGGAACCTGTTGAGCGAAGGACTGGGGCGTGGTCATAAGAAATCCAGGCGAAATGTATAGCTGAAATGACCTGGGTTACTAGATTTGTGACCAGGATCTGTGACCAGAATATGATCCTTTTATGGTTTTGAGATTCTTTAAGGAATTGCAGAGGACCCTTTTGTGTTTTTGGAGGATGAGAGATGCATCTGTATTGTACTTTGATGCATGTCAGGATAGCCAACCGCGCAAAGAATAGTATGAAATAAATTTAGATAATAATTAGACTGGGCATAGTGAAAATGACGCCATCTAATTGTTTTAAGATTGTACTGTTTTTGCCGTTGCTCCAGTAATTTTTGTTGTTGTTTTGTGTGCGGTGTTGAGGGGAGATGGAGGCGGACGTGAAGAAAATGTCCGTCTATGGACATTTTGAAAAATAGGATACAGAGGAATGTTATATAACATATGACATTGATTTTCGGTTCGATCCTAGTGACCCCGTGTGCTTCGACAAGCTGTCACGTTGTGATTAGTAAACAAGGCAGTGCGTCAGGGCAGTAAGGTCCTACAGGTGTGTAACCGGAAGGAGACCACGTGATAACCACGCGGTCAGATTTAGACAGAGTGCAGATGATCGGGAGTCGAGCGAGGGGCACGCAGCCGATCAGAGGCGTTAGGTCGTCTCTGACGATATGGTGCTAAGGGGTGCAAGCGTTGGCACCCTCTGGCTCTCAGAAGAAGGCATGGGACAAAAAGAAGTCCCCTCTCTGAGTATATGTCTCTCCATCTATCTCTCAACTAACAAAAAGCAGTGGGCCCCTTTCGAGAATAAAATGAGAGATATATTTTTATAACGAAAAGTCTTTAGTTCGTTCATTATCTTTCATTATGTTCCTCGTTGTTCATAAAGACACAGCTGAGTCTACAACACTTTTTCGACACAGTGATGCTGGACTCTGGATGCTCCACCTGCATTATGCCGATCTCTCAGCTGCCAAAAGAATCCAGAAAATACTTGACCCATTCCGACATCAACCTGAAAGGGATCAATGGCAGCATCACTATCCTTGGTATTGTAAACTGTGACATCACCATCGGCAATCAGAACTCACTTGCTTTTAAAGAGATAAACGTGCTGGTAACAGCCTAAGCTACACCGATCCTGATCGTTTATAATATCCTCGGCTACGACACACTCCTATTTAATAAACAACTGCAACGCAACAGTTGAATTCAGACGCACGCTTATATCAGGGCACACGGTACACACAGCCCCTATAATACCAGCTTCAACATCAACGTACGACCCTGAATATGGGGCCTGAACCACCATCAGCCATAACCAGCCCACCATGAGACCACAACTCAACACCCAGACACTGGGTCAAAAACTAAACTGGCTGAAACAAAGCATGGACCTGTCACTACCAAACCACCCAAATCGCGACAAATTAGAGGCCGCAGCAAACCTGCTTATTCGCTACGCCAATATTATCGGTACCGAAGACGGCAACCAAGGCATCTTCATCCGAACTGTTCGCATACCGACAAACGGTCAGTGACGCGCCCCAAAACAACACCCAGTCCCCCAGGCTGTGGATGTCGACATGGACGCGGAAATGAAACACATGGCCACTGAAAGGATCATTGAAAGCTGCATCGATTCCAAAAGCTTCAATAGCCCAGTATTTGCTGTCTGCAAGAAAAAATGGATCGATCCGCGAATTGCGAATTTTAAAAGGATCATCAACAAGCTCTTAGTCGACTTTGAGCCCTATCCGACGCCAAGGATCGACCATCTGTTCAACAAAATTGGCGAAGGCAACAAATATTTCGCGTCACTCGATCTCCGGAGCGGTTACTGGCAAATTGTCATCGATGAGAGAGATCGCTACAAAACTGCGTTTACGTGGAGAGACCGATACTACCAGTACACGTGCCTGGCCTTCGGTCTGACTTCAGCTGGACTGATGTTCTTCCACTGCATAGCAGAAACCCTGGCCACTGTCGCGTCTCGTGACAAGATATCTTTCTACATCGAAGATAACCTGGTCTACGCAAAGACATTTAAGGAATATATGTCTGCACTCGAGCAACTCTTCACCGTCCTCCGCAAGTTTGGACTTAAGCTGAATCCAAACAAATGTACCTTCCTCGCACCAAAGGCGAAGTTCCTTGGGGTCATGGTAAACAGCAAACTTGAATACGTCCGCGTCATCAGGGAAATGGAGCCCCCAACACCGAATGAATTACAAAGCCTCATCGGCCACTTAGTGTGGGTCAGACAATCCCTTGAGACTCGTTTGTACGAGAAAATAAGGTCTGACACATTCTCCAACTTAATGGGCCCATAGTAAGTAAGTAAAGTTGGCGACCGTAGTCGAGGGTGACTTGAAGGCTCCCTTTTCGATAGCTACTACACCAAGGAGTAGGGGAGAGCGTTACTCATTTCTCTGGATTGCTCCACTTTACCCTTGATCCTAACCTTATAATGCTGAGTGTTAAACAAGGTAGCATCAAGTACCAATTTTTGAGTCTTTTGTATGACTCGAACTGGGATTGAACCCAGGTCTCCCGGCTCATTGGCGAACATTATGCCAATGTCCAGAAAATGGGCCCATACACGATCTAAACAAGACCAATAAAACATTCGCCTGGACGGAAATGGCCGATAAGGCGTTCCAAAAAATAAAATAACGACTCCCCTTACCACTAGTCATCTCGTTTCCGGACTTTTCCCAGCTCTTTACTCTTAACACCGATGCCAGCGACGTGGTGTGTGGGGCCATCTTAATGCAGGAAGCAGACAATGAAAAAAAAAAAAAAGATCATAGCAGTCGCCTCGCAAACTGTTAACGCCACGGAAAGAACGGGAGGTGTATGGGATAAAATGGGCGATTACCAAATTTGATTACTTTCTGCGCAATCGCCACTTTGTCATTTTCACTGACCACATGGACCTTCTTAGATCAGCTAGAATTTAACAACGCCAACATACGACGTTGGCAAGAAGACATTTATCCTGGAATTTGTCGAAGGAGAATCAAACGTTTGGGCTGACATGCTCAGCAGAGGCTGCGGACATAAGAAAGTTAAAATACCAGATCACCCTACTCACCCTGGCAGGCAGAACATTCAAGTTAGAAAGCTCCGACCTTCACATTTATATCCCATCGTGGTGTCTTGGCGAGGTTGACAGATTACAGCTTATCCCCAAAACCTACACACCACAAAACACCCACTACTACAAGCGAATCACGGACGCATTTTTCACACAACACTCCACCACCATCATCCCAATAGAGAGACTGAAGTATGACGCCTACTCGAAAATCATCAGAGTCCTCCAATCAGCTGACTCAAGTGGAACTCACATCGTCACCGAAGATCACCACGCAACACTCCTAAGGAAACACATGCACCAATTTTTTCTGGAGCCAGGCACCTCCGTTCTAATAAGAGACAGTAAACACTCTCCCAAATTAGTCGTGCCCAACAAACTCCGTGCCAGATAACTTCTCCTGGCCCACGAGAGCACCAACCTCTCAGGCATTACTCGTATGCGTGAACTATCCAGCTACTGGTGGGAATTCAAAAACCGCGATATTAAGGCCTATGTCAATTCCTGTGACACATGTGCAAAACCTAAGTGAAATTACGGCAAGCGCTCACGTTGACCTATTGGTCACTGTAAACCAGGCAAGAGACCATTTGAGCTCGTCTTTATAGACTTCGTCACAATTCCCAACCCCAAAGGCAAGCGCTATATCTTCACCATCCTAGACAACTTCAGCCGACACTTTACTGTCATACCATGTGCAAGGGACCGTGCAATCGACGTTGTCCGCGGACTGTGCCAGTTTTTTCTCTGCCACAGAGAAATAGCTCACATAGTGTCCTCCGATCGTGGCACTCACTTTACAGACAATTTTGCAGCCAAATGTCCATTATATCGGAACTTCACTGTCCCTGGCGACCGCAGAGCTCTGGAAATATTGAGCGGCAACATCGCACAATGAAGAATGTCCTCTATACGCTATTCGAAGACAGAAACTGTGAATGGACAGACTTCCTCGAATCTGTTACCTCATCCATAAATGCTACGATCAACAGTACTACAGGTGTATCTCCACATTACACCATCACTGGTCGCCACCCCTATATAGGTCTGCTAAACTACACAAAAAGGAGATTGCAAACGACGATCCGGGAGCTTATGGTATACAAATAAATGCTATCCTTAGGAAAGTCCATCACCGCGTCACCCTAGCTAGCTAACCACGAAGCCGACCACAAAATAGAAACCAGATTAAACCGCCACACCTACAAGGACCCAATACAGGTCGGTGCAAAGGTTTTAATTCATCGGTCACAATCACTGGATAGGAGGATTTACAGTCTTAAAAACAAACGATATGATGAGCCAGGAGGAAAACAAAAATGGTGATAAGACCTGGATTCACCGTGCACATATTCATCGCCTTGTACTGCGACCAACACACCTATCCGACATAACACCACCACTCCCACTTTGTGGGACTCTTCAAAATACCTAAGATCATTCTTTTCCTCGCACTTCTGGAGCACCTAACTCAACATAAACTTTCAGACCAAGTAATATAACACCACAACAAATACAAAACGAAAGAAAACAAATGTCAATAAGGCTAATACGAGGGTTAATTACTGAACGTTTCCAAAATTTCGTCGTGAATTAGATCACTAATATACACACATACTCATACATACACATTGTAAATCAGAGAGCTGGAGGAGCTATGTTATATACAGAAATCCCTTCTGATTTACTAATACACTCCAAACTAACTCACAAGCAAAATCAATAAATAAAAAAACAAATAAAACATTTCAAAAGCCGGATGTTGTCTAGACGGTGGCCGAGACCAAAATGAATAAAAACACGTCACTGCGCAGGTAGGCCTCGCGCATCCATCCGGTTGAAATGTAACTTTTTATTTACGATTAAAAAGATCCTTCTTTCTCACCCAATCAACAGCTTTCCACTCCAAAGCTTTTTGGAGTCGATTCGACCCAAACGCAACTGTAAAATGGTCATCGATTTTCAAAAAAGGCTGTCGGCTTCGAGATTTCTTGGGAGTAGATTGTCACGCGTCGCATTCGGACAGAGAACAAAGAACCAGATACCCTACCAATCAAACTCGCATCCCAACACTACCACAGACGGCTTAAAGCTTGCCGACCCACGGCACACACCCAACCGTTCGAGAACGACTTACACCCACTCTCCTCCTGACCCGTTATCTGGTGGAAGAAGAAGGCCTGTATCTCTCCTGACATAACAATTTTTATTAATTTAAAATAAACGGAATTAAGTTTATTCCTCTCGTCCGTTGTCTCTGGCAACCACACGCTTATTTATAACACAACCAAACAACCAACCAAATTCTAATCAACGGAGAAAGTATGGAGTTTATTAAAGATGCGCGTGCAAAAGAATTCTTGTACTATATTGCTACAAAGATGTAGTTTTATATAAAAAGTACCGTGACCGAATCTCGTGATTTTAAAAATTTCAACATTTAAATAAAGATATGTGCACAGCTGAGCAATTATATAAATTTCTCAATAAAGTGAAGACAGTGAGACATTTAGATTTCATTGACACGTCGATGCCAATTTTCAGTGAATTTTGATGGGTTGTTTCCATAGTTTTTGATCAGTATTTTCTAACGAAAAACAGGATTGTGTAAGTGCAGCACTCACCACCATCACCAGAGCTAATGTCCTACGAGCTTTCTTGATTTCTTAATTGAAAATTCATCTAAAGCATAAGATTTACGAATGTGAAGGACTGCTTCCCATATAGGAATTACACGTAGTGCAAAAATTTCTACAAAATAGGATCCATGATTCACTCGTTCCCGAAAAAAAAGGCGGTGACGTCGGTAAATTAATCATTTTCAGGAATCTATTGGACAGAGAAATTACGTGCCTTGAGCTCCCAACTATGTCCGCGCATTTGATTTAGTCCCGCGCAAAATAAATCGTGTGTTTGGAGTTGGTCACGTTACATGGATACTATATATACTCAACATTTTCGATAGCTAATTCTCTCATTTTTCGCTTTGTCAGGAAGCGACACAAGGCTCAAGACACGTAACATAGGAATGTATATAGTCTGCAACCTTTTTCCTTTCCTGTTCTGCCTTTTGGCTGGACGTGTTCCTGTCTCACGCATGCTCACGGCCTCAGACATTTCGTCAAATCCCAAAAGAGACAAATGACCAACATGGGAGAAAAAACGGTCTTCTCAAAAATACATAGCCATTTTCGCGTGAAATACCGAGTCAGCATACACATATAGTCGTACAGGACACTTTTAATATTTAGTTTTCTCGTATAAACCTAGATAATAACATATAAACGTAAGTAAGAATCCTGACATTCTTACCCTTCGTTCCAAAACAAAATACCCATTGACCGTAATATTCGTGTTAGTTACACACCCACACACGAATAATTGACAAACTATATTCATACATTCATACTGTTTTTTAAATGTTTCCTTTTTTGTACTTGTAGATACATAAATTCATTTTTGTATGTATTGTCTTGTGAATATTTATGGTCTACGTCGTTTATGTGTTAGCAAATAACAACGCACCATCACACACTTTACCAAAAAAAAAAAAAAAAAAAGCCCACCATACTCATTCGACCTAATTGTATTTGAAATAAAATTAGCTTATTTTTCGTTCATTGTTATATATGTGTATGTGTGTGTGTGTATGCGTGTGGAGAGGGAATAATATCACGTATAGAAAGAAATGTTCTTCTAAAATTTAATTTTTTTCCCAATAGAAATTAAAAAAAAAAGAAATCTTTTAAAATCAATTTTTACCAATTTTTTTCACGGCGCAATAGAATATTTTAGCAAAAACCAAAAGAAAATTGAAGCTTTTCGAATCATGTTTTAGTTTTTTTTTTCATTTTTCATGTGTTATATATTGACCCTCGACCGAGCCGTTAATCAAGAGATGCACCTGTGTAAATTAGAGGAAGAAGTGCGGAAGTAGGTGGGCTTTATGAAAGAATAGACAGGTGCCGGCGGCCGTCGAGTGCAGTCGGTGACAGGAATGCCAGAGTGAGGACCAGTTTGTAGATTGAGGGCTACGGCCCTCAGCGACCCCGATTGAGCAACTCAAGCCAAGATGTGGAAGAAGTGCTGCTATGATCAAGACAAGAATTTGGGTCAATATAGCAGTCTGTCCCTGTCTCCACTCATCTCTCACACACAACAGAACATCACCCTTTCGAGAACAAAGTGTGAGAGTTATATTTTTGTAAAGAAGTGTATTCGTTCGTTTATTGAAGTCGTCATTATCGTTGACAGTGTTTCCAGCTTATATTTGCGTAAATGGCTATACAACACATGTTACAAGTTCTTTTTTAAGGAGGTTATAGAATACACATTTTTTTAGCCTTGAAATAATCAGCCCTCAAAACATAGACGAGCATTCTAGAAACTTCGAATCAAAATCGCATTAACTTTTATATTTTTCAACCAATCAGCTAAAAACACAAAATAAGAACATTCTAGAAAATTCGGCTCCGAAACTAATTAACAGAAAAATATTTAGGCTCCAAAATAAATAAGTAATTATACGAATCTGATTGGTCAAGAAATATCCTTGCGGTTGAATTTTAGGACCCGCAAAATCCTATTTTTGATCCACTTTAGTTCCCCCAAAAAGTATAAATAACGAAGAATATAATTAACTAAGGCATTCTACGACCAGACAGAGAGAGAGACAAGGACGATAAATAACAGATAGCATCACACACAAGACACAGAGCAAAGAAGCATGCGACGTTCTTTTGCCAACTACCGGAACGCGACATTTTGTCACCAAGGTTCATAAACCATTAGCAAAAAACGCAAGTGCGGACTTAAGAGAACAAAATGCCCATACTTGCGGTCCCTCACATATATACACACACACACACACATAAACACATACACATGTATGTGAGTAAAGTTAATTTTTTACCCCTCTTTACTTAGTCCAAATATGGAGACATTGATTCGATATACTTTCCCAACATGTACACACGCACACAAGGGCGAACAAATCATTTTTATTGAATCGGCCATAGCTCTATTTTCTACATACACACACATGCACATAGAATAAATATTGTATTTTAATTATTTTCATTATGTTTGTTATGATTATTAAATTGCTTCTTTTTAATATTTGTTGTCACATTTCATTTGTTTACATGCTTGTAAAATTTGTGTTGTACTTGTGGAAAGGAAACCTGAAAACTACGTAAACTACGGAAGATACTTAGTCCTCTACAAGGTCTTACTCCTTCGCTAGAGATACAGTTAGCATATTCTAAGCCCCTCCGACAGAATGAAATGAAGTGAGAGTTAACACTCTTAAAATGTCCCTGTAGAGTTTTTTTTTCCAAAATAAAAACCTGAAAATTTCCAAATTTAAAGAAAAATATTTTTACACATTTCATTTTATTATTTACGAAAGATTTAATGCAAGATAGGGTGCTGCTTTTAAAAATCTTTATAATGATTTAATTTCTCTGAGGACTAATATTTAAATATGAGTTTGAGAGAATGAAAAGCTAGGAAGATAATTTTATTGGTTTAAGTAAGATCAAAAAATTTTAAAAAGTTCTCAAAACTAGGTTTCCAGTATCTGAATAGATTTTAAATCAATTTCACTCTCACTGGGTACCTTATCATAGAAAGTGTATACTAAAATGCCCTGTTTTCCCTCTAATTCACTCACAGACATATATATATATATATATATATATATATATATATATATATATATATATATATATAATCTGAGGAGAAAATACAAGGGGTAGGAGTATCCAAAATGAGTGCTCAGTGCAACGGTTATCCACATATAATTAATTTGGAATAAAGAATTCATCAAAATTCAACGTTTAGGATAAAAAAAAAATTATATTAGAATAAAAAGAAAAAAATCACTTCTTCATAGACCTGAAATAAATTCATAATGGCACCAAAGAAGTTATTTTTTTCGGCTTATTTTAATATATATATATACATATATATATATATATATAATAATTATGGAACTCAAAATTCATATATATATATATATATATATATATATATATATAAATTTTGAGTTTAGTTTAAATTCCAGACAATACTGTTTTCATCTCATTCCTCACTAATGCCTTCAGGATTGGCATATATCCATCTCTTCTTCCACAGCTATGGAAAGAATGGGCTCTCTAACCTTAGTAGGGCAAACAGTGTAGGAGAAGGAAAACTAAACTTTATACTTCAAGCACCATATCATTGTAATATAGTGGAATTCTTCAATGACGTCATCCCAGAGATAGAAACTAAGCTTTATTCTCTTTCTTCTCTAGACTTCAGTAAGTAAACACGCCTTTAGTACAGCTCTGTAAATAAACTTGAATGCACACGGTCTATCGCTCTTGTCCTTAATAGATACCTCGTCGCAATATATTACATGGTGTCAGAATTGAAGAACAAGCATGGACATATTACAACCACCAACGCAAATGACCTGAACCGGAAATATAGAAGAAAACTTTAATCTTATTTTCTTTTTTCTATCCACTACGAATGTACACGAATATCACTCTTCTCGTGCCCCGTCGCAATATATTACATGGTGTCAGAAGTGAAGAACAAGTATGTTACAACCGCCAACCGGAAATATAGAAGTATAACAAAGAGGGCAGATGATATCACCATTCAAACATAAATGGCAGTTGACGTTGTAGAGTTCTGTCGCCTCTTGTTATATTAAAAGAAAGAAAATAAATAATGAAGGCATTGATATCGATGGTCTTCAATTTAGAAGTTTAATGACAGCTTGAGATGAGAGGTAGCCTTTGTGCTAGTCGTCGTTGTGGGGTGAAAACTGTTAAAGGGTGATGAGCAGGCATTTGGCGTGTTGCCAGTAGTTTGAAGTCCCGTAGATTTTGAAGTGAGGAATTGATGTCTTCAAAATAGATAAGCAGAATTGAAATGGAATAAGGCAGCTAGGTGTCGAGATTTGAATCGCTACAGTCATAACAATGTCGTGTTGCTGATTAAAGACAGGAATGATTTTGTCAGCTCTAAACGCGTGGTTCTGGTTGCAGTAGGAGAGAGGCATGACAGTCTCCAGAAAAGGTTGTCCAGGAATGAAGTAGCCGAATGTCTGAGCGAATTTACCCGTCGCTGTAGACATAGCAAAAGTTAGAGGAGACATAAAAGTGTTCCTGTAAGTGGCGGAATTATTACATCTAATTTATGTTCAACTGGGAACCCTTGGTCTAAGAGGATAGACTCAAAGGTCCATAAACTAGATGGCTCTCCTCATGGTGTTGTGATTCTGCTGCTAGGAAGGGAGCGAACAGAAAGACGCCCGTCCTGCTCGAAAGATTCTGAGGAAGAGAGAGTTTGGCGGGCTTTTTACTACCCTTGATTTGCCCGGGAAAAGCGTTCGGGCAGAATGGGACAAATCACCCTCATTGGGTGAAAATATGATACGAGGTTCTTTCTGCTACAGAAGAAAACTTTAATACGTGATTCCAGAAATTTGGCGTCAGAAAAACTCTAAAGCCTAACAATGTAAAATGTGCTCTATTTCTGCACATAGCCGGAGAAAAAGCAATAGAAGTGAACAATGCACTAACAGTCACAAAAGAAGGTAATTACAATGCTTTGGTTCGCAAATTTAAAGAATTTGTTGTGGGCAAAAAAAACAAAACATTGCCCACGAATTTTACGTCTTCAACAATAGAGACCAGAAAGGGAAAAACATTCCTTTCTTTCTTAATAAACATCAACTCACAGGCTGAAAAATGTGGCTTTGACCACCTAAATGACAGCATTATACGAGACCATATAATATCTAGCATATGGAGTAAACGTATTAGGCGAAGTTAAGAGACCTAGCAAATCCGGACCTGAACACAGTAATGAGAATTTGTAAAAATGACGAAATTACAAAAACATGCTCACAAGACAGAGAAGACCTAGCTGTACACCAAGTAAAGCATAAACAAGTACACCCGCATAAAAAGAATGTGTACAACCGAGTGGAGAATAAGCACGTGCTACGAGATAAAAATGAATGCTGGAGATTTGGCTATAACCACATGGACAGAACATGCCCAGCAAAGAGACAGACAAATAAAAATGTCGGAAAGTAGGACATTTTTAAAAAATCTGCCGAGAAAAATAATCCAATTTAAAACTGAGCCAGTAGCTACCCCCACAGAAAAAAAAAGATGAAAGCGACAACTACAATCCATTTTTGTCAACACAGTGAAGCAAGTGTGTACTGCTACTATACCGAATGATTCACAGTGGATAGTAAACCTATCATTAGAAGGGTTAACAGTTCCGTTAAAACTTAATACTGGTAGCGATATGAACATACTGCCGATATCGTATTACAAAAAGAAGCTGGAGATAAAGCCGACAAAAATACGACTAACTTCTTACACTAGCAATATAATACCAATTACAGAAAGATAGATATTACCATGAAAAGAAAAGGTACGTTACACGAACTGTACTTTGTTATTACTCCGAGAAAAGTTCAGCCTATACTAGGGAAAGACGCTTGTGAAAAGTTGAACATAATTAAGCGAGTAAACCTGATTCAAAATCCGGACAAAAACAATGTACTATCCGCATATAAAGATTTATTTACAGGGATAGGTTGTGTACCAGGGCGTGTGAGCATAAAACTGAAACACGAAGCAGTGCCTGTTATTGAGGCATGTAGAAAAATCCTGTTCACCGTGCTTAACGAAATGAAAACAGAACTTGATAGAATGGAAGAGACAAGAGTCATAAAAAGAATAATTCAGCCCATTGAAAGAGTGAGCGCGATGCATATAGTGCATAAACCCGACGGAAAATTAAGAATCTGCTTGGATGCACGAAACCTCACTAAAGCAATCCTCAGTGAGCACTTAAATCACCCACAAGTGAGGAAGTAATGGCGAGAATAGCCAGAGCGAAAATATTATCCAAGTTGGACTGCTCAAAAGGATTCTAGCGAGTACAATTGTATGAAGAAAGTTCCAGATTATGCACCTTTATAACACCAGAAGGAAGATAAAGGTGCCAGAGATTGCCGTTTGGGATATTGTCAGCACCTGAAATATACCACAGAACCATACGTAATATGTTCGAAGATATGAAAAACGAGGAAACCTCCATGGGCGACATAGTAATTTGGGGAACTGATATAAAATTACATTTACAAAAGGTGAAGAAAATGCTCGATATTTGTAAACGCAATAATGTAACTCTCAACAGAGAAAAATGTCAAATTGCCGTAACGGAATTAACATTCCTGTGCAACCGACGCACAGCCGATGGCTTGAAACCAGACCCAGCTAAAGTGAAGCCCATTGAAGAATTCACAACTCCAAAGGAACAAGCGGGCGTTCCAAGATTTTTAGGCGTGATCAAATACCTTGCCATATATACAGAGAATCTTTCTCAACGAACATTTCACATGAGGAGTCTACTAAAAGCTAACGTAGTCTTCACATGGGGACCAGAACACGAGAAAGAATTCAACGAACTGAAAAAGCTGCTATCGTCACAACCACTGATATAATTCTACAATCTGCAGCTACCGATAAAAATTTCATGTGACGCGAGCAAAAAAGGATTGGGTGCTAAACTTGAGCAGTAACATGAAGACCAGTAGCTATATGACGCATATGCATCCAGAGCGATAACAGAGACACAAAGCAGGCATGCTCCGATAGAAAAAGAAGCCCTGGCGATACAGTTTGCTCGTGACCGCTTCCATCAGTATATATATGGAAGACCAATGATATATCAGCGCATGGTTGCAAGGGAAGAAATGAGCACAGTTGCAAAAACAAAGAACACAAAGGCACGTAAAAAATTTAACAATTGTATTGAAAACACATAGTAAAAAGTTCAAATAGCTGGGTTTGTAAAAACGTATTGATACGGAATTAAAAAGTGGAAAAAATGTCCTATGATTAATAATGGTAGGATTGTTGGACTTACGCGTACTCGGTCAATCAGATGTTACGGTTGTGGAGAGGAGAGGGGTGTTCGGTGATTTACGGGTTAGTCGCTTCCTTCAAAGCGGAGAAGAGGAAGGTCAATGTGGGTGATGCATGCCTTCGAGTTTCGCCTCTGTCTCTGTCTCTCTCAGTTGGAGTTCTGGTCTGCAGACTGTTGTCTGCCTTCTTATGATCTGCTCCGCTGACGAGAAATTTGTCTTTTATATCGTTTTTCTCTTCTGATCGGATCAGATCGCGATCGGATCTGATCGCGAAGGTGACGGATTGGCCGAAAAATTACTTTTAATTATTTTTATTTTTTGACAAATTTCATCGACATTTTGCTATGCACTAATCCTATGCGCAGAACACCCTTTTTCCATTTTGAAGAAAGTCTCAGCACCGATAACATCCACTAAATGCTCTCGTGGGTGCTAATTGGAATCATTATTTTGTGTGTACGATAGATTAGAAAGAGATCTCTTTCGGTCATATAACACCAATATAAGTGGAAACGAACCACAAACCACTAGTAGTCATATTTAAAAAGCGCTGAATGATTGCCTAGGATGGCTACAAAGGATTCGACTCCAGTTGCAAAAATACGATCTACTCCTCAGCTACATTCAAGGAAAGACTATGCACACAGCAGATGCGTTATCGCATGCAGCAATGACAAATGATATAAGGAAAACTGAACTAACTGAGCTGGACGTTGAAGCTCAGGAAGCAGCTGTGATCAAATATGAGCCAATTACTGACAAAAAGATGAACGAAATAAAACAGTAACTGACCCGACGATGCAAATACTAAAAAATTACATCACTCATGGCTGGTCAGCAAGAATTAAAAGCTATAAAAATGAAGTAAAACCCTACTTCAACCACAAAACAGAGTTAGTGCTGTTCCACGACATCGTACTGAAAGGAGGACGCATCGTAATCCCAGTAAAATTAAGAACAAATATCCTGGAAAAGATACATGCAGGCCATCAAGGTCAAGAGAAATGCAAACGCCAAGCCAGAGTATTCGTCTTTTTTTTTCTTTTTTTTTTACCCTGTATAAACTAAGACATTAAACGAATAATAGAAAAGTGTAACTTGTGCATGACCTACAGAGATGCACAGCTGAAACACCCACTTATTAGCCACTAAATAACAACGCGACCAAGACAAAAAGTATCTGTAGATCTTAGTAGACACAGTAAAAGAGATTATCTATAATAGTGAATAGCCACTCAAACTACCCAGATCTATACTAGATACCAAATCGAACAAGTGAAGCAGTAATTACAGCGATGCAACATAGCTTCAGCCGATTTGGTGGAACTGAAGAAGTATTCTCAGACAATGGACTATGTTTTGCATCAACAGAATATATACAGTTCGCAACAACCTCATCACTGCTGTACCTACAATTAAATGGACTGGTGGGAAAAACTATAAAAACTTAAAAAAAAAAAAACATACTAAGGAAATGCAAAGCCCCGTCGTTAGGATTACTAATGCGTCGAACTACCACAGGATTATCGCCTGCAGAAATGTTGATGGGGAGAAAATAAGAAATAACCTCCTAGAGCTAATGTATAATAGCAACATAAGTATGTGGAGGACTAAGTACCTTCCGTAGTTTACGGGAGTTAATTTCAGGTTTCCTTTGCAAAAATACAACACAAATTTTACAAGCACGTAAACAAATGGAATGTGACAACAACGAAAAAAAAAAACAAGCAATTTAATAAACATAATAACAGATATGATAAAAAAATTAAAATACAATGCGTGTGTGTGTGTGTGTATGTAGAAAATACAGCTATGGCCAGTTCAATAAAAAAATGATTTGTTCGCCCTTGTGTGCGTGTGTACATGTTGGGAAAGTCAGAGATGATAAAAAAATTAAAATACAATGCGTGTGTGTGTGTGTGTGTGTATGTAGAAAATACAGCTATGGCCAGTTCAATAAAAAAGGATTTGTTCGCCCTTGTGTGCGTGTGTACATGTTGGGAAAGTCTACCTAATCAATGTGTACATAGTTAGCCGAAGTAAAGAGGATAAAAAATTAACTTTACTCACATACATGTGTATGCGCGTGTGTATATATGTGTGAGACCGTAAATATAGGCCTTTTCTTCTCTTAAGTCAACACTTGCGTTTTTTATGATCTTTGTCGATAACGTGTCGCATTCCGGTAGTCGGCAAAAAAACGTCGCATGCTTTTTCGCTCTGTGTCTTGTGTGTGATGCCTTATGCTGTCTGTCGCCCTTGCCTCTGGTAGTGAAATGCCTGAGTTAATTAAATTCTTCGTTATTTATACTTTTTGGGGGGAACTAAAGTGGATCAAAAATAGGATTTTGTTTAGTTTTATTGCGGGTCCTAAAATTCAGGCGTGCAGACATTTTTTGATCAATCAGATTCGTATAATTATTTATTTATTTTGGAGCCTAAATTTCTTTCTGTTTATTAGTCTCTGAGCTGAATTTTCTAGAATATTCTTATTCTGTGTTTTTAGCTGATTGGTTGAAAAATATAAAAGTGTAACTTCAATGTTAATGCGATTTTGATCCAAAATTTCTAGAATGTTCTTATCTATGTTTTTGGAGTTGAGAGCGGACAAAACAAAAATTCTATTTTAATAGATGAGGCTCAAGAGAACTGCAAATATTAAAACCAGGAGACCCAGTTCGAATACGACACCCTATAAAGAAAAGATGGAGTGAGACGGGCATTGTAAAAACTAAAGTAGCACTACGCTTGTTCACAGAGTTGACAAACTCTAGCACACATCTACGACGAAATTGTTAGGATCTGCTGAAAATACGGAAGATGGATGTGGCAGAAGAAAGTTCATGGACCCATCCACTACAAAACATTAAGGGGGAGCAATCCCCACAATCAGATAGTGAACCTGAACAAGGACCAATTCTTCCTATGGAAAATCAGAGGAATCGAGAAATGCAACTAGGTTCTATTGAGCAAGACAACGCAGGACAAGTGCGATGATCTTCTTAGACAGTGAAACCACCTCAAAAAATGGACTTATAAACAGAAAATTAAACACTGTTATTTTGTTTTGAGACTTCGAAAAATTCCCAAAAAACTCAAGTGTGTAGATGTAATATAGTTATAAGTTATTCCCCTTGAGTGGAACTCTTCAATGACGTCACCCCAGATATAGAAACTAAGGTTCACTCTCTTTCCTCTCCTGATTTCACTAAGTAAACGCGCCTTCTGTCCAGTTCTGCAAATAAATATCACTCTTGATGCAGGCTTTGTCGCAATATTTTACAATCATAGATACTCCCCACATCTTACAAACCTTTGGAAAAGCTTGGACCTAGTTGAGAAATACTGATTGAGCACAAAAAATACTTCTTGATTTCAAGTTGTCATAACATCAAACTTATTGAAATATGTTTGCAGATATGGTGACAACATATACATTAAGTGAAAATACTTCTTTTCCAACCAGCAGAATCTCTGTGCACTTCTCCCGCTGCAAGAGGGCAGTAAAATCTATGATAGAGCACAGCAAGAGTGTTTTTTTTAATGTGATGGGGTGGGATATACATATATCAATGTAAAAATGACTTAATTATGTACATATGGATTGGCACCTCTGCTTAGTATCAGAGGGCAGTTTGTGTCTTCCCGAACCAATAGAAATAGTTACGTTTCCCAAACAAGGTGTTTAAGTATATTATAGAATCATTTTTCGGCAATTACAAGTTTGAGTGTTCATCGTGTGTTTGGCGGGTATGTTTAGCAGTGGCTGCTACTAGTAGGAGAGACACATCATGCTGCTAAGTTCTTGCCTCATCAAGCATGTGGTCTTCCCACCAGCAGTAGTAGAGAGAAACAGGTCCTTTCAGTTGAGGTGATAAACAGCCTTATGAGAATGAACATCTCTTTGGCGCCAGGAAGCCCCTCTTTTCTGGCATGTGCCGACTTTGCTTCCCGACAGAGGGCACTGGGGAAACTGTCACTTTTTGCATTTATTTATTTTATTTTTTATTTCTTTTTAATACCCACAAGTTCTGGAAAGTAATACTCAGCCCAACGTAGAGCTATCAATTGAATTTGACATAAAGAATCTAGCCAGAAAGCTAGAGAAAACATAATAAAATCATAAATCTTTAACCAAATTTATATATACATATATATACTCTCCCAGTCTGTCTGTCTGTCTGTCTCTCTCTCTCTATATATATATATATGGAGAGAGAGAGAGAGAGGGAGGGAGAGGGAGAGAAAATTGATGTCAAAGTAATCCAAGTAGGAGAGATTTATTGAGAAACAAAGTTGCCACTATAGCGTTTTGATTCTAATGGACTGTTATGGGGACATATCCTACCATGCTCCAAAGATGGGCTCGTCCAACCTAAACATATTCTCCGAGCTTAGCTCGCTCAGGGGTGACAACATTCTCATTTTTTTGGAGAATTGATGTTACGTTTCTTTGAATTCTAAGTGACAACAAGTAAGTGAATCTTTGGACTTCTTGGCAAGACTTGTTATTCTTGGTAAGACTTGTTTTTTGTCTTACTTAATTCTAGTTTATTTTCTGTCATCTTACCGGAATATTTCTTGCAAGTGACTTTTTTCAGTTCTTTAGTTTGACTTGTTTTTGACTTATTTTTGTCATTGACTAGTCTAATTTCCGTCACTTGTTCTTTGTCTAACTTTGGTTAAACTTTTTTGACGTCCGTTGGACTTGCCTGTTTTGGCTTTTTTTTTGTCTGGGGTTCTACCTTTCGATTTTGTACGTTGTACTTTTTCAGTTTTCATCTTGTTTGTGTAGAAAGTAGAAGCCCCCGCCATTCTTGCTACAGTTGGAGGGTTTTAAATTACCCTCCTAGCTGCTATTTCTACTGCAGCTATGGAGGGTTCTACTGCTTCTTCTCCTACTTCACAACCCTCTAGCCCGTCTCGCCACAATATTCCACCGAAACCAAAGACTGACAAACCAGAAAAAAAGGCCTTCCCGATGCAGTCGGAAGAAACTCAAGGAACACAAGTAACGAGCCTTATTGGCTCTAACTGGCTATCTCTTCCTTCGGATTCAGGGAGCCCTATTCCACCAGGGCAAAGGACCAAGCCAGAAAGTTCGTCGCCGTCGCCGTCGCCGTGGAAGATTCAGCAGAAGAATCCAGAAGATTATGAGAAGGACCGGGTGGGCAAATATGCCGACTACTTCAAAGGCAATGAGATTTTGCGCATCCCGGATATCCTTCAAAAAATCGAACCAATGATCGTTTCACTGGTGGTGACGGATTTTAAGTCAAGGCGGCTTGTCGGACTAAAGAAGGAAGGGTTCGAAGATTTGCTACGGAAAGCGGGTGTCCCATGTCAATACTTCTGCAGAAAGAGTTTCGCGACATGGGACGTCCTGCTCCCTTCCAGTGACCAAGCGGCAAAGGTTGCCTCAAGCAACATAAATACAAAATTCTTCCGACTGCAGCCGGAATATTTAGGGACCCGTAGGATTCGGGTCACTGTCTGTAACGTCCCGGCGTTTATAATAGGTGAAGTGCTGGCCGCATTCCTCAGCACGTATGCACGCGTTGAAGAGATAAACCTGTTTAGGTCGGCAGCCGGGACAGCCTACGGGACTACGTATTCCGGATGTGCCTAACTCGGGAGGGTTTTCAGGCAATTCCTGAAACCATTGTCAGCAGAGAGGGGCAGATGATGGTGGTTGTGGAAGGCAGACGCCCGCGCTGTTGGAGCTGTAAGCAGTTGGGGCATATATCGAACTTTTGCCCCCAAAAGGATCCACCAAAAGCTCCAGCTGCTGCAGCTGCCACAGTCACCACAGAAACCGCAGCAACAACAGTTTCCACAGCCACCATCAGCGAGGCTACATCTGAAAAGGAGCCAGACCAGGCCCAGCAGAAGAAAGCGGTCAATCGGATTGAAGTCACCCGCGAAAAAAGAAATCCCCGAAAAAAGCGGAGGATAAGTCCACATCAGCCTCTCCTGCAAAAGAAATGGAGCTAGCCCCTGCAAAAGCAACAACATCAGCAGTATTTATACCCAAGTCGGTGACGGCGCCCATTCCCGCGCACATCACCGAGCATCCTCCTGCAACCAAGGCTAGAAAGAAAGCCAAGAACAAACCAGTTTTCATCACACCAGTTCCCACTACTCCAGAAGTACAAGAAACACAAGAAACTCCAATGGAGACAGCCACAAATCTGAAGAGGAGAAGGAACAGCGGAGAAGGAGTCGCCAAGAAAGTATGTTCAGGGCCTCCCTGCCCTGAGGATCCCCTGGAAGGCCCTTCTAATGCCTTTTCATAAAAACCTCCACCTCAGCAAGCCCCACTGCATTTACCATTCCAACCTCCTTTGTCATCACTTCCTCCTCTACTTCTTCCCCTACCACCTCTTGCTCCACTACCTCTTCCTCCACTACCACTTCCGTCACTACCACTTCCCCCTCAATACCATACTCCCCCAGAACAACAATGTTCACAACTCTCACAATCCCCTGAAATGTTACATCACCCTCCCCAACCACCAAAGACTCACCCCCACCAAATCTTGCACATGGCAAGATCTCAGTCCCAAGAGAGACTTTCCCCCAAAAAATCTGCTGAGGACTTTTTCCCTACCCTCTCTAATCCCATCATACTATCCGGAATTGTTTCCCGCAGCGACACCCGCAGAGAATGAACCAGCGACAGAACCAGCGACAGCAGATTCTGCACCAAAGCGATCCCGGCGGAAGGCGAAGGCAACCAACCAAGACCTAACCGACGAACAGTGCAGGAAGGCGGTGGCTCTGTGTACTGTCGGGCTGTGTACTGTGTCCGTGACGGATCACCAGCTCCGGAAGTCACTGAAGCCACTGCTGAACCTGGAAAAAGTAAATGGCAAGAGAGTTTGTAACCCGACCAACTTTAGGAGTGCACCCATGGTGCCCACCTTCATCCGTTCGGCTGGCGACCGTTCCAAGGGCGTATGGAAGTTCTTGGATACGGTCCGTCAAACTGACACGGGTGTTCAGCTGGCAGAGTTAGAGCACCCTTCTTTAAAGCGATGTCTGCCTTATTGTACAGGGAGGGTCCCGATTTTGGTTCACCCGTCTCTTTATAGGTCTTTAAAGGTGTGGTTCCCGATGGATGTTGGCGGAGTGTCCAGGAAGTGTCGAATGACTACTAAACTCGCCTCCGGCTCCTTGAGACAGGCTGTTGGCATTCTCACCCCCGGGGATTTCCGGCCTATCGTCGACACTGATTAGGTAAGTGCGCCAGGATGGTTTTAAACGTTGCTAGTCTAAATGCGAGGGGACTGAGGGATGCAAGCAAGTGTGCGCACTTGCTTGCTGAACTCTCGAACCTGTGTGTAGTTGTCGCTGCGGTGCAGGAGACTCACTTCGTTTGCGAGGCGGACTATCGGATGCTGAAGGATGACTTTGTTGTTTATTCAGCATTCGGCAGCCGCTTCGACGCTGGGGTCTCTCTGCTAGCTGGACGCAGCCTTGATGCGATTGTTAATGTTGTCTTTGCAGGTGACGGGGGCCGGCTGCTGGTGGCTGATATTGCGGTGAAAACCTTCGAGTTTCGGATTGCTGCGGTTCATGTGCCTAATTCTGCTGCGGAGAGACGCTCCTTCCTTCGGCGGTTGGGGTCGTTCCTGGATACCTCGAGACGGACAGTTCTAGTGGGGGATTGGAATGCGATCCTTGACCCCAATATAGATAGGGCCGGTCGGGGTGCTAGCAGTTTGGCAAGGTGTGACAGCGGCCTGTCAGACTTTTTGACTGAGTTCGATTTGGTCGACAGGTACCGTCTGGATCACCCAGGGAGGGAGATGTGGACGTGGATAGGAAGTTCGCCCTCTGGCCAGGTCCGGTCTTACCTGGACAGACTGTTAGTGAGTAGAGCTGACAGTGACCTAGTTGCTTGTCCCACGTTCCACTGGTTAGGGCGGTCTGACCATAAACTGGTTAGGGTCAGTCTGCGGTTAGCTAATAGGCCTAGTCTGGCTAGCTACTGGAAGTTCAATACCTCCTTACTGGAGATATGGGACTTCCGGATGCGGCTGGAAAACCTAATTCAGCGGGCGTTAGTGGGGCGGTTATTGGGAATAAGTGGTGGGTATCCCTTAAGTATAGGATTAGGGATTTCGCCATCAAATACAGCCAACAGCTCGCTCTAGATAGGGCTAAGAAGGCGAATTCCTTAGAAAATAGACTTTCCCGGGCGGTGGAAGGGGGGGATTCCGTAGCCATAGATCTAGCTAAGGGGGACCTTGAGCGCGAGGCTAGCGAGCGCTACAAGGGTTTCGTAGTTAGAAATAGGCTAAAAAGAGTTCCGAACGAAGCCGTGAAATGTAACGCATTTATGCGTAAGGAAGAGTTGAGAAGGTTCCCTTGTCGGTACATCGAGTGCGTTAACGCCCCGGACGGGCGCGTGCTGAGATCGAGCCGGGAAATTCGTGAGGCTTTCCAGACACACTTTCGGGATCGCTTTGCCCGCTGTCCTGACCTCCAGGCTCAGGAGTTTCGTAACTATTTAGTCGACTTCCCCCGCCTTGGGGAGGCGAAAGCGGCTAGTTGCGAGGGTGCGGTTACTGAATGTGAAGTCCGTAGTGCGTTGAAGCAGGTCGGCCTTAACAAGTCGCCTGGACTGGATGGTTTATCCTACGAAGTGTACTTGAGGATGTCGCACATGTTTGCCCCTATTCTGATGGATGTGTTCAACCACTGGCTTGCCCAAGGAGCCATCCCTGGTAGCATTACCAAGGGTGTGATCACATTGCTGAAGAAAGAAGGCAGGTATGTTCGGGGGGGATCTAGATGATTACAGGCCCATAACTGTGCTTAACACAGAGTTAAAGATTTTGGCCCGGGTCTTGGCGAACCGTTTGCAGCTTGTCATCAGTGATCTGGTCGGCCCTGAACAGAACTACGCTGTGAAGGGAAGATCAATCCGAGACAACTTGCACTTGGTGCGCCAGATCCTAGAGGAGATAAAAGACGACACCAAAGCCGCGCTGATCAATTTAGATCAATCCAAGGCCTTCGATAGGGTGGACCACCGGTTCTTGGCGTCGGTTTTGGAGACCGCCGGATTCAAACCAGAGTTCCGCAAATGGATTAGCATTCTGTACCATAACCCACAGGCAGTGGTGCAGGTGAACGGGAGGCGTTCGGGGGCTTTTGCGATCGACTGATCGGTCCGGCAAGGCTGCCCCTTGTCCCCTCTTCTCTATGTCCTTGCTTTGGAGCCCCTGCTCCGAAGGCTTAGGGACAGAGGGGCTCGTCCGGCCCTGCGCGGAATCTTGCTAAGCGGCAGCGTCCGAGCCAAGATTTCCGCGTTCGCTGATGATATCACGGTCTTTGTGTCCAGGTGTCACGTGATGTCCCACTGAGACGATAGAAATAAGATTAATACTATTCCCCGTGTTTGAATTAACAGTAGCAAGCCATCAGAGAGTGACCGTTAAGAAAGAATGTAGGTCACAGAGGGGAGACACACAGATGTTGGTATTGGTAACCTCACTCGGGTCGCTCGACACCGGAAGGAAGAAGGTAGAAGCAAAACGATCGGCTGGGACCCTAAAACGGAAGTGGAGACTCCTTCCCGTCAGCGGAAGTAGATAGTAAGAAAGTTAGTTATTGGACAGGGCTTGTGGCAGACAGACCAAAAGCCAGTACTCCGAGTGAAGAAGACAAAAAATATCTCGGACACGAGGGACCCAAGTTCTTCAAGCCAGTGTTAAAAATAGCATAAAGTCTATTAGCCCGTAAAAGAAGAAAGATTCTCCACGGAACTCCATCAAAGAAATAAGATAAGTACCCTTGGGACTGTTTCTCCTTATACCAAATTTTGTATACCCTCTCTCTCTCTCTCTCTCTCTATTTTGAAGGAAAACGAAAGAAAAGAGAAGAAGAAAGACATTTATGTTCAGGGACTGTTCATTTATTATATATTTGATACTTTGAAGGTGTATATCAATGTCTAGTAAAAGATTCATGTATTTTAATGTTCCCACGTGGTCGAAGTTGTTATTTGCATTGTCTTCTACGAATTTGTTACTTCATGTTTCTTTTCCAGCTTCACGTCGCCTTATGTTATCTTGCTTAAAATTGTCCTATCAATTCCTTTAAAATATCACACGGGAAACCGGAATTGCCGACTACTATAATTAATATTATTACGTCTCAAGGGGAGGAAGTTTAGTGGCCTTGGTGGGTGTGTGTATAGTGTGAAATTTGGAACCCCTTGACAGCGGCGGTCAGTCTAGTCCTAAATTAATCCCCCACATAATATGCCAGTTCTTATATGCCTTAGAAAAAAACTCTGAACGAGGACTTATTCTACAAGGGATCAAGTGCCAACCTGCCCCGTCTTCACACGTGCGAAAATAAAACCCCGTTTTGGGATAAAAGTAAAGTTCTCGCGTCACACCAGGCATCGGGACATAGTGGCTGTGAAGGAGGCGGTCGCGAAATACGAAAAGGTAGCAGGTGCCAAGGTCAAATTTGACAAGAGCGAAGGCTTGCAGTTGGGTCCCTGGAGGGGCAGCGTTCCCCTGCCAGGGCCCTTCTGCTGGAGTGACGGTCCCATCCGCATCCTTGGGGTGTGGTTCGGGCTCGGCCTCCAGCTGGAGCGAAATTGGTTGGAAGTACGGGCTAAGGTAGAAGCACGGGTGGTTGCCTGGCTTCGAATGCGGTTGTCCTTAAAGGGCAGGGCGGAGGTGTGTGCCGTGCACATCTTCCCCTTGACCCTTTACCGTTTGTCCGTACTGCCTCTGCCTAAGGATCATCGGGCGGCACTGATACAATCCCTTTTCAAGCTTCTTTGGAAAGGCCGAAGCCCGTTGGTCCGTAGGCAGGTCTGCTATCAACGTCCTCGCGATGGGGGTCTGGGGATGCCGGATCTCGAGAGCCACCGGCTCGCTGAGAGACTGGCTTACCTGGGCCGCTCGTTGACCACGGACGCGGTGTGGAGCCTCAAGGTTAGGGTCGCCTTCCCTGACCTGGGGTTGTATCCCTCGGCTGAAGGTCGTTGTAGGCCAAGGGACGAGCCACCATTCGTCATCGAGTGCCGCAGGGCCCTTCGAAACCTTCCTCGGTCCAGTGACCTCTCATGGACTCGTAAGGAGCTATATAGAGGGTTAGTGGTGGGTTCCGCCACGGATCCTCTAGTAGAGCGGCTCGGCTGGTCGGCGGAGGAGATTCGCTCCCAGTGGAATTGGGCGCCAGGTTCGGGCTTCTTGAACAACTCCGAGTTCTCGCTCACCTGGCGGCTAGCTCGAAACGCGTTGGCCCTCAACGACTGGGCTTACAGAGCGTGCTTAGCAGATATGCCTAACTGCGCCCGCTGCAGCAGTGGACAAGAGGAAACAGCTTTGCACGCCTTCTACTACTGCGAGCGGGTTCACCCGTTCTGGAGCCACGTCGAGGAGTGGACGGCTCGCATCAGTCCCAGAGAGCTCATGCCGCTCGACGTTGGTTACGTCGTGGACAACGTTAGCCCTCCGTTTCAGGGTGAGAAACGTATGGTGTTTCTCGTGATCCTAGCCGTGGCTAGAATGGTGATTTGGCAGACGCGAAACAAGGGATTGTATGAGGGTGCAAACTTTTCTTATCGTGATCTGATCTTGTTCTTTAGGCATGAGCTTAGGGTCAAGATTAGATGCTATAGAAAATGCTTGGATCACATAACATTCAGCAAACGGTGGTTGCATGCAGCAAGTTTGGTCGTATGCAAGGAAGCAACGTTGGAGTCATTCTTCCCTCCTCTGCCTGCTCATGGCGACGATGGTCCGGGTCCTTCGGGACCCCACCCCGGGTAAGTAGGAAGTTTACAAATTTCTTAGGATCTCTTGACCCCCTAGCTAGTAGAGTGAGGTGTGTCATTGTCCCCACCATTTAGATGTTTGTTTTACTCAAGATCCTCCCCATTCCCAGTTTCTTTTTCTCGCCCTTCTACCACTAGTGAGTCCAGGCCCTTTTTTGAGGATCTTGGTCACATATTTCTGTATTTCATGTTCATCTCCTTTCCTGACCGACCCCCTTTTCCGTTTCTTTCTTTTATCCCGTTTAGTCATAGTTTTTTCCCCCTATAGGGAGAGTTTTGGCTTGTTTTTGGGCCTTATCCAGGTACCAGAAAACAGTCAACTCTCTACAGCATAGAAAGGGGGATGGGAGGGAAACCAACCAGGTTTATGTTTTGTTTACCTTGGGGCTTTTTTCTCCAATCCCTCATCATCTTTAACTTGCCCTATATAAGTCATTTCATTTTATCGAATTTTAAGTAGGACTTTCATGGAGCGAATGAAGGTATTTTGGTGATTGAAGCGCGGTTGGTGGATGAATGAATTTATTGTATAGAATGAGAGGGAAAAAAAACTGATTGAATGATGATTGTCGGCGATAAGTGCGACTAGCTAGGGCTTCATAGGAAAATACAGTTTTCGTCCCTTTCCCTTTCACCCCTATTTGGGCCTTGTGCTCACTTAGAGTTGTATCTCTTCGGAAATAAAAACATTCTCATTTTTGTCGAAAAATACTTTCCAGACCACTTTGTTATAATATTTGTTATAATCTTTTGGATTACTTGTTACGACTTTTAAATTTGTTATCTCGGTAAGACTTATTTTTGTTTGATTTTTATTTTTTGTCAGTCTTACTCGAGAATTTTTTACTTTTGACTTTTTTTGTCAAATCATTTGTTATTGTTTGACTTGTCACTTGTTCTTGTTATCCGACTATTATTTAACCTCTTGTCGGACTTTATTTTTTTACCTGCTTTTTTGTCTTTTTGTGTCTTTTTGTTTTTCAGGGGTTCTACTTGTTTTAATTTTTGTGGTCTTTTTCAGTGTCGTCGTGTTGTACTTTTGTTTAAGTCTTGTATTATCTTCACCACTACCTCCACTACCTCCACCACCTTTTCCACCTCCAAAAATATTATTGCTGTCTCCTCCCCAACAAATGGACCCTCTTTCACCCCAGTATTACAAAAATACTGTCGCCCATACAAAATCCCCCTCCCTAGATCTCAATCTGCTGAAAGGGCACAACCCTCGAGCCTAGCTCGAACCCCACCCCTTCCCTCACTCAGCCCATCAGATAGATCATCACAGGAGCTATTCCCTGCTATCATTTCACCGAAAAGAAAAACTGACCCTCCTACCGGAAAAAAGAAACCAAATCGGCAGGAGGATGAACTATCGATTGAACAAATACAGCCGGCAGCGGCTCTGTGTTCAGTAGAGCTGGAAGCAGTTGGGGACTTCCAGCTTTGAAAGGTACTAAAGCCGCTGCTCAGCTTAGAAAAAATAAACAATATGAACATTGCTGTCACGTGATATCCCACGGAGACGATAGAAATAAGATTAATACTATCCTCCCGTTGGAATGAACAGTGGCAACCCGTCAAAAAAGTGACCGTTAAGAAAGAATGTAGGTCACAGAGGGGATATCAACAGATGTTGGTACTTAGTAACTTCAGGTCGCCGGACACCAGGGGAAGGAAGGAGAAGCCAAATGATTGGCTGGGACCCTAAAACGGAAGTGGCACCCTTCTCCCCATCGGCGAAAAAAACGAGAAGAAATGTTAGTTATTGGAAAGGGCTCGTGGCAGACAGACCCATAGCCATTTACTCCGGGTAGAAGACAAAAGAATATCTGAGACACGAGGGACCCCAGGTTCTTCAAGCTAGTGTAAAAAAAAATAGAATAAAGTCTATTAGCTCGTGAAAGAAGAAAGATTCTCCAGTGGAACCCCGTCGAAAAATAAGATAAGTAACTTTGGGGCTATTTCTCCTTTATACCCAAATTTTATATACCACCCTCTCTCTCTCTCTCTCTCTCTCTCTCTCTCTCTCTCTCTCTCTCTCTCTCTCAATTTGAAGAAACGAAAGAACAGAAAAGAAGAAAGACATTTATGTCCATGGACTGTTCAATTCATAATACATATTTGACACTTTGAAAGTGTATCTCTTTGTATAGTAAAGGATTCATATATTTTTATGTTACCACGTGGTCGAAGTTGTTCTTTGCAGTTCTGCTACGAATTTATTGTGTCACATTTCCTTTTCATCTTCTATTCGCTCTATGTTATCTTGCTTAGAATTGTCCTATTAATTCCTTTAAAAATATCACACGGGAAACCGGAGATGCCGACTACTACAATATAATATTATTACGACTAAAACCTATAGGTCCATAACTTCTGTTGTCTAGGGGATGAAGTTAAGCGGCCTGGTGGGTGTGTGGATAGTGTGAAAATTCGAACCCCTTGTCAGCGGCGGTCGGTCTGGCCCTAAATTAATCCCTCACGTAATATGCCAGGTCTTATATGCCTGAGAGAAAAACTCTGAACAAGGACTTATTCTATAGGGGATCAAATGCCAACCTGCCCCGTCTTCACACGTGCGAAAATAAAGTCCCGTTTTGGGGATTTTAGTCAATTTGCCGTCACAATTGCCAATCCAACGAATTT
This sequence comes from Sepioteuthis lessoniana, assembly GCA_963585895.1. Classification (NCBI taxonomy): domain Eukaryota; kingdom Metazoa; phylum Mollusca; class Cephalopoda; order Myopsida; family Loliginidae; genus Sepioteuthis; species Sepioteuthis lessoniana. The sequence goes on from OY757932.1 coordinate 37,274,342, forward strand.
CCGGAGTGCAGCCATGGTGACCACTTTTGTCCGGTCAGCTGGCGACCGTACCAGGGGCGTGTGGAAGTTCCTGAATACGGTCTGTCAGACTGATCCGGGCATGAAGTTAGCGGAGTTGGAGCACTCCTCCCTTAAAAAAATGTATTCCTTTTTGTTCGGGTAGGGTCCCTATTTTGGTTCACCCCTCTCTTTATAGGTCCCTAAAGTTGCAGTTTCTCATAGTTGTCGGTGGAATCACCGGGGACAACCGGGTTACTACTGAACTCGGCACCCGTTCCTTGCGTCAGGCCGTCGGCATCCTCAACCCGAAGGATTTCCGGCCCGTAGTCGACACTGAGTAAGGTAAGTTGGACTGATGACTCTATACCTTGCCAGTTTGAATGTGAGGGGACTGAGGGATTCAAGCAAATGTACGCGCTTGCTTGGTGAACTCAAGAAACTCGGAGTAGATGTTGCTGGAGTGCAAGAGACCCACTTCACTTGCGGTGCCGACTGTCGGGTGCTGGAAAGCGACTTTAACGTTTTCTTAGCATACGGCTGCCGCACCAGCGCTGGGGTCTCCTTGCTAGTTGGAGGCAGCCTTGATGCTGATGTTGACGTTGTTTTTGCAGGTGACGGGGGCCGGCTGGTTGTGGCCGATGTTGCCGTGAAAAGTTTCAAGTTCCGTCTGGTTGCGGTTTATGCGTCCAATGTCGCTGCGGAGAGGATTTCCTTTTTTCGTCGGTTGGCGCCGTTCCTGGATGATACGAAGCGGCTAGTCTTAATGGGTGATTGGAATGCGATCCTTGATCCCAAGATAGATAAGGTCGAGCGGGGAGCTAGAAGGACGGGAAGGTGTGATAGCAGCCTTGTCGGCTTCATGACTCGTTATGACTTGGTCGACAGGTTTCGTCTTGATCACCCCAGGCGGGAGATGTGGACGTGGCTAGATAGCTCGCCCTCTGCCAAAGTAGGTTCCTACTTGGACAGAGTGTTAGTTAGACGAGCTGATATTGATTTCGTTAGTTGTCTCACGTTCCACTTGATAGCGTGGACTGGCCATAAACTTGTTAGGGTCAGTCTGCGGTTAGCTAATAGGCCTAATCTAGCCGGCTACTGGAAGTTCAATATCTCCTTACTGGATATACGGGACTTCCGGGATCGGCTGGAATCAAGCGGGCGTTAGTGGGGACGGTTACCGGGAATAGGTGGTGGGTTTCTCTGAAATATAGAATTAGAGACTTCGCCACCAAATACGGTCGACAGCTCAACCTAGATAGGACTAAGGAGGCGAATTCTATAGAAGATAGACTTTCTCGGGCGGCGGCTGGGGGTTGGACTCCCTGGGCGTAAAACTAGCTCGGAGGGACGCTGAGCGTGAGAGTAGCGAGCACTACAAGGGATTCGTAGTTAGATCTAGGTTAAATAGAGTTCTCAACGAAGCTGTGAAATCGAACGAGACTGCGCGTGAAGAAGTGCGAAGGTTTCCCGATCGGTACATAGATTCTGTCAAGACCCCGGACGAGCGACTGCTGCGATCGAGTGGTGAGATGCGTGATGCCTTTCGGGCACACTTTCGGGATCGCTTTGCCCGCTGCACTGATCTCACGCTCCGGGAGTTTCATAGCTATCTCGCCGACTTCCCCCGCCTTGGCGCGGCTGAAGCGGCTCGTTGCGAGGGTGTGGTTACTGAATGCGAAGTCCGTGACGCGTTGAAGCAGGTCGGCCTCAACAAGTCACCGGGACTAGATGGTTTGCCCTACGAAGTGTACTTGAGGATGTCGCACATATTTGTCCCTATTCTGATGGATGTGTTCAACCATTGTGTCACGTGATGGCTCACGGAGACGAGGAGGTGGGAATGATACTCTCCCCCCGTTGAACTAAAATTATCTAGCAGTCAAAAAGTGACCGTTAGAAATGAATGTGGGTCACACAGATGTTTGCACCTAAGTGACCTTGGGTCGCCGGACATCGGAAGGGGAAGGAGAAAATGAAGCCAAATGATTGGTGGGGGGACCCCAAACGGAAGTGGGGTTCCCTTCCCCTCAACGGAAGTAAATACAAAAAAAAAGGTAGTTTTTGAGCAAGCCTTGTGGCAGACGGACGATATTAATAATATTTATTGCTAGTAGTCGTGTGACAATTCCTGCCGTCTAAATCTACCCTGGGAGACCGTGAAAGGAAAAAAGGAATATTGTTGAAACAGTCAAATTACTTGTTGATATCACTGTTTGGAAAAATTTTTTAAAAAATGGACAAAATAGAGAACTTTTTAAAAGAACCCTCCATGGAAAAGTTGGAGAGGCTGAGAAAAAGCGAGATAATAAAAATTGGCGAGAAGCTTGAGTTAAATGTTCAGAATTCTATGAGAAAGCATGAACTCGTGAGAGAAATAACAAGGCACATGGTGGACGAAAATGTGTTCGAGGAAGCAGTATTAGAAGAGCTACCAACGGAAATGATAAGAATGACTCCAGAAGAAATTGAACTGGAGAAAATTAAAATACAAGCACAAATGGAACTACAGAGAAATAAAATGGAACTGGAGAAAATAAAAATTCAGCAAGAAACAAGGCTGCGAGAAGTCGACTTGGCAATAAGAGGACGCAAAGAAAGCCATGACAGTTTCGAAGTAACGAAGCAAGCGAGGCTAGTCCCAAAATTTGAAGAAGCCAACGTGGACGGATACTTCGCACATTTTGAGCGAACTGCGCTAAATCTTGGATGGCCGAAAGAATGCTGGTCGATGCTACTCCAAACTGTGCTGACAGGAAAAGCACAGAGAGCATATGCAACTCTGCCGACAGAAAATTGCGCCGACTACGATTTGGTGAAAGCAGCGGTTCTTAAAAGCTTCGAATTGGTTCCAGAAGCTTATCGACAGAAATTCCGAACACAGAGAAAAACGGAAAACCAGTCTTATGTGGAATTTCTGAGAGAAAAAGAGAATGCACTGGATAAGTGGTGTGACTCTAAGAGGATAGACGGAGATGCTGAGAAACTCCGGCAGCTAATATTAGCTGAAGAATTTTTAAACTGTGTGCCAGAAGAAGTCAGGGTTCACCTAAGTGAAAGAAAAACTGACGTGACCTATGAAATGGCCGCACTAGCAGACGAATACATCCTCACACACCGAAAAACAAAGGAAAAACCGTACACGGGAAGTAAAGTGAAGTTTAAAGCTGAGTTAAGACCTAAGGAAGAAAATAGAAGGACCTTCCAAAGTAGCAGCAGGACAGTGGTCTGCTACAAATGCGGAAAGGCTGGTCACATAGCCATAAGGTGTCAGCTTGGAAAAGGTCCTGAAAGAAACCAGACCCAGCCGAGAAAACCTCAAGGAGCTGTAACAACACCTAGAGGGAACCAATCCTATCGACCCTGGACGAAAAAAGGGATGATAAGAGGCCCACACGGAGGACCAGTGGAAGTCTCAATTTTACGAGATACCGGAGCATCTCAGTCGTTACTTCTACGAAATAAATTACCTAAAAGGGTAATAGAAGCAACACGTGAGACTGTGATGATAGAGGGTATCGGCGGAAAGAGGGTAAAAATACCGCTGTGTAAAATAACCCTAAAGTCCCAGTGGAAAGATGGACCAATTAAAGTTGGTGTGGTAGACAAACTACCTATGAGAGGAATCTCCCTCATACTGGGAAATGAAGTAAGAACAAAAAAGTGTCACCCGGAAAAGATGGCGAAAATAAGCGCCATAAATGAAGAAAGAAGGATGGCGAGGATAAACTCCAAACATGGAAAGAAGATGGCGAAAATGAGCGCCAAAAATGAAGAAGACAAGATGGCGGCTGAGCCACGTGGGCGGCACAAACGACATGGTCGCTCGCAGAGGGAGAAAGTGGAAAGGAAAGAAGTGAACCTTCCGCCCCTCAGTAAACAAGAAGATAAAAGGACCAGTCGTCAGAGAAAAGATGAAGGTCCAACGAATATTAGGAATAAATTCCCTAATACTTATCGAGAGGATAAGAGGAAAATAAGAGGACCCTCACAAGTGACTAAGAAGGAAGAATTTAAGAAGGGCGACGAAGTCCTGCTACTATCATCAAATAAAGGACCACACTGTGATGGACAATATGTAGGTCCCTACGTAATATCACAGAGAATAGACAAGAGGACATATAGAATTGATACCAACGAGGGAAAGAAGAAGACACAAGTGTGTCACACAAACAAATTGAAGAGATATGTCCGTCAAGAAGGCCCACCTCGAAAAATTAAGAACTCGGAAATGCCGAATAAATTCGAGGAGAAATTAAGACAGTTGTCTATTTCAGAGAGAGGGGACTTAGAGAAATTAATAAAAAAGTACCCAAGTTTATTTCTCTAACGCCCCACGAAAATGTAGTAGCAGAATATTCTTTCATAGTTGTTGAGAGAAAGAAAGAGAGAGAGAGAGAGAAACTAAAGGAAATGAGGAATTCTCGTCCCCAATGTTGAAATATGAGATGGACGAGAAAGTGGTTCGTCAACAAGTGACGAATAGGGGAAAGAGAGAAAAGAAAAGGAAGTTTTCTCCCCAAAGCTTGACAATTAAAATTATAAAAAGTCGTCAAAAGTGACGAAGAAAGAAAGAAAGAAAAAGGGAGTTACCTCCTCAAGATTTGAAATATGATACGGCCAAAAGCCGAGAGAGAAAAAGAAAGAAAGGAAAACGAGATTAAAGAAAAAGAAAAGGGAGAGAGAGAGAGAAAGAAAGAGAAGTGAAATTGTTTTCCCCTATAGTGAAAATTAGGAAGGACGAAAAAAGGAAAAGGAAAGAATTCGTCAAAGCGTGAAGAAGAAAGGGGATGAAAGAAAAGTAAAGTGAGAAAAAAAAAAATGAAAGAAAAGGAGAAAGAACAGTGAATTGAATTGCCTTTTTTTTTCTATGGTATTTCTATTCATCTCCCTTTCTTCTCTTAAGCGGGGAGGTGTCACGTGATGGCTCACGGAGACGAGGAGGTGGGAATGATACTCTCCCCCCGTTGAACTAAAATTATCTAGCAGTCAAAAAGTGACCGTTAGAAATGAATGTGGGTCACACAGATGTTTGCACCTAAGTGACCTTGGGTCGCCGGACATCGGAAGGGGAAGGAGAAAATGAAGCCAAATGATTGGTGGGGGGACCCCAAACGGAAGTGGGGTTCCCTTCCCCTCAACGGAAGTAAATACAAAAAAAAGGTAGTTTTTGAGCAAGCCTTGTGGCAGACGGACGATAGCCATTTCACTCCGGGCTAAAGACAAAAGACTGAGACATGAGAGACCTGAGTCTCTCAAGCCAGTATTAAAAACTGTACAAAGTCTATTAGCCCGTGAAAGAAGAGAAATTCTCCAGTGGAACCCCGTCAAAAAAATAAGATAAGTAACTTTGGGACATTTTTCCGTTACACCCAATTTTTGTTACCACTCTCTCTCTCAATTTGAAAAAGGATAAAAGCCAAGAAAAGACATTTATATTCATGGACTATCCTATTATATATCTTTGACATTTTGAACGTATATATATATATAACCGTAGTAAAGAACCTATGTATTTTCATTTTACCATGTGGTCTATGTTATTATTCCATGCTTTCCTTTCAGCTTCTATTCGCCTTACATTATCTTGCTTGGAACTGTCCTATTAATTCCTAAAGTATCACACGGGAAACCGGAGTTACCGACTGTAGCAATATTAATATTATTACAACTAAGACCTATAGGCCCGTATTCTTCTATTATCTAAGGGAAAGAAGTTTAGCGGCCTGGTGGGTGTGTGATAGTGTGAAATTTTGGACCCCTTTGCCAGCGGTGGTCAGTCTGGCCCTAAATTATTCCCTCACGTAATATGCCAGTTCTTATCTGCCTGAGAAAAGAACTCTGAACAGGACTTATTTCTGTAGGGGATCAAGTGCCAACCTGCCCCGTCTTCACACGTGCGAAAATAAAGTCCCGTTTCGGGATTTTAGTCAATTTCCCCGTCACAATTGGTTCGCCCAGGGAGCCATCCCTGGTAGCGTTAACAAGGGCGTGATCACATTGCTGAAGAAAGGTGGCCAGCATGTTGGGGAGGGTTTAGATGACTACAGGCCCATAACTCTGCTTAACACAGAGTTAAAGATTTTGGCCCGGGTCTTCGCGAATCGTTTACAGCGTGTCATTAGTGATCTGATCGGCCCTGAACAGACCTTTGCTGTGAAGGGAAGATCGATCCAGGACAATCTGCACTTGATTCGCGAGGTCCTAAAGGGGGTAGAAGACGACACCGAAGCCGCGCTGATCAGTTTAGATCAGTCCAAGGCCTTCGATAGGGTTGACCATCGGTTTTTGGCGACTGTTTTGGAGACTGCCGGATTCAAACCGGAGTTCCGCAGATGGATTAGCATGATGTACCACAGTGGTGCAGGTGAATAGAAGGCGTTCGACGGTATTCGCGATCGATCGTTCGGCCCGGCAGGGCTGCCCCCTGTCTCCTCTTCTCTGTGTCCTCGCGTTGAAGCTCTTCCTCCGCGGGCTTAGAGATGAGGGGACAAGTCCGGCCCTGCGCGGTATCCCTTTTGCTGGCCCTCTTACGGCAAGGGTTTCCGCGTTCGTTCATGACATCACAGTATTTGTATCCCGCCGCCTGGATATAAAGGCTGTGAAAGAGGTGATTGTCGAGTACGAGCGGATTGCAGGAGCCAAGGTCAATTTTGACAAAAGCGAAGGTTTGCGGCTCGGTGCTTGGAGGGGTAGCAATACTCTTCCAGGGCCCGTCTGCATCCTCGGGGTGTGGTTCGGGCCCGACCTCCAACTGGAGCGAAATTGGTCGGAAGTACGAACCAAGGTGAACGCTCAGGTGGGAATCTGACTTTCAAGATGCGCCACGTACGTCTTCCCTCTGATCCTTTACCGATTGGCTGTATTTCCTCTGCCTAAGGCACGTCGGTTAGTGCTTCAACAATCCCTCTCCAGATTGCTCTGGGGAGGTGCAAGGCCGATGGTCCGTAGGCAGGTCTGTATCCAACGTACACGCAACGGGGGTCTGGGTATGCCTGATCTGGAGAGCCACTGGCTTGCTGAAAGACTTGCATACTTGGGCCAATCCTTGACGTTTCAGGGTGAGAAACGTGTGGTGTTTCTCGCGATCTTTGCTGTAGCTCGAATGGTGATTTGGAGTACACGAAAGAAGGGATTGTATGACGATGCAAACTTTTCTCATCATGATCTGTTTTTTTTTATTTTAGGCATTTGCTTGGGGTCAAAATCAGATGCGATAGAAAACGCTTGGATCGCATAATATTCAGCAGAAGTTGGGTGAATGCAGCGAGCCTGGTCGTAAGAAAAAGGGCAATGTTCGAGTCATCCTTCCCTCCTCTGCCGGCCCATGGCGTCTACGGTAGGGGTCCTTCGGGACCCCACCCCCGGTAAGTAGGCATTGTTTTTTTCCCCTTGCAACCTAGTTAGCAGTATGTTGTCAGTCATCGGCCCCGTCATCCAGTCGTTAATTCTCAAGATCTTCCCCATCCCCATTATTTTTGTACCTCTACCCATACTCCAGCCCGCTTTTATTGAAGATCTTGAAAATTCACATGTATATAAAAAATCATATTACCTGCCTTCTTTTATTGTTCCATTCCGCGCTCAACCCTGTATTTCTTTACCACACTAGAGTAGGATCCCAGTCCCACCTAGGGTAGGTCCGGCTTGTTTTCGGTGTTTTCGGACATCGGAAAACAGTCGGCCTCCATTTTCGTAGACGGGGGGATGGGAGGGCAACCAAACGGGGAATTTTTCCTTGGTTTTCGTTTGTACATATTTCGGGGTTTTTCTCCCATTCCCATCATATAAATTCATTGTAAATAAATCATAATTTGTAAATACAATCATACATCACTTTCGGAGTTTTTAAGTAGGTCTTTTTCATAGAGCAAATGTGGTATTTTGGCGGTTGCAGCGCGCATGGCGATGGATGAATGGTTATATATTGTACTGTTGAATGGGTCGGCGAATGTGGCTAGCTAGGTCCCCTTAGTAAACATAGTCAATGCAAGACCGCACTCTTCCCCTTCCCCCCAAAACCTAAGGCCTTGTGCCTTCTTGTAATCAAATTTACAAGAAATGAAGGGAGACAACTTCTCGTTCCTTACGAGACATTTGACAGATGGACTGTAAGCCGAGCACGGCTAGTACTTCCTTTGTATGACTTCCTTTTTCTGCTAATACAATAATGTTTACCTATCACCCGTTGTTTGAGTTGTTCTTCCGCCGGTCTTATCTGAAGACCACAATATGAACAATTAATGATGGATGATTAAAAAACTATTAAATTTAAAAAGATTTTTTAAACATCCATCGTTGATTTAACATCACTAATATTATCCTTCCCAGTCCTGATGATGGTTTATTAGAACTGAAACGCTATAGTTTTGACATCTCTCTTTCTGCTTGGGTTACCTTGCAATCAATTTTTTCTCTCTATTGTTAGATTTTACTACATTATTTACTTCCACTCTCTCTCACACACACACACATATATATATATATATAGAATCATGAAACTCAAAGTATTTTAGTCAATATTTTCAATTATTATTATTGATATTTTAAAATTTGTTCTGCATTCAATTCAGTTTTATTTTCTACTGTTTATTGCCATGTTAGTTCTTAAACTGTTATGCTTGTTTTATGAGTGTATTATGATGGCGTGATCATTATCAAACTATACTTGAAGATTATTATTAATTGTGAATTTAATCCTCATTAGGTTCTCATATGTATGGTCTTATGCCAAAAGTAAGCTATGCATTAAATATGTATATATGTGTGTGTGTGCGTGTATACATATATATATATATATATATATATATAGAATGAATGATTAAAATATTCATTAACCTGTTACCTCAAAGATATTTAAGGTCAAATTTTAAAAATGAATTTTAAATATGAATTGACACACATAGCCCTCTTGTGTTCATCATTTTCATGATTTATATGGTTTGTAGAGTTTTTAGGGTGTTTATACATACATACATACATACATACATACATAGATAGATAGATATCGTTTGTGTGTGTGTGTGTGTGTGTGTGTGTGTGTGTGTGTGTGTGTGTGTGTGTGTGTGTGCTATAGAAGTAACAGGGAAGTCAATAACAATATACAATACTAATTGCTATAGTATTTCTATTCAACCCTGTATGTACACACACACACACACTGATATGCACACACACACACACACACACACATACATACATACATATATATATATATATATATATATATATATATATATATATATATATATATATATTTCTTGGAAAGACTGTAAATGAATATGACAGTATGAAAATGCATATAGATATAAAAAAAAACTCAAGATCTTCAGAAGATAATCTTATTTGTAGAAATGCTTAATACTGGAAAATATTTCAATGAATAAAATCATCCTTTGAAGATGTATTTTTTCATCCCTGTACATTTTCATATATATATGTACGGTGAGATAGAAAGAAAGGCAGTTAAAAATTGGTAGAGAGAGAGAGAAAGGGGAAAATAAAAACACACCAAGAAAAAGAAAGATAAGAAAGAGTGTAGTGATGGAAATATGAAATTAAACTGTATTGCTAAACTCAAATGAGACTGGTTATTCTTGTTCTTCCTGTTTTTGTTGTTGAAATTTTCTACTGTAGAATAAGTGAAAGTATGTGTATATTTGTGTGTGTGCGTATGTGTGGATACATGTGTCTATGTATTCACTCATTCCCTCCAGCATGAGCAGGATATGACACAGAGTAAATCTTTAAGTGGAGTGAACTTGATTTGAATTCAGAAGTCTCCTTCTCCTATACTGGTTGACTAATCATGGCTGAGCTATTTTTACAAAAGCTGTGGGAAGAAAAAAATTAAAAAAATAACTGGTGGTGGGAAAATAGATTCATTCATGCCTTTCTGAATGAATGTGGATGCATGAGTATAACAAAAATTCTCATTTGATATATCTACATAGATATATAAGTATGTATATATGCTGGTTAAAATCAAGTACAGAGCAAAATACTGTTAATATGAGAGAGAGAGGGGGGAGAGGGAGAGAGAAAAGAACACCAAGGTACAAGGTAAAAATTTAAAAAACACAGGAAAATACCCTCAAATGCAATTTTGTTATTCTCCATGCGAAATTTTTAGTCATTGGTTGGGGTAATCCCTGAAGTGTAGTGGCTAATATGCTTGACTGACCTCTTAATCGGTAAGTTTAAATCCCATTCACTTTTGAACAAAAACGCTTGGGGAAGGTATGAACTCTCTTACCCTTCCAGCTTGGGATTAAATAGCACTACTACTGTTCTTTTAAAGAATGGCATCAACATTAAATAACCAAGAAACCAAACCAAACCTCAGCCTTTGGTCACTTTTAATAGCAACACACTTGTACAGCTTTTAGTATCATTATATCCTAAGGTAAAAAAGAGATATGAGTTTACGTCTAACCAGAAACTTAATCTTTATTCTTTTTTCTGAAGTATGTTGCTCATTACTGATGTAAAAGTAATCCCTTGCATGAGTTTCATTTAAAAAGCATCTAGAATTAAAATGAAGAATAACATATATGAAACAAAACAATTAATAATCATTATTATAATAGACTAGCAATTGTTTTATTCTTAAAGTTAGAGCATTTTAAGTCCTGGTCAAGTAAAACTCTCACTAGAATATCTTGTTTTTGTTAGGCTACATTTATATACATATATGTAAACATGATCAGAATTTTAGTATTATATATATATATATATATATATATATATATATATATATATATATATACGTGTGTATGTGTGTGTGTGGGGGAATCAGTTTCACAGGAATCATTTGTCATCTTTTTGTATTTCATTCTCAATTTCTCAGTTTCTTTGGACCTTTTAAGCCTTAGTGATGGCAGTATATCAGGAGATAGTCATTGGCAGAAAATGGGTGTTGAAAATCACATGAGTATGGCTTCTCACCATACCAGTGTTCTCCAAAAAGAAAAGGAAACAAAAAACAGTTTGGTGGAAATTGGCCTTTACATCTCAATAATAAACTTTAAAAGAGTACATTAATACATAAGCACAGTTTTCCCTCCTTTAAATTTCTTCTGATTAAATTGCAAAAATCCCCAAGAATTTACAAATCTTTCCTAGTTTATATTTTTTCACTATTAACTAACTTTTATTTACACTCTTATGAAATCATTGATAACAAAGAAATTTCCTCTAAGGCTTAGTTCCCAGATAAACTGAAAGAATATTGTGTATACTCTAATTGCTTAAATGACTATGAAATGAAAGTTTTGTATTCATTTCTGACTCAGATTAAATCCAGATTTGATCAAAGAGTATGGTTTCCTATTCAGTTAAAATGAACTAGTATGATTGTAGAGAAAAGATTTGTCTGACCTCATTTCCATGGTAAATAAATAAATCAACCACAGGTTATTGCCTCATTTACAAGTGTCTTCAAGGTTGGGCAACTCACCTACATTCAACAGATAAATGGTACTATGATTGAATATTACAGTGTATTGTAATGTATGAAGAGCTTGGGAGCTACAGTCTTTGGGGTAGCACCAGGAACTTACGATGGCCAGCTCTGAAGGTGAGTTTGGAATGAATAAGCAGGCTTATGACGCCTACGGATGTTTTTTGTTGATAATTCCCGAAGTTATCTTACATGGCGACGAAAATGAGATGAAACTTCATCGGTGAGCGGTTTTTTCTTTTCTTTCAATGCGGAAAATGTTTTTGTTTGTGTGAGCAGTCTCTTTTTGGACAAAATATCCACCGGCTGGATACACGCGATGCATGCAGTATGGCTTCATATGGACGAATCGAAGAGTTTTTGCCGGCACAAGGTGATTGGATCACTTACGCTGAGAGACTCTCATACTATTTCAAAGCTAACAGTATTACAGACGCAAATAGAAAAAAAGGGCAGTGCCACACTCAATGTGTGAAACAGAAATATTCTTCTGGCGATGGAAAGTGCTGACAAAAATGTTCACGACATAGCCGCCTGCTCCAACTCAGACAGCCGCATCGACAGAGGAAATTCCGGTCGAGGAAAAAGCGAAAAACCATGTTGTCGATGTGACGGCAAGCACTCACCGGATTATTGTCGCTTCAGGAATGCAACTTGCGATTTCTGCCAGAAAACTGGCCACATTTCAGCAGCCTGCCTGAAAAGGAAAGCTACTAAGGGCACCAGAAATCGCCGGACGCATTTGGTCGACAGTGATGAGCATGATGACGACACACACACTATTACTTCAGGAGACACTGCCTTAGTGCACAAACTCTTCCGCATCTCACGAATGATGACACTACAGTGGATTCTACCGATATTCACTGACATACCTCAAAGGATCCAGTCCTTTCAAAGGTCTACCAAGCTGTACGATCAGGAACAAATCTACTGGAGGGGTCCCTCTACTCAGCGTTTCATACAGAGAGATAGGAACTGAGCGTTTGAAAATGGATGCCTGCTCAGGGGATCTCGAGTGATAATACCACACATCCTTAGACAACAAGTCCTGAAGGAGCTCCACCAATCCACCTAGGTATGGTAAAAATGAAGGCTCTGGCTTGAAACTTCGTGTGGTGGCCAGGGATGGATGTAGATACTGTTTTCATTTTTACATATAAACAGCTAATGATTATATATGACTCTGTTATACTATTATTCTCATTATATATTTGGGTGCATCAAAAGTATTTAAATTTTTGCTTCCCTCTTCTAGCTGATGGCCAACGCGATATGAGGTCCTCTTCGGGTCTCCACCTCGGGTAAGTAGTACTTTATTTTCTTAATCTTAGCAAGCAGTATGTTTGTACCTTGCTCCCGTCATCTAGCATGAGTTTTCAAGGATCTCCCTCAGCACTTTTTCTTTTCGAATTCCTTCTTTCTGCACTCCCATAATCATCCTGGAGCTATAATAATTATTTTTGCCGGAAAACTGTCTTCATGTGCTCCTCCCCACTATCCTGTTGGCACCTTTTTCTTATCTTCGTTAGATTCTTGCTCCATCCCTCCTCTTGGCTTGTTTTCGGTGTTTGTCGGAAACAGTCGGGGATCCTGTTTATTTTGGCGATACGGGAAGGAGGCAACTAAATCCCTTTGGTATTTTGTTTTGTTCTATATGTATTTATTTTCTTTTGGGTTTTTTAAGTGTCCCAGTCCCAGTAAATTTTTGTGAATCTATTTTGTATTGCGTTTTCTCTTATTTGTATACATATTTTTTGAATATTGAACATTCATCACAACCATCTTATTATTTTTTTCCTTTCAGATCATTGGGGCATAAAAATTTGTTTAGTAGGATCTCTCATAGAGTAACTGTGGTATTTTGGTGTTCGTGATTACATAGGATATGTGCATGAACTGTAATAAGGTGCATTTGGTCTGTGAATGTGGCTGACCACCTCCTTTTCATCCACCATAAACCTCAGGGCTAAACGCCAAATCATTAATGTATTTTCTCATTTATGGTGAATAATTCGGTCGAGAGGCTCAATATCTATCTGTTATAAATAGGTGCAACCATTTATAATAAATATCCTGCCTGGTCTCGGGTTAAGAGGATCTGAATTTGGCACTGTTTCGGCCATTATACACTGTTTCAGTCATTTCTGCTTTCTCCCTGCTGCTTCGGCCTGCTTTCAACTGTTTACGCCTGCCCACTACTACAGCTGTCTTTTTTTAGGGCACTCCTCTTACCACTACTACAACGGTTCTTTTCAGAGCATTTGTAGGTATTGAGTATTTATTTGTTGTTTATTTTATTTAGTTGGAAGTTGATTGGACTTTGGTTTTAGTGTATCTGACTCCGTTGCTTTTCTTCTTATCCCAATTAATTCGTTGGCTTCTTCTGTGTCTGTCGAAGGCTGCAAAATAATTCCTGAGGGAAGAAAGAAAAGAGAACAAGATACCTTTTAAATTTTAACTTTATTTCTGAGTTCAGCAATCATTCTGCAAGTGAGGAGATACTACTTGAATCCAAATATACTAGTCGTCTCTGGTGGTTGATAAGTCCAAATTGGTGCTTTTTATAATGGTTGTTTCGGCGTGTCGGCTTGCTAGCAACAGACATAACCTGCGTGCGAAGCCCCCGGACTTGGCAAACTGGCGTGTTACCTTGCTAGCTGCCGAGTGGGAAAACTTCCTTTCAGTCTGATGGGTATCGCTGAAGGGAAGTCGAATTTCTCCTATTCGCAAGGACAGTTCCTTTTTCCCCGAATGCATTGCCCCTACTTCCTGTCAGGGGCTTCCGGGAATGTCTGCACTTTTTGAATTTATTTTGCTTTATTTATTTTCTTTTTCTTTTTCTAATCACTACCCATTTGTCTGCGCCACTAATACTTTCAAGGGCAAGTCAATTACCACCCAGACCAACATCGACAACGATGATGACCGACAGCCAGCCCAATGCAGCGACACCTGGAGTACAGAACGATCAGCCCAGAGTTGTGACGCCTCGTAACTTGTGCCATATTACCTGGCCTTTGAACCGCTAGCCATATGCACTTACAATACAAGTATGCTAGCGGTGGACATCGTCTGCAGACTACCTGGCCACACAGCTGCACCAGCAACCAGACTCATCAGTTTTTTCGATTATGTTTGTAGTGGAATGATCGAGTAAACTAATATATATAATGATATATATAATAGATTATTATTGGACAAATTATTCTGAGCAACTTTTGAAAAGCATTTACGTTTATCGTAAACTGGATATTTTTGGTATCATCGACGGGACGTCTACAATACCTAAAATATCCAGTTTAGCAAAAACGCAGAGTCACCCGTGACGTCAGACAATAAAACATTGTACATACGTCATGACTGAACTTTTCTTATGAACACACGAACTGTTTTTCGAAAGGAGTTAATTCTGCTAGCCCTTCAGAAATTAAATTATTACCACAGGATAAAATATATTATATTTAAAAGTTCCTCTTCAAAGTATAATGAAGTATATCATCATTACTTATATTTAATAAGGGGACTTCCTGTGTACAGAAATACTTCCCTTCACTAGCAGAGTAGCAGCGGCTAACCCTATATAAACATAGCAGGCAGCAATCAAAAATCACCCGGTAACCGGGTACACTTCGGTCGGCCGTATTCGTCAGTACACGGGTCTGGTCGGATGTGTCCTTGTTCCGGTGGCAGTCGGTCGAGGTGCACCTAGACCGGCATCCTCGAACCTCAGGGAGCCATCCCCCAGGCTCTAATCCCCTTGGAGGAGCTAGGTTTATCGCCTTGCGCCAGAGGCGGCCTCTTTGGGGGGAATGCCGACGGGGCCAAAGGTATTTTTGGAGCCGCCGGGCGTGTCTTGACAACGGCCCTAAAGAGGCTTTGTGCCACTGTTGTCCGGTCAATGGGACGTACAACAAATACCGCCGGGAAGACAGGCTTCCTGAACCTGGAGGAGAGGCATCTGTTGCCTCTCCCAGCAGCATGGGCTCTGTGTCCTCACTACCAAATCAAGCTGCCGCGCGTGAGGTCTGCGTCTTTACTACCAGCTGAAGCAGAAGACGTGAAATCCAACCAATCACTGCTGCCTTCCCTTATTCAAACAGCTCTTCTCAGAGTTAACCTCTTTTAGTCTCCTCATTCCCCCTTCCTGGCAGATACCATGAGACGACGACGCAGCGGCCACCACTAACAGCAGACCAGCACCAGTATAACCCAGCAGTCGTTTCGACGTAACCAAGTACCTGCACTAACAGCAAACCAGCACCAACATAACCCAGCAGCCGTTTCTACGCAACCAAGCCCCTGCACTAACTGTAAACCAGCACCAGCATAACCCAGCAGCTGTTCCTGCGCAAGCAAGCTACAACTGTGTAGCATATAGTCCACGAGCGATTCACTCTCAGACTAGCATCAACACTTGAGGCCACATTGAAGCTTAATATAACACCCGTGTTATATCAAGCGTATGGTTGCAAGGAAAGGACAAAATTCAGATTTGCAAATCAAACAAGAAGACAAGTGAAAAATTTAACAATTATATTAATAAACAAGAAACAAAAGATTAAAAAATTGTGTTGGGGAATATAAGAATGTCTGTGAAATTGAGAAGAAAATGTGGTATTGATAGGAACGAGTTAATTTTCGGGAATTTGATGTGTGTTAAATGGTAGTGAAAATTGAGGAATAAAATGTTCCAATATTTGTGTTGGTAGAGGTGAGTCATAGACTTATGCAGTCAACCAAAGTTTATGTCGACTGGGAAGAGAAACGTCGGCGTTGAAAAAGTGGAAAAGACAGCAGTAAGAAGGTTAAAACGAATTTATGTGATGTTGAATGTTGCAGGCGTCACGGTCGATGTTCTCTCTCGAGGTCTCGGAGCCGACTGGATTTTTGAACTTTCGTTGACCATTTTATCGTCGCGTTTGGGTCGAATCGGCTCCAAAAAGCTTTGATATGAAAAGTTTCTGTTTGGTTGAAAAAAAGAAAAGGATCTTTTAAATTGTAAATATAAAGTTACATTTCAATCGGATGAATGCGCAGAGCCTGCCAGCCTGTGCAGCAACGCGTTTTATTTCTTTTGGTTTCGGCCATCGTCTACACAATATCCGACAAAAGGATTAATTTTTATAAGAAAAAACGAATCCTTTCAAGGAAAAATAAAACAGCACTTTGAAAAAAAAGGAGAATAAAAAGACAAACGTACCCCGTGTGTACAACTAAAAACTATTTATTACCAAGTAAATAAAAATAAATAGAAGGAATTACCAAATTTGGAAGAAAAACACTAGTTGCTAAAATCAATTGCTATTTTAGCGACCAGTCAAAAAAACTGAATCCAGTAACAATGATACAAATTGTCGAAAAAAACACTGGGTCACTCATGAATTACTTCAACGAATAAAGGAGCTGGTACTTACACCTAAAAAGAAAAGGAGTGTTGTATGAATGGAAAAAAATTTGGAATAGGTGAAAAACATCTCCTGGGAAAACCTGTTCACTTTTCCGTCAAGAATACAGCGAATAATGCAGACACATGGGGGTTCAATCAGCACTTCTTTCAGCACTTATATAGGACTGCAAATTCACTTGTCTTGGTCTGAGTCGAGACAGCACAAATTCACAGATATAGGCAACAGCACATTAAAAACCAGAACATCCTGCGCAAATTCACACGTCTTGACAGCCTCGTGGCTTCAGTTGAAAAGCATTATTCTCTCAATGTCAGTTCCAAAAAATCCCGTCACTTTCTTCCGGCGTTGACGACCATAAAAATCCCTTCCAAGAAGATGTTCTCATTACAATAAAATAATTCCAACACCGGCTTTTGAAATGTACGTTTGTGGTGTTTATTTGCTTGTTTATTTATTGTATTTACTAGTGAGTTAGTTTGGAATGTATTAGTAAATTAGAATGGATTTCTGTATATAACACCCGGTTAACCAACGATTGAACAAACCGGGACATCGATCACACAGCATCTGCAACTAGCATCTGCAGTATTCAGTCCACGAGCAACTTTCTGCTCGGACTAGCACCAACACTTCAATGCCACTTTGACACATCCCCAGTTAACCAAAGTACTGCACAACCGGGATATCGATCATCCAGCCTTTGCAATCAATACGTTCATATCATTGGCCGTCTCCAGCAACATCTACAACCTAATCATACAGCAACACTTAATATCTGCGACAGGCACTGAAACCATCCTCGCCTTCTCGACGCGCTGTCGCCACAAACTAATAGACAGTTGAGTCTAAGATTTTCTACCATACAGACTTTCAACAATCAACTGAGACTAACGCGACGTGATACAACAACCGCGATTTCTACACCTATACACCTTTTGTGTAAGACTGATTCAGTAAAACCTGAATTTAAACTTATCCACTTGCCTCTGTTATTTGTCCTGTCCTCAGATTCAACCACATGAACAATACTATCCGCGGCGTCGACGCATTCATATACCGGTTGCACGACACGTTTGTGAATTTTGGGAGCTTTTATACAGGTTGTATAAAGGAATTTAGATATTGAAGTTGTGTGAAGGAATTTTTCCTTATCGTCAACTTTATCATTTAAAAATTAGGGGTCACAAATCCTAAATGGTCAAACCTATGATTATTCCACTTTTTATTTTGGTGTTATGATGTGAGTAAAAATGTATATGGTCATTTATCTAAGTTGATTTATGATGAACTTCAAATTCTAGTTTCTTGTCATTTATTACTAAAATATCCAAGAAATGTGAGGTGTTGTTAGTCTCTACTTCATGATTAAACCTTTGTTAGTTTTTTGTCAATTCCATGAATATATAAGTGATATATCATCTATTATAGAAATAGAATCTTTGTGAATCACAAATTTAAAAGTTATATATATATATATATATATATATATATATATATATATATATATATATATAAGACAGTATTTAATCCAGTAAATCCGGAGTTGGGAACAATTCCAAGCAGGACAATCAAAATATTCAAAAATGGAATATTAAATTTAAGTAATCCAGGTCAAGAGCTCAATGCAAATAAAATCCTCCGAGCAAATTATTTTCTCTTAAAAAATAAAAACAACAATCGGTCACATTAGGATGATAAATTTATTTCTATTCCGTTAAAAAGCATTAATATAAATCAATACTCTAAAAAATTAACAGGACTTCTTCAGGTGACCGATTGTTGTTTATTTTTTAAGAGAATATATATATATTGTACTATACTTATCTGCCCTTGGCATTTTTTTATTGTTGTTACCCCACTTACTAGCGCTCTTCAGTTGATGAATCGCTGAGTTAGGGAATGTTTTATTAAATAAATCCTTGTTAAGGAATATCTGTCTTGTCAATTCATTTCAATTTATGTAACAAAACAAATTCAATAGTATGGAGAAATACTTGAAACCGGAACGTTTGGACACCCCCTCTTAATACACCATTGTCAAGTAAGAATTTTAATCACTGGTTTCGAAGCTTCGCGTCGTTCCTTCGAAAATATTGACGTATACGTTCAAAGACTACAGTTGCTAGCAAAAGAATGTAACTTTAAATCTGTTGACGCGGTTCAAAACCGTGACGACTGTGTTAGAGATGCATTTATCACAGGTTTACGTTCGAACAAAGTCTACTCGAAAAAAAGACTGCATTTAAATATAGTTATTGACCAAGCTAGAGCGCTTCATGCAGCTCAGAAAAATTCAGAAGCATACACATACACTCAAACACCAATTGTAGGCGCAATTTCTCAAAAAAATACCAGTACCAGTGTCCAGTCAACGGATACCATTAATACATGTTGTGCAGCTTCGGCTAATACCAAGTACACGTGTTTCTTCTGTGGAAGATCTCGTCATTATAGAAGTGTGTGTGCAGCCAGAAATGCTACCTGTTTTAAGTGTAAAAAAGAAGGCCATTTCTTTAAAATGTGTCGTTCGAACCCAAAAATAACATCTGCTGCAATATGCTCTCACAGACTCGCGACAATGCTGATATCAAATATTACATCTGCTTCCTTAGGATCCCGAAAACAGGCTGCATTATACGTGTTAGTCGGGAAAAACGGCGCATGTACAGCGCTAATGGATACAATGAGCTCAGGATCCTTTATCTCTCACGGTTATGTGAGGAAACACAAACTACAGATGAAACCTGCTGCTGGTAACGTATCCATGGCGTCATCATCACTTAAAGCCTCTATACATTGGACTTAAACTTTCTAGGTGAGTGGTATTCAGATGTAAAACTTTCAGTTCTACCTCACCTCTGCTCTGATATTATTCTTGACTAAGATTTCATGCCACAACATTCCACTATATCTTTTGTATTCGGGGACTCTAAGAAAGATCTTGTAATCTCTCATCCTATCTCCTGTAGTGTACCCTCTGCATTAGTGGACACACCATCTTTATTCTCCAATATTGATCCAGCCTGTAAACCTGTTACAACTAAATCTAAAAGATGTAGAGAGGGTGACAGGCTTTTCATACAGACTGAGATTGAGAAAATGATCAAGGAGGGTGTAATTGAGGAAAGTACTTCCCCTTGGAGGCTCAGGTCTTAATAGTAACGAATGAACGTCAATGTAAGAGACTAGTAATCGATTACAGTAGAATAATTAATAGATTAGATGCTTATTCATTACCAAGAATGGATGATTTAGCTCAAGAAATAGCAAAATATAAAATTTATAGCTCATTGGATCTGAAGAGTGCATATCACCAGATACCAATAAAAGAAGAAAATAAGCCCTCTACAGTATTTGAAGCTAATGGTAAACTTTACCAATTTTGTAGAATTCCTTTTGGAGTGACTAATGGTGTTGCATGTTTCCAAAGGATAATTGATAAGATTATTAAAGAAAATAATTTAACGGACGTGTATGCATTGTCATTGTTGGGAAAAATCAGCAAGAACATGATGAGAACTTAGAAAAATTTAAAAAGATTACTACACAGTATAACCTGACGCTCAATGAAGATAAATCTGTTTTCTCTAAAAAATCCATTAATTTTCTCGGCTATAACATATCACAGGGCCTACTTGGACCTAATGCAGAACGTCTACGACCATTAAAAGAGTTACCTATTCCTCAGAACAAAGCCTCTCTGCGTCGAGTGCTTGGATTATTCTCTTACTATTCTCAGGGGATACCCAAGTTCTCTGACAAAATTAGACCCTTGATAACAGCTAAATCATTCCCCCTTGATTCAGAATCAATAAAAACATTCGAAAACTTCAAGGAGGAAATTGAAAAGGCCTATCGTAACCTGTCCACTAACGTACACATCGGGCTACTCGCTCGCCCTAGTAAAACAACATCCGGTTATGAACGGAAGTGACGAATCCCCTTTTTACGACCTTAACCTCTCGTCTCAGATAAAAAAAAGGATAAATTTGAAATTAACTATATTAACAGAACACTTCTGTTAATGATTTATTCCATTTTTATAGTGTTGTTTGTACAACACTATAAAAATGGAATAAATCATCTTCGATAGCCGACGCTACGCTAAAGAAGTGATTTATCTTTACGCCTATTTTTATAACTTTCTAATTACACAAACTCTGCAGCGTGGCGTTGCCCCACTTTCATATAACAAAGGGTCCAGCGACGGCAAAACCCCAGAGATCTTCGGATGCTCTCAGGAGCCGCTCTTAGCGGTCTCCAAAAAGCTCGAATCCTACGTCACGTGGTGCATTCGCCTTTGACATCACATATTTATGCACAAACGGTCCTTTTGAGGGCTATAAGAGGTCGCCGTCTGCGGGTCGGAGCATCTCTAGCAGCCTTAATTGGCTCGCCGAAATAGACGGCCAGGAGGCAAACACGAAGACGGATTCTAACCGTCGCTCGGTTCCGCTTTTCCGATTAGCTGCGCAGCGCTAATGGCACGGCTCAGCCTTTAGCTACCGCTTCACTAACTGCGCAGCGCTAAGATAACGCCCATCTTAGCCTCGGCCTCCTGGCTTGTCCGCTCGTTTGTGCAGAGGTTCAGCGCGGCTCAGCCTTAGCTCCCGTCCGATATGTCCGTGCAGCTTTGACACGGCAAAGCCTTCGCTATCGTCCGACCGTCCGTACTGCTTCGGCACGACAAAGCCTTAGCTAGCGCCCGATTTCGTCCGCACGGCTTTGACACGACAAAGCCTCAGCCTTCGTCTCGTTACGCCCGCACGGCTAGGGGGCACGACAAAGCCCTAGCCTTTCTCGATTCGTTCGTTCGATCTCGTCTGTACTAAGGCCTGGCAAACCTTAACCACGGTCTCCGACCTTTCACTTGGTCCGTAACACTAAGACACGGCTCAGTCTTAGTCACTAGCTCGCCCGACACTACACGACCAAGCTGCATAACCGAACTCGACCTTGACGCTCCTGCAAGGTACCACGCAGTCCACGTACGACTCGCTGTTACGGACTGTCCTACCACTGCAACACCTGGCTCACGTACGACCCGCTGTACGAGCCAGCAACCGAATCGACACACCCTCGGTTAACTCAACATAACCGGGAATATCGATCTACCAACTACGACCGACACCAGCTTCCTACGATGATCATCCTGCTGTATTCTTCGACTCGTCCGATCTCAGCTTTCGACTTCGATCATCCAGCTGCATTCTTCGACTCGTCCGACCTCAGCTTTCAACTACGATCATCCAGCTGCATTCTACGACTCGTCCGACCTCAGCCTTCGACTACGACCATCCAGCTGCATTCTGCGACTCAACCTACGCCAGCTACCCGCGAATAACATCAAGCTGCGCTCATCTACGTCTCAACTATACCAGCTATCAACGTTACCATTCTAGCTGAAGACCACATTCGACCTTCACGGACTTAACGCGCGTTTGTAGATCTGACAATAAATTGTCATTTGTTATATTTGTTACCTCGCCTTTGTTCCTTCATTGTCTTTGGCTGTCACTTGCTCACACGCATTAAACTTAATTCATTTGCGGGGTCGACATGCTTATCGGCTCCGCAACAGGCCTTATTGCACTCAATCGACGAAAAGATACCTCTCGTAGTTGAAACCGATGCCTCTGATACTGCTATTGCAGCCACTCTGAATCAAGCAAACCGTCCAGTGGCATTCTTTTCACACACACTTACAACTACAGAACAAAAACATTCTTCCGTAGAAAAGGAGGCTTGTGCAATAGTAGAGTCAGTCAAAACGTGGTCACATTAGCTATCAGCACGACGTTTTGTGATAGTCACAGATCAACAAGCTGTGAATTTCATGTTTGATGCAAGAAGGCATGGAATGATCAAGAACAGCAAGATCGAAAAATTGAGAATGGAATTAGGCTGTTATGAGTGTGACATCATGTACCGACCAGGAAAAAAACAATATCCCAGCTGATACGCTCTCACGTGACCAGTGCAATGCACTCAACAACATGGGAAGATTCCATGAAATACATGAAAATCTTTGTCATCCGGGTATAACCAGGTTGGCTCATTTTGTTAAAGTAAGGAATCTTCCATATTCTATTGAAGAGGTTAAGAGAGTGTGTGCAGCATGCAAAGTGTGCGCTAGATGGAAACCACGCTTCTATACACCAGAAGCAGGACGCTTAGTCAAAGCATCACAACCAATGGAACAGCTCAGCATTGACTTTAGGAGACTCCTTCCTTCAACTTCGAAAAACCGTTACCTACTCACGGTTATAGAAGAGTACTCGCGTTTCCCTTTTGCTTTTGCATGCACAAACACAAATACAGACTCTGTAATACAGAGTCTAAATCAAATATTCATAGTATTTGGCATGTGAATTCGTAGGTGTATCTTCATATTTCACCACATTATTTTATTTCTGTATGTGTAAGTGACTATAGCTAAGGAACAAAACATCATCATTGCATCTCGAGGGGAATGAATAAAGATTTGATTTGTAAGCGTATTTAAACGGTTATATTATAGTAGACCAGAATCACAGTGGGTATAAATAAGGGTATATTGTATTGCAAGGTAATATTGTACAATGTTGGTATAATATTTAGGGAAAGGGATTGGGCTAGGATATTATTATAATGAATTGATGAAATGTTGCGTAAATATTATATACACTATAGTTCTCTTTGGTGGTACGTGCGTAATGAAAATATTAAAGGGGTTACATTAATAGTTGATATGTTTATGTACGATGATGATTATGACTGAAGAGCAAATTTAATTATAGAATTAAAGAAACTGATTAAGGAAATAGATGGCGGGTTTGAGTGGTATGGGTAATAGTTGGGCAAATGGGATGGTTATTTTTAATAGTTATATGTTTTGTGTTAATGTTGTGTGATATATACACTATTGTAGAAAAGAGTAGAGTGTACGTTGTAGATAAAATGAATATTGAGTGTTTGGGTCTATTCTTAATTCTCATAAAAAAGTAAAATTAACAGATAGTCGAGGCGTGTGGATAAGCGTATGCGGGTTAATGGAGAAAGATGGAGCATATATAGTGTTTGGCGGGTGTAATGGTTGGTGGAGGAAAATGGTACTTACGGCGTTTCAAGGTATTTTTTATATATATACTTGTGGTGCTAGATGGGTTATGTGAATGGATCGAAGTGTAAGGGAAGGTGTTTGTTATCGAACCTACATTTTGAAAGGATTTCAGATGTTTTATTTAGTAGGGTGTTTTGTGATGAGTAGGTTATGATGGTTAATTTTTCGTGGAGACTAATAAGGCATTTTTTTATGTTTTGTTGTAGGCAGGTGCTTGTTTTAGCATCTCCCAGGTGATTGTAGGAGAGATGTTTGTGTCTTTTAGCTGCCATATGTACGAGGATAACCCATACACGCATATGCACACACACACACTTACAACCACACGTAAATATTCATACAAAATCTCAACGGTTTTTGATTGTATTTTTCGATTTTCGATTCATTTCATTTTCTTGACTGCCTAATGATTGTTGTTTTGCAAAAAACTCCCTGAAACCCAGTGGTCGCAGTCTAAATTCCGCGAATTAAATATATATATATATATATATATGTGCGTGTGTGTTTGTATATATATATACCTAGGTTCAATCCCAGGTCGCGTCATACCAAAGACTCAAAAAATGGTACTTGATGCTACCTAGTTTAACACTCAGCATTATAAGGTAAGGATCTTTGGTGGAGCAGCTATCGAAAAGGGAACCTTCAGGTCACCCTCAACTACGGTCGCCAACTTTACTTACTTATATATAGTTGCTTTAGATATATTTGTCATATAGTAAAATTATGAAAGAAAATTTATTTTTTGTTAACCGAAATTGTTTTTTTTTCCTATTTGCCAAAACAAAGTATGTACCTGAAGTGATGGCATAAACAAAGAAAAACGATTAATACAGAAAAAATATTTTAATGAGGTTTATTCTAAACAAGAAACGTTAAATGTTTTCGAAAACTCAGGTTAACAAACGCTTTTAAAAAAGTAGAATGAATAAAAATGTTGAGAAAAATAATTATATAGACTGTACTAAACGATAAAATTTGAAAACGAGGCAGTAGCGGGAAGTACGGATGATTTCAATGTAAATATAACAACATCGTTTCCTCTCGTGAATTAGAAAACTGAACATGAATGTTTTTAAACACTGCATCTTGATTTTCGACCTATATCATATAAACAAATGTAAGATTTTTATTCATTGGTCTATATAAAGTTTGTGCATGTTTTGTTTTCTTGTATCTTCGTGACAAAATTTATATTCACGAAGGACCCCTACCAAAAAAAAAACAGAACTTTAAAAAATGGCGACTAATTTCATTTTGCTCCTGAGAATCTTTTAATAGATAAAGATTTGAATTAGCATTTAATGATTTGGTAAAACTAATTTATTAACTAAGAAATGTGCTAAGTCAAAATAAAAGGACAACGAAAGTAAATCTCTAAATTTATTAGAGTATTAAATTTAGGGAAAGAATACATGTTCACGTTGACATTTGAAATAAACTTTAAATCAATTTTTATTCGTCACAAATAATTTAGATATTCGATATCTACTTTAAATATTTTTTTTCACGTTCATGTAATATTCATTGTCTTAGATTTGTTTTTGATATACTTCAAAACTGCAGGAACTACATTCAAATTAAATTACAACTAAAAGAATGTTTCAGTTACTGTCCTAAAAAATTGATGGCAACATAAGGATGGATACTATTTGTCAGTAATATTTCTGGTACTTGTCTACTGTCCAGAATATCTTTAAGGAAATACTTGCACTCTACGGTAATGTACAAGAAATTATAAAGCAATGTAATAATTTACATTTAAGTTTCATTAATGTCCCTCGTTTATTTTATCGAACTGTTTAATCTTAGTAATTTACCAAGCCTTTTTGCTTAGATATAGCACAAGGCCATATGAATGGAGCACCTAGTGAGACTCACTGGTGAAGGTTTGCTAGTCTAGCTTGCTAACAATTACACCACCCGAGGTGCCGACAATCATATATTTAGCAATTGGCGGTGAAGGTAAAGAATAAAGAAATAACAGGGCATTTGGGACATTTTGTGATTTGTTTTGTACTAACAAATTATTATCCTAAATAAATTATCATGTCCAAAAAGGCTAACACTAATCTACAAAAATTAAAAAATTATTTAAGGTCTATGTAAAAATTAACGTCTGACTATTTCAAAATAATTGAAATTTGAATTCAAAATGTTTAGAAGTTTGCCTAAAAAATGAATCTGCAAAACTAAAAATTTGTGTTCGTTATTCATTGATATTCAAAATATGTTGATTTAAATAAATCCTAAGTCTAGACAAAACACTTGAAATGCAATGTGTGATATTAGAAGGTTTTTTTTTTCTTTTAATAATATAATATTATAAGGGGGGATTTGCTTTATATGATATAACCTCTTTTTATGACATTAGGGAACAAAAATTTCAGTGACTGTATGTTTTTTATCTTTGGTAAGGAAAGGTCTTTAAAAAATTATCTTTTTTCATGCTGATTTTTTTCTATATTTTGTAGGTAATCTAAAAGAATTTCTAAAGAATCTTGATGAAGCAGAAATAAAAGTCTGCCCAGTTTATATCAACTGGACTAAACAGGAGGTAAACTGCATAGAATTTATTAAAATTATATGTAATTTTTGTCTGAATTTCTGAATTGAGATTAATTATCAATATTAACAGTACTTACTCATATTACATAGAAGTCATAAGATAGTCATTATGCAAAATAAAGTATGTAGTGTCACTTTTATTGAAGTTTAGGATGATTTGGTCTGGGAGACCTGGGTTCAATCCCAGGTCGCGTCATACCAAAGACTTCAAAAATGTTACTTGATACCTCCTTGCTTAACACTCAGCAATATAAGGTATGTATCAAGGGTAAAGTGGAGCAATCCAGGAAAGGGAGTAGCGCCCTCCCCTACATCTCGGTATTGTAGCTATTGAAAAGGGAGCTTTCTGGTCGCTAACTTTACTTTTTTACTTTATTTGTATTTCAAGGATATTTTTGTTTTTATTGTTTATTTACTGAGGCTTATTGCTTTGTTTAAACCCAGTGTTTGTTATCTCGGTTACCATTGAAAACACCTAAAAATTGATATTTCAAATAGATATGAGGTGCATATGATAAGTTTCCAGACTTTTTTCGTATGGGCACTTTTATTGATAGTACACACATGAAACTCTAGTCCCCTTCAAAGTAATCTCCTCTGGCTGCAATGCACTTATTGTACCGTTCCAACAACTTCTGGAAGGCCCCATGGAAGTCCTCTTGTGTGAGCGTGTCAATGACCTTCGTCACAGCCTCTTTCATCTCCTCAATTGTCTCATAAAGACAGCCTCTGAGCTTAGGGAATAACCAAAAGTCACAATGAGCAAGGTCTGGACTATAAGGAGGCTGAGGAACTGTCTTGATGCCCATCTTGGTCAAATAGTCTGTGACAACGATGAAGTTGTGGACTGGTGCCACTGACCCGATTTGAAGAGTGCTGGCCTCTTCTGATGGAATCTCTTCCTGAACTCCCTTTAAAACCTCAACATAGTAACCCTAACCCTAACCCTTTGGCCAATCAACTCTGGTGTATTGACTTCCTTACTCCTCCCGCACCTCTCATCATCCCTCACAGACTCCATGCCGTCCTTGAATCTCTTATGCCACTCAAAAACTGATGCTTGATTCATGCAAGATGGTTGAAAAGCAGTCTGAAGCAGTCCATACGTTTCTGTGGCATCATTTTTTCCCAGTTTATAACAGAATTTTATTGCATATCATTCCTCTAAAGTGTCCTCACGTCCAGATTGCATTTTTGAAATTCACCAGCTGTGACAATCAGGCTTTAATAGGGTGTATTCCAATTCCTGCTGTAGCTGTTCATTTGAACATGAAATCATAAAAATTGGTCTGTCATCTCATAAGATGTATAGCAATAACATACTAAGTTTTCAAAAGTCTGCAACAATTTTAAATGCCTATACGAAAAAAGTCTGGAAACTTATCGTATAAACCTCGTATGTAATTTCATTATTTTACAGATTTGAGTTTTTAAGTCTTTTTATGAGTCATTTTTTTTAAAATTTTATAAAATATTGCTACAACAAAAAATGTTAAGCTATGGCTCTTCTTTCTGAGTGAGGCTTAGCACTTTTTGAATGACCTTTGTAAGTTAGTTGATCATTGAGGTTTAATGAATTCCCCTGACAGGGGGAGGGAAAAACCATCTGCTTCTCATAATGATTACCAAGAAAGTGGATAAGTGCTGTGAGATGGAAACTGTTTTACAGTATGGAGGACTGTAAAACAGGGTTGAGAGACTGATCTCACCTAAAAATTAGTTTGAGCCACATCTAGTATTGTTTAAAATTTTTATGGGCATGACTAATGGTTTGTAGAAGTTTACTTGAAATCAAGACAAAAAACTTTTTTGTAGATATTTGTTAATTATTTGAGTAATTTTAATTTGCTTATACACAGATGTACTTGGACAAGTGTCTTTAACTAATATGAAATATCCTCAAAACACAGACAATAGAATGAAAACAATAAAGAGTTCAGTTTGAAATTCCCAGAAAGTTACTGACTACAACAGACATTAAGAGAAGGCTGGAGGGTATTGCAGATGAAATGTAGCTATAACAACAACCAAGATGAAGACACTAGTCCAAATTCATCAGATATGATAAACTGCATGTGCTAAATTCAATAACCTGAGCCTATGAGAAAGGTGGTGAAGGTATGGGAATTTCCTAGGATTTTGTAAATGTTTGCATTTGTTGAAGACTAGAATTCATGTTTCATGTGAGGCTTACAGCTCATAGACTGAAACTGTTGTAAATAAAGATAGAATAACTTATGAAGAAAGGAAGGGGTCTCAAAAGAACTTCTTATACCTTAATAAAATTCTTCTCAGTGGCTCTGGATATAACACCCCATATATATGTTTTAAATCTATCTATCTATATGTTAATACTATTGTAACTACCCACCCACCCCATTACTGTTTGGTGTATGTCACATTAAACAGGAGGGAATGGATTAACAGACTAAGTTAAGTAAAACTTAATCTCTCATACTTACTTATATAGTGTTACTACATGGGTCTGTAGAAGAACAAGTTTATGAAATTTATTATTAGTTCACAACTCTTTATGATGAATTCCTAGAAAACTACTCTCCACGATTCTTTCTTTCTTTTACTGAAATACTATTTACGACTTACTAATTTTTAATTCCATAAAATTTAACTAAACTTAAAAAGCAGATATTCATACTTCAAATTCCCACAACCAAAAATATATTGATGTAATTAAAATTGGCAAAATTTAATGATAGTTTAAAAAGATTTTCTTTTTTTTTAATTCTAAAAATTATTATCATATTTTTAATGTGATAGTGAAAGTTGTTTATCATTAAGTTTTAAATAAGTCAAGTATTCTTTACAGTAGTTAGTTTAATATCTAATTTATTCAATTTATTTTGTTGTATTGTGTATATATATATATATATATATATATATATATATATAGAGAGAGAGAGAGAGAGTAAACAGATTTGAATAAGCATTCATTTAAAAAAGCATTTGATAGACCAAAAGTACTCAAAATCTGGCCAGCAGAGCAATATAGACACTAAAGGAATTAGGATCTCATCTTAAAAAGTAAGAGGAGACCTTAATTTCTTTAGTTTTTATATTGTTCTGCTGGCTATCATTTGAGGATTTTCTTATTTATAAAACGCTTTTTAAAAGATTATTTAGCTACAAATACTTGTTTATTTGTTTGCATTAATGAATTTAATAATCATCATCATCATCATCATGTCGCGCTGGTCGCACGGATATCCATGACCCTCTCTCGCCACTCCTCCTTATCGTTCATCGCCCTAGGCAGGTCCTCAGAACAGCATCCCGTATCCTCACACAGCTGCTGAATGTATGTTCATGCTGGTCGTCCTGCTTTTGCACGGCCATGTGTGGGGGTCCATAAGAGTACATCTCTTATGAGTTCGTCCCTGCTTCTCCAGCAGTGTCCTGCATGTCTGGTTCATCTAACTTGAATAGTTTTCATGATAGGAGGCAGGTGGCCGTACAGTTGGTGTCTTGTGGGGTGTTGTCGCCAGGACTTGTTCAAGATTGCATGCAGCATTCTTGTGTAATTGCCGTCTAGCTTCTTCTCCAGCTGTTTAGTTAGCGTCCATGTGGTGCACCCGTATAGCAGTATCGATGTGACCGCTGCCTGGAAGAAACTGCGTTTCATTTTATCGGTTAGGTCTGATTTCCATATAATCGATAGCCTATTGATAGCTGTCCATGCTTTCGTTAACCTCGTGTCGATGTCCTTTTCGGTTGATTCGACGCTGCTTCCTAGGTAAGTGAATTTGTCTACTAGTTTAAGCGGGGTTCCGTCTAGAGTGGAGATGTCCCCCGTTTGATTATAGCACATATATTCCATTTTGTGTGCATTAACATAGAGGCCTATGCCTGCGGCTGCTTGTTCCAAACTATGCAGTAGTGTTTCGGCTTGGTCAGGTGTATTTGCCAGTATCGCTATGTCATCGGCGTAGTCGGCGTCGGTAATTGTTTTTGCGGGGTACCTTCTGCTTCTTTTCTTCGTCAGCTCGAAGCCATTCTCTCTGATTTTGTCAATCGATGTTCTAAGTACGTAGTCTAGACAAATGATAAAGAGGTACGGAGCCAGCATGTCCCCTTGTAGTACTCCTGCTACAATGTCGAAGTATTCTGTGTCCCCATCTGGTGATCGTACTTTTACTTTGGTGTTTCTATAGAGAATCGTTATTGCTGCTACGGTTTCTTTAGGTATTCCGTACGCTAGTAGGATTTGTTCCGTCTTTCCTCTGTGAATGGAATCGAAGGCTTTGGTAAAGTCGACAAATATTAATGTCGCTTGTAGGTTTTTTGCCCGTACACCTTCAAGGATTCTACGGATGGTTAATATTTGTGAGGTCGTGGATCTATTTCTTCGGAAGCCATTTTGGTTTTTCCTAAGTATGTTGTCGATTTTAGGTTCTATGTGGTTTCGTAGTTGGGCATTGTAGATTTTGGCTGCTATGGATGTAAGTGTTATGCCTCGGTAGTTCTTGGCTAATCCGAGGTCCCCCTTTTTAGGGAAGGGGAGTATGCATCCCTTCATCCATCTATCGGGTTTTGATTATATACTGCATTGCAGTGTCGGAGCAGTATGTCGTCGAATTGTCTGGTCTTCCATACTTCTGGGGGAATCTCGCCCAGCCCTGCAGCTTTCCTATTTTTACTTTTTCTGAGAACTGAGTTGAGTTCTTCTTGTGTGAACGGTCCTAGTTTAATGCCTAATTGTTTACTAATTATTCTGGTGATTGGTTCATGTGTTATTTTTGGTGGGTTTCCTAGTAGGTTTTCGAAGTGCTGTTGCCACAGTTTTATTCTTTCTTGTTGGTTTGCTGCTTTCAGTTTTGCTTTGGCTGTGTTCTTTCTTCTACTCACTTCGTTTATTGTTTGCCAGGCTATCCTAGATTGTCTATCTTCCACCGAGTCTCTAATCTTATCTGTCTGATTTTGTATGTATTCTGTCTGTTCCTTTATATATATGCCTGCTAATTGATATTGTGCCGTTTTCAGTTTTAAGGCATTTGTGTTTGTTGGGTTTTTTCGATAGTTTTTGGAGGCTGTTTTTTACTAGTGCACGTTTTTCTCTCACCGCTAAAGTTTCCCATGGGACTCTATATTTAGTTTTGAGTTTTGTTGGAATGCATTTCGCTGCTGCCTTGAGGTGCGCATTGACGAAATTTTCATATTCGTCGTTTGGTGTACTTTTTTTCGTCCTTTCTTGTAGTGTTTCGTATCTGTTTCTTAATTCTAATACGTATTTATCTCTTATATCTCTGTTGTTCAAAAGGGCCCAGTCATAGTGTTTGGTGGTCGCTGTTCGTTTGGCGTTTTTTCGTAGGCTTAACCGTATTTTCGCCGTGACTATTCGGTGATCGGTGGACACACACTCGAAAGAGGAGTATGCCTCGCAATTCATTGCACTATTTTTCCATTTCTTGTTTATAAGGACGTAGTCTATCTGAGCTTTAGTATTGTTCGCGTACGTGTATGTCCATAGTTTGCCCTCCCTTTTTTGGTAGTTTGTATTGAGGCATGCTAATCTATTTTCTATCATGAAATCTGTTAGATGTTGCCCATTCCTATTTGACGTGTTGTGGAAGCTGTATTTGTTGTTTCCATTTTTCCCGATTTGGGCATTCATGTCTCCGCCAATGACTAACATGTTGTGTTTCGGGATGCTATGCACTAATGAGGATAACTCATCGTAGAAGGTGACTAGTTCAGTTTCTTCACTAACATTGGTAGGGCTGTAGCAGGAGATGATTGTTGCTCTGGGGTTGCCGTTAAAAGTAGCTGCCATCATTCTAGGTTGTATTTTCTCAATGCTATTTAGTGTTTTTAATGCTCTAGGTCCTATAAGCAATCCTACCCCTCCTACTGCAGCGTTGACAGAGTTTTTCCATGCCGATACAGTGACGAGCGACCATCCATTGCCAGTTTCGTGATATTTGATATCTTCGGTGTGCGTGTATCTGTGTTCTTGTATGCATATTATGTCAATCTTATGTTCTACGGCCGATAATCTCACAAAACAGTTAGAAATTGAGATCCTAATTCTTTTTAGTTTATATATATATATATATATATATATACTAATTATGGTATGTGATTTCCACACCTAGTCTAACTATAAATTCTTGTATAGAACAAATTCTGCTCTGATAAATTCAAGACCTATGATGAGAGAAATGTGTAGGGGGTGGGTACATTGTTCAAATTGGAGCTGGTGGTCAAGGGGGCCCCAGGTATTTCCTAGGGTTCCAGAAAGTGTTTTCATGTATTCAAGACTAGCATTTCCATTTTGTATCAGCCCATAGCATTAAACCATAGTGAATAATTACAATTCGTAGAGAAAAGAAGACCTGAAAGAAACTTTATTCCCACTTTTAAATTCCTTTCAAAGCTGTCAGTAATAACTTATATTCTAGTATTTTTGTGATTTAAAACAAATTCTTTATGATTGAAAAATTAGTTTTTAACTTGGTCATAAAATAAAAGCAGTATTCTCTTTATAAGATGTTCAGATTTTGTAGATAAAGATAAGAAAATTTTCATAGAATCTTGAGAGTAAAATTCTTATTACTCATTTTGGATCAAAGATAATCAACATTTAAAAGTACCATATTTTCATTGGAATTTCTAGTTAGTTTTGCATGAAGTAAACCAATGAAATTTCTGAAACTTAATATAATGTTTTTATTCATATATATATAGGTTGAAATTTGAAGACCTAATTTTTAGCAAAAAATTGGTGTCACTAGGAAAACTTTTGTAAAGTTGAAATTTAAACATAATTACTTTCCGATTTGGAGTTTTTAAAATTAATTCTATAAATTTGTGATCATAAATCAAACATACTGACATACACACAAGTATATATGGTAAGGATTAAGGTAGTGTGAGAGAATGAATAGAATATTCTATAGAAACACCAAAATTACTAACCAAATAAAACAGTGGGAGAACAGAAACAAAAAGTCATGCCAAATCATTTTCTCCATTAGTAAAAGTTGTAATTGATGATTTTTCTTTTTCTTTTTTTTCTTTTTTAAGTTTTTGAGGGATCCAGATATTAAATGGTGGAAAGCTGGAAATTTGGCTTCAGAATTGGATGAGTTATCTCCACTGGAAGTGACAATTTTAGAAGTGTAAGTAGTTTTTATGGGAATAAAATTATTTTTATTATACTCACATCTGAATTAGCATAAATTATGTAAATAAATGCTAATGAACAGAAATGTTTAATAAGTTGATTCTTCCTCTGGGTTTTAAATCATAATGTCTTATCAATGTGTAACCTGAAATAGTTAAGATGTATTGAAGTATAAGTAGTGCATTCATTTTTTAATATAACATTGGATCTCTTCTGCATTATTACATATATTTTGTATACAGAGCAATAGAATAATGAAAAATTATTCTTTTCTTTACTTTTTAGTTTCTCCTATTTCTCGTAGACTTATATATAAATTCTACTTGCTACAACAGCACTTTTAAATTCCTGTATGTGCTGTAATAATTGGAGTCTACTGTATTTTGTAGTTTTGGATGAAACGGGTGAATTGCTCAGAGAAAGGCATAGATCAAGGGA
Organism: Sepioteuthis lessoniana; assembly: GCA_963585895.1. Taxonomy (NCBI): domain Eukaryota; kingdom Metazoa; phylum Mollusca; class Cephalopoda; order Myopsida; family Loliginidae; genus Sepioteuthis; species Sepioteuthis lessoniana. The sequence goes on from OY757932.1 coordinate 37,308,460, forward strand.
GGCAACTAAGTTTGAACAGTAAGACCAGATTGGGACCCAACATTTAAAAAAAAACCTAAAATGTTAAAATTTACTTTGCATTAAATATTTTAAATTTTTTTACTAAAAAGAGATAATTATTTTTGTATCTACATTTTCCTTTAAATATGAGAAAATATATGATTTACTAATGAAATTATTTTGAACTTTAGATTTTCATAAGTAATCTTATACTGTATTTACGTATTGTTAAAATTTGCATATGTATATATATATATTCCAGCAAAAATGGCACATCGTAGTGAGATTTTTTATGAGAGTAATGCATTTAAAATGCTTTAATTTAAGGAAGGAAGCAATATCCAGTGCAATTTGGAAGTGAATGACAATTTTATGAAGGTCTTCATGCTGGATATCATTTTTTTTATTTTCCAAGTTTTTGATATAATGTAGATATCTATGAAATTCTAATTAGAATCCTTCACTTCTTTCTAAATAAAAGTATCAATATTATGGGCAGCTGTTAACTATGAACTGCTAATTGGAATCCTTCACTCCTTCATAAATAGAAGCATCAATATCATCATGCATTGCTGTTAGAATAGGAAACCAACGGGTTCACAACTTGTGTAGTTTCTTCCATACTTCAAGTATAAATACAAAGAATGTCATTATCATATTGCAGTATCATTGTTGATGATAGCTGTTCCACTTCAAGCTGATATACTTGAGTTTGATCAAATCTTATCAACCATTTTTCATGAACAATAGAGAAAAGTGTTATAGGATGAGTACAAGTCTTTTTTAAACTTTGTAATCAGATTGTCACCTTCCATCTTGTTTAAAGAAGCATGAGTTTTGTTGTGTTGTTATAGAGGGTGATGTCTGATTATAGTGGGTTGACATATCAAAAACGTTCTTGAACTCAAAACCAAAATTTATTTCTTTAACAGTTATTGAAAGGTGTGATACACTTGTTATTGATTGCATGAAGTTATGTTTTGTTTGGGGATTTTGTCATTTCTCTTGTCGGGGGGTGGAGTATCTTCTGGTTTGAAATTTCTCTCCTCCAGTTTGCAAAATTCTGATTTTGAGTTTCAAATATTTTTATTTGTAAAATGTTTATTATACAATTACATTTTCAGAGGGAAAGAGAACCTGTGTGATATTCTTCACAGAATTGCTGATGATCTCCCTGTTGCTGGTTGGTACAGTCTTTCATTGATACTCTGGCATTTTATCATATCTGTGTTGCCACAAATTAGAACCAATGGTTAAATTTTTTTTTACGCTAAAAACTTGTGCAAATTATTATGTCATACTGTTTTATATAGTATAAAAAACTTTTCAAACAATTTTTTTTATTCTATACAGTTGACACAATGGTACAAAAGATTATGATGATAAATTTAACAAATTAATTTGCAAGTTTTGGAGTGTTTTTACATCACATACATTCTGGTCAACAGTGTAGATGTGATTAGATTTTGAACATATTTTACTTTATTAGTTTATAATATGTATTTTACAGGTACTATTGTAGATGTTATTTTGGATTTGACAACTGTTGAAGATGTAGATGGAAGGTAAGTAAGTTTTCAAACATTTCTTTTAGAATAACGCAGATACTCATCTAATCATCTGATAGTTTAAATTTCTCATCTTCTTGGTTTATTAAGTAACAATTAAAATATAGTTATTAAAATCAATTAGAAATTTGAAACTTTGTTGAATTTGAAATTTTTTTTCCATTGTTAAAGAAGGAATTAGTGCAAGTGAACACTGTCAGATAAACATCATTCAGTAAACGCAGCCATTGTACCATTAATTTCTTTATAGATGAAACCTGAATTCAGTGTCATTTTTTTAGTTGTATATAAAGGACAGAATTTGCACTAATAAATATTATGTCAAACAATAAAAGTAATATCTTAAGTCTTGCTTTAAAACTATTGTCATTAATAAAAGTGTTTTTGTTGATACTTTTTAGAATTTAATTTTTTTTTCCCCCCCAGTTTTCTGTCCCTTCTGCATGGTGTACTGAAGAGATACCAGCTGTGGGTCTGTGCTAATATCTCTATATTGCGTTCAGAACAAAAACCTAACAGTTATAAAAATATAGACATTTTGTTGGAAGTGCTTTCTGTTGATCCATTGCCACTTTTATCTCATGTGCCTATCAAACAACATGCTAAATGGAGAGGAAGTCTTGTATTCTCTGATACACAGGTATGACACTTGATTATTTACTTTACGAATTGTTACTCAGGTAACAAATATGTTTTTGCAATCATCTTACAACTTGAATTTATTTTAAAACTAGCATAGTTCCTGTCAAAAATTATAGTGATATTTGCATATGGAACAGCACTTCTATTTGTCTATGGGTTAAGTAAAGTTGAAAGAAAAAATTATTGGTGGAAAAGAGAAAATTAAAAAGAAAGAACACAAGTAAAAGAAAGAGAAAAGATTAAGTCATGCAATCTATATAGTTATTATCCATGATTTTATTTTTTTAATTAAAAAACTTAATCTTTGGTTTTTAGTAAGTTGAAATGATTATAATTTTATTAATTCATAATTTCATTTTTATAATTTTTTATAGTATAGTTTTAAAAATAAATCATGGGATTTCCACTTGTGCAGGTACTATACTGATTCTAAATAGAAATGCTGATCTGTGTGTGTGTGTGTGTGTGTGTGTGTGTGTGTGTAATCATGGGGGTGGGTGTAAACTGGTACCCCCACTGAGTCTGGTGTGGATGATGCCTAGAAACCCTGCAGAATGTAAAACAAAGCCTGTCAAAAGGTGAAGAAAACTCTTTGCTACCATCCATCTAGCACAATATTCCTAAGGAGTGTTTCATTTCATATTCTTTTTTAAGTTATCCAGCTAGAAGGAAAACTGCGGTTGATATGATTACTGGCTATCTTTTTCAACTTGTCACTGGATAATAACCACAAAGACTTTGAACGTGGTATTCATGTTGTACAAGTGTTGGCCACTATAATACCATGATGTACAAATGTTCCCTTACAATCTTTTCATCTACTAACCTTTCACTTGAAAGTGATAATGGAGGTGTGGCGATGTATGCAGACTTGACCAGTTGGAAGCATGTAGTTACATATCTATACATGGGTGGCGACTGTTTTATCCTAACATTGTTGTTGTGGACTCTTGTGATAGGAATTCGCCTTGTGTCTAAGCCACCTTATCTAGGAGAACACTGCTCACTCAGACTACTGGGAAAATGCTTGAAAAGGTGCACTGTTATCTCAAAAAAGTACCTGTTATCTCAACACTGGTTAGTTTCCTGCAGCAAACTGTAGTTCCTTTTTGGTAGGAAAAAAATAAATATAAAACGTTTTTGTAATCACCAGATTCAACTAAACATTTGATGTTGGAATGTTAAAACTCTTCTAGATCATAGTTCTTTAAATCATCTAGAAAGAAGATGGCCCAGTTGGCTGGGGCTGTAGAATACACCGACTGCATCTCTGCAGAGGGATAAGACTCCCCCAATGAGTATCCTGGATATGACACTAAACAATCTGATGGTGAGGCTTCAGTAATGCTGGTGCTTTGGGGAATGTGGAGTACTCCTTCATTGCCATCACTCCCAGGTTCTCTATGGCCTAGAATGGTAGCACCTGATGCGGTTCTATCTGTGGGTCAATTTGAACAGTTTAATATTTAAACTGTATGCTTATGCTAAACTGAGTTGTTAGAAATAGAACTGTTTTTACATTTTACTGTGTGTAAACAATTGTTTGAAATAGAACTGTTTTTACATTTGTGTTTAAACAAAACGTGTACTTATGCTAAACTGAATTGTTTGAAATAAAACTGATCATTTAACTATGTGTAAATAAATGACTGATGTTTAATTGAATTGTTAGTGATACATAATAATACTTGGAATCATTAATCTTAGTTGACATGCTAAACTGAATTGTTTGAAATAGAACTGTTTAATTATTTAATTGCGTGTAAACAAATGACTAATGTTTAATTGAATTGTTTGTGATACATAGCAATGCTTGAAAACTTTAAACTGTGTGCAAACAAATGATTACTAGTAAATAGAATTATTTGTATTTGATCGAAATAAGATAAACTATTTAACTGTGTGAAAAAAATTAGCTCAGGCTCATTTAAGAATGTTATCTACAAAATGTATTTAGAAATCATATATTTAATATATATGTATAAAAAGGATTTGGCATAAAAAGAAACCAAACCAAGCATCCAGAAAGAAGAACAGCACTTGTGACAAAAGAACTACAGACATTACAAATTGATATTGCTGCTCTCTCAGAAACTTGACAGTCAGAGGAGGATCAACTGACTGAAGTATCATCAACTTTTTGGGGTTGGAAGGCCAAAGGAGATGTTGGATTTGCTATTTAAACAACACTGGCAAAATGTTTGGAGTTTCCTTCAAGTGTTAATGGTTCCATAATGAAACTGCATATCCAATTCCAGTATAGACAGTATGTGACTTTATTCTTTATTTATGCCCTAATTTTCAGGCTTTTGAACTATCATGACTTTTTACGAAGCCCTTTGTACAGCTTTTGTCTCAATGCCAAATGATGATAAATTGATCATACTTGGTGATTTTAATGCACACATTGGCAGGGATTTTGAGATATGGAATGTGGTTCGTTGTTATAACATTGTAAAATAAGTGCAAATGGTCTGAAGCTACTTTGGTACATGGGGAAACTTAAGGGACCAAGTTTATTCCACTGGTTTAGATGTACTTGCATTTAGAGGGAGAGAACAAAGACTGGTTTGACAATAATGAGTCTGCTGTCAGTCAATTAGTGGAAAGAATAAAATACACTCCATGAAGGAATATATTGAGTTCAAACGTTTGGTATAATGTGAACTGAGGAGGATGAAAAATATGTGGTGTCAAAATTTTCTTCTGAAATTCAGACATTATTTGATAAAAAAGATCTGAAATTGTTCCACAACCTCATACATAAAATTTTTGATCCATTAACTTTTTCCATTGTTCCTCTAAGGTCAAGGGACAACACCACTATTATCAAAAAACCAGAAAAAATCCTCCAATGATGGCAACAGCACTTTACCAATTTATTTGATGATCCATCAGTGATCATTGCTGATGTTTTGGAGAGTCTTCCTTAATGTGAGACCAAATTTGAAATGGACTGATTGCTAGCTTATGCTGAAATTGAAATGACAATAAAACAAATTAACCCTGGGAGAGTACCTGGATTAGATGGCCTTCCTGTTGAACTGTTAAAAGTGAAAATATTAAGCATGCTCTTTGATATTATCACAGAGCTGTGAAATGGATCTCCTTTATCAAATGATTGGGTTGATAGTGCTTAAATATGTTTGTAGAAAGACAAAAGAATTTGTGACAACTAATGTGGAATCATTCTTTAGGATGCAGTTGGCAAGGTTCTTTCCAGAGTTTTATAACTGTTCATGGTACTAGTTTGGCTGTTGAGACGTTTGCTTATTTGGGAAGTACATTGATTAGTGATGGCTTTTTGGATGATGAAATTCACCTATTTATTCAAAAAGCTTCTGTGGCCTGTGGGATGCGTGAAAAATGGGTATGAACTAATAGTAATTTTACCCACAAGACTAAAGTGAATGTTTAATAATCCTGCATGTTAATGTAATATGTGGTGCATTCAATAAGTTTCCAGACTTTTTTTGTACAGGCATTTAAAATTGTCGTAGACTCTTGAAAATTCAGTATGTTATTGTTATTCATCTTATGAGATGACTGACCAATTTTTATGATTTCACGTTCAAATGAACAGCTACAGCAGCAATTGGAATACACCCTACTAAAGCCTGATTATCACAGCTGGTGAATTTTAAAAAAATTTAAAAGAACAATATACCATAAAATTCTGTTTTAAACTGGGAAAAAATGATGCCACAGGAACGTATGGACTGCTTCAGACTGCTTTTCAACCATCTTGCATGAATCGAGCATCAGTTTTTGAGTGGCATAAGAGATTCAAGGAAGGCATGGAGTCTGTGAGGGATGATGAGAGGTGTGGGAGGAGTAAGGAAGTCAATACATCAGAGTTGATTGGCCAAAGGGTTAGGGTTAGGATGTTGAGGTTTTAAAGGGAGTTCAGGAAGAGATTCCATCAGAAGAGGCCAGCACTCTTCAAATCGGGTCAGTGGCATTTCCACCAGGACAATGTACCAGTCCACAACTTCATCGTTGTCACAGACTATTTGACCAAGATAGGCATCAAGACAGTTCCTCAGCCTCCCTATAGTCCAGACCTTGCTCACTGTGACTTTTGGTTATTCCCTAAGCTCAGAGGCTGTCTTTATGAGACAATTGAGGAGATGAAAGAGGCTGTGACAAAGGTCATTGACATGCTCACACAAGAGGACTTCCATGGGGCCTTCCAGAAGTTGTTGGAACGGTACAAGTACATTGCAGTCAGAGGAGATTACTTTGAAGGGGGACTAGAGTTTCATGTGTGTACTATCAATAAAAGTGCCCATACAAAAAAAGTCTGGAAACTTATTTAATGATCCTCGTATATCACCTTGACTTGTGATAAACCTGGCGGATATTGTTGACAGATGCATCCAGCTGTAGATAAAATCAACAAAATGATTACCAGAAACAAGAAATGTGGGTGTAGGCTGTGACCAATGGAGAACAAGCATTGTGTGGGTGTGAACCATGGCTTATAAAAAAACAAGCATTGTGTGGATGTAAGGCGTGGCCAATAAAAAGCAAGCATTGCATGGGTATAAACCATGGCCAATGAAAAACAAGCATTGCGTGGGTGTAAGCTGTGACTAATGGACAACAAGCATTGTGTGTGGGTTGCATGGGAGTTTTAAGACTAGATAAGGTCAAGAATTTTGGCTGAATTCAGTTCCTGCTGGCCCTTCTGACTCCCAACGGCTCCTCCATGTGTGCAAACTCTCTTTCTGATTACTTTCCTGCTCCACACAAGCATTTTTATATATACATGTTCCTCATTGTTAAGACCCAGCGGTAGTATACTACATTGAGTGTTTTGTTCTGAAACATGAACATTTCTTCATAGGCATCTGAAAATACTTGAGCATTTTTGTGTAAGGCAGCCAATTACCTACACAAAAAGAAAGTAGGAGATATGTAATAATAACAAATAAGATGAAAAAGTCAAATACTTGGTAATAATACATTTATTCGATAAGGAATTCACATACACTCTAACTTGCGCTCACTCTGTCTATCTGACAGCTAATTAATAAGATGAACACAACCATTCTTTTACAGTTCATAGGGGAGGTAGGTAATTCTATACAACACCCCCTCTAAGATAAATTCCTTTCTTAAAAAGATATTTTCTTCTTTTAGGATCCACATTCAACATTTCTTTAGGGGTCCTTTTTCTTTTACTAACCCTTTGAAGTTTGATAATTTGAGGTGTTGGCAAATTAAATGTGACACACAAAATTTCCATTGGTAAATGTGTTTGTACATTTTCTTCTTTGGTAAATCTGTGTTTCAATTGGTTAACGTCTTTCATGTCTCCAATTTGGACCCTGTAACAGATCACTCAATAAGTCCCAGGCCTGATATATAGATGGCACCACTAATAAAAAACCCATATGATTTTTATAAAGTACTAACCTTCAAATGGCATGTATCAAAATTTGAGCCCAATTGGATTATTAGTTTATAAATTACAGTTATTTAAGTGAAGCTACTGTTGCAAATTTTCAATCCCAGGTCGAGTCATACCAAAGACTTTAAAAATGGAACTTGATACCACCTTGCTTAACACTCAGCATTATAAGGTACGGTTCAAGGGTAAAGTGGAGCAATCCAGGGAATGGAGTAGTGCCCTCCCCTACACCTTGGTGTAGTAGCTATCGAAAAGGGAGCCTTCGGGTCACCCTCGACTATGGTCGCTAACTTACTTACTGTTGCAAATTTTCAAAACAATGGAAAAATCTGAATTTCATGTGTTGATAAAGCATTGCTTTCTGATGGGAAAAACACTGTTCAAGCAAAGCAATGGCTTGATAAGTGTTTGGACTCTGCTTTATCGGGAACAATGGTTAAGAGGTAGTATGCTGATTTTAAACGCAGTCGTACAGACACAAATGATGCTGAACACTCAGGTTGCCCAAATTCGCCAGTTGTCCTGGAAAACACAAAAAACTCCACAGACTCATTTTAATTGATTGTAAATTGATTGTATGAGATAGCAGAGGAGTTAAAGATATTAGAACGCAGTGTATTCATCATTTTGCATGAACATTTGTCAATGAGAAAGTTGTGTTGAAAGTGGTTGCTGTGTTTGCTCTCAGTCGATCAAAAACAACAATGCATCAGTGATTCAGAGCATTGTTTGCAACTGTTTCAATGCAATATAAAGGAGTTTTTGCATAAATATGTGACAATGGATGAAACATGGATCCACCACTTCACTCTGGAGTCAAATCAGCAGTCAGCTGAGTGGACAACAGCAGGTAAAAGCCGTCCAAAATGACCAAAGACGCAAACATCAGCAGGCAAGGTTTTGGCCTCCGTATTTTGGGATGCGCAAGGTATTTTGTTCATTGATTACCGTGAGAACGGAAGAACCATCAATAGTGAATATTGTATAGCATTATTAGTGTGTTTGAAGGAAGAAATCGCCAAAAAAAACGGCCACAAATGAAGAAGAAAAAAGTGCTCTTTCACTAAGACAATGCTTTGTGTCGCAAGTCGATCGCAACATGGGAAAACTACATAATTGCTTCTGCATACATCCAGATCTGGCCCCCAGTGACTACTGGCTGTTTGCAGACCTCAAAGAGAGGAAGAGATTTCACTCCAATGAAGAAGTGATAAAGGAAACTGAGGTGTATTTTGAGGCCAAAGACAAATCTTTCTACAAAAAAATTGTTAGAAAAGCGTTGGAATCTCCTAGAAGAAGACTTTTGATGAATAAAGCCGAATTTTGTCAAAAATTTGTTTTATTAGTTAGGCCCAGGACTTATTGAGTGATGTATTATCATGTAAGTGGTTTTTCCCAACCTGCTTATAATAATGCCATTTTTCCACATTTCTTAAAAAAATAAAATAAAATAATTTTATCTCCAGGTTTAAAATATCTGTTTGACGTTTGTTTGGTATTTTTCAAAACATTTTTTTACATCCTGGCAACAATTCATCATAAATCGATTTTACTATCCTACCAAACATCAATTCAGCTTGGGATAAACCCAATGGTATATTTGGATTTGGGATCATTCTTTAGATGCTGAGAAAAATTTGTAAACTTACAACCTTATTCTGCTCTCCATTAATTTTCTTTAATCCACACTTAAATGAATCTACAAACCTCTCGACTTGCCCATTTGACCTTGGGTGATATGTTCCGTGGAGTAGAATTTACAAAATTTTGCAAATTCACTTCAGGTAAATTGTGTTGCATCATCAGAGATAACTGTGTCTTGGACCTTGCGAATATTTCATTTAAGAAATTCACTGATACAGACAAAATCGGACATTTACACTTCAAAATTTTAGGCTATTTCAAAAAACTGTCCACAGTTATAAAATAGTATGAGCCATTCAAAGATCGTACAAAATCAATGTGTAATCTTTTCCATGAAACATCTGTCTTAAGTCAAGATTCAAATTTTATTGGTGGTGATTTTTCCGCAAGCACACAACCTCTACTATTTTTCACTAAAAGTTCTCTATCATAGTCCATTCCCAACCAATATACAAAACTTCTCATTAGTGACTTCATTCTACTCATTCCAGAATGTCCAATATGAAGATCTTGTAAAATCCATTTCGTAATGAAATGAATATCATCACAAATAGAAAAGGTATTATTCTCTGTGGTACTTTTTTTGTGTTTATTTCCTGCAGATGTTACCTGCTTTTTAATTTTTACAATAAAATTGTCTTTTTTAGCTGATTTCATCTGAAGTAACTGGTAGTTAAATGACTCTGTTGAATAAAACATTTTCAAATTCATTTTCTGATCTTAGTGATGCAATTACAATATCTTCAAACAGTTCATTAAACTAGACAGCCCATCCACATGTTCTAATTCTTTTGATGATATATATTCTATTCTAAAGTTGTAATCTAACAATAAGGTTCTCCAGCATTGTAATTGATTCACTGTATGTTTAGGAATACCTTTTTTAGCACTTTAAATACTTGATAATGGACAGTGGTCCATTTGTAAAACAAAAATTCTGCCATGCACCATCTTATGGAATTTTTTTACTGCAAAAATTATTGCTTATGCCTCTTTCCCAATTTGAGTATTCTTTTTTCAGCTGCTAGCAAAGTGCTAGATGCAGGAGTTAGGAGTATCATTTTAGCTTTAGATCAGTTTAGATCAGCTTTAGAGTATCATTTTAGCTTTAGCTTGTGTCATATCCTGCTCGGGCAGGATATGACACAAGGTCAATTTTTAAGCGGAGTTTAACAGGTTTTGAATTCAGAGTTTTCCTTCTCCAAGACTAGTTGCCTCACCAAGGCTGAAGAACCCAGTCTGCCTTACTATTTACCCATAGCTGGAGGGAGAATTATTGGATTCATACCTTTTCCAAGGGTATTAGTGCTATGTGAAAATGCAATTAGTCTCGTCCAGAATTTGAACTTGTATCGCCGTGTCCATTTCCTATGACGATAACCATTACACCACGGGCACCTCCTTGGTATCATTTTACCTTTAGCCAACTTGCCATTTACAGAGACATATACTGTTATTTGTCCTCTAAAAATAAGAATAATGCCACAAACAGTCTGTGCCACTTTCCGAGTTAAATCCAAATGAGATTTTCGTATAGCTTTCCATGTTTTTTGTGTCTAACTGCATCCTAATACTTTTGTTATTCAATTTAACGTTGATTAATTTTCTGTTCTGTGTTTCATTCCTATCTTTTTTGTCAGCATTGCCTTTGCTGATTTTTGCAAATTTCTCTTCTTAGTTTTACAATGCGTCTGCCTATGGCCAACTTTTCAACACCTGAAACACATTTTGTCCCTGAATGGATAACAGATCTTGAGATGGAGACAACCACAACTATCATTGATATGATTTTTTTCTCGGTCCTCCTTTAATTTTTGACGAACACCTTGGACCAGAAAGACATCTTTCTCTTGAATTTTCGCTGTATCATGTCTTAAATTCATGATCCTTTCATATTCCTCAGCTACTGCCTGCAACCTTAGTTTCAAATCCGCTTCAAGATTTGATAATATACAAGACTGAATTTCTGAGTCTCTTTCAGCCGTTAATCCTTGGACAAACATTAAGCATTTAAAATTATCTGCTTTTAATCCATTTAGTTTAAATCTCTTGCATTCCCTATTGACAATGTCAGTGTAGGTGAAATAATCATCATTCTCCTTTTTCATAAGGTATTGCATATGGAGCAAAGAGCTTTTTACACTAAAAATTCTTGACAAAATCAAAACTGTTTCATCAAAAGTTATGTTCCCTGATTTTTTAGGCAAAATATAGTTGCAGTGCTTTTCGTGTTCTGCTGATGATAATTTTCATAAAAGGAAAGATACCTTTTTCTCATCTGTCCATGTTTTACATGCATTTCTGAAAATCTCTTCATATCTCCTGAAATAAGTTATGCCTTCTTTGGGATTATAAGTAAACTCGCCAATCGAATTAGCAACTGCATACGGAGTGAAAGAAATTGTTGAACTATTTCCTTCTACAGACTTTTGCAAGACTGTTTCCACTTGAATGGGCATGAGCAGAGGGATGGTGAGGATGTGAGATTTTGAAGGACAGAAGTGATCTGTAAAAGATTCTGCAGTTGTCATGTGTGTGTGTGTGTGTGTGTATATATATATGTGTGTGTGTAAAATTATGGCAAAAATTTCCAAAGAAATGAAGATGAAGATAGTCAAGATGGCCAAGAATATGAGACAATGAGCAATCGCTAAGGAACTCAGAATTTCAAGAAGTAGGATCTCTGAAATCTTGAAGTTTCCAGGCACTGGAAGTGTTTGCAATGACTGAGATGTAGTTGTCCTCAGGCTCCAGCACAAGATAATATGGAAACTGATCAGGACAGCAAAAGCTCAGTCAAAGAAGCCTGCAAAACAAGTGATGGATGAGTGCAACTTGTCCAATTTAGTGTCAGTAGTAATTGCATTCTTTGAGAAGGGATGCATTACAATCAAGAAAGTTTGTCAATGAGTTTGCAATGATTTTTATACATAAGTATTTTCACTATATTCAAGAAAAATCAATAATGTCAAAAAATATATGAATATCAGCAGTGGAACATTTTTCTTTAAAATCTCTGTTTCTTGATTGGTTTATGTGAAGTGGCCAAAAACAACCATTTTTCGGGAAGATTTTACTACTTCCCCACTAATTCAGAACCCCTACTACAAAATATAATGTTTAGGTATGGAAATGACTCCAACAGAAGACCCAATGGTTTATCTGTAAAAAACACAATGCAAAACATCCACTTATAAGTTGGCAATTAGTAAAATTTTAAAATAGTTTAAAGTGGCTGAAGATTTTTGCATGCTACTCTCTGTGTGTGTGTAATATATATATATATAAGTATTTTGTAATTTGCTTGAAGCATTGGACAAATTATTTTATTGTATTGTATTAAGTTAGAGGGGTATTGTAATGTGAAATAATAATTATTTGAGTCTAATTAATTTCAAAGTAAAAACTTCGTCAGAGACTTTTTAAATGAATACGATGTTTAAATTTTTTGGGACATTGTAAACATGGTGTCACTTGGGGGTGTTGTAACCATGGTGCCACATGGGGTGTTTAAATGCCATGCGGATTAGATGTGATTTTAGTTGTCCTAATCAATTTCGTTTTATTCTATTTTTTAATTTTTTTTAAAGATATGTGTTTAAAATGTGCATGTTAATTAATGATGTATTCAATGTTTACTAGTGTAAGTTTTACACTATTTATTTTTTTAATTTGCTTAAACTGCTATAATTTTTATATATGAAGTACAATCAAACCCCACCACATCAGAATTAAACACACACACACGTTCATCCTCATTCCATAAACATTTAATTAAATGCAAAAAATAATGATAATAATTTTTCCATTAAAATAGAAGCAATAGTATGTAATGTTGGTAATCTCAGAATTAAGGAGGCTTTATTAGTAGCTAAGTTACACCCTCAGATTAACAGTAAGTTAGAATTAAATACTGATTATATCATTAATATTCATTTTTTTTTTTTTAATGTTATATAATTATTCTTATAACTTTATCAAAATAAGTTTATTGAGCTTTATATTTTGGAATTATATGATTTATGTGATGAAAATTGTGAAAACGGAGAGGGGGCAGCTTGCCTTTTAAGCAACCTCGCGTGTGCATCACTCAGAGTCAGGCTGAGAAACAAAGAAATTCAAGATGGTGCCCGCAACTTTTTATAACCATCTGATCTCACAAAGTCGCGCAAATTATCACTGCTCGTATGCAAATGAGGTGGTCTCTGACTTGATAAAAGCGGGTTGCTTTGAGGAAGCGAAACAGTGCAATATGAGAATAGGTGGAGATCATTGCTGCTCGTTGGATTCGCTTTTTTTTTTTTTTTTGACTCTAGCTATTTCGGCATCATGGACAGATTCGACCTAAAGTTGATCCCGGAATTCGACGGTTCTCCCACTGGCCCGTCTGTGGTCGAGTGGTTTGAGAAGGCCGAATGCGTTTGTCGGCTGTGCAAGATAAAGGAGCCCGCGCTGAGGCTCACAAAGGGAGCTTACGCTGTGTACCAGCAACTTGGGGATGACGCAGGCCTGGAAGAGATCAAGCAGGTACTGTATGCGGCCTTTGGTGCAGACTCCTTCGTCGCCTGGAGTTGGTTTACCAAGTGATGGCTTGAGCCGGGTGAGACGGTGGATGTCTACCGGGCTGATCTGAGGAGGCTGGCTGTGCCGTTCGGTGGTGCGAACGACCGCATACTGGGATGTGCCTTTCTGGCGGGTCTCCTGGACGACGCTAGTTGGCTACTGCGAGCATCTTCAAGGCTCAATGAGCTCGGGCTGGATGAATTGCTAGCCAGAGCCCAGAACATCTTAAAAGATGACACGGAACCGGTTTCAGCAGCTCTGGAAGCACCTGAACCGACAGCAGAGGGCCCAAGATGCTACAGATGTGGTGGAACCAACCACTTCTCTAGGGACTGCTGAAGCCGGAGCAGTCTGAAGGACACACCTGACCAAAGAGTATGGACATAAATACGCTGCCACCGTTGCGACAAGCTAGGCCACATAGCACGGAATTGTCCGGGAAACGGGCAAGGGAAGGAAGACGCAGTGCCAGTCTCCTCCCCAAATCGCAGCTGAACAAAGTGCTACCCACAGTGAGTGTGTGTAAGCGCTCAGCGCTTGTAGACACCAGGTGCACCCAAACCCTCATGCGCAAGGCATGTTGTAATGCATGTTAGAGAGTGTCTTCCTTGAGCGTAGCACCCTGACAGAGATACTAACCGACAATGGCACCGCGTTTACCAGTGAGCAGTTAAGGAAGTTTGCAGATAGCTGGGACGTATGCCTTCGGTTTTGGTGCCTAGCGGAAACAGGATCATCGAGCAGAACCACAGAACCGTCAAGACCATCGCATCCAGGAAGGACTGTATAGTGTCTGAGGCAGTCTGCTGGTACAACGTCACCCCAAAGGATGACGTTTCACCTTCCACCACGCCAGCTGACGCATTGCACCGGTACCATGTCAAGGTGAGGGGCATAGAAACCAACCTGCTGCCCGAACGGGAAGTTACTGGAGAGAGGATTAAGGAGGGGGATGTCGTCTGGGTTAAAAAACCGTGCAGCAAGTACATGACACGATATGGAACCGGACATGTCACTGAAGTGATCAGCCCGCAATCAGTGTGGGTGGATGGTGTGCCCCGTCACATTAAGGACCTGCGACCGGCAACGCAGTTGCAACCACCAGTGGGCGACAAGAGCGAATCGGAATCTGAGACCAATGAGCCATTGCTCTAGTTCACACCAGCACCATCGGGCAGTGACTCAGATATCAGCAGCCTCCCAGGGCATGCAGTGTTTCTCGACTCTCAGACTGCGGACGAAAGCACTAGTGAAGATGAAGCCCACATTGTTCCCCACCCGAAGAAGCACCTGGTGAAGGTGATTACCGCCTCCCTGCCCTCTCTGTGATCATGAGATCAGGGGGAAGTGTGGCGAAAATTGTGTAAACAGAGAGGGGAGCTTACCTTTTAAGCGACCTCGCATGTGCATGATTCAGAGTCAGGCCGGGAAATAAAGAAATTCAAGATGGTGCCCGCAATTTTTTTATAACCATCTGATCTCACTAAGTCGCGCAAATTATCACTGCTCGTATGTAAATGAAGTGGTCTCTGACTTGATAAAAGCGGGTTGCTTTGAGGAAGCGAAACAGTGCAATATGAGAATTGGTGGAGATCATTGCTGCTTGTTGGATTCGCTTTTTTTTTTTTTTGACTCAATATACCTTTATATCCTTATTTTTATTTGATAAAATGTTCTATGAAGTTTTAAAAATAAAAAGTTATTTCACATTTAGACTTTTTCTTAACATCGTTCTGTTGACTTATGAACATTATGCAAGAACCAAATTTTTAGCCATCAGCATTTTGTCATGTTTTGTTGTTCTGAATGTTAAATTTCTGTAAAAAAAAAAAATTTTAATAAAATTGTTACATGAAACAAGTTTTTTCTATCCTTCTAAAATCTTTTACAGAATTGATTCAGGTGATTGAAAAAGCAAAATCATGTTATTTAGAAGAGTTGTCTAACTAGGAAATTAAATTGGATCCTCTCAACTCAAAACCCTTAATGGCTTCTGCAAACAGATTTTGTGTTTTTCCAAATAGGATTTTGTGTTTGTCCAAATAGCCCTTAGGAGCATTGTGCTCCTAAAGGCTAAATAAATACAAGTCATAAATATTTGGACTAACTAAATCTATTAAATTATTTCTAAAATTTGATAATGTCATGATCTTTCTTTAAAATTTAGGGAAGATAACCAAGTTTTTCACAATTATGAAAAAGATAAATTGAATTGTGTTGTGCATATTTTAGTGACTAAAATTAACTCATAATTCTCTGAGTCATAATTATGCTTTCTTTTACAGAATAGTAAAGACAAATTATTCCCTGGATTTTTACTAGAGACAACAATAAAATCTTCTTCCATTGACATAGACTTTAATGATCGAACTCCAGAAGATAGTTCTCAGGTGACACCAGTCATTGAAAAGGTGAGTGTCTAATGCTGGTCATTACAGTGAATTCACAAAAAAAAAAATGTTGAATCTTTTTGGTAATATATATTGCTATTAAAATGTTCTGATAAAAAAATATTTTTATCAGTAAATTTAAGTACAAAATCAAAGTTTAGATATTGTACACATTCATATATAGGTCTAATTTTGAAGAGCTCATTTTTAGGTAAAAAATTGTTTGTTAAAGCATGCCGAGTTACCTGGCAGTCATGAATATATGACTTTTGTAAATAGTACAAAAGTCATATATTTATGACTGCTAGGTAACTAGGCATGCTTTAACAAACAATTTTATTTGTTACACCATTGTCCCATAACTAATATTAAAAGTATGTGCAATACAATAAGAACAATCTACACTCCTATGGATTGAATATAGAGGTTTAATTTGAAATTCTTAGTAGTTTACCAACTCTGACACAGCTGAAGAAGGTCAATGGCTGTGAAGATAATTACAATCAAAATATGGGCAATACTCTGAGTATATCAATGTATAATAATTCTTATTTCAGAAATTCATACAAAAATGTTCTTCTCCCTCCTCATGAAAATACTAGGAATTTGCTCATAACACTTGATAATTTCATTAAAAATTGTATTTGACAAAGAATTTTTCTGCTTTGGATTTTTTTATTTCTAGGAAGAAAACCCAAAATACTTTGGGGGTAAGTTTTTCTGATAAAAATCACACTTTGTTTTATTTTTTTCAAAAACATAGTGAAATAGGATTTCTGCTTTTCTATTGCAGGTTTCTCCTCCTTTCAAACTTGGCAATCTTATGACAATTTTAGATCTGGTTGATGTTCATACAATTCCTCTTTTTCTGATTAAACCAAAACTTTATAAATTGTATCCTTTCTGCATTTTTATTTCAAAAGAATAGCATTTAAAATAATCTGAATAATGCTTATATCATACAAGTATATAAATAATATAAGTCTGACATCTTTAGAATAATAAGCAACCAAGATTGTAAAATAGACATTGTTTAGAAAAATACAAAAATGCCCATAAATAAGTACACTCCTCCCAATTTTTTATAAAAAGTTAATTTCTAAACCAAAGATACCAGAATTTTATTTCTTGTGAAGTATTATTCATTTAAAACAGATACTATTTGGTATTATTTATTACCAAACTCTACAGCATTGAAATTTTGTAACCACAATCAGATTGCTTTGATAACTGTAAGAGGTATACTTATTTTGGGACTTGCATATTCATATTTTATATTAAAGAAATCTCTTCATATTCAAATAGCCAATCTATTTATGTAAATCTGTACTTTTTAATTGTTCATGTTTTTGCTGGTGTTTTGTTTTGTTTCCTGAACTTTCTTGGGTCATTGCAAAATTCAAATCCTCATTCCAAAACCATTCTGCAATACTTTTCAAGCTTGGATATGGTAAGTAGCCATATTTATATTCCAATTTGATATCTTCAAATACAATTTCTTTTGATTATGATTATAATGCTGAATTTGTTTTAGTTGTCATAATGTTTAATTTAAGAGATATTTTGCTAAAAATGTATATGAATGTAGAAATTTTATAAAAGAAGTAAAAATAGATTTTCAAATAGAGAGGGTTTATTTTACAAAAGTTTCATTTTGATAAGTGAAATTTCTAAAATGGCCCAATCCAATGTTTTTTGGTTTACTATGATTTTAGGTACTGAGGATGTTAAATCATAACTGAAATAAACCCAGGGACCATTGTGGTTATTATTTCAGAAAAGGGAATTGGTAAGCTAAGTTCAAATTCCATCCAAGGCTGTTTGTGTTCTTTTTGTTCTAATTTCTTTGGGAAAGGCATGAATCCATTTCTTCTCCTAGCAAATAGTAGGACAATCTATCTTCTTTAGTCTTGGTATGACAATCAGTCTTGCAGAAGGATATCTGAATTTGAACTACCTGGGAACACATCATAGTCCAGCATGACAGGGTAAGGTTTATTTCTCAATCTTTTACAGACCTAGAGAAAATCCTGAATCCTGTAGTGGACTAAGTATAAGGCCAATTGGATGGGCAATACAAACCCAGCTTATTTTAATCCAAATCTTAATCTTCAGTTTTTGACAAGTTGTAAGACATATACATGCTTTGTTGCCAAAAGGTATTTTAGCGTATTTTGATGAGTTGTTTATCTACTATAATAATGTATCTTTTTAAATAAAAATGCCATGTGTATTTGTATATTTATTGCTTGTCTGTAATACCTCAAATCAATTAAAGTTTCAAGGAAGATAACTTGAATATTGAATGTAAATAAGAGTAAATACAAGTTAATTTGCTATGGATTGGTTGGTTGGGTTTTATGGCATATCAACTTTTGTAGGTTATTTAATGCCAAATCCAGTTTAGCATAATTACTCAGTTTAATTGTTAAAAACATGTCTTTTCAAGCTATTCAGTTTAGACAAACAGTTCTAATTCAAACAATTCAGTTTTGCATAAATACACAGTTAACATGTCAAAACAGTTCTATTTCAAGTAATTCATTGATAGGACCCTATCAGGTGCTACCACTCTGGGCCAGAGTGGACCTGGGAGTGATGGCAATGAAGGAGTACTCTGCATTCCCCAAAGCTCCAGCATTACTGGAACCTCACCATCAGATAGTTTGGTGTCATTATCAGGATACTTGTTGGGTAGGTCTTACCCCTCTGCAGAGATGCAATTGGTGTATTCTACCGCCCCAGCCCCAGCCAAATGGGCAAAATTTGCTGTGGAGTAGTGACTAGCAAGTTAGCTGACTATTGCTACTGTAGTGTGTTTGATTCTCTCTGTATGCCATAATCAATTTTCATGTATTCCCTGCAGAAGGTTAAGACACCCATGCTAATCTAAAAATGGAGCTGTCCTGGGTGTGACACTAAAATGCATTCTGTGGTGAGGCTCCAATTTTGAAGCTTTGTAGAGTGTGGAGTCACTCCTTCATTACAATTTCTCCCAGGTCCACATTGATCCAAAGTGTCAGTATCTGTTTAGATTCCATCTATGGGTCAAGATAGATCTGTTTGAAAAGAATACTTGAAGCCATACAATTGTGTGCAATTTTTTTGTATTAAGAATAGTTAATTGAAGCAAAGGATTATCATTAGTTATTTGAAATCATATAATTGTATACAGATTATTAGTATTATATAGGAATACATGAAACTGTATAACTGTGTGCAAATGAATGATTATTATTAACCTGGAATAAGTGCTTGAAAAAAAAAGACTGAATTTGGCCAGGATTGACATGCAATAAAACCTACCAAACAACCAGGCAACCATTTTTTAAGTACTTCTATTCTCCAAATTTCTGTTATATTATTATGTACTTGTAATATACATGCTGTATTCAGATTATTTAAAATCTTGCTTATGTTATTTTTTCAGATTGCTATGATTGTAAGTGTTCCTAGATACCCAGCAAAATCGGCTATTCCTACTTACAGTTCAATGGAACTTGGCAGTTCAGCTTGGAAAGAATATGTGATGGCTGATATAGTACAGGGTAATTACATTCTCTACATGCTCTAACTGAAATATTGTTTAGTGCTCTTAATTATTGGTCTCTCTTGTACACTTTAATTTTCATTGAAATTCTCTGGATTTAATCTTCCTATAGTACTGCATAAGTTTAGGTTGGCATTCCAGTTGAAGCAAACCAGAAATCTGTTCTTCATGAACACAGTTGTGCAGCTCCTACATTCATCTTTAGGTGGGTTAGTTTTGGGTGATACCATTTATTAAATGGGTAGCAAGTATACTGTAACACGATCCTTGTCAAGGCAACGGTTAATGTAACAAGAACTTTTCGACACTTCACCAGTGATGTAACGCAGTAACCTAACCACATTGGACTGCTGTCCTTCACAATTTCGGCCATAATTCTGTAGAGTCCAGTGTTAATTCTCTGGGGATCCTCTCAAAAGCCCACGTGATTGATCCTGTAGAGTGGTTCAAAGATTATCTGCAGGTCCACCTGCAGGCTCATCGGGCTGGAATCATGTTAGCATCAGAAAAAAATAACCAAACCAATCTGATTTTATGAAAGGGTTTTTTTTATGTAGATAATGACACCAACAATACATGAAATAAACACAGTTCCTAAAAAAAGTAATTAGATTGAAATGTTTCTTATATACAAACAGTATCTTGAGTGTTGGTTATTCGAGAGAGGTGGTTTTTGTCTTAACCTTTTTCGGTTTAGCACCTTGTTTAGTGATTTTCACTTATTGGGCTTTGTCAACAACACATGCGCACACAGAATGCCTGATTCAATCTCCGACGGGTTTTCTCAATGGATGACTTCACCTCCGCCCAAAGATGATTTCCTCACGCTAGAGCTCGGCTGTCACTTACACATCAACAATCATGGTACGGACCGGAAATAATCATCCTGGCTGTCACAGCAAAAAAAACTCTCCTATCAGCTCAAGGCAAGGCTTGTTTATTGAGAATATTCTCGCCTCCTGCTAATCATGTGATGCCATGCATAATCAATTCATTCATCCTCTAGTGCATGTGCCACCTTCTGACATCACCCAAAGTACAATTTCATGTGATTTTCTTGCGTCATAAACATCTATTATTAAGAATAGCATTTATTTTTAGAAATTATGGGTTTTTTTTCTGTCATCAATATGGATTATATTTCCAACTTTACAAGTAAAACTCTTTAGAACAATCATTATCCACTAACAAGGAAAGATTAACCTTTTTACTGATAATTTCACATGATATTCTTATTTTTTTATATACCAAAATCCTCACAGCCTATCAACCTCTTGGTTTTTTTTTATGAAGACACACCTTTTTTCACTTGCCGTTTTCTATTTTATGGCATATCTATTATTATTATTACTATTTCTGGGCAAACTTGCCCCTACCACGTCTCTCCCTTAATCATTTTGTCTAATTCTTGTATTTGACAACAATACTTCAAAAGGTAATTCTACTTGTGCAATTTATATAATATATCTTCCACATGCAGATATTCCTTAAAAAGAATTGTACAATCCAATTAAATCGACTCACGCATTACAGTCTCTTTCAGTTCTTTCTCTCTCTTTTTTTTTTCTTTTTTCCAGTTCAACAATAATCACAATTATAAATTTTTTTTTCATGTTCAGTTCAACAATAATCACAATTTTATACATACATACATATATATATATATATATATATATATTTAAAAAAATTTTTTTTTTTTTTCTCATGTTCAGTTGTGTAGTTTTCAAAACTGCAGTATTTAATCAGTCATTGTACTGATTTACTTCTTATCTTTTCTGCCCGCCCTAGCTTTAATAGCTTGATGATGTCTGTAGTCAATTTGGGGTTTTCCTCTACAGTGATCGACTTGCCTTGTAATTCCATGGCAGGATTAATCACATTCACATTGGATATGCTTTTACAAAGCTTGCTTAATGGAATCCCTCTTTCGCTCGAGTACTTACCCGCCAGTTCATCTTGTCCACGTGACAACTTCACTCATCTCTTCAGCCACTACCAAATTACCACGATTATTAGTATGACGAATAAAAATCCAGCCCGCCTATCCTCTTCCCAACTTGGACTAGTTCTTCACACTAGGTCTAGTTTAGACTTTAACTCTTCCAAGTTAATTTTATCAAGGGGCTTCAATAAGTCTGGCATTTTCTCTAAAGAAACCTTGAGAAATCCCTTTACTATGGGTTCCGACAATTCTGTCCATTTACTCATATTGGTTGACGCTGATTTCAAAAAGGATTCTTTTGCTTCAAATTTTTCTTCAGCCTGCTAATAGGAAGGAAGTGTTAGCAAGGGTCCATGAGCTTCACAACCCATTGGTAGCTCTACAATGATCAATGGTGGTTTAGGAGGTGCCCGTGGTGTAGTCATCATCGTCGTAGGAAATGGACACGGCGACACAAGTTCAAATCCTGGACGAGACTGATTGCATTTCACATAGCACTAATACCCTTGGGAAAGGTATGAATCCAATTATTCTCCCTCCAGCTCTGGGTAAATAGTAGGACAGACTGGGTTCTTCAGCCTTGGTGAGGCAACTAGTCTAGGAGAAGGAAAACTCTGAATTCAAACCTGTTAAACTCCGCTTAAAAATTGACCTTGTGTCATATCCTGCCCGAGCGGAGGGGTTGGTAAATATTATCAATGGTGGTTTCACCCTTATAGTCCTAGTGGGGTTTTTTTCACAGATAATTTAGATAATTTTAGTTCTCTTTGGGTTGCTACTGCCAAAATCCCATCTAATACACTAATGGCTGTAGGTAATATGACATTGGGTAATACTTCTATCTGACACTTCTTAATTCCTTTCTTACTTTTCTTGAATAATTCAAGTACACACAGATCATGGCTGTCAGTCACATAGACTGAACTTGCAGATACACAGGTGCCTAAAGCATCCACCTTGCATTTATTTGCTTCTTCATTTGTTACCCATATAAATTTTGTTCTGGTCAAATTTAAGGCTAAAAATTCTGCTTCCACCTTATATCTAGTTACAGCTTCAAATTTTTGATTGGGTTTAGGATATGGCATAGGCAGATTTATTACTTGATATATCTCAAAGGTATTAGTCTTATTTAATTGAGGTACCAACAATTTCTTATTCTCCAACAATACCAACAACAGTACCAACAATTTCTTATTCTCCAACAAGGTGATACATCCCAGGGTACTATAATACCTTCATAATTGCTCAGTGGGGTCTGCAGGTAACCTATGGCGATGAGGTAAACTAACCTGTATTTCTATCAAGACTTCTCTTAATCAGGTGGGAGTTGTATACTTGGTGACAAGTGTCCCATAGATAACATATCCAACTGAGCTTTCACATGCTCTAGTAATAAGGTTAAGGATTTGACTGGTCTGTTGGACCTTACTTGTTATCGACAGCAGCTGAAAATATCATTGGTTTTCATTACATTGAACACCTCTCCTCTAAAACTCTGCAATTGAGAGATTAGCCTCTATTCTCAGTTATTCCAACCTGGTAACATTAAGAACAGATATACTCTCTCTAACTACGTTAGCCATCACTTGGTTCTTTTCCATACTTACTAATTTTTCTCTAATCGCTCTTGCATCGTCTTCTGACGCTGTTCCAAATAACACGCTGATTGCCTTCCCTATAATGGGCAGTATGGCACATTTTCTTCTAGTCTGCAATAACTCTACCTCCTTTAGGTATAAACTCATATCCTTCCATTGTCTATCAAGTATCTTGTATTCTTGCGCCAAAGGATCCATTATACAGCAGTAATCTTTCTTCCACCAATAATCCCGGGCTACCTGTGTTCTAACCTTATCAAGCTTCCCTATTTTGGTTTCTAAGTGAGCTAGCAACTCCTTGTAAGACTGTAAGTCTATTACTAGGGTTATTAACCATTTCAGTCTCGTCATAGTTACCTCATTGATCTTTTTAAATATTGTATTCTCACTATATTCCCAGGCACTTACTGTCAAAATGAAATCAGCACCATCAGTGATCCTCCCTTGTCCATATCTAAGATTTACACCTGCTGCTGTTTTTGTTGGCTCTTAAAAAAAATTTTTTCAGTCCTTTTTCTTTTAGTTGTACTTACAATGGTTCTTTTAGTTGTACTTACAATGGTTCTCTCCTTTCCTCTTAATGTTCTTTTGGTATTTCCTGGGTCTATCTTGAGTATTTTGTGGGTAATTCCTAGGTCTATCCTGGTGTTTCATGGGTATTTCCTGGGTCTATCCTGAGTATTTTGTAGGTATTTCCTTCGTATATCCTGGTTACTATGGCACTATTAACTCCTGTCATAGCAACAGTTAATGTAACACAATCCTTGTCACCAGCATCAATAATGTAACAACAACACTTCACCAGCATCCTTCACAATTTTGGCTGTGATTCTGTAGGATCCAGTGTTACAGGTTTAGACCTAATTCTCTGTGATCCTCTTTGGGGATATTTTTCTTGTGTCAGGATCTAGGTGGTAAAGGAATTGTCCCATATCTTCTGCCCAAGCACATTCGACCATACCTTTGGTTGTCATCATGGGTAATGTAGTTTTGAGTTGGCAGTTTGAGTTTTTATTGTTTTAATTAATTGTAGCATTTTATTTTGACAACTGTCAGTTGGAACATTTTCAGCATTTTGTTTTAAAATATTCGGTTAGAAAAAAAAAGATTTACTTAAAGAGTTAGTGATTATAGTTATTAAAAATATTTAATGTGTTGGTGTCTGTGTTAAATACTATTTTATTTATGTTTGTTTGTTCTATTTTTTATGCATATTGCTTTTATTGCAATAACCAACATTATAAAAAGACACATTAAACCTATCGAAAAAGAAAATCAAATAAAACTATCTACTACACTAGCTTTAAAAGATCAAACCTTATCGTTAAGAATAACACCAATTTCACTAAAATACACCTAAACCAAACCAATGTAGTTTATAAATTTATATGTCCATTTCAAGAGTGCCTCTCGAAAAATGAAAATAATTCTTACATTGGCTATACAACCACAACATTATCTTGTCATCTCACTTATCACCTTTCTGAAAATAGTGCCATAAAACAACATTTAATTATAAAACACAACAATACCACTAACCAATTTACATCTTCTGATGTAAGGAAGATTCTCACAAATAATACAATAATTATATATTGTTATGAAATAGCCGAGGGATTTCGGTTCATGCCTTTGAGTTTAGTTAGGCTGAGAACCTTTCGGCTCAGCATATGGGTTGGTTGGGTGTAAGATTGAAGCAGGTGTTGACGCGGGTGCGCGCGAGCGGATGGAGGTGTCACTCAGATGTCATAACAGTCCAAGACGATACTGGGTGACAAGGTGCGGGTGATGTCACACACCGGAAGCACGCGGAAGTTTGTGTGAGAATTTGAAGAAAATGAGAGTCGGGTTTTGGACGCCGAACGAGAAGGATCGATTTTGGAGCTCGCAGGCGCGAGGTGAACGTGCGCCCGATGGGGGCCGCTCAAGTTGGGGGCCAAATGAATAAGACAGCATAGAAGATTGTGTCTCTACTCCTTACGTCGAAACCTTTAAGTTAATAAAAAGGTTTCGTACCTGAACAAGAAGTCGTTACGTGTTTTTGAGATTCCTGTTCTTTATATATTCTATCGTTATGAACATTACATGTCTATTTCGCACATGGCCATATTCGTGTATATGGCTACGCAACAATATAAAACAATAATAATAATAAACGATCACAAATCCTTGAAGTAATATGCATAAAAATTATAAAAAAAAACAAATAAAATAGCATTTAACACAGGCACCAATATATTAGCTATTTTTAATAATTAAAATCACTAACTCTATTGGTAAACCTTTTTTTTTTCCAAACCAAACATTTTAAAACAAAACACTGAAAACGTTCTAACCGACAACTTCAAAATAAAACGCTACAATTAATTAAAACAATAAAAGCTCAAACTGCCAACTCAAAACTACACTACCTATGATGACAACCAAAGGTATGGTCGAATGTGCTTGGGCAGATGATATGGGACAATTCCTTTACCACCTAGATCCTGACACAAGAAAAATAACAAGGAGACTTAAAAAAATAAAATTAAAAATAACAGTGTTCCATCATCTTTAACAAAACTTGCTTGAATAATAAATTGCTGCCTAAATATACATTCTTCAATATATATATATATACTCACACACCCAACTCCTTTGTACAAGCAAGGTGAATTTTTAAACAGAGATTAACAGGTTTGAATTCAGACTTTTCTTTTCCAAGACCAGTTGCCATACTAAGGTTAAAGAGCCCAGTCTGCTTTACTATTTTTCATAACTGGAGGGAGAATAGTTGGATTCATACCTTTATCAAGGGTATTAGCACTATGTGAAATGAAAACAGCCTTGCCAAAAATTTGAATATGGGTCACCATATCCATTTTCTATGACAGTAAGTATTACACTATGAGCATAAACATACACACACATACATACATATATATATATATATATATATATAGAGAGAGAGAGAGAGTGGGGGGAAGTGCTCATGGTGTATGATAATTTTAGGGATATGTAGGTATAAATTCCTTTCATAGAAATCAGTGATGTAATATAATGTTTTATCATATGGATTACATTCAGACTCTTTGTCAAGTTTGAGAGTTTATTTTATTCTATTTTTTTCCCATTTTTTCAGATGCTGTGCCTCAGTATAACCACCACAAAAATGATATTGATGTTGTCCACATGGTATTAATCCACAGAGATTCTTCATCATCCATCATAGATGGTCAAAACTTTTTAAACTGTTCTCTTCATGCTTACCTGTTACGTTCACCATCAGAACTTAGTGGTCAAGTGATAGACATTTTGCATCTGACTCCAAGGTTGTATTTGGCTGACCAAGAACTACCTGAGCCTCTTCTACCAGATTTACCTGTGATCACTGGCAAAATGCTGCATAAAATACATGCACAACTGACCAAGACACAATTTGCTGCTCTCAAATGTGAGATTTATTATTCTCCTTGTGAGTTTCTTGCACTAGTTTTAACTGAAGTCTCCTCACGTCTTCAGAACTCTTCTAAGTATTCTAGCTGATTTTAACATTGCTGTGGTTTGAATGGTCTCAATTCTTCTTTTCCTTGTAGTATTAATAATACTAATACTATTACTACTACTAATAATAATCATGAAACCCTCCTGTATGATATTCAACTGCATCCTATGACAAAGCTTCAGTTCTGAAACTGTGGGGAATTTTTGTTATCATTACTCCTAGGTCTGTTCTCACTTGGAGTGGTATAACTCATTTTGAGATAATTTAAAAAATGATTTTAAACTACATTTGCTCTTAAAACACTGATATTGCTGCTAAATGTGATATGTTTACCTGTTTAAAATGATTAATAGGATTAATTACTTTGAAAAACAAAAACTAATTTTGGCATGCTGTAAAACCAACCAAGCTATCAACTAATAACTAATTCTTCCTTCATCATAATTTAAACTGGATATTCTTACAAACATAAACTGTCAGTAAATAACCATGTAATATCTTTTCTCTTTCTGCTGAAAATTGTCCTTAGAAATTTATATTATAATAATCTCAGCAAAAATGTGGTAAGATGTTTGACACAATACTGTTAAAATGCTCTGGAATAAAGGTAGTTGTGTCCCTGTGGTATAGTGGCTAATGTGACATTATAGAAAGCAAGTTCAAACTCTATTACATTTACTTTCAGACCTTTGGGAAAGGTGTGAAATTCCTTATCCCACCTCCCCTGCCAGCTATGGGTTAAATAGTACTACTGCTATTTTTCTATAAGGATGGCTTTGGCATTGAATAACCCACAAGGGTTGATATGCCATTAAAAATGAAATCAAACCCTTATAGAATAAAGCAATTTCTATTTCACTTTGCAACTTACCATCTAACCAAAAAAGATTACACCAGGTGTAGATCTTTTTCAATTTGAAATTTCAGTTTCAGCAGTTAAGAACCAAGTCTTCTTAGAGATTTTGAAGTTTGCAACATAAATAGTTTAAAGTGTTAGTGTGTAATTACACTAAATAATATGATTAAATAATCTTGTAATTAAAATTTGAAAGGAAAATCATATCAACATTGAAAGAGAAACTGAAATGAAAATATTACAAATTGCTTCATAGAATAATGGCATCATTGTTTTCTTTATTTTTTCCTTATTTATCATGATTATTATCTGCTTTGAATTGAAATGACAGGACAAAATATAGAATATATTGTTGAATACGTACACTTACTCCCTCAAGGTAAATTTTAAAACTTAACAAGCAAAACAGTTAACTTCTGAAGTGAACCAAAATGTTTCAGTGTGAGTATTTCATAAGAGTTCTGTTCACTAGTTTTAGCAACTTTTTTTCTTTTTAAATCTTGATATTTGCTATTCCAATTCAGGGTTTGTTTGTTTTTTTTCATGACTATAATATATATTTTATTAATAGGAAATGACTTGCTATTGAGTTTGATGGCCACCAATATTCTTATATTTCCAATACTACTTTAGTAGTATTGGAAATATAAGAATATAAATGCATTCTAGAAACCTGGTTGGGTTTTGTGATTTTAAGATTCTTTTTAGAACATCAATAATAATAATGATGATGGTGCATTATCTCAATCAGTCAAAATGACTAATAAAGTGATTTTTGGTGGATACTGTCTATTCATATAGAAAACCTATAAATCTGTATTAATTATTTGTCATCTATATTAATAATTGTAAAGATTTTGTTTGTCAACCCTCTGTAGATGGTCAAATGTTTTGATGTATAGCTAACAAATTTTTTATGCATATTTACTGGACCCAGAAGATAACTTTAAAGGAGGAAGAATTTCAGAGGAGGAGAACCTCTCATTAGGACAGGTTTTTATAACAATAAACAATAAGCCATTTTGCCATCAGATGTAGTAATCAGAGATTTGAAATAATTATATAGCTATATTGCTTTGTTAGGACAAGCAATTTGGATAAAAAGCAAAAATGTTCAAATTGATAAGTCTCTTAAGTGTCACTTGAATTTAAAAAATTGTTTTACTGTCATTATAACGATTTGGGGCCTGGAGTGTAGTGCTTGCTAGTGCCCTATCTGGGTCAAATCTGTTTCATCATTATTAGTATTTGATATGAATACTTGAAACCATAACTGCAAATTATTTGTATCAAATTTTCACATGAAATAGTCCATAAAAATTTGATATACCATTAAACAATCCTAATCAAAACATAACTTATTGCAATTAAAGTCTTGATTTTTTACCTTGTGTAGGCAAGTACATTAGCTACTTAGTTATATCAAACTTGTAAAAACTTTGTCAATCTCAATCATTGATTACTCTGGTTTTTGTAGCAGAACTTAAGAATGGTGTAGTGAAAATTGGGATGAAAATAGCCACTCACCTCAGCGCATATGCTCCGTGTGCAAGATTTATTTTCTTGACTGGAAAAAACATGGCTGCCCCCAGCGAGCTTATATCGCAAATAGTCATGTATCTTCATGCCGGCAGTTACATAAAACCACGGAGAGTGAAGACACGCATGCAAATGAGAGCAAGCAGAAAAGGACATAAAAAAATGAATGTCGGTCACTCAGAGTTTTTTTCTTTGGACAAGAATTGGTTAGAGAATAAGCGGTAGCCAGTTTAAATAGACAAGGAGAAGAGAGTTGTTGAATACACAAAGAGGGTTTTGGGTCAGTTATTGTGGGGTTTTTTTTTTTTCGTTGTTGTTGAGAGACATAACAACTCTACCAAGCACAAATAGTTTTCTACAAAGATTTATATTACTAGTGATTGAATTTCTCAAAAGACATCCATTTGATATTGATATAGCAGAACTTTGCCTTACCCTTTTACTGTTATAAGGACAGTTTGTGCTTGAGGAAATCAGGTCTGTCCAGTTATTTATGGCTTTGAAAGGAAAAATGGCTAAAAATTTGGAGATTTTCATATTCATTGATATAACATTAGGAAACATAAATGTTGGAAAAGGCAATATTGGAGTATATAATTTGTGGTTTAAGGATTGACTAAGAAGTTACTACCTCATGACTTAGTAGGCTAATATTGCAATTCTTTTATTTCCATTACAATATCTGAAATAAAAGGTACTCCTGAATTATAATGATATCAATATTGTAGAGTCAGCCTTTAGATGTGTACATAAAGTAAGCCTTCAGCAGAAGTTTTTAACTGAAAGACACAAAAAGGCTATTCAAAAAGTGAAGTTTGGAGTCTATAATTTCTATCAGTTATAGCATGAAAATGCAATGCAGCTAACAGGCTGCTTAAGAAACTCTTTATTTATCACAATTAACATGTGACAATAAATGATTGGGAGTAAGTGAAGCCTAATGTAAATTGAAAAATTGATTTTCAGGAAAATATTGGTTATAAAAAAATAAATAGTCGACAGGCATGTTTGAGACAGTTTTAAAGTGAAGTGTTGTAAAAAATGAAAATAACTCTTCAGACACTCTAATGAAGAGTTTCCTAAACATTTTTCACAAATATCTATCCAAAACACTTGGATGCCTTCTACCGACTCCAAATTATACTCTTGTGTAAGTCATTTCCCCTCATAACACCCTATATCCCCTACCATGGCATTATAAAGACTATTAAGAAACATTGCCATAGCTTCATTATTTTATTACGCCACCTTCACTGATGATATAAATAGGCCACTGAATATCTGATAATGGCTGTCAGTATCTTGCCCAATTGGCTGGGGCTGTAGAATACACCTACCGCATCTCTGCAGAGGGGTAAGACCCTCCCCACAAGAGTGTCCTGATAATGACATGAAACAATCCTTAATGCTGGAGCTTTGGGGAATGTGAAGTAGCCCTTCATTTGCCATCGCTCCCAGGTCCACTCTAGCCCGGAGTGCTAGCACCTGATAGGGTCCTATCTATGGGTCAAGTAGAACTAAACTGTGTACTGATGCAAAACTGAATTACTTGAAATAGAATTTTTTTTACATTTAAACTGCATACTTATGCTAAACAGAATTGTTTGAAATAGAACTGTTTTGACATTTAACTGTATGTGGACAAAAACTATATTGATACTAAACTGATTTGTTTGAATTAGAACTGATTATTTGTATAAAAATGGATTTGGTGTTAAATGACTTACAAAGGTTGATATGCCATAAATCTCAAACAACTAACCAACCATCAATATCAAATTTCTTTCAAGAAGAAGCTCTACATTTGTCAAAAGTCCAGTCGAATACCCACATTGTGTCTGATCTCAAACGACCAGAAATCTGCTGCAAAAGTTGATACACCACGGCTAATGATGTGTTGATTGTTATGAGACAATAACTCTTTCCAACTTCAATAAAACAGGAAAGAAAACAAAAAACTTCAATATAACAGGAAAGAAAACAAAAATACAGATGTTAATCTTACTAGCAGTTGTGAGAGCAATGGACGTCTATTTTGGGTTTTGGTTGAAACACAATCATGGCTTCAAAAAATATATCTCAGGCAATTCTTAGCATTTTTCAATTCTAATTCAATGAAAGTGATGATTTTTTTCTCAGTTCTTCGGTGGACTTGGCTGAGGTCAGCTTGTCTGTTTGGTGCTCGTTTGTTCTACCTTTCCCCTGTTCTGACTCTTATCTCTTATAGCCCCAAAATCCCTAGTTTAAATCATATTTCAGGTGGAACCGGATAGGGTCTGGTTGGCATGGAAATATTAATGTGACGTTGCATAAATATTTATCTCAGGACGAGAGTTTATTTTATGTGCATATGACATCAGGGGCAGTCTGGCACTTGACCCTCCACAAAATAAGTCCTAATCAAGACTCCTATTTCGGGCATATGGTAACTGGCAAATAATGTGGGGGTTAATTTGGGGCCAGACTGATTTCCGCCGCCGGCAAGGGGGTTTCCAGTTCCACTTTCACATATCCCACCAAGCCCTTTGTTTTCCTACCCCCTCGGATAACGGAAAGCATGGACTTCTAGGTTAAAACAAAATATCATTCACTGTAGTCAAATTTCCAAAATTCCCTTATAACGTTTTAAGGTAAATAAGACATTTAGCGAGAATTAATGAAAGCGACACGAAGCTGAAAAAGATATGTACAAAAGAAGGCGACTTGATAGATAAATAACATAACCAATAGATTTCAACAAAAGGGAGCATTTAGATGTAACAAAGCTTTAATAAGCGACAACCAAACAAGGAATTATAAGATTTAGAAAAAAAAACAGTTTCTTTTTCTTTTCTCCTTTCCTTTTTAACTATCGGCCAGCAGGCAGAGTCAAACACAAGTGTCTCTCTCAACAGTTCTTTTCTTCTTTCTCCTTTTTTTTCTCTTTCTTTCTTTTTTTTTCTTTTTTCTTTTACTTGAGAAAGTATCTAAGTCCACTCACTAACTTACAGTTTATGAAACAGAATCCTTTCTGTTTCTCTCTTTCTTTTTCTGAGTACATATAATTTCAATATTTGGGAAGGTTAGGAGGAAAAACAGTTTAAGTTGTACTTTGCGAAGGCTAGTTCTCAGGTTCCTTTCTTTTACGGGCAAGTGGCATTCTCTAGAATCTGGCTGAAGGCGCCTTTCTGCTAGCTTCTGTCCAAAGATTCTGTTCTACTCTTTCCCGGAGCTTGGCTAACTTGGCGTCCATCTCTTGCCAATGTCTGTCCTGAACTAAAGATTCTTTTTGCGGGCAAGGGAACCCTGAGTTTTGGGCTCTAAATCAGCACATCTTTTCACACCGACTTCTGTCCTAAAACTAAAGAGTCTTTTCCAAATTTCCTCTGATGAAAAGGTATTATTTTGACGCTAAAGGATCTGGCCAACCATTTGTCCTTTTCTTCTTCTTCCTCTATTTCCTCTGGTCGTACTACTACAATGACCTACATTCCCTTCTCTGTCCAACCGATTATAGGTCATGGAGTGCTGGTAGCTTTTGACCTTCATTCTGACTGCTTTAGTGGTCAGTCCTTAGGGCTTGTTAGTTCAAACACAGAAGGGTAGAGGAAATTGATCTTACTTTTCCTCTCTCGGTGGCATACCATGTCACATTAACTATTCCTTTCTTTTGACTGGGATTTTCCGATTTTGGGCAATGGTCGTGGCAGTAAGAGGACTAACCCACCCATCGTCTTCAACTTTACTTCTTTGGCATCTCTGACTTCCACTCAAAGCTGGCATCTCCTATTCTCATTTCTACCTTCCTAGAATCAAGCTGTTACTATTCTCTTTTGGGTGTTATCTGATCCAGCTAAGTAACTCCTTTCCTTGAGAGCACATAAGAAACTTTCCATTAAAGAGTTTCAACTAAAGGTCTTTATTGACTTTTATCTTTACTTTTCTACGTGAACTCCATTTATGGGAAAAATCACTTCCTTTGAAATAATTATTATCAGATATGCTTGCATAGATTTATTTTATGGATAACTTCAATTTCTCCACAAAGAGGATAAGATACCTCTTCGACCAACTCATAAAATTTCACCCCAAGTGTTTTCATATGTCCCAGGGTTGTTTGCTGACCAAATCAAGTCTATATATATACTTGAGAGTCAGACATTGTGTCACTGGTGGCTTTAAAAAAATTCTCCAAAACAAGCAAATCTTGCTTTTTCTGTCAGCTGATAATAGTGTCATAATTTGTTGATGGATCAGTTTCAGTTTGCTTGTTTCAAAGATAATGGTTGCCACAAAACTATTCTTAAATCTTGTATATCCAAGACCTGAAAACTGCTTATCTCACACTGTCAGATAGTGAACAAAGCTTCAGTTTAATCAAATTTGACAGCATTGTGTGTTGATCTTCCTTTATCAATACTTCTTTGAAGATGATTAGTACAAATTTGCTCACCACTCTTTCAAGCTTTTAAACACTGCCTCTAATGTGGCTGGAATGACCCACCTGTGATAGTTCTTAAAGGTTAACAAATTTTTTAAGCAAACACTTGCTTCAGTTAAAATAATCTTTATTTTTGTTTGAAAGTAGAGGCTTTCTTTACTACTTTACTTGATGAATTTATGATAACTAGTGCCTTTGATTTAACTCTGTCATGTCAGAGAGGTTGTATATCAGGATATTGTAAGTAAAACAGTTTTGAAGCTGAGAAACTGTTGACTTTTATTCCCACTGTATTCTTGTCTTTTCAGATTATTGTAAATACAATTCACCTCTAAAATCAATAAGTGCTGAGGATTTGTTCCAGTTTCTCTCAAATATCCAAGAAGAATTTGTTGAGAAACTTCGAGCCAAAATGCCAATAATATCCTGTTTGCCACCCTTTAAAAGGAAGTTTTTAACATGCAATTTTGGTGGTAAGTTTTTAAAATATTTTTTTTATATGGTAATAAAAAGAATAAACGAATATAACAATGATCTACTTTTTTAAAATTATTTTTATATTCTGATGAAGTGTTGTCAACTTATTATTTTTTACTAGTATTTCTAGTAAGAATTTATAATAATTATTGGCAATGATTTCATTTTATTTTTTAGATATTCAAAAAATTAAGATGAAAGAAAATAAGACTCAAAATTGATGATAATAGTTAAAAGAATAAAAAATTAAGATGAAATTACTTGACAAGATTAATACAATTTGAACCAGAAAACAAAGAAAATGACTTTCAGTCAAATGATGATGTTAACA
Source organism: Sepioteuthis lessoniana (assembly GCA_963585895.1). Taxonomy (NCBI): domain Eukaryota; kingdom Metazoa; phylum Mollusca; class Cephalopoda; order Myopsida; family Loliginidae; genus Sepioteuthis; species Sepioteuthis lessoniana. Next base: position 37,342,883 of record OY757932.1, read on the forward strand.
GATTACAGCTATACCCTATTTGTGGAAGAAATACAGGAGTTCAAATGAGTATCAAGAAAGAATCAATGGGCAAAATAGAAATCATGGTTGTAAAGTGTGGTGGGTGAGATTGAACTTGAAAATAAACGAGTAAGATCAAGTAAAAGTTGGCATAACAGAAATTTGACTCTTCAACATGTCTGTTAGTTCTGCTCTTAACTTTTTATGCACTCTTTATCAGGAAAACATTATCACTTTCCACAGAATATGATGGAATTGAAAAAACTGAGAAAAGGATGTTTTGGTTAAAAGATAATTACAAGTGGTTGTGGGAAGTCTAAAGTGGGATTGATGTCAGAATGCATGTTTTCTCTTGGCTAAAAAGACAAGGGGGAAAAAATTGTTTTATAAAAAGAAAAATGAGATGCACTAGCATAGGTCAGGATAATCTATGATATTTTATATCAAAATCTTTTAGGCCAGAGAAAAATAGAAAAGTTGAATCCTCCTTGTTTAGCTAAAAATATGATTGATTAATTTTATAAATTGAGAACAAGAAATGGTCCTTAATTGAAGAACAGAGACAGACTACAGATGAGACAGACCAGAGTGGAGTTGAGTTGACACCAGACACTTTAGAAATGCAAGCAACTGCTAGCTGGCCTTCATGTAGACTCTTGGAAAATACAAAGACTACTAACTGGGTCTTTCACTTATGAACTATTAGATTTTGAGGAAAGTGACTCTTTTGTTGCCAAGAAATTCAGTTCCAAACTACAATCAACCCATGTAAGAAATGTATCTTTGTTTATATAAACATGTAAATTTTCAAAGTATTATCTGCAAACTACTCATTTACAAATCATTATATATATAAACAGGATTTGGCATTAAATAACCTACAAGGGTTGATATGCCATACAAGAGTGTAGAAAGTATGGACATTGAAACTGACAGCATAGTGTCACGTGATATCCCGCAGAGACGATAGAGGTAAGATTAATACTATCCTCCCGTTGGAATGAACAGTGGAAACCCGTCAAAAAAGTGACCGTTAAGAGAGAATGTGGTTCACAGAGGGGATATCAACAGGTGTTGGTACTTAGTAACCTCAGGTCGCTGGACACCGAAAGGGGAGGGAGAGAGAAGCCAAATGATTGGCTGGGACCCCAAAACGGAAGTGGGGCTCCCTTCCCCCTCCCGCGTCAGCGGAAATAGATAGTAAGAAAGTTAGTTTTTGAGCAGGGCTCGTGGCAGACAGACCCATGGCCATTTACTCCGGGTTGAAGACAAAAGAATATCTGAGACACGAGGGACCCCAGGTTCTTCAAGCCAGTGTAAAAAAAAATAGAATAAAGTCTATTAGCTCGTGAAAGAAGAAAGATTCTCCAGTGGAACCCCGTCGAAAAATAAGATAAGTAACTTTGGGGCCATTTCTCCTTTATACCCAAACTTTATATACCACTCTCTCTCTCTCTCTCAATTTGAAGAAAAACAAAAGTCAAGAAAAGACATTTATATTCGTGGACTGTCCAATTATTATATGTTTTGACACTTTGAAAGTGTATATAACTGTAGTAAAGGAATCATATATTTTTATGCTACCACGTGGTCTATGTTGTTACTTCATGCTTCCTTTTCAGCTTCTATTCGCCTTATGTTATCTTGCTTAGAATTGTCCTATTAATTCCTTAACAATATCACATGGGAAACCGGAGTTGCCGACTACTGCAATATAATATTATTACGACTAAAACCTATAGGTCCATATTCTTCCATTATCTTGGGGAAGGAAGTGAAAGCGGCCTGGTGGGTGTGTGGATAGTGTGAAATTTGGAACCCCTTGCCAGCGGCGGTCAGTCTGGCCCTAAATTAGTCCCTCACATAATATGCCAGTTCTTATATGCCTGAGAGAAAAAGTCTGAACGAGGACTTATTATATAGGGGATCAAGTGCCAACCTGCCCTGTCTTCACATGTGCGAAAATAAAGTCCCGTTTTGGGATTTTAGTCAATTTCGCGTCCATACGCTTTTAAATGGTGTCTCATCCGGAGATATTCTAATCTTTTATTCCCGACCTCGTACGCTTTTGAATGGGGGCTCACGTCCGGGAATAGATGTTATTATAAATATTAATAATATTTATTGCTTGTAGTCGTATGACAATTCCTGCCGTCTAAATCTACCCTGGGAGACCGTGAAAGAAAAAAAAGGAATATTGTCGAAACAGTCAAATTACTCGTTGATATAACTGTTTGGAAAAAAAAAAAAAAAAAAAATACAAGCCCAAATGGAGCTAGAGAGAAATAAGATGGAACTGGAGAAAGCAAAAATTCAGCAAGAAACGAGGCTGCGAGAAGTCGACTTGGCAATAAGAGGACGCGAAGGAAGCCATGACAGTTTCGAAGTAACGAAGCAAGCGAGGCTAGTCCCAAAATTTGAAGAAGCCAACGTAGACGGATACTTCGCACATTTTGAGCGAACGGCACTAAATCTTGGGTGGCCAAGGGAATATTGGTCAATGCTACTCCAAACTGTGCTAACAGGAAAAGCACAGAGAGCATATGCAACTCTGCCTACAGAAAATTGCGCCGACTATGATTTGGTGAAAGCAGCGGTTCTTAAAAGCTTCGAGTTGGTTCCAGAAGCTTATAGACAGAAATTCAGAACACAGAGAAAAACAGAAAACCAGTCTTATGAGGAATTTCTGCGAGAAAAGGAGAACGCGCTGGATAAGTGGTGTGACGCTAAGAGGATAGACGGAGACGCTGAGAAACTCCGGCAGCTAATATTAGCTGAAGAATTCTTAAACTGTGTGCCAGAAGAAGTCAGGGTTCACCTAAGTGAAAGGAAAACTGACGTGACTTATGAAATGCCGCACTAGCAGACGAGTACGTCCTCACACACCGAAAAATGAAGGAAAAACCGTACACGGGAAGTAGAGTGAAATTCAAAGCAGAGTTAGGCCCTGAAGGAAGACCTAAGGAAGAAAATAGAAGGACCTTCCAAAGTAGCAGCAGAACAGTGGTCTGCTACAAATGTGGAAAGGTTGGGCACATAGCCATAAGGTGTCAGCTTGGAAAAGGTCCTGAAAGAAACCGAACCCAGCCGAGAAAACCACAGGGAGCTGTCACGACTGCTAGTGTAGACAAGTCTTATCAACCTTGGACGAAAAAAGGGATGATAAGAGGCCCACATGGAGGACCAGTGGAAGTATCAATTTTACGAGATACAGGAGCATCTCAGTCGTTACTTCTACGAAATAAATTACCTAAAGGGGTAATAGAAGCAACACGTGAGACTCTGATGATAGAGGGTATTGGCGGAAAGAGGGTAAAAATACCGCTATGTAAAATAACCCTAAAGTCCCTGTGGAAAAATGGACCAATTCAAGTTGGTGTGGTAGAGAAGCTACCCATTAAAGGAATTTCCCTCATACTGGGAAATGAAGTAAAAACAAAAAAGTGTCACCTGTGCAAGATGGCGAAAATAAGCGCCATAAATGAAGAAAGAAAGATGGTGAGAATGAACGCCAAACATGGAAAGAAGATGGCGAAGATGAACACCAAAAATGGAGAAAGCAAGTTGGCGAAAATGAGCGCCAAAAATAAAGAAAGAAAGATGGCGAGAATGAACGCCAAACATGAAGACAACATGGCGGCAGAGCCATGTGCGAGATATAAACGACACAGTCGCTCGCAGAGTGAGAAAGTGGAAAGAAAAGAAGTGAAGCTTCCATACCTCAATGAACAGAACAATAAAAGGACCAGTCGTCAGAGAAAGGATGAAGGTCCAACGAATAATGGGGATAAATTCCCTAATACTTATCGAGAGGATAAGAGAAAAATAAGAGGACCCCCACACATAGCTAAGAAAGAATTTAAGAAGGGCGACGAAGTCCTGCTACTATCTTCAAATAAAGGACCACACTGTGGTGGACGATATATAGGTCCATACGTAATATCACGGAGAATAGACAAGAGGACATATAGGATTGATACCCACGAGGGAAAGAAGCAGACACAAGTGTGTCATGCAAACAAATTAAAGAGATATGTCCGTCAAGAAGGCCCACCTCGAAAAATTAAGAACTAAGAAATGCCGAATAGATTCGAGGAAAAATTAAGCCAGTTGTCTGTTTCAGAGAGAGAGGGCTTAGAGAAATTAATAAAAAAATACCCAGGTTTATTTCTCTAACGCCCGACGAAAATGTAGTAGCGGAATATTCTTTCATAGTTGTTGAGAGAAAGAAAGAGAGAGAGAAACTAAGGGAGGGGAATTCTCGTCCCCAATGTTGAAATATGAGAGAAACGAAAAGGAGATTCGTCAACAAGTGACGAAGAGGGGAAAGAGAGAAAAGAAAAGGAAATTTTCTTCTCAAAGCTGGACAATTAAGAGTATAAAGTCGTCAAAAATGACGAAGAAGGAAAGAAAAAGGAATTTACCTCCTTATGGTTGAAACATGATAGGCCAAAAGCCGGGAGAGAAAAAGAAAGAAAGGAAGACAAGATTAAAGAAAAAGAAAAGGAGAGAGAGAGAAAGAAAGAGAAGAGGAATTGTCTTCCTCTATGGTGAAATTTAGGAAGGATGAAAAAAAGGAAGAGGATTCGTCAAAGCGTGAAGAAGAAAGGGGGATAAAAGGAAAAGTAAAGTGGAAAAAAAAAAGGGAAGGAAAAGAAAAGGAGAGAGAACAGTGAAATGAATTACCTTTTTTTTTATGCTATTCCTTTTTTTCCCTTTCTTCTATTAAGTAGGGTGATGTCACGTGATATCCCGCAGAGACGATTGAGGTAAGATTAATACTATCCTCCCATTGGAATGAACAGTGGAAACCTGTCAAAAAAGTGACCATTAAGAGAGAATGTGGGTCACAGAGGGGATATCAACAGGTGTTGGTACTTAGTAACCTCAGGTCGCCGGACACTGGAAGGGGAGGGAGAGAGACCCCAAAACTGAAGTAGGGCTCCCTCTCTCTCTCTCTCCCCCCCTCCGTCAGCAGAAATAGATAGTAAGAAAGTTAGTTTTTGAGCAGGGCTCGTGGCAGACAGACCCATGGCCATTTACTCCGGGTTGAAGACAAAAGAATATCTGAGACACGAGGGACCCCAGGTTCTTCAAGCCAGTGTAAAAAAAAATAGAATAAAGTCTATTAGCTCGTGAAAGAAGAAAGATTCTCCAGTGGAACCCCGTCGAAAAATAAGATAAGTAACTTTGGGGCCATTTCTCCTTTATACCCAAACTTTATATACCACTCTCTCTCTCTCTCTCAATTTGAAGAAAAACAAAAGTCAAGAAAAGACATTTATATTCGTGGACTGTCCAATTATTATATGTTTTGACACTTTGAAAGTGTATATAACTGTAGTAAAGGAATCATATATTTTTATGCTACCACGTGGTCTATGTTGTTACTTCATGCTTCCTTTTCAGCTTCTATTCGCCTTATGTTATCTTGCTTAGAATTGTCCTATTAATTCCTTAACAATATCACATGGGAAACCGGAGTTGCCGACTACTGCAATATAATATTATTACGACTAAAACCTATAGGTCAATATTCTTCCATTATCTTGGGGAAGGAAGTGAAAGCGGCCTGGTGGGTGTGTGGATAGTGTGAAATTTGGAACCCCTTGCCAGCGGCGGTCAGTCTGGCCCTAAATTAGTCCCTCACATAATATGCCAGTTCTTATATGCCTGAGAGAAAAAGTCTGAATGAGGGGATCAAGTGCCAACCTGCCCCGTCTTCGCACGTGCGAAAATAATGTCCCGTTTTGGGATTTTAGTTATTTTGCGTCACAATAGTTGCAAACCTCAAATTAGTAGATGTATATTAAAGGATATAAGATACATCTATGAAACAAAACCATTTACAAAATCTATGCCTATGAAGCAAAATTTGTCTAACATTTGCCTTGGTGCTCTAACAATTTGTTTAAAAATAAAAATATTTATGTATAAACTATTTTCTTATAAATTATACATGCAAAAAAACAATATTTGACATTAAATAAGCCTCAAGGTTTGATGTGTCATTAAACAAAACCAAACCAAACAAATCATGTAAATGATAAAAACAGGATTCAGCATCAACCAACAAACCAACCAACTCAGTTGCACAAGTGTGAAAATTTGCAAAGAGTAAAACGATAAGAATAGGTAGCTCCTTAGTGTATCATTTCAAAATGTAAAACACTTTAAAAAAAAAAAAAAAGGTAAAAGATGAATCTAAAGAAAACATTTTTGTATATGTTGGTTCATTTGTTATCTCAGAATTGGTTTGAAAAAAAAAGAAACAAATGCTGTATTTACCAAGGCAGAAATGTGCAAGGAATTGAACATTGTTTCTTCTAAAACTTGGCATTGAACGCATTTATTCCAGTGAGTTTTCCATTGGTCAAAGTTCCTCTAAAACTCTCCAAATTCTACTCTTGAAGTGAATTTTCAGTTTAAGAAACAAGAAAATGTCAAATGGTTAATTTCATTTTTTTTTTCAAATCAACACCAACTTGTCTAGACATCATCACTTTATCATCAATTGTGCCCATGTCTTCATTCAAATTTTTCCATTGTCTAATAAGTAGAGTGTTTGCCAATGCTCCAGGAGACCGGGGTTCAATCGAGTCATACTGAAGACTTTAAAAATGGTACTTGATGCCACCTTGCTTAACACTCAGCATTATAAGGTAAGCATCAAAGGTAAAGTGGGGCAATCCAGGGAAGGAGTAGCGCCCTCCCCTACACCTTGGTGTAGTAGCTATTGAAAAGAGAGCCTTCGGGTCACCCTCGACTAAGGTTGCCAACTTTACTTATTGATACTTTTTAATCACACTTTCTGTGACCATGAAGTTTTTAAAAGCTCTTTTTTTATATTGATATGCACCTTTGACCAACTTATGAAGTCAGAAGCATTGAGCCCATCTGTATGAATTGTTTCTTAGGTTAAATATCTATTCAAACATTATTTGTCTCAACCAATTTTTAAAAAATCCTCTGTGAAGTAAAATTAAAATCTTTAACAAAACTTTAATTAGCTACATTGAAAATTTTATTTCTTGTCATTTGTTTTACTTTGTTTTATAGTATCAAAAATAAGACAATTGTCATTTATATTGTCATATTTTAGACTTAGGGATACTTCATTGCGTGCATACAGTAATAAAAAAAGAGTAAAAACAAACAGAAATAATAATGCCACTTCCTCAGGTCACTGGTTGATCAGAATGATAAGGAGAAATGAAGCGACATGGAGTTGATAAAAGTAAAGAATAGAACTTTATTAACATATCAACCAAAATAGGAAAGTACAAAAGAGTTCAAAAGTCTCAATTAAGAAGATGACAAATAGCATGTGAGAGAGTCTGATTGAACTATGTATAATTTGGCAAGGTATATGCTTGAATATTATAGATAATTTATTTGGTATAAAGTTGTATTTGTTAAGTACTTATCTGTTTATTTTCTTGTCTCTCCCTTCATTTGCTCCCCCCCTCTCTCTTTTCTTTTTCCTTTTTATTTTCTTTTATATAACATGTATCTATCCTCTGTAGATAAAATCTTTTCGCTTTTGCCAAATATTTTGTTTCTGTATTAAAATGCCTCCTTTATATCATAGCAAGCTGGCTGATTTTTTAATGAATCAATTAGATCTCAGCAACATTTTATAGAGGTGAATCATTTTGAGAGTTCAGTGTTAAACTGTTCCAGTTTATCAGGAATTCACTTCTCCAATTGCACTGTCATCTCAATGATACTGCTGGTTCAACTCTTGTTTTCTTCCCACCACACAATTTCAAATCACCAGATCCTTGGGTGTCTGCCCCTGATGACTGAACTTGGGTGCTGGGTGATCATTCATGGCATGATTAATACTACTCTGCTTTCAGTTTATTTGTGGATGTTAGTTTAAAATGAGAGATTCATTTTGTGCTGCTACTATGGAGGTAGGTAACATTATATAGGTTGCTATACACCTGTCACAATGTGTTAAGATAATTTTCCTTTGACTCCCTATAGAGTTTGTCTAATTTGTTCACTATTATCAATATGAAAGGAAACAATAAATGACTTTCTTTCCTGTTTTCAAATTTGATGGATTAGTAGGATTGAAATTATGTTAGAATTCTCCTAACAAGAGGCATAAAATTTAAAAAAAAAAAAGCAGCAGCTTATGAAAATGTTATGATAGACTTGAATTTTGATATTTAATAAAACATGTCTAAAAGAAAAATTGCTGTCCAAATACACTCTATTTAATATTTATATAGATGCACTATACATTGAAACTGTCAAGTTGTAACTTGTTATTGTATTAATAATGCTAATATATATCTTTTTTCTCTTCAGAACTCAACAGTCAACCATTGTCCTGGTCTGAGAGGTTATATATCAGTCAACTAGAATCTGTGAAGAAAGCTATTTGCCGTTTCCAGTCATTTGATAGTCTGTCTCTTTCTTCACCCTTTATTCCTTCAGAAGGTAGGTAAACATTATTTTTGTTTATTCTCATTAAACTTCTTTTGAAATCCACCATTTTTAATTCCTTGATATCAAAAATGAAATTAATTGAACTTTACCATGTTGTAAACAAATGAATGAAATGCTGGGATATAAAAATAAGTTTAATGAAATAGAATACCAAGATAGAGAAATAAATTTCTATTATGCTTGTTACAACACCACTTTAATTTATATATATATAACAATATAGAAAATTAAATTGACATGTTTTTCTGTAAGGATAGCTTCATCAGAAATGAAATTTTATTTTACAAAAATTATGTCTATATGTGACAAAACAAAGAAAAGCATACTGTTTATTTCCCTGTATCAGTTGTGGACTTTATGAATTTATTGATAAAATCAAAGCTGTGTTAATTTTAAATCCCCTTTATCAATGCATCTTTAATAAAAATGAACAAAATAAGTCACAGAGTAAGTGTATAGAAAGTGTACTGATCCATATCATCACTACCATAGTCATGTTTCAACAATATATCCCGAATTCTTAACAAATTAAGAGTCTAGGAATGTAGGATATTAAAAGATGTAAACAACAAAAAAATGAAACAAAATGAGTCATATAATAAAATCCAAAATTTAACTGATACATTATATCTATATTAAAAGAAGAATGCAAAAATAAGCAGCATGGTTCTCTTACAGACTTGTGTAGGCTGATTTTGCAAATAAAATTTCATTTCTGATTAAGCTATCATTAGGTCAGAATATGTCAATTTAATTTTCTGTATTGTCTTCCCTTTTTCATACCTTTGGAATTTATTCCAAACCTTACCTATTTGTGTATAAAATTAACCTTATTGATAGAAAGAATTTTAAGCTTTTTAGTATTACTGACATTTAATTTTTCTTGGAACATATCTTCAAGTCTTGTTCTATAGACTTCTCCAATCCTTTGTAATGTAAATCCAATATGTTTTATATTTTGCACTTTCCATCTACCACACTGCTTGCACATATTCAGGAAATGGTATTGCTTGATTATAAAAGTGTAAAACTATTACTTGCAATATGTGATTTTATTTTCTGTGCCTATATATTTCTGTAGTATACTCTGCCTATATATTTCTGTGGTATTCTCTGCCTATATATTTCTGTGGTATTCTCTGCCTATATATTTCTGTAGTATACTCTGCCTATATATTTCTGTGGTATTCTCTGCCTATATATTTCTGTAGTATATTCTGCCTATATATTCCTGTGGTATTCTCTGCCTATATATTTCTGTAGTATATTCTGCCTATATATTTCTGTAGTATACTCTGCCTATATATTTCTGTGGTATATTCTGCCTATATATTTCTGTGGTATTCTCTGCCTATATATTTCTGTAGTATATTCTGCCTATATATTCCTGTGGTATTCTCTGCCTATATATTTCTGTAGTATATTCTGCCTATATATTTCTGTAGTATACTCTGCCTATATATTTCTGTGGTATTCTCTGCCTATATATTTCTGTAGTATATTCTGCCTATATATTCCTGTGGTATACTCTGTCTATATCTGCCCTATCCAAGATATCAGACACTTTCTCTTTGGATAATAAACCTTTAAACACATTGTGATGTGAGCAACTCAGTTGAACCTGGTCACGGCAACCAATTAATGCAACCCTGGGTTGAACCTGACTGGTCTACGACTAGCAATATAGATGAGGAACTACTGCTGGTATCTTGTTCTTATGCTCAGTTCTGCTTGGGTTGACTGTTTCGGTGTTCTTCATGACCATCCACATCTCTGCCTATATGTTTTGATCACAGAAGTTGAGAAGGTCACTTGATGAAGTCACTGAAGTTATAAACAGGTCCATGGCCAGTAGACTGTATCTTACATAAAAAAAACCCCGAAACAGTTAACATGGGTTAGAAATGTAACAACTGTTTTTGTTTATATCATTTGTTGTAATACTGAGGTTTTAACCCTTCCTTAGTGGAATGATATTGAAATTTGCAACACAGTTGTAAATGGTCTTGTAAGTAAATAAAGTTGATGACTGTAGTCAAGGGTGACCCAAAGTCTCTCTTTTCAATAGCTACTACACCGAGGTGTTGGGGAGGGTGCTACTCCTTCCCCCATATTGCTCTACTTTACCCTTGATATGCACCTTATAATGCTGAGTGTTAAGCAAGGAGTTAATAAGTACCATTTTTTTAAGTCTTTGGTATGACACGGCCTGGGACTGAACCCTGGTTTCCCGGACCATTGGTGAACACTCTACCCACTAAGACTTTAATATTCTCAAATCAACATAGACTCCAACGGTGGTGGTAATAGACTTACAAGATGTCATAATTCCCAGCTTATTGAATCTGGTATTCAACTGGTGTGGGGTTGGCAATGGTATAGTGGCTCAATTATCTGTTCATCCTTAATGTCAATTTCCCTTTATTCCATTTGTGATGGTGCCCCCTCCACCACCACCACCACCAAACTATAATTTTTTATATTTTGGCTAAATTAACTCGTGAAATATTTCTGTTCCAGTATCTTTTAATAGCTATTTATCTTTTTACTTATAATGAAGATTATTTTTGTATGGCAGAAACTGCTCCTACAGGCATTGATGAAATCCTCAGCCATTTTTTGGAAAATGGAAAAGCTTCATGCATTTCACTGTTGTCTCCATTGCTCAGCCAGGTAGGAACAGCATCAGTTATTTCTCTGTTACACTACTTTACCACAATAGGTTGTTTATTGAGCATTTTATTAGATTTCTATTCAATAGTGTTGCTTATTTTCTCATAGTCTGTTGGGTATCAAGATGAAAAGATGTTTTAAGTACTTATAGATATTAGAGAAAGAAACTTCATCATATTTTGTAATATAATAGTGTATGATCAGATCATTATGCAAATTAAAGAGTACTTTTGTTCATTTATTTGCAATTAATCTTGTAGTAAAAATACAGGACTTATTACCTTATCAAAGGCTTTATTTACCTTACAAAGAAAACATTGAAAAGGAAAAATACTTATGGGATGTGGAACAATCCATCATTAAACAAAATGGGAAGATCAATTTTTTTTATGTATAAAGGATACTGTTACAAAACTTGTCAGTCTACCTGAATATGTCATGTGGCAACAAACAAATTTATATAAATTTTACTTCTAGAACTGGTATGATTCAATGTTGCACAGATGGGTTTGTAGGCTAATGCTATATATATATATATATATATATATATATATATATATATGTGTGTGTGTGTGTGTGATCACACTCAAAAATAGATTGCATTGCTTTAAAAAAATATTTAGTTAAATGTTTGTATGTAATTATTTGAATGAGTCACATTATTTTTTTTTCCTTTTTCTAATCTCAATTCTCTCATTGTAGGAAAGTAATAAAAATAGGACCTTAAGACATAAATTTCAAGAATCACATTAACTTTTTGGTCTTTCAAACTAATTGCTGTTTCATTTCAATGAGCTTTTTAAAGAAAAAAAGAAAAAAAATGCATACACTTAGAAGATATAGGAAAAAAATTAAAACAAATTTTATGTTCTTCTTTGCTTGCGCATAACTTTTTTTTTTTTAGCTTCAGAATGATAATTTGAGTGATTACAAAATCTTTTCTTCCTAAATATTTAGTTTTGATTTTTCACTAAGTTGAATTTAAATTTTTTCCTAAAGAAAGTTTCTTAGAGAACAGAAAGATTTTACAAGTTACAGAATTTTAATTTTCAAAATAAATTTGGTGATTGTTTCAATTTTAAATAATCTAAATTTTATAAAACAAAGGGTAAAGTTTTGGAATAAGTACCTCCACCTATGTGATTTATTGTTTAATAATCTAAAAAAATTTTGTAAAATAATCAATAACAAAAAATTTAGAGGTGGAATGCTTATTCTGAAACACTGCCAAAATTTCTTTAAAAATTGATAGTTTCTAAAAATCAGTAAAATTTTGTATCTAAAAAGAAATTTGCTGATTTAAAATGTTTTGATTTTTAAATAATTCAAATTTTATAAAACAATATTTCTTAGAGAAGAGACAGCAGAGAAATTCGCTATATAACAGACATATATGTAAATAATATTATCAATTTTGACTAATACTATACTAGTTATTATATTGGGTTGAGTCATAAATAATTTCCGTTTTTTTTAAAGTTGTAACTACATTTTCACTTTCCAATGTTTTAAATGCAACTGGAAATTACCTGATTAATGAGTGTCTTCATTGGTCATTCTTATTTCAGTAGTAAAAATGTGCACATCATAATTAAATGTATGGTCTTATATCCCTAAAACGGAAGAACTGATAGTGCATATTCAACATGTAATGTTGTGGGGTTTAACAATAGCAAAAATACAGGTAAGAAAATTTGTAAATGTATATGGCCAAGTCTGAAACTGATTTTCAAAATTTTGTTCTGGTGATATGCCATTGAGAGAACTCAGACCAAGATACTCATCAGACTTAGATGAAGATGCTTTAAGAGAATTGGTGGAGTGCAATCCTTTCTGGAATAAGTACTCGGGTGAGGTAAAAAAAATTAAAGAAGAAAAATTCTTTGTTGAAGGAGGGGGTCAAAAATCGAGTCCTACACTTACTACTTCACTTCTCCTCCTCCTTTCTGTCTCACCTAGTTGTCTGTCTGTCTCTAAAGCTTCAAGCCATGAGAGAAAACTGATTCATTCCCCCCTTATAAAACTGCTATTCATGCACATGTTGAGGGGAGTTGAAATTTACATACGACTCTCACCGACATGAGACACATGCTTTCACATAAATTCTGGTCTTGAAAGCGGGCAGATTTTTCCTTATTGGACATCTGCAAGCAAGACATGTACGGGATCGTTAAGGATCAGGAGGTAATTCATTTTGCTTTTTGCTTCATCAATAATTAGTACTTGACCTAAATCTGCCACCACTTGAAAAAGATAGGAAAAGTAAGCTAGCTGGGCATTTGTGTTCCACATAGTCTTAATGAGAATAATATGGAAGATCGTATATTCATTGTGACTTCTTTCGAGACAGAAAAATGACCTTTTCTCAAGAATATCATGAAAATTGTCTCTCATGACAATATTCAATGCAACAGACAGTTGATTGACAAGAATGAATCTCTCCATTCACAGTCTACCGCAAAGACAGATCTTCATGAAAGAAAAGTTATACTGTGTATATGGTGAGATTACCATGGTATTATTCATTTTGAATTAAACACAATGCAAATTTATACTTTCAACAGCTGCCACATGTACATTAAATTCTTCTGAAAAAACGCCCTGCACTCATCAATTGGAGAAACGTTGCACTTCTCCATGAAAACTTAAGGTCATATTCAGAAAGAATCCTGTTCTGTTCTATCCCATCCACTATACTCACCAGATCTTGCTCCAAATGATTTCCATCTTTTTTCTTCTCTACAAAATTTTTTCCAGAAGATCAGGTGAGAATGTTAGTGGAAAACTTCTTGAGCTTGAAACCAGCTGAATTTTACTTGAAAGGAATTAATAAGCTACCTGATAAATGATAAGAGGTGATTCAAACTAATGGTGAATATACTGTTGATTGAAATTAGTTTATTGTTAAATTATTTATTGATAGATTATATTTTACTGAAAGGGAAATTATTTATGATCCAGCCTAATAAATTCTGTATATAGAATGTGATCCAACATTGATCCTATTGGCTGCCAAAGGTGACTTTTAACTAAGTATTAGTTTATCTAAAATATTTATGATTTATTTTCACAGCACCATCTGCGAAATTATGTATATCCATCAGTTGAAGAGGAATTTGAAACAAGTCTACTTGAGTGGCCTCTTTGTAGAGAAGCTCGTTTTCCAGATGTTAGGTGTGTGCTTTTATTTTTATTTATTTTACATCCATTTTATTTCAAACCAATTTGTCTTACCATCTACAGTGCAAGTCTTGACCCAACATAAGCAAGTACTTCAGCTAGTGTCAATATAATGTCCATGTAAACATAGTGTTTTTTTTAAATTTTTATTTCAGTTACAACAAAGATTGTCATTCTGAGAAGATCCAAACACGTTTGAACAAAATCCGAGATAAATTTGTTTCGGCAGATACTACAACCACTTGTTCCATTCAAGGTAGCTTGAATCCCATAACACATTCTGTGTCTGTAGCACTGTTAAATACTCACCGTAGTACCAGAGATGCAGCAGGAGCTCTCCGGTAAGAATATCCTTTTAGTTATTTTCATGTTTAATTCTACTTTTACTTCCTATTGAAAAGAATTCACTGCTTTTTAAGACTGTTTGAAACATCACGTATACTTTTAAACTATTTATGGGCATATCATGTGATGTAATGATTAAAAAGTTAGGCTAGCAGACTATTGTTAGTGAGTTTTGGATCTCACTGAATGCCCAGTGCTTCTGGCCTTATGTGAAACTGAGTTAAGCTTAGTAAATGATTACTTCTAAATGATTTATGTTCCTGGATATTAGTGGTAGGATTTAAAATATGAAAAATGCTTGTATTGCATCGGCATATATTTTTTATTATATAAAATTTTCACTGCTTATTTTAGCAGTCAGAAGGAATTATAAATACTACTACTAATATGCTAAATATACATATATATAATAGCATGCATTGCTTATCCAATAAAAATTATTTAATACAAAATTTAAAATGTCTTTATTTTTTAAGTTTGATGGATTATTTATTGCAATTGTATCATATAGCACATTATGAAGACTTGGTGAATTTATACTTATTGTAATAAATACTTGAAACTTGTAAACAGACATTTGTCTTTGAAAATTTGTACTCCTGATACACAAAATTCAATTTATAGTAATTTCTTTGCACAGTAAAATGATATGACATTTTGTGATAAAATATGGATTGAATTTGGATAAAGACTTGACATGCAATATGCAGTGTCCAGAATCAACAGCAACTGTTGATATAATGAAAGAGAAAGTGAACCAATACACATAATATCTTTTGATATTTTTTACCTACAGTAAATATATATATTATTCTGTTTCATTCAATTATTACTTATTATCATAGTTTGTCAATGATGACATTAACCTAAATAATTGGATAATGCAAATAGAAATCATCGTAATTCAGTGTTGAATTTTGTTTTGAAAGTTAATTGTAAATGCAAACACTCAAAATGTGATGCATTTAATTTAATCTTTAATTATTGTTAGTTATCTTTAATTTCACCATTAATTACTTTAAGTTGCTATTGAGCTGATTTATAGTATTTCAATAAATTGAATGTGTAACATATTTTCCTTTCAAACCTCCTCATTTAGATACATTTATATCTTCCATTGAAAATAATAGGATAATATTTTATGTTACAGTTTTTGATTTATATATTAAATTAGTAAAAATCATTCATTTTCATCCTAGATCCTAACAGTCTATTTACTTATACTAACATATTTTTCAAGATATGCTATATATATATATATATATATATATAAAACCTGGCTCTGTCTTAAAATCTAAAATTGTAGTATTGAAAACTTCAAGAAATGTTGGTGGCATCTGCTAATTTTATAAGATCATAAATCTATGCCAAGTCATATGGAAGACTGACAGTTGCCCATGCAGCAAATCTTTCCTCTTCATAACTTAGATGTTATGTAAGAGGGAATGGCAAAAACCAGTACAACTTGACACCAGTGTTGCCAGAATGAGGTGGAAAACAATGTCAGATTTTGCCCTTGGAACATCAACTCCTGTTTTGTAGTCATCCTTCTCCTTGTCAGCTGGGCTTGTAGAATACACTGACTGCATCTCTGTTGAGGGATAAGACACCAAATCATCTGATGGTGAGGCTTCAATTCTGAAGCTTTGTGGAGTATTTCTTCATTGCTGTTACTCCTAGGTCTACTTTGACCTGAAGTGGTACTACCTGTTAGGGTCCCATCTTTGGGTCAAAAAGAACTATTTAACCATTTAACTGTGCAAACGAATGACAGATGTTGAATTGTTTATATTACATAGCAATACTTGAAACCATTCAGTTGTGTGTAAATTTAAACAAATTTGTTTAGAATATTATGTACAAACTGATATATATATATATATATATATATATATATACAGAATTCGGCAATAAATAACCTAAAGGGTTGATATGCCATAAAACCAACCAACCAACTTTGGTTGCTCAAGATTAGAAATCCCAATCTGGGTGACTTTTTTTTATCCAAAGTGAGCACAAATAGCCTTGTTTGGGATTTGATCTCAGCTCATCAATTTCATTTCCTGTGTTAATAAACCTTATGTTACCTGTACAGTAACTGTTTATAAATTGTACAATTTCACTTGCAAAGTCAAGGTTTGATAAAGAATGTTCCACCCTGTCAATAAGGCCGAGAATAGAGAGGTTAAGATTCATTCTCTCTCCAAAAAGGGGTATCTTATGTATATAAAAGGCAACCAGTGGTATAGTTTAGTTCTGGAGCTCTGGGGAATATGGAGTAATCCATTCATTGTCATTACTTCCAGATCCACTCTGACATGAGTTGGTAGTACCTGTTAGAGTCCCATTTATGAGTCAACTAGATCAGTTTGAGATATTGAAGTAGTAAACTGTTTTAAATGATTGTAAAGATACAGTTTTGTACTGCATATAATTGGAAACTATAATTATAAAACTGTCTCTAAAAATAACCCAAAAATGCCATAAAACCAACTAATATTAAAGGATGTATGTAAGTTGTGGAGTTATAGTTATAAAAAAGAGTACTTCCTTTTATTTTCTTAATTATAATATAAAGTAAAGTTGTCAACCTTTGTCGAGGGTGACCCAAAGGCTCCATTTTCGAGGTGTAGGGAAGAGAACTTACTCTATTCCTTGGATTGCCCCATTTTACCCTTGATCCTTATAATGCTGAGTGCTAAGCAAGGAAGCATCAAGTACCATTTTTTGAGTTTTTGGTATGACTCGACCTGGGATTGAGCCCCGGTCTCGCAGACCATTAGTGAACACTCTACTCATTTATAATATAAAAGTTATAAATTGGAGGATGTGACTTGATATTGGACAAAAGGCAGCTTTCAAGCAACTTAAACAAAATGCAACATCTTTTCAAAATCAGAAAAAAGTTCTAGATTTTTCTAAAGTTTAATAAATTCAGAAAGAAATGGCTGAAATTGTCTTGCAATCTATGAACAATCAGAAAAAATGAACTTTGCATTCATTTTTATGGTACTTGGGTGTGAATTTCTAGATTTAGAAAATCATTTTTGTTTTTGACCTTCCTTTTTAAATGCTGTTATATCACTCAAAAAATACAATGCTATAATGTCTTTTTTAATCTTATAATACTATCTCCTTATAGATATATCATGATATGACTATATTTTCTTTTGGATTAAATTGATCACAAAGTTCCATTAGCCAGGTGTGTGGGTGCATCTGATCAAGTTGTTATTTCTCTAGCAAAGAATATCAGAGTCAGTAATAAAAGCTAAGCTTTTAATGAGATTTGAGCTCATGTCCCTTTTTGTCTTTAGAATTCTCTTATTGTAATTGTTCTTGTAGCTTAGTTGGTGAAGTAACTGAGACAGGCATTATCATGAAAAAAGTTGGGACATAAGTTTGAGTCTTACTAAGAGATTATCTTTTATTATTTGATACTAGAAATAACAATTCAACTGAATTTTGATAAAAACAACAAAAGAAAACTGTAGTCAAAATTAATAATAATGATTTAATTTGCTAAAAATAATTAAATGTAATGATATTTTGAAGACAATAATAAAATTCATTGGTAATTTTTTAACTCAGCTTAATGAAATGACAACACTTCAAATGAATCTCTACTTTTGGCACCAGATCAAATATTTGAAATTTATTTTCAACATTTACATTGTTCAATGATGTGTTCAAATACTTGCTACTTTTGAAGAAAATGCCCAAATTGATGCATTCCATCATTTATATTTTTTTAATCTTATTTATTCTTTCCTTATTTTAGGCGAAAGTCAGAAAATAACAATTTAAATTGGCGTAGTGTGTCCAATTGTAGTTTGATGCTCTCAAAGACAACTAAGAAATTTGAATTGCCACCCATGACAATTCCTAGTTCTTCTAGGAAAAGGTTATCAAATCACCCACAGCCTATAACTGATGAATCAAAAACCAAATCTAAAAGTAATGAGAAACTTCTAATACAAAAATCTAAGTCTGATATTACCACCTTGATGTCTACTGAGAAAGAAAGAAAAATGTCTCGATCAGAAAGGCATAGAAAAGTAAGTTTTTCAGAGTTTTTTTGTTTTTTTGTGTTTTTGCTTTTCTTAGAATCAATGGTAGAATAAGTTGTAAATATCGAAATTTTATAATTTACTTTATTTATTCATGTACAATGCCATCTTGAATATATTCCTACCCCTACCCCTACTTTTTGTGCCTAAAAATCAGTAATATTTATCCTCTAATATAATGTGACTCCTAGTACAGCCATAGTTATTTGAATTTTTTAAGAAATCAAGATAATATCCATGCAAATTTCAAAATACATTTTATTAGATAAAACTCCAAGTTACTTATTTGTTGGTCATAAGGAATAATATATATATATATATATATATATATAACAAAGGTACATTTTTCTAAAAGCAAAATGAAAGAAAAAAAAGTGTCTTCTGACCTTCCTCACTTGATACCCCACTCTGTACTTTTATATCTCACCTTAGACTTTACCTCCACTCCTATTTTTTCTGCATGTTTGTTGGTTTGTTACCTTGATGTAGTAAAAATTTTATCTTTTTAAACTTAATAATAATGCAACTCTTCCAATTTTGACTTTGATTTTTTTATGTTTATCACATACACAAGAATCATTGAATGACTTAAATTGATGGCACAAAATCACTAGTTCTTGCTTCATTGCAAAAATTAAGCAGTCATTTAGGACTTCCATTCATGAGAATTATAAGTAAACAATTAGACATCAAACTAGGACTGTTTACGCAAGAAGAACTTGACTCGGTACTGAGAAAAATTAAAAATAGAAAAGCAGCAGGGCTCGATGAAATACCCCCAGAAGCATGAAAGACCAGACAATTCGATGACATGCTGCTCCAACACTGTAATGCCGTATATAATCAAAACCCTATAGACAAATGGATGAAGGGATGCATCTTCCCCTTCCTTAAAAAAGCAACCTCGGATTAGCCAAGGACTACTGAGGTATAACTCCTTACATCCATAGCAGGCAAGATATACAATGCTCTATTATGCAACCGCATAGAACCCAAAATTGAGAAGATACTTAGGGAGAACCAAAATGACTTCCAGGGGGAAATAGATCCACAACGTCACAAATTTTTACTATCCGTCGAATTCTTGAAGGTGTACGTGCAAAAAACCTAGAAGCAACAATATTATTTGTCAACTTTACCAAGGCTTTTGACTCTATTCACAGAGGAAAAATTCTACTCACCTACGACCTACCAAAAGAAACCATCGTTGCCATAATGATGCTGTATAGAAACACAAATGTAAAAGTCCATTCTCCAGATGGAGACAGACTACTTCAACATTGTAGCAGGTATACTGTAAGGAGACACACTAGCCCCCATACCTCTTTATCATCTGTCTAGACTACGTGTTCAGAACATCTATTGATAAAATCAAAGAAAATGGTTTCAAGTTAACAAAGGAAAGAAGCGGAAGGTACCCCACACAAACAGTTACTGATGCTGACTATACTGATGACATAGCGCTTCTGGCAAACACACCCACCCAAACTGAAACCCTGCTATATAGTCTGGAATGAGCTGCTGCAGGCAATGCACACAAGACGGAATATATGCGCTTCAATCAAAGAGGAGACATATCCACATTAAATGGTAGCTCTCTGAAACTAGTAGACAAGTTCACCTACCTAGGAAGCAGTGTCTCATCAACCGAGACATACATCAACATGCGACTAGCAAAGGCATGGACAGCTATTGATAGGCTATTGGTTATATGGAAGTCAGACCTGACCGACAAAATAAAACACACTTTCTTCCAAACAGCGGTCATGTCAATACTGCTATATGGATGCATTACATGGATGCTAACTAAATGTACGGAGAAATAGCTTGACGGCAACTACACAAGAATGCTGCAGGCAATATTGAACAAGTCCTGGAGGCAGCACCCAACAAAGCACCAGCTGTACGGCTATCTACCACCCATCACGAAAACTATCAAAATTAGACAAACCAGACATGTGGGACACTGCTGGAGAAGTAGGGACAAGCTCATAAGTGATGTACTCCTGTGAACGCCTTCACATGGATGAGTAAAGGCAGGACGACCAGCTTGAACCTACATACAGCAGCTTTGTGCCGATACGGGATGTAGCCCTGAAGACCTGCTGGAAGCAATGGACAATAGGGAGGGTGGCGAGAGAGGGTCAGGGATATCCGTGCTGATGGCGTGACATGATGATGATTATACATTATTGTACACAGACGGTATCCTCATCTTGGTTGTTAATATAGTCCCATTTTGGCCGGTATCTATTGCAGTTAGTAACCTTTTGGCAGGTATCTATTGCAGTTAGTAACCTTCTGAGAATTTTCAATGAAACTCTTTATTTTATCCACACAGGTATAGTATATTCTTGTTCTACAGTTCATACTTACAAGATACTTCATATCAGTTTATTCTTCCTAATTAATTTGACCTTGCGATCTTGCCTGTTTATCCCTTCCACTGACCCAATGAATATTACTTTCATACACTACCCGGCCCTAGAATTGAACTTACAACCACCAGATGAGCTGATTCTTCCAATCAACTTATTTTCCACTGTTCTCTATTATGCTGACTTGTTAGAAAATTAGATGATTGAATGACTAAGATAACAACAACCAAGATGAAGATATTAGTGAATAATAATGACAATTCCTCCACTCAATACTCTAAGGACAAAACTGATTTAAGTAAAGGCTTTTTTTCTCTATAGGTTGGTTAAGTATTGAAATTTATATCACCTGCAAAGAGGATTGGATTTAATTTTGTTTATTTTTAAATAAGTAAAAGTCGGTATATGAGAAGAAATGCAGGCTTTCTTCTTCTGCCAGATAAAGATCAGCAGGCAATGAATGGGCTCAGAAAAACTTTGGGGGCAAAGTTTATGATTGGTTGAAAAAGGGACTATTTTTAATTGCAAATTTATTTTTACATTTCAACCGGATGAATGCACAGAGCTAACCTGCACAGTGAGATGTTTTATTCATTTTGTTATAGGCCATCATTCAGACATCTGGTTAATGTTACGTTTTTCCAAGTGAAATGCATGCTTGTGGTGTATTTATTTATTTATTCTGCTGATAACTGGGTTTGAAGTGTATTTGTAAATCAGAAGAGATTTCTGTATATAACATATGCATGAGGAGTTTTTCTATTGATTTCAACCAAACTTTTTCTATGATCTATAAATTATTAACATTTAATCAATCATTTCTCTGGAGTTTTTCCTTTTTTTTCTGGGACTAAGCTTACTATATATTTTTTGAGGTAATTCAATCTCTGTAAAATTTTGAAAAACTAAAGTAATCTGTAAATAAACTACTGATTTTGGTTAAGATTAACCTTAGCCTTTAAGAGCCAATGTATTAATTTTTCTTAAAGATATCACAGTAGTTAGTTCATATATATTACTGACAAAGTATGAAACAAAGCTATTCTATAGAATATCTAAAACTTGAAGGCAAAGTGTTTTATAAAGTAAATCTGTACACATTTCCTAGGCATTTTTTGTTTGTTTTGGGCAACATGTGAAACATCCAAACTGCAACAAAGAAGGTACAACATAATTGTTCAATTGTTGACAAAGATGCATTTCTTTTGTATTACCTGCCTTCTCTCTTCACTATTTTTATTCAGTATCATTCAAAGCTAGTTCACATCACAGACCAATTTTGCACTTCTTCAATCCTTTAAGATGAAAAAAAGTACTCTGAGTAAACCTGCATAAGTAATGGAGCAAAATTTCTATGCTAACCACTGCAATAAATAGAAGACTAAAATGATGCAATGTTCATTGAAATATTTTTGTTTAGTTTCAGTTATAGGGTCACTAATAAAATTTTTATTGTCTGTTTTTTTATTATATTTTTGATTATTTTAGGTTTCACAGGTTTCAGTTTGGTAATAAAATATACAACTCCTATTATATCACACTTTGCCATAAATATGAGGTATGAGATAAAAATCCAAGAAAAATTATGTAAGTTCTGAATGATATCAAGTTATTTCATACTTTGCCAAAAATGTTTGACATTCTTCAATGTGTAAATCAAGGGTATTGAATCTATAGCACGTGCCGCCTTGAGCAAGCAAAAATATTTTATTGGCATGTTGGAGTGATTTGAAAAAAAAAAAAATATTGCCTTTCATGATTTTTATTTTATAAATGAATTGTATAATTTAAGGAAAATTATTTTCTAATGACAATTTTCTTACTTTTCTCCTTTCACAAAATTTATTTGCTAAAAATTCCGAAAGTCACGTGAAGAATTTTTTCAATGTGAGTGTACACTCTCAAAATGTTTATCCCTTTCATTTAGGTTTCACTCTTTGCTGATAACACAAAAACTCATAGAAATATAAGAAGTACAAATACTAATAGGGGCGAGTATTTGTGTACATTCTTTTTTATCTTCAGGAAGCTATGCACAAAACTTATTATATATACATATATATTTTTCCACAGAAACTGGAAGAGATTGTGCAAACTGTACTCAAACAAGAGAGTGTTGATGAAAAAGATGAAATCTTTACACGCTGTGCACAACGTCTTTTTAAAGTGACTAAATTATATGTTATGGTAAGTAATTTGAAATATTGCTTTTCTTTGTTGCTCTTAAAATTGTAATACCTCCATCTCATATATGTATAAATCTATGTGTAAATATAACCATTATGAGACAGTGGTAGTAGTCCACAGATATTGAATTGATTATTTTCCTTTTTCTAGGATCTTCCCAATTCTCATAATTTAAGTCAAGACATGAAAAGAATTGCTGAAGGACAAGTAAAACATGTAAGTTGCTTAATTTGTCTTTTTTATTAACATTTAGTAATGCTTCTTCATTTCATCAATTATGTCTGAATATTGAGTACTAACTGAAATATCTGTTTGCTGAACAAGAGAACTTATATTGCAGTTTTAAAATTGTTGCTGTCAATTAGAAATTTACTTAGAACTGTTACAATTGGTAATTATTACTAGAAAAAATAATTCCATTGATGGAAAAGAGATTCACCTATATTTTTTATATTATTTTATGAAGTTCATATTGTTCTGTGAAAAATTTTATGGAGTTTTGTAGAGAAATATTTTTAATTTTAATTTAATTTTAAAATAAGTTTTTAATTAAATGTAAATAATTAATTTAGTTATACAAATAATTAGTTAAATTTTCTTTTAAAGTTTGAAAATTTAAATTGGGTACTATTTCTTGCAGCAACATGGTTTCTCACTGAAGAAAGCTTAATGAGTCCTACTTTACCAATAAGGAATCAAAAAGTTTTTGTATTAAAACCTTTCACTATCACCAATACTTACACATGGCAAGGGGGTGTACTTGTGGTGTAATGGTTAAAGCGATGGACTGCGGAATTGTAGTAAGCAAGTTCAAACTCCAGTTGCACTATTACATTCACTTTTGGACAAATACCCTTGGGAAAGGTATGAACCCCCTTATCCTCCCATCTATAGGTTAAATAGTACCACTACTGTTCTTTTGGGAAAATAGCTTTGGCATTAAATAACCTACAATGCTTGATATGCCATTAAACAAAGAAACCAATTATACATGGCAAATTTGGTAGCTGGATATCAAAACATTTACCTGTCTATAGAGGATAAACAAACTGATGGTTAGCAGATCAGCCATAATAGTATTGATGGTTTGTTTCTCAAATTTTTAAAGTTATTTACTAAAAGCTAGTCTGGCAGACTTGGTATTAAGTTTGATTCTCACTGAAGGATACATACTTCTGGTCTTGTGCCAAAATAAGCAAAGCTTTGTAAATAACTACCAGTTTATAGAGATATCATAAGTGACTACATGATGGGCTGTTTGAATGTAGTTATAATTAGTTTTAATTTTGTGGTAGATATTTTTTTACTGGCTGATACTTCAGTCTTTGTGGATGTGTGGGTGGTGTAATCATTATTGGTTAATGACCCCATCCCTATTCTCAATATACAATGGACTCTTCCAATAAACATATAAAATTTGACTGTAATATATATCTTTTATCCTTCTCTCTAAGTACGTTTGTTTTATTTATTTTATGCCCTTTTCCAAGGACATTTTTCAAAGACTCTTGTACATTTATCTATAAAATAAACTGACTTTTCTGTTTTTCTTTGTATTTTTTATAGTCTGTCAGTTTTTCATTAGTGAAATATATTTGAAATTATTTGAATTAGTCATTTATCAATTTTCAAAATATATTGATGAATTAAAATCATTTAAAACAACAAAACCTAACAGTCTTTGAGTTTATATATATCCATGAATCTGTTCATAGTAGAATTAAATTTTAGCAGTTATTTAAATTTGTTTTCATATAACAAATCTAAATAACTGCCAAAATTTAAGTTTCTAACTAATCACTTATTCTCTTTATACAAACAGGTTGTAGAGTTGGAGACACACTGTCAGAAGTCATTAAAAAAGCGCAAATTGGCCAAGGAAAACAACTAGTCTGCAACTGAAAGTTAAAATTACTTTGATTATTTTATTCTTAATACAAAGAAAGTTAATTTTAAGTTGTTGTTTTATTATTGTTGCAATGTACATTTGATAAGCATGTTTCCTGTTTGGTCATGTTTTATTCAGGAGAAAAGTCTTCAATTTTGATTAAAATAAAAATTTAAATAAAATTAATAATTTTCATATAAACCAGATAAAAAGTATTAAAAATTCATTTTTGTAAATTAAATCAAAATAAATAATAAAAACAACAAAAATAATGATGATACTCATAATAATCTGAGAAATTTGTACACTTTAAGACTACTAGTTGTAAACAAATAATATAGTATATTGAATGAAGCAAAATGAAGTTATATAAATAAATTTGAAATTTACCTGCTGGTTGGTTTTATAGCCTAATCAATCAGAAAACAGTTAGCTGAGGCTGTAGAATATACCAACTGTATTTCTGCAGAAGGGTAAGACCCCTTCCCTCTTCCAACAAGTGTCCTGAATGTGGAGTACCTCTTTATTGCCATTACCTCCAGGTCCACTCTGACCTGGAGTGATAGTACCTGTCAGGGTCTCATCTATGAGTCATATTTTTAATCATTTAACTGTGAGCAACTATAATGATTAATATTACATTGTATTATTAGTGTTAGATAGCAATATTTTAAACTGTGCAAATAAATGTTTAATAGTATTACTAGTGTTAGATGTAATACGTGAAACCATTTAATTACATGCAAAATTGTTATCTACAAACTATTCATTTACAAATCACATATATTTATATATGTGTATAAACAGGATTTGGCATTAAATAACCTACAATGGTTCATAAGCCATAAAACACAACCAGTTAATCAATAATATACTATCCCATGTTGCTTGCATGGTACGTAGTATGTAAAATTTCTCTGATTGTGTTGATAAAAGCAACAAAAATAAGATGAAAGAACTTGTAAAAGATTAATGAAAATTTTCATGATTTGAACCGTTTGGATTAACTAATTCCCATCAGTAGACTGTAAGATAACTATCAATGACTTGTATCTTGTAAAGAATTTCAGAACTACCTTTTCAATTCTTCCTCTCTCTGTTTTGAATTTTTTTTTGTCAATTTTCACATAATTTCTGGTTGGTTGTGTCTTAACACAGATTCAAATAGATATATTTTGTAAGTATAAGTCATTATTAAGTCCTCCAAAATATTTTTGCCATTTTTGTATAGATTATCATTGATAAGATACCATTTTCCAATAAATCAGTTATAAATTCATTTTTCAGTAAAAAAAATCTTTGAATGTTATCCAAAAAGTTAGCTGTAATCTTCAAGTTAATTATTGTTGATCCTAGATTATTACTTACTGTGAAACACATCTTCAAGTTTATTGTCTTCACCTGAAAATATTGAAGTTACTGTTTGTTTTAATTAGTTTTCATTTTAAAACCTTGAATACTTTAGGAGCAGATTCCATTGCATTCAATTTAATATGTATTCATTTTTATCAGTAAGCAAAATTTCTTTCTTTTATTATATAACAAACCACATATAACTGACTAGACTTATGTAACCAAAAATTCCCTCCCTACTTTTTTTTTTTCAACTTACAATTAATAAAACAATAGAAAACAAATAACTTAAATTTTTGCCGGACTCAAAATTACCATCAACAGTGATTCTTTAAAACCTACAACAGTGAAAAAGATTATTATTGCTAATTTGGCATCAAGTTTCTGCTTCTTTAATTACCTTCCTGAACTCAAAATGTTCTTATTGTAAATTTGTGGAGCCTACAATGAGGTTTTAATCTGTGATAGAAATAAAATATCTATATTTGATGTTCAATAAACCTAATATTTTTCTGATTTCAAATGTTGTAAGTTTTCTTTTTACTGAAAAATTTGACCTGTGATTTTTTAAACATGGAAATTGATCTCAAGAAAAATTTTCTGATTTACTTCAAAGCTTTACAAATAGAGAAACATTAATGTTCTCTCTCAACTATACAGTTGCACAACCATACACAATAAAAAATATACTATATAGTAAAATTTTAATGCTGCACATCATTTTTGCTCTGACCTTTTGTTTTATAAACTTTAGATTAAAAAAAAAATGAATTATGAGAAGTGAAAATATTTTATGCACACACCACTTATTCAGTTGCTCACAGGCTTTGAAATAATTTAAACATAGATTAGTATCATTACTCATGTTATCTGTTCAGATAATTTTAAAAATATCATTGAAAACTGTAATATTTTCAGAGCAGCTTAGCAAATGTTTACGAATGATTTAATGACATATCTATTCAATTAAAATACTTCCTGAGAATTTCACAGACTTACCACAAATTTCACCTAAAGTCTTTTGCCATAATTTTGAGGAAGTTTTTCCACATTGCAAGAACAGCTGCAATGTGGTGTGACACTATTGATGCTTGTATACAGACTTAGCTCTATGTATGTGTGTATGTATGGTTGTGAGTTGACCATGAGTATGTGTCCATATAGGGGCTAGGGAATCACTATTTCAGGCGTGCTAGTATTTAACGCAGATGTCAGATAAAAGTGGATCAACAACTTGAAAAAAATTTTTTATTATATCACCTTTTAGAGTCTCTAGGAGACTGGTTGTCTACCAGTATGTTTATATCCAGCCTGTGGGTTGCCAGATGTCTGGAAGAGGGGATGTTCACCCCTGAGTATAGACAAGTAGAGTCAGTCTGCTACTAGAAGAGATAGAAGGTAGACACAGAAGAGACTTGGAAGGACAGATAAGTGGACCACAGATACAGAAACAGGCTGAGAAAACAGATACAGAAAAAATAGGTGAGGGGATCAGAGTCAGAACATACAAAGAAAAGACACAAATAGTACTGCCAGAACAGCAGATGCAGAGAGTCAGCCAGGGGGTGACGTCAGGCCTGAAGATTTAGCAGTCAGTTTTAGTTAAGGGAACTACATAGTTACAAGCTGTCATTTTGTCACACTAATTTCTTCCTCTCTTTAAGCAACATTTACTCAATTTTTTGTTATGGCGTTAGAAGTGAAGAGATAAAAAATAAAATATTCTTTGTTGAGGTGGGGTCAAAAATCAAGTTCAACACTTACTAATAGATCAATCTTTCCTTCTTCTTTTCCTTTCTGTCTCGCCTAGTCCTCCATCCATCTCTAAAGCATCAAGTCAAAAAAACTCATTTTCCCCTTCATGAATCCACTACTTACGCATGTGTTGGGGGAGCCAAAATTTACATAGAATGTCTCATGTTGGTTAGAGTTGAGTCATACATCACACATAAATTCTGGTCCTGAAAACTGGCCGATTTTTCCTAATTGGACTTCTACAGGCAAGACATGTATGGGATCGCTTAAGATCACAAGGTTATTCATTTCACCTTTTGCTACGCGTTTTTCTTCTTTGTGGAACTGTGTCAAACTTTCACAGCCAGTCAAGATGATTATGCATCTGGAAGTGCATGATCCGAAT
The DNA here is from genome assembly GCA_963585895.1 of Sepioteuthis lessoniana. Taxonomy (NCBI): domain Eukaryota; kingdom Metazoa; phylum Mollusca; class Cephalopoda; order Myopsida; family Loliginidae; genus Sepioteuthis; species Sepioteuthis lessoniana. The sequence continues at coordinate 37,371,560 of OY757932.1, forward strand.
TGTATTCCCACAGTTGAACAAACTTCCTTACCATTGTTTTCCTGCTGAATATAATTTTATCCTCTTTAAATCCCAGGTTAACAAGTACAGTATCACTTATAAATAAGTACACTCAACATTTTTTATAGTAGGAGTTAATTATTTCTAATGCAACATAATACAATAAAAAAGGATATTATTAATCATTATTTATTACCAAACTCTACAGTATTGAAACTTTGATCAAGATTAAAATTGCATAAATTTATATCAGGTGTCATGTTACATTATGGTTTAGATTCCCTATTGTTTATCTCTCCAAGCAGTCCTTGTATTTTAGGATAAACTGTTTAAACTAGTCACTGGGAGTTGCCTTTCAGTTTAATTCCTTCATTGAAGAAAGAGCTTTGCTATCTTAATCCATCCTGATTTAGTCCTTTATTTCGAATATCATCTTTTTAACCCTTTCTTGGCAATGTTCATGACCTCTAAGTTTGCTTCAGAGTTTTGTCAAAAAGTGTTTAGTTAACTGTAAGTGACAGAGCACCATTTCACTGAAATGATCACATGTCAATGAGCACTCGCATAAGGAATGTATGTATTTTTTAACTGCTACACATTTATATTTTATATTAGTTTCAATACTGTCGAGTATGCTAATAAATAATACCTAAAAAATATCTGCTTTGTTTGTGTAATGTTTTCATGGAAAAAATTATCCTTGTATCTTCATTTTCAAAAAAAATCAACTTTTGATAAAAGATTATTGGAGTAATTTATGGTTGATATTTCTTTGTTTTCATTTAAATTTGTGGTTATCAACCTTTAGTTGTTAGAACTCAAATGTTGAGAGCCACTTTTATCATTTCTATACTCTCGAAGATTGTTTTGTGAAAAGAAATACCTGAGTTTTCACTGGAATTTATGTTTAAAAATAGATACAGAATGAGCCAAAAGTTGGTGATTAAAAAATAAGAGATTTATTGATTCTCCATTGTACATGCAAACAACAACAATTCTATTCATGTTCTTTCTCCCTTTCAAAGCATTTCATTCAATCTCCGTTTACAGAAGAATATTTTTCTGGAGGAAAAAGCACAAGACTTCAATTTGCGCAATGCATGATTTATTTGTTTGACAATAATAAACCCATTTCATATGATGTATTTATTAAAATTATGAGATTTCAATTTATTTTATTTTATTTCAGGCATTTTAAAAGGTTAATTGTTCAGACACAAATTCAAAGCATTTTAATCTGATGATTTTTTTGAGGGTTTGGTGGTGGTGGTGGTGGTGGTGGTGGCATGCAGCTGTACAGAATCACCCAATGAAGGTTCAATTTTCTAATCAAAAAACAACTGTCTTTAAGTTTTTTAAATTCATAGCAAGAAACAAAATCTTAAATTTCTACCTTATATACACACACATGTATGTCTGTGTTTCTTTCTTTGTTTCATTATATTACTATTTACTGTACTTCACTTTTGAGATGTCTTGGTTGATTTTAATCAGAATATTATAATTCATAAAATGCACAACTTAAATAAAATTTTTAAAATGAAGAAATCTGACAAAAATTATTTTAAATGTATAGGATGGTTTGAATCTTGATTGGACTCTAGTTTTAGAATCTTTTTTTTTTCTTTTTTTTTTTTTTGTCTAAATTTTGTTAATTAACTGTAAAAGTTTTATAACAAAGAAAAACTTAAAATATCTAAACTGTTTATCCCTACTCTTTTTTTTTTAAGTTTCCTCAATGCCTTTTATTTAATACTGAAAATATTTATTCAATATAAACAGCAGTTCTGTAATTTATCAGTTATACTCCATCAATTTAACATTCTTTCTCACAAATAAGACAGAAAAGAGAAGAAAAAACAAAACTAACCATAAAGAGAGTTAGCAAGCAGCAATAGACAATAACATAAGCACAAGTTGATTTCTTCTATTTTTAGATTTTATAATGTAAATAAGATAAAAAGGAGTAAAATTCTTTTTACTTACCTAAGTCAGCTGAGGATGAGTCCCTTAAGCTCTCCTACAACTTTTGATAGTAAATTCATTTCTTCTCTCTTGAGAATATGAAACTGGAGATTTATTAATAATAGGCAGGATATTTTTCAAAATTTTATTTTTATTTTTATTAATTATCATCAAATACCCACCTATCTAAAAACCATAGATAATGTTATAGTTATTACAAGAAGCTTGTGTTGAAATGGATTAAGCAACAAAAAAACTAGAATGAATTGCAACCGTTGCAAACAATTTATATTCTGTAGTGCTTCTTTTTTATGTTTTTTCTTTTCAGATTTCTCTCGTACTTTAGGTAGCATTATTTTAAGGGTTTAATTTTCATGTGCTGTTATTTCAAACTAATCTTCTGATAATGTTATATCACACTTAACTGAGTTTTGTAAATATGGTCTAAACAAAAACATAATTAAAAATTGAAAATAAGAATGTTATGGGTGGCAAAAAATCTGTATGATTATATATATATATATATATATATATATATATAGAGAGAGAGAGAGTTGTCACTGCCTAGAGGCAATTGAGTCCCAGAGCTCAAGGAGTCAGGTAGAACAGAATTGGAGAAAGATGTTGAAGAATCCAATGTCCAAAAACTATCCACAAGTTCATTTAAAATTTTCCCTAGAACACAAAATATTTTACCTTCATCTTGCAACTTTAATATGCCACCTAAAAACATTTTAAATAAACACCACAGGTCCTGTTTTAAGAATTAAAAATAGTCTTTCAAGAGTATAGAAATAAACATACCATTAGAACTCATGTCATTAAAAGGTCGAATTACTGTGAGAGTTTAATTTAGTATCTATTTTAAGGTCACAAAAGAACAGTCTTGTTTATTTGTTACTCTAGTTAGCAGATATGTTAACATATGCCAAGAAACCCTGTTAATATTTGTGTGCCATTCCAAAAGTCAAACAATAAATGAAGGAGAAAGACATTTTTGTTAGATGCTTTTTTACTTACCTAAGTGAGCTTAAGATGAACCTCTTAAACTCTCCCATAACTTTTAACTGAGAATATGAAATTGGAGATTTGTTAAAAAATAGGCTGAATATTTTTAAATGTTTTATTTTAATTGATATTTGTTTATAGCAGTAATATTCATACCAATTTGGGATCAATTCATGCTGAAATTATTCTAGATATTGTTTCATTCTAATCAAGTTCTAATACTCATAAAAGAGTGTCTAAATGTTTTATTTTGTCTTGTATTGAATTTTAAAATCATACAAATTTGCAATTTTTAATTAAAATCAGGATTATTAGAAAAGCTTGTTTGATTTCAAATTTTAAAAAAAGCCATTCACTGATTGTGACATTAAAGGGGTTCAATTAATCACACCATTAAAAACTTTTTTTCATCTCCAGAAAGAAAGCATCTTGATAGCAAAACTTCATGTAAATTTCTTCCAAGAGCTGATAATTAAGGAGAAAGAGAAAATGCTTAACAAAATTTAATTCTTTTAGGTGACACGTCTTATTTTCAGTTATGTCTGATTCCAAGTATCTTTTCTCAGGCACAACTTAGGTATAATTCATATCTATTGTGTACAAAGATATTTGATTATTTATATTTATATACAATTCTGTGCTGGCAATATTTACTGTTTGATAGATGCAGAAATTATGGCAACTACCATCCGTGACATATTTACACAAGCCTCTTATATACTTGTATGTGTGTGTATATGAATACATACATACTCTTACATACCATCAGTCATTAATTTATATCATGAATATATTGTGTATAAGTATCTGTATATGTCAACCCTTGGTTTATTGTGTTGAAATCATCAATTTTTGAAGACAAGTGTTTTGTCTTTCCAATTTATTTTTTACCTAAAAATTGGATCTTCAAAATATAACTTATACACAAGTATATATAGAATAACTTTTTAAAATTTTAAATTATAAAAAAACCCTTTAAGGCAGTAGAAATTTTTAAAAAATCTAATTAAAATCTCTTAATTATTTATGACATTTCTTTGCAAAATAATCTTTACTCTGGAGGATATAAGGTGGGTGAGATCACATGACCATAGTAAACCAAAGTGTTTGGTCAAAATCTTTTTTCAATTTGCAAGTTAATTTTCAGAGATCATTCTAGTCTAAATATAAAATTGTCCAGCATTTTTAAAAAATAATTTTCCTGATTTCAGAAAGGCTATTAATGCTTCAAGTTTTCAATATGGTTCAACTCAATTCATAACCACACATAGACAAATTTGCATTACTCTCACATTTAAGAAATACAAAATGCAAAAACAAACTTTACAATCAAATAATTTCTTTTACAGTCATGATTTTTTGGTCTCTGAGAAAGAATTCTGTGACCACTATGTAATCATCACAAGAGACATCAAAATTTCAAATAATCATCTCTTCTCTTGCTGATTCACTTATAAGTCAATTGACACATTAGTTATTGAAGATGAGTCAGGAGCAAAAAGAATTGACACTACTGATGTAGTTTTATTTCAGTCACTTTGATCTTTATATAAGATACATTGTAATCTTAAGAAAGAAAGAAATAAAGACTACAATAGTAAAAATAAATATGTGGATATATATAATGAAATTTTATAAGTTCGATTATTTACACAGATCTGTGAATTAATTTATGATTTTTTAGTGTTCTAGAATTGATTTCATTCAAAATCTTCAACAGAAGATATCTAATAAAAACAATGAAGTCCTGCAGTTGTATTCTTTGCACACATACATAGTTTTAATATATAATTATTTCTATTGCAATCCAATCAAAGTGAGAATATTGTTTGTCATTTTTTTTAAAGCTCCTTTTATTTATTTGGCATAAAAATGCAATAATGGAAAAAACCTGTTAATAACATAAAACTATCTACTTATGTATCTGTATATGGTTAAAAATATGACAAGTTATATTCTTACCCACATTATTAGATAGCATTATCCAAAATATATAAGATAATCTCAATACTGTGTTTAAAGGTTAAACTATAAAAAGTGCTTGATATTTGGGAAAGAGTATAGTATAAAACAGAAATCAAAACCACATGTTGCTACTAACTAGGTTCTTCAGAATGTTGTACTGGCTGATGATTATGAAAATAGGAAACTATTAGTTGCAATTTATCCTTGTAGACTTTTCTATCAATCTGGACATGAGAATAACAAAGAAATTATTCTTAACAATTATAAGTTTGAAATAACAAACAAAAATATGTTTCAATGGAATGTACCTGTGCTGCCAAGAATGCAGCATTTTGGGGGAAAAAATCTGTATTATTAAGATATTTTTGGTTAACAAAAAGTTGAAAATCCAGGTCATCTGAAGATGATAAATGTATTCAGAAAAGTTGTTTTTTTTGTTGTTTTTTTTATAGATTTTGCAGTTAGTTATACAAAGACTAATGATCATGTATCTGCTTGTTATATATTATTGTAATTAATATTTGCACTTCATTTATGTGACTAAAATTCTCATTATCCATAACTCAGCAAAAATGGCACATAAGTGATATTTTTATTATAACATTACGCTTAAAATGCTCTGATTTAGAGAATAAAGCAATTTCCAGTCCAATTTGCAATTCAATGATAAATTTGTGGTGTCTGCATTTGTGCTGAATATAATTTTTTTAATCATTCAAATTTTCAATATAATAGAGATAACTATGAAATGCTAATTAGATTTTTTTTCCCATTTTCCTTATGTATTGATATCATTGTGTGCCACTGTTACACATGAAACCCAACAGTTTTTGCAGATCTTTTGTTGTCCTATGACATATTAACAAATTACTTAGATTAAGAAAAATAATTTAGATTTAAAGATAACTTATGTGGTCAATTTTGAAAAGATATTTCATTGTTTATTTTTCCTTTCACTTGAAAATCACCTGTCAAGCATTTCATGACTCATTCTCCTCCACAAATAGGTGGAATGTCTTAGATATAACACTAAACTGCATCTGGTGGTGAGGCTTCAGTACTGGAACTCTGGAGAGTGCAGAGTCACTCCTTTGTTGCCATTACTCCCAATTCCACTCAAGGAGTGATAGTATCTGTTAAGGTTCTATCTATGAGTCAAATAGATCTGTTTGAAAATTATTAGTATTAGATAGGAATACTTAAAGCCATATAACTGTGCAAATTTATTTGTATCAAATTTTAGCATTAAATAACCCATAAAAGGTTGATATGCCATTAAACAAATCAACTAAACTAGAAGTTTGATTAAAATGACTGGTTCATTAACAATAATCATCTGATGACGTTGAACTTCTTTTCATTATAAGGATTGTAGCAACTTAACACTAATATCAGCAAGTGAAAGTGCCCTCTGGTTGTCATACTTTCAGATTCACTAAACATACACACACATAATAGAATAATAAGTAATTCTGATAAAGCCTTTTCTAAAATACAAATATGAGAAACAGATAACATACAAATTTTTCTAAACCATCAATTATGTCTTTCTCTGGCACTGTCAAAAGACTAATAAAAATTGTGCATCTCTACTTTAGAACTTAATTTAAAAAAAAAAATTTTAAATCATTAAAAGGTTAGTTAAGTTTTAATACATTTTAAGTAGCATATATTAAATATTGACTGAGATAACTAAAAGTTTAAATCTTACAATACTAAAAAAATATTGAGTTTGATTTTATTAGTATATAATAAATTTCAATATGGCCTTTAAACATGAAAAGATTCCCCCATCTCTATAGATTCTAGATTGAAAGTTCAATTAGCTAAAAATGAAAGACACCCAGTGGTCATTAACCCTTGTCAAAAATATTTTCAAATTTAAGCAGATTCAAAACATAAGTTTCTATAAATGTTTTTTTGTTTTTTTTTTGTGCTTAGTACAACTTGCTGAATAGAAAGAAAATAAATAATGAAAAAATAGTTCATCACAAATTGTGTAAGTTGGATTGATTTGAAGCTCACACAAATCTTCTTGCATGTTTTAGCTGGGCTATTAGATTTCTGATTACAAAGAAGCTATCAGAGAACAAATATTTCTCCAGAGCAAAGATTAACACACACTGAAACTTGAAATTTTGTTCAATCAATTTTGCTTGTAAGATGTTAATGTTTCATTGCATTCACTGCCTTATACATAGGATGGATACACAAGAAAAACAGAGGTATTTTAATCCACAACCAGATCAACCAGCTGGTTTTGTTCATTTTGTTGGCAAATAATATTTAAAAATCAAGCCATATTGGTTCACTTTTTTCATCAACGAAATTTCAAGAGTTTGCAGCTGAATAAGAATGTGAAGAGATTTTCTTGTCATTAGGAACAGTGAAATAAGAAAATGTTTTTATTTTAGCTATCCTTTTTGATATTAACCTTATGAACTCAATTTTCTTTCTTGCCCTTCTGGAATGAAGATCAAACTGCTCTTTGCCATTGCACTTAACAGGATACGGTCAAAGTAATCTGTAATATGTTCTCAAAAGGGAAATATCCTATCACATTACTGGCAATGGGACAGGATGAAAGTTCATCACAATTGTAATAATGATCATGATGTGCTTGTTATTAATTTCTTATGTGAATTGAAAGTGTACTCTAAGATGAAAAAATTTAAAAAAGAAAAGAAAAGAAATCAATATGTGTGAAACCCGAATATAACTAAATAAAAATGTTGGTTTGAACAAATTAAAGCTTATTTTGTAAATACAGAAATCCAGCCAAATAGATTTTCCTTTCCAAGATGGTTATCAAAGAATGTTATTACATCTTTTGGGGTCCAGAACAACAAGAAAATTAGAGCATTTGGTTTTAGAAAAAAAGAAAAAAATGTCCCAGAATGCAATATGCCTGGGTCAAGAAATATGGCATAACATTGAAACAAATTTACACTGATAACAACAGCGCGCACACACACACACACACACACACACACATATAACAATATGATTGATTTGGTGTATCAGGAAAGAGCAAGATGGAGAGGGATACCATGATAAGAACAAGAGGAAATTCATGACCCTATGGAAGAATGGGACAGTTCCTGGTGATAAATAGATAAATGTACTTAATGTTTGACAGCAATCAGAATAATTATAAGGATGATAATGACCACAGACAACACAGTGATTATCAGCATCTTTCGGCTCTTTTTTTGATGCTTCTCAGCTTTCTTCAGTTGGGTCAAACCCTTCTCCACTTGGACACTGGCCATTTCTACATTGTAGTCTATACGATCAAGAATTGAACCCTGGAATGAAACATATAATAACAATCAGTTCTACTAATAGTCCAAATATTTCAAAATAAAAGCATCAAAGTGGTAAAAAAAAGAAAGAAAAATCATGTTTAAATCAAAATGTTATTCATATGTATGTTATGAATGCCAGGTATGGGTAAAATATTAACGGAGACTGGATTCATAAAGCAACCAGTCTGTGAGAAAAAAAATGTTAATGCGTTCAGCAACATAACAAGGTCATGTGGTGAAGAAAAGGAAGCTTCATTCCCTAAGATACTTAAACCCTATTTTCGACCTAATTCTGATAACTGTTGCAAGTTCTATAACGACTCTTAAATCAGTGTCTTAAAGGAGGAAAACCGGCATATTCAGAAACTACTGGTCTTCTTTTCAAACGCCAAATCACTAACATCAAGCTACAGAGATATATGTATTGATATATACCTACCAGTGAACAGTAATGGGTATGTGCCATTTATCATAAATGTTAGCATAAATTGCACCACTCACAATAGTGTCTCACAAGTTCA